>JACAXG010000001.1:1017062-1617062 GCA_018881555.1 Amblyornis subalaris
CGCCACAGCGCCCCCTGCAGCCGCGGGGGAGTCACCGCAGCCTCTCTGCCCCAGCAGCGGATTTTTCCCAACAACACACAAGGAACTGATAAGGGGTTTGTCTGTTCTCTTATGGTTGCCGTTTAACCGTCTTGTTTTWTATATATATATATATATGTATGTAATTTATAYAACCCTAGTAAAGAACTGTTATTCTTTTTTACCACATCTTTGCCTGAGAGCCCCGTAATTTCAAAGGTACAGTAATTTGGAGGAGGGAGGGGGTCATTCCTGTGCTCAAGGGAGGTTTCCCACCTTCCTCGACAGACACCTGTCCTTCAAACCAGGACACCAACCTATCCCTCCCCTCATGCAGCTTGAGGCCTTTTTCTCTTGTTATTTCTTTCTACTCAGGAGAAGAGACCCACCCCCACCYGACTACAACCTCCCTTCAGGTAGTTGTAGAGAGGATAAGTTCTCCCTGAGCATCCTTTTCTCCAGGCTAAACAATCCCAGCTCCCTCAGCTGCTCCTCATGAGACTTGTGCTCAAAGCCCTTCACCAGCTCCATTGCCCTTCTCTGGATCAGCTCCAGCACCTCAATGTCTTTCTTGTAGTGAAGGACACAAAACTGAACACAGGATTCAAGGTGAGGCCTCACCAGTACCGAGTACAGAGGCACAATCACCACCCTGGTCCTGTGGCCACACTATTTCTGATCCAAGCCAGGATGCCATTAGCCTTCTTGGCCACCTGGGCCCGCGCTGGCTCATGTTCAGCTGCAGTTGACCACCACCYCCAGGTCCTTTTCCACTGGACAACTCTTCAGTCACTCTTCCCCAAGCTTGTAGTGTTGCATGGGGTTGTTGTGACCCAAATTCAGGGCCCAGCACTTGTTGCCTTTTTGAACCTTGTACAATTGGCCTCAGCCCATCAATCCAACTTGTCCAGAACCCTCTGTAGAGCTTTCCTGCCTTCCACCGGATCAACACTCCCTCCCAAATTGACGTCATCTGCAAACTGACTGAGGGTGCACTCAATCCTGTTGTCCAGATCACTGATAAAGATATTAAACAGGACTGGACCCAAGACTGAGCCCTGGGRAACACTTGTCTGCCAACTGGATGTAACTCCATGTAATCACTCTGTGGGCCCAGCCATCCAGCCAATTTTTACCAAGTGAAAAGTGCATCCTTCCAAGCCATGAGCAGCCAGTTTCTCCAGTAGAACTCTGAAAATCCATGTGAGGGGAATCCAGAATACAAACCACAACCTACAAACTGTTGGCCTTCTTCCTCATTTCACTGCCAATATTTTCCTGATCTTTATTTTTATGGTAAAATTGTATTGCAGGTAAGTCTCTGTCTTTGTTTATTCTTGCCATTGTGATGTGAAAACAACATAGATAAATAATTTTTGTAGGTTTTAACTAACCTTAAGATTCATTTATCCTTTTGAAAATTATTACTTACACTTCTGTACACACACACCTCCACTAGTTTAAAAATCTTTCCAAATAAAATCTGGAGAGAAAGTACTTTCCTCTTTAAACAGAAACAGGCTCATTTTTCTTCCCAATTATAGCAACTACACAAAGGAGCAATAAGTCTCAGAAGATTTGTCACAAATCCTCCAAGTCCATGACACCAGTTTCAAAGAAAACCATTGGTTCCCTTCAAAGCAGTAGTCTGCAGCTGCCTGATAAAAGGCCACAACCCAGTACAAGGTAATCATTAGGCAGACGTTATTATTATTTTCCTAATTAGTCAAAAATCATTGGATTTCCTGTGGCTTCTTCCTGCTGAGCAATCATTTGATCTTGCTTATGTTGACAAACATACAAGTCACCAATTGTGCCTCATTTATCATTTGACAAGGACAATGTTTGCTTCTTCTTGTGTGAAGAAAAGACTAAGAACAAGAAAACGGTCAAGAAGATTCAGAATATAACTGTCCTTTCTTTTTACTTCAACTGATACAATGAAAAACCCCACCAAATGAACAGGATCTGCAGTGAGCTATAAAGCCACTGTTCAGATCCTGGGGGGGAGTGTTAATGCAGAATTTTACAATGAACCTCACACAAAATAGACTGAAAATATTCCTGCTACAACTGAAATGTACAGAACTCCACGTTCCCAAAAAAGGACCCCACAGCATTCCCCCTCCAACACTGTCAACTGTCAAAACGTGGCTAAATTTAACAGAGAGTGCTCAGGGCCGAGAAAAAAATTATTTTGTGAAATGTAAAGAGTGAGATAAATTTGTACATTTCAAATCCCTAAATTTAGTTTGAAAGGCATTTCAAAACTCAGCTCCCTATATAGGGAGTATTCTTTTAAAGAAAGTACAGGAAAATCTGGCATAAGGATGTGTATATGGAGAAGTTTATTTATAGTTTTTGCTAGTGATGGGTATAAAATTTTTTTGGTCTAGATACTTCTCTCTCAGTAAGCTCATCTTTAGGCTGCTCAAACATTATTAAAAAATACACCACTGCCAAAGTAGACTGTTATACCAGTTCCTGAGTATAAAACCAAGCACTGTATTGTTTCTAAGGGATTTGCAGTATGCTTTTCAAAATTTCTTCTTGATTGTTGCATACTGCAGCTCTTTTACTTGGCAGTTTAGTGTATGACAGCATTATTTTTTTTTAATTCATATTATGAATTAGTATTACCATSCCCCCAGGGAAGAAATAAATAATGGAATGCTGATATGGTGAGAAAAGAACCACAGTAAGCATGTAGGAATAAGAAAAAGCATTTTAAAAGATGTAAAATAGTTAATTTTCTGTATGGATAATTTGGAAGAAGACAGACAAGTATCTCACTCAGTTTCTATATATGGCTTTAAATAGGTAAGGCAAGCTGTTGAATTTATGACATTAACATCTGTGTCATCAAGAAAGCTTCTATGTCAACCTTAAATGTCTTTATATTGAAGGGTTTTCATTACCTAAGAAAAATAAGTAAAAACAAGAACAGGCAGGGATGTGTATGAAAAATAATGCATTCTACCACTTTTATAGAAAAGGACAAATATTTCATTATTAAGGCTTGTGCAAAAAAAACCAGATTGAAGTGCATCTTCACTATTTGCTTAAACATATATTTTTCTAGGGAGATAATAATGATTGCTTGACTCTTTTATTTACAGGCAGTTTAAATTGCCTCTCAAAAATACAGTTTATAGGCTGAATGATCTCAGCTACTTTGTGAAATTACTGATGTGTTCTTTTTATTGAGGCTTACATATCCTGCAGCAACAGCCTTACCATCTCTTTGCAGCTTGCTGTACTGTTACTAAGAATTTAGAAATAGACACACCACTTTTGGTTTTTGTGTTGTATTTTTTCCTCTGCTTTTATAAATCAATCTTGTGCTGCAATGTTGGCACTCCTTTAAATGGGTCAGTACAAAGTGTGTCCTTAGTTCACCTCGGGCAGTCTCATTGCTGATCACCAATAATTTGATTAGCTACACCACAAGAAATTATTAGGTTCAATAGATGTAAACATGACCAACCACATCCAAAACATCAAAGTCAAGAGGACTCTTTCTGCCTCCCAATTTCCCCGGAGCCAGAGCAGCCCGTCAGGGGACTGTGCCCCCAGCTCAGGACACCCTGTCCCCTCTGCCTTCAGCAGATTTGTCAGATGAAAGGATCTGAGGCTGAAATCTTAAAAGAGCTATGACTACAATCTGACATTAAGCACAAATACAAAAGTCATTGCCAAACAGAATATTTAGGACTCTGACTAAGCAAACTCTGAAGAAATTATGTGGCCCACTGAGACCAACAACCAACCTGCACGGCCAGGATTTTCTCTTTTACTGTTTGAGATAGTGGGCGCTTTTAAAGAATTTGGCATTTGCAAGGACATTCCTAATAGTGCTCAGCCATTCAGTTCAGGAATGTAAGGGGTTTTTTTCCTTTAAGATGCATTTAATTAAAGAATGATTTAAACAAAAAAGTGAGGAAGGCTTGCTCAGTAGCTTTGATGTTTTCCTTTCTCAGGCAAAGCCTGGCTTGCAGAAATGATGACATTTAATATCCCAGCTTCTCCACTGAGCATGTGTGATAAAGCAGAGTTGAATGAAACACACAGACATTATATAGGAATATTTATAGGCAGACTGGCTTGTTTTAGTCTGTCCATCCTTGACACCTTCTTCACACTTTCTTGTACAATGGGCTGTATTGACAAGGCTTGATAAAGCACTTAAGGTCTTTCCTGGTACAGCTGCTCACAGAAATTTAATTTCAGCAGTGTATAGGGGAGTCTAGATGTTCACTTAATTTTTAAATTTGCTCAGGCAAGTATTTGGGTTGGAATGGTTTCCTATGCTCACCCAAGGCAAAAAAAGAGTATTGTTAGGATGGAGCTGAACACCAATAGTTAAGCAATGCATGACAGACATCAAGTGCTCACCATGACATCAGAGAACAAAAAATTCAGAATTATTTCAGTTTCATAAATATATGCAAAAGGTTAGTTTAAGGAAATACCAGTTTGCTTATAAAGACTTTGCTATCTAATTTTTGGAATAAATTATTAATATCAGATTATTATCCTAGATGAGAGCAGAAATAGAGATTTTTTTTTTGTTAAAAGGAAAAAAGTGTCAAGGAAAAAAGCATATAAATAAGGACAAAATATAAATAACTTTTCTGATTCAACTTTACCACAAGATTTTTCATTTTTATTTTCTTCCTGGTAATGCCACAATTTCATTGTTACAAAGTGATGACAAAATGATTATATGCAAGGAGTAAGTTTGAGAAAATGTACATGAATATCCTTCTGGTTTTGATTTTTATATGTTTTGCTTTGCTGTGAAAGTCCACATTTCTCACTTTCGTTTTTGTTTTTGAACCTGAGTGACTTTTTAAAGATTTCTTATAATTTCATGCACAGAGACTTTGACGGAGGTAGTTCAGAATGTGAAGAACGGTGGAATGCCAATTTCCTAAAACAACAGAATTACGCATCTTAAATATGATTGAGTTTAAGAACGCCAGAAGGACATGAAAGCTCTGTTTCTATCTTGCCTGACAAAGGATAAAATTAATAGCTTGGATGAATGCAGTGTAGCCAAAAAGGACAATCAGAGTAAATCTATAATGGGCTAAAATTCAGTGAGAGCAATAAAGGRGTTTGAAGGAAACAAGGATAACTTGAAATTTTTTTTTGAAAAAAAAATTTATAATGATTTTTTTCTTAAAAATATGTATGTTTACTCTTGTATTACTTTATCTGATATTACTATAGCTGTTACACTGTCCTTCCTAACATTGCAATGCCATATTACAAGTATGTCATTGCAAACAAAAGAAAATTATTTTATCTATTTATCCTCATCTGCAAGAACAGTTTAAATAGAAAAAGAGGAATTAAAGTACTAGCAGATGGTCATACCAAAGGACATGGTATTTACCACAGGTGGATCTTTATTCTCCATGTACATTTGTTTCCCACCAGGTATGAAGGCATGGGATATCTGGAAGGTCTCAGGGCTTTGAGTGCCTCATTTGCTTCCTGAAGCAGGACAGAATTGTTGTCAGGGCCCTTTGCAGCCAATCAAGCCCCGGCAGTAAGAGTTCAGTGTCGAAACTGCAGCTACTGAACTCCCCAAAATCCCCGCTCTGCACCCCAAGGCAAGTTTGTGAAGGGTGTTGTTGAGCTTAATTTCCCACATGTATCCCTGACCTGTAACATGGGGTATCTCAGTTTGTGAGCACTTTCCTCATCCCCATGACCCTGCCTGCACGTCACAGGCATGCCTGACCCTGGTTATCCTCACTGGGTCTGATCCTGACCCCCACCCACAGACCAACCATCCTGTCCCAGCCTCAGCCCATCCGGAGGGAGGTACCTCATGCCCAGGGCTGGGCCTCCGTGGTGCCTTCCAACTGTCCTGCTTCTGACTGGAATGATATGGGGTGGGCTGCCAGGGCCTGCCCTGCCACCCCAGGGAGCCCCTACTGCTTCCCAGGGAAACCACAGTATCCAGAGTGCCCTGGCACATTTACAGTGTAGTAAATTTGGGGTGCATGATTTGTGTTGAGGGTTTCAAGGGAGGTGATTCTTCCCCTCTACTCTGCTCTGGTGACACCCTACCTGGAGTGCTGCATCCAGCTCTGGGGGGGCCTCCAACATGAGAAGGATGTGGACCTGTTGGAATGAGCCCAGAAGAAGGCCCTGAAGTTATCAGATGTCTGGAGCACCTTGCCTATGAAGGAAGGCTGAGAGAGTTGGGGTCTCAGCCTGGAGAAAAGAGGGTTCTGGGGAGACCTATAAGAGCCTTCCAGCACCTAAAGGGGCTACAAGAGAGCTGGAAAGGAACTTTTTGCAAGGCATGTAACGATAGGACAAAGGGCAATGACTTTAAACTGAAAGAGGATAGGTTTGGATCATGTATTAAGAAGAAATTCTTCCCTATGAGGGTGGTAAGACACTGGAAGAAATTTCACAGAGAAGTTGTGGATGTCCCATCCCTGTTAGTGTTCAAGGCGAGGTTGGATGCGGCTTTGAGAAACCTGCTTTAGTGGAAAATGTCCCTGCCCATGGCAGGGGTTTGGAAGTAGATGAACTTTAAGGTCTCTTCCCATCCAAGCTATTCTATGATTCTATGAAATATCAGCTGAAGACACAGCCAGGATGTGCATGTAATGGTAACCCCTACACTGTGAGTGCTGTTGGGGCAGCAGGGTCTGCAAGTGACTACGAATATGAAATGTAATTTTCACTGAGTTGGGTATAGGACTTCACCTCCGCCCATGCAGAGATTAATTATCCTCTCTCTCTATCTTGAAGACGGACAACGCAGAGGAGGCCTTTCAGTGTCCTGTCCCCTTTCCCAGGCTCCCACGGTGCTGTACTCTGCCTGACCACTTCTGCCATCAAACCGTGCATGAAAGAGGTGGAGCAGACCCTGAACCCGGGCAGTGAGGGAGGGTGGCCGCCAGACTCCTGCCTTTCCCCAGCAGCACCCAAGCCGCCTATCCCGGCACCGGGACCAAGCACGCACCAGTGCTGCGGGACCGAGGCAGCAGAGCGGTGTAGATCCCAATGAACGTGTTGTGCTTGTGCAATCACACATCAGAACACCTGCAGCGAGACAGAGTATCAGAATACCAGTGCTGACTGCCTGCTTTTAGTCTCTTTGTAAATAAGACACTGTGCTTATAGTATGCAATGTATTTGGACAGGAAAAAAGTGGTTGTCAGAGACAAGAATTTAATACCTCGTAGAAAAACCACGAGTTGGATGAAACACAACTCATCTCTCTTTCTCTAGTGCTTTCTCTGCTGATTTTTCACCAGAAGTCCAGGTTTAGAGTTTAACAGACATGAGATACTGCCTATTACACACCAGCTGGAAAGGACCAAAGCATTCAGCAACTGGCACACAAGTGTATTCAGACACAGTGTACACAAATGTACATTTATTTATGTCTTGCATAGAAGACAGTTATTATTATTTAAACAGCAGATAAGCAGCTAAAAGTTTTATTCTTTTCTTGTTTGTTTTGTTGTCTCAAAGGGAAGTCAGTGGTACATGTGCCCTTTAAACTGCACAGCTGAACTTTATACAGTTCTTAAGATGGTTGTGCTGCAGTGAAACAGCAGAGTGCCTGATAAACCTCCAGAGCAAGTGAGCTGCCATCACTGGCCCAATTGGTCACTGCAGTCACTTCATGTTGGATGAAGGATTGGAGTTGAGGCATATAGATGAGATTGTTATCATTGGGATTTTTCCTGACATACCCTCTTTAATAGCTCAAAACAAAAAAATTGAAAATTATCCTGTATGTGTGTTAATGATAGTATCCATCCAATTAAAACACTTGCTAGATTTCCTAAGTAGCTGCAGCTGCCTTACTTCTGCTATGAAGTGACTGCACCAAAACTGGATCAGCTACAAACAGCAAGGTCATGTCTTGCTAGTGTGAAGAGAACAGTGGTTTCCTCAGGAACTTGAATTTACCCTATAATGACCCGGGAGAAGATAAGATAATAAAAGAAAAATATGGCTTAGTTCAATGGGACTGTACACAGACAGGTGAGCAAAGAATCTATGGCAATTTGAATGCTGCCAGAAAAAAAGATCAGCAGATCTACAATGCCTGCAAGATCTACAATGCCCTGAAGAAACAATAGGCCAAATTGCTGCAAGTAAAAGGTCAGAATGAAGAAAATCACTGGGAGGAAAAACCCATAAATTTCTTGGTTCCATACTTGCATGTAGATTGGCTTTTAGCCATATCTTTCTAGTAGACAAAGGAGAATAAGAACAAATCTGGCTCTATATAATATAGTTCCTCAACAGAAAACAATATAAAAATTATATGGATAATATGAAAATGAAAGCAAATCCACCTTGCTCTTGATAATTTTCTAGTCATTCTCCAATGTCCATGAATGTACCGTCACCTGGTACCCAGGCGAGTTATGCCCGTGGGATTTTGTTTCTATTTTTTCTTGTTTTACATTTTTCTGCATGATGACATAGTTTCTTTCATAAACTTCCTAAAGTCTCTCTTAAAACAATTTACATTTCTTGCCTGGGGTATACGGTTTGGAAGACCACTAGAATTTTTTTTGCCTCCCAGTCTAAATTTATTAATGATGAATGAGTGTTCAGTCTGATCTTTGAATCACGCTTTTCAACCAGAAATTGGTCTTTTTGGAAACACCTAGATAAGACGATAAATTAGGCATGTTAAAGAGAGAATCTACACTGGAAAGCTATGAGTCTCTTGTTAAAAGCAGACAGACAGGCTCTCCAAATATACCAAGAGAATTGCGCAACTGTTTTCCAAACAGAAGCTGTGGGATTTGAGTACATTTTTATGCTCTGAAAACTCTGAAAATTTTCTGCATCCCTCTAAGGATGTACCTTCTCTTCACTGCCTCTCTGAGGAATCTCATGTACATAGAGAAGGAGAGAGGTAAGGAAAAATCCACAAAAATTTCCACATGGGAAAATGCTTTGGGAAAGAGGCACACTTACCTGTCACCATCTCCTGGTTCTGTTTTTAAATTCTGAAAGAACTTGCTATACTCTTTACTCTTTCTATGTCATGTARATAGGTCACAAGCCTCTTGTATCTGACTTTGGCATAAGCCACAGAGGGAGGTCAAGTCATCTGAGCTCTGATGTTTGTCCCTAACTCATTAATTTGAAGGAAGTCATCTGGGTGTCTGTTGGGTTGCTCTGTGCTTAAAACATCCTGAGTCCAACACCTAATGGATCAGGATGTTTCATCCTGATCATTCCTCTTGTCTCCAGGTTCTCAGTGGATTAATTGTATATGACCGCAAGACTACACAATAACAAAGTTTCCAAGATCATGCCAAAAGCACAGAAGGAGGCAGATMTATCTGTGCAAGGTGATTCAGGTGGTGGTCATGGCCGAATTGGGACCTCTTACTGCAAAGTTGGTTTGTGAGCTACTGGCGACATCTCACCTGGCATCCTACTGGGAATTTCCAAAGAGCTGACTTGCAAGTAGGTCTTTCTACAGGGCATTCACCTATACCACATGTCAACTCAGAGGCTGACCCAGCTGAAAGGACCTTTACTATGACACAGCCCTAAATATCCTATGACAATTGCCTTAAAATAAGAAACTGGGTCATTCCTGCAGTCGTATTCATGTGAGCAATTGTTATTCACTGAGGTAAATGTTGTGACAGGAATGGACTATATTCATGAACAAGTGTTTGAAACTCCCTCCCCAGGAGAGTAGGTGCATCACTTCAGCTTCTCTCTTCTTCTCCCAGGGCCTCTGTTTGGTGTAACACACATATACGTGAACTATAAAGCCCACCTTTCATGTCATCTATTCAGTTTTCCAATTGACTTCAAAGAAAGGTCTTATTAAAGACACTGTAAGAGATTTGAACTCTGTCAGGAATGCCCCCTGTGAATTCAAATTACATTACTTTGCCCACTAGGCTCATTGCAAAAAGCAAGTTGAACCTACGGCTTTCTGAATTCACCTGAGAAGCCAAGATTGGAGCACAATAAAGAAGGGCAGCGTGGTTCTCTTGATAGGCCCAGGTACAGCTCCGTTAACATCCTCAGGAGTCATTGTATCTATAGAGAGAAGGAAGAATTTTCAAATGCAGTGCCTAAAATTCAGGTGTCTGTATCTCTGCCAGCATTAAATGCCACATTAAACATAGTTTTATGTGTCATGTATCTAAATTTAGACACCCTAGTTTTAAAGATGAACTTATAAAGAGGGCAATATATATATAAGAGAAGACAAAAATGCTCACTTAGAGTGCTTTTGACTTCTTAGAAATACCTTTTAAATCACTATAAAAGGCCATGGCAATATTCTTCTCACCTGCATATGAATAAGTCTATCTGGTAAGAATAACATCTAAATTTAAGGAGATGATCTTTATTTTGTACTAATGTCAATTTAGTAAAAGTGTCTTCTTGATTTACATAATACCATAAATAGCATTTCCTGAACTATTCATGATAGAAAACAGGATAACCAGCAAATGGCTCCAATTACAGTCATCACAAAATAAAACAATGTGCAGGCAATAGTTTAAAATTCCTCACAGCTTTGCACGTTATGTGCTCACTCTCACCTGTACAAAAAGGCTGGAAACTGCCACCAAATCTGGACAGTGGCACTTTTCTATATGGTTGAAAATACCTCATAAAATAGTCAGCTAAATCATGGATAACTAGGCTTCATTGTTTTAATTTAGCATAACATAATGCTATTATATCAGTTCAGCATAACTGGTCAACTGGTTTTGAATCAGTGCAGAGTCACTGCTTAAAAAACGCAAATGAGAAAGCAGTCACATCATGTGGAGCCAATTCAAAGTGTTTTGGTTATTATAAGCAGAGTAGATGGAAATGTTAAGAAGTGAGATTTTTATCAGGGAACAAAATCAAATCAAATAAATCAAATACAGGTCCATCCCACCATCTGTGGGTGTGTGTCTGGAGAGGAGGGTTGAAAACTCCATTTTTGTTATTTCTGTCTCGTAAAAGGAAAGCATGAGCCAAGTACTGATCTCATCTGTATTCTCACATCTTACTGACTTGCTCAAACTCTTCTGCAAAGTTTGCCAACAAAAAGCTGACATGCAAGACAAAACTTTAAGAAAATCAATGCCAAATAATTGCCCAAGCYATAAGAAAGGGTAAACTTGCCAGTATGTTATGTTCCACCAACAGTGTGGTGAGTTGTAAACCTAAAATCCAGGGAAACTAAACAGCTCTTATTGTGCATAGTAGGCTTTATATAACAGCAGGCAGCACAAATCATTTCTCTACTGCAGTTCAATAGCAAGTCATTCCTTCTCTTCTATATTCAATTCTGCACCAGAGCCATGACTTAAATGCTATGCTGGTGTCAGTTAGTTGGCTGTCCTTTCCTGGGCTGCCAAAGGGGATGCTTACAAATGAAGCTATTGTCCCAGTAATCAGGCATCTCCTGGTGGGACAGTATATGATAAATTTTTAAGGACATGGCTGCAGCATAAAACATGCTGTATTTTACATCAGACATTGTCACAMAAGGTTGTGTTTCTTTTTCCTCACTTTAAAGATTTAAGTATTTTTGGAAGACTAAAAAGTGTCAGAATTAAACAAGATCCAAGGTGTACCTTGCAATGTAACACTGTAGGCTTATGGATAATATCGACTATAAATTGCAAGGATACAGATAACCTAATTCCTTTGAAGCAAGTCTAAAGATATACTGATTATTGACAGACTTTATTAATTTGACTGTACTTGCCCTAAAAACATGGATTCCTTTTAATTCCATTCCAGGGAAGTTTTTAAAATGCCTTATGCAAAGCTAAAAGCCTTCCCATATTTAAGGACAAGCAAGAAGTTATTGCTTGACATGGGTAGATGGTTTAACTGGTATTTCAGGTACAAGTCTAACACATGAGCTAACTTATTCTTAAAGAAAAATGTTGAAAACCACAAAGGATAAAACTAATTTGAAAGTCAGTATTTCTTTCAAAGAAGGTTGGTTCCAAATATAAAAGCAAGGCCCAGACATCCACTTTCTATCTCAGTGTCAGCCACAGAATCTAGGTCTAGGTTCCACCAGTAACAACCCTTCCTCATAGTCTTAAAAGCAATTTTACCATAAGCCACTTTTGCAAAGATTATTTCTCACTGATAGAAAAAACTATTGTCAAGATCTTTCAAACTGGGAAATAAGGGCTGATCAACCTATTGAAGTAAAATGGATCATGATATAGAAACACAGAGGGTAGTCAGTGCCTTATAGTTAGCCAATGATGGAAGAAGCATATTATACCACAGATTACACTGCAAGAGTGCCACAGTATCAGCTCCTGCAAGTGAGTGGTTAAAGCAATTTTCCTCCCTTTGGGCTAGACATAAGGCATTCTACTAGTCCCATAGCACTGCAGGAATATTTCCCAAATTTCATTTTCCTGTAGAACGGTTTTCTGAATCATCAGGCACACCTACTGCAACTTTCAAACCACACCTTCAAGCCCAAAGTATTTTCTTCTTAGGCCACCTATTATTGCAGGTATACAGTAGTGATGTTGTGATTCTTGTCTTATTGCTTTATAAAACTCTATTAAAATATTTTTCCTAGTAAAATGTTCTTTTTTTTCTTCAGCATCTAACTTTGGCCCTTGCAGATAGACTGGTCACTTCAGATGGTCTGATGTTTATTTTGCCATCTAGAAGCACATGGGGTGACAGGTGGAGGATTCACCCCCTAAGAGTGATGAATAGCCATTAGCAGGTCACATTACATAGCACAGATTTATCAGGAAGAGGGTAATGCCTAWAGCTGAGTGCTGATGGTCCAAACTGCTGCTGAAAGGCATAGAGGGTAAGAAAACTCAGTTGCGTAGGACAAGAGTTATCAGTACTCAACGGATACCAGCACAAGCTTCCAGGACACTTAGTACAAGACTCTATGCACGGAACAACCTAAAACATACACTTGTTAATATCCCCGAGTTCCCCAGGGCATATGTACAAGCATAATCTTATATGGAGGAGC
Organism: Amblyornis subalaris; assembly: GCA_018881555.1. Lineage (NCBI taxonomy): Eukaryota > Metazoa > Chordata > Aves > Passeriformes > Ptilonorhynchidae > Amblyornis > Amblyornis subalaris. The sequence continues at coordinate 1,030,090 of JACAXG010000001.1, forward strand.
AGAAACTGAGACCTTGCAAATTGTTACTTAAAATAGAAGCAGCATTAAGAATACCACCATGTTCTGCGATTCTAGCCATGATGACATGGGGAAATTTTTAGAACTTCTAGTTCAATTTCTATTCAACTTTCAGGTTGACTTTACGGCTCAGTCTTTTCTGACTGTTTTCTTGTGGTCCTCTCTGCCAACTATATGGAAAAACACTGATTTCATTCTTGACTATTTTCCTATTGCTTTATGATGCTGAAAAATATACTGATAACAGTCTCTGTCTTCTCTATTGACACACTGTCTGCCTGGCAAAATTTTCAGTTAAGATTATGGAAGCAAAGATTTTCTCTGCACCAATAAGCAGAAAAATTATTTTGTGATTTTCCTCTATGTATTTGCTACTCTGATTAAATCAGTAGATGCATCTTTGAATTCTCATGAGACTATCAAAGAGCTTAATAATGCAGTTACATGTGGGTTATAAAAGCCAAAATACTCTTTCAGTAGGTGTTGAAATACGTTTCATTAGTTCTTCCAGTTACTTCCTACACTTCTTAGCCATGTTCCCTACAAATAACATATCCACAGACACACCACAAGTTTGTAGAGATCCTGACTTATTCATGTGAATGGTCCAGGACAACTGTGTTGAAAGACATACGTCCATTTGGTTAAGCATGAAGTAAGACAAGAAGGGAAGAAATTTTTTAATAGACAACCTGTCTTTAATAATGAGTCTTCAGCATCAAAGAGCAGCATATGAACACACTTACTGACATTTTAGTTCAACCTCTCAAATATGACAGACCAAAGACATAATTTATTAACAGTTGGCAGTCTGGCACTGACTGGGGTCCAACTTTTACTGCAGTGTGCTCTGATTTTTTTCTCTGTTCTTTCAGATTATTTTGACTTTTAGAAGAGCTTTGTCATTTGCTAGTACACTACTCTAATTCCAGACTTAGTCCTGATAACATATTAAATACACTACACACACAATTCAAAAATATTTTTAAATATTACTATAACAAGAAAACAATAGGTAGAAATAAGCAATGTTAGGCAAATCTCAATTCTTGTGTCTTAGCATCCTTTCTCTTACAAGGATTAGTGTTTTTGTCAGACTTCTCATTGCATCCAGCTAGATTCAGTTTTTTACTTAAATTATTTTGCGGTAATGTTTCTCCTCAAATGTTTTAAGATGTTTAACCTTGGGAATGTGGCAACCTACAGGTCTTTCAAAAATAACTGATAGTGGAATGCTACAATTCCTTTTTTCCCCTACTGAGATTAAAGTTTAAGCAATATCTCAAACAGAACAGTAGAATTTTAAAGTCAAATGAGGATATAAATGACAATCCTGAATTAGATAAGGACTGAGACTATTTATGAACTCACTGTCCTAACCAAGTGGAAAAGATCAGGTAAACAATCTCTCATGGGCCTTCAGATCCCCGACAGGCTGCATCATGATATCTCAATATCTCCTCATACATGCAGAAGGACCTAAAGAACTTCAGAGTTTCAGAAGATTCTTTTCAGACTAAGAAAACACATCTTCTGCATTTTTCCCAGGAATCAAAGGGGAAAGATTAAAGATAAAGCTCAAATTATGCAGCAAGAGGAAATACAGGAAACAAAATGGATAACATTTATTTCCTTCAAAAGCCATGGTTTATTTTAAATGAGAGGGTCTCAAAAATTTGACTCCTAAGTCCTGAATTTCCCCTGCCACAAATTTAGTAGCCAAAGAGTTTTCAGAAATCCTAGCAACATCATGGGTTCTTATAGCTGAGCAGTAAAGAATAATAAAGGCAAGCGCAGATGAAATATACATGAGTGATAAATTCTGGATTTGCCACTCTGGCAGCATATTGCTTTTATGACTGAGATCCAGGTTACTTTAAGCCAGGTCTTTTCAATTCAGTTTGCAGAAGAAAGACTGTGAAAAAGACTGTTAACCTATTTTTCTATACTGATAGAATTTTTCTATACTGATAGATGAAACAGCTTTGAATCAACAAGTTTAGGACACTTTGATTTGATTTCTTTTCATTTTACAGAGAGGGAGTAAAGAACATCACCACTGATTTGCAGTGAGGTGGATCAATACAAAACAGTAGGCCAGGTCCATTAAATGCTTGAGGTTCAAATATCTATGCTTGAAATGTCAAGGAGCACCACAAGAGTGAATGATACAGTGAACATATCAATTAAAATGCTTTGGTTTTATCAAGTGGTGGCAAGATATAGTAGTCTTCTCATTTTTTCACTATTTATACTTGATTTCTTTTATCTTTTTTTACTGGATGTACTTTGCAATTGTTTTTTAATGAGAAATCTTAAGACACATTCATAAAAACTGAGTAGCATGAAAACATCTCTCTGTAGTCCACAGAATACAGGCTCAGTACACTGTGGAGATCCCCTTACAATTCTGTTAACCAAGAATTTTTTTTTTGGCTAGGGGAGTGAAATGCCTGAGTAAAATAACCTCAAACCTTTGTACAGTGGCCCAGCCTGTGCACACTAAGACTGTGCTCTGTACTGATGTACAAACAACCTAGGCGACACCTGGACTAGTAAGTCTTGCTAAAGGCCATTGACCTTGGTCATCAACCCTTTCTTTCAATTAAAAGTTTCAGGTCATAAAAAATCCTCCTTTGTGACATACTGCATCGTTTAATGCATTGTTCCCTTTAAGGAAATGATTGCTCTCTTACTGTAATTAATTTCCCAACTTCAGAAACTTTAATAATTTTCTGAGTTAATGCAATATATTTTCCCTATCCTCCATCAAAAATATGATGTTCACGAATATACTTGARTATCATTTCATTGAATGTTACATCACTATGAACATACCAGATATAGAAAGCCATTACAGAGGGAGTTCCCAGTGTGGTGACACTGCACAGTGTGAGTGATACAAGTAAAAAAGCTTCTGTTATAGTACTTAACAAAAATCAGACATCAGCTCAATGAAGTCACATTCTGCCTAACTCAGGCAATATAAAGGATGTGCATACACTCAGGCAATATCAAGAATGTGCAATGTCCAAGTCTCTGCGCTCAGCCGTCCGTTCATTTCTCCRTATATACATGGTGTACTTACATCAACAATGGTTGTACACCCTCAGGAAGTAAGCCCTCCTAAAATTTGAATAAATCACAAGACTGCAGTCAGAACTGTCATCTATGAGCTAAAAAGCATATCTCTGTTGCTAGTGGAATACAACCTATGCATTAAAAATCTGCACTGCAGATAAAGGATCTGTAGGAAAAATGGAAGTAGAAATGCTGTCTTCATTAGTTCTATATATCATTTCTTTTAAAACATAAACACACTGTATACTTTCACATGATGGAAGCTTCAAAACTAAGATTTAAGTCTGATAAGTACACAGTTGTAAACATACATACTAGTAAATATAGTTTTCAGATAAGTTTTTTTACAATCATTGCCTTTTAATGGCATAGCACACATAGAAATGTTGGATTTTAAATTCATCTCAAGTTTTATATCAATATTGCAAATGAAGCCTGATTTGAATACATGGGAAACGTCTGCTTCTTACACAACAGGGGAATTCAATGATACATACATGAGTCTATAAAGAAATATATACATATGTGTGTATATGCACACACAAACATTTTGGAAATTCCTCTCATATGCAAAGATTTTTAAAATATTTCTCTATGATACACGGTCTTTTGACAAGTCAATGTGCACTTCCACACTTTCACAGTATAGATACACTGCCTTAAAGTACAGTGATTGTACAAGTAGCAGAGATATTAAGAGGTGGAAAAGATCTCAGCCAATCAGTGTATCTGCCAGATGATACAAGATTATTGCCTGCAACATGCTTTTTCTTGTTTGTCTAAGTCTACCTAAGTATCCTTCCACCACTAATGGACATCACTCAGCTTTTAATTTTACAGCCAGAAGTTTCCTATTCTTTAAGTCATCCTCAGCTTCCACTTTATTCTTTCGTGTACTCAATCTTATCCTGTCTTCAGTAACAGAGAGGCTGTGGTTTTGTTTCTTTCTCTCTTTCTTCCTTTCTTCCTTTTCTTTTTTTCTTTCTTTCTTTTCTTTCTTTTCTTTTTTCTTTCTTTCTTTTCTTTTTTTGTTTCTTTCTTCTCTTTCTTTCTTTTTTCCCTCATCCCTGCACCAGTTTCCGTTTCTTGATGGCATCATTCACGGCTTTCTTCAATTCCCTTTCAAGTCTTTCACAGTCTGTGCCCTGGCCACTGTCATTTTTCATTCAATAAAAGTGGATACACTTTCTTCCAATCAACACATGGTGATGATCTTCAGCATCAAATTAATAATTTTTTTTGAAGGTTTTCATGCTTTCTCTCTTCCCGAATTCTCCCTCTTTTTAACTCACTTGGAATGTACTTGACACAAACAGAAAACCCTCATAATTTCCCTAGTTTAAGCACTCTTATTGCCACACATAAAAGGTACCAGGGAGAAGGGCTGTGCTGACTGATATAATTGCCTAGTCTGCCACTACCATCTTTATTATCCTCTGTCCCCGTATTCCTCTCCCTCACATCACTTTTTGACAACCCATGGCCCCTGTTACCTCTTAGCCATTAAGGATTTTGAAGCAAGGTTAAATTTTTTGTTGTTTCCCTCACTGGTTTCCTGGTCAGCAACCAAGGCTTCTAGACCATTTCAATACAAAATAGAAATACTAATTATTAATATTCTTTGCCCTCTTATGTTTGGAAACTTATTCACAAGTCCAAGTCATGCTTACTATGCACTATATACAAGGCAAAATATCTCATCACACTGATACCAATAAGATAATTCTAATCATCTCAAATTAAAACTTTGATACCTAATCTAATGAGATAAAACCTCTTAGTTAGCTTCTTTTACTTTTGTTGCCCATGTATCCATTCCTGTAGACCCTTTGAGGGAATTTGACAATTCCTTGTGGTTCCATATTGACTGTATTCAGTCTTCTAACCTGAACATCCCCTAGCTTAGCTAGAGGAAACCCAGGAGACAAAATATTAGAAATTATCAGTAGTTTGTAGCAACAGGAAACCTTTTTTCTTCCCAGCCTGGAAGGAAATCTAATGAAAGGCATTAATAGCAGCACCACTACTTCCCTCAGAGAATCTGGAAGTGACCAGCATCAGATGTAAGAGGATATTTTTTTATTAGGTCAGGAAAATTTTCATGAAAGAAACTCTAGCTGGAATAGCAGTGTAGGTGTTGCTTGGACTTCCCACATTCACATTCTGTCACATCAGTTGATACTATTCAACTTTGAAGCTGATGGATCAAATAATATCTTTCATTYAGGTTAAATATAATTAAACTTATTGCATGAACTAAGGTATCTGAACCAGAGTGAGTTACTTCCCAAGGTCATTACACATGCACGGGATTGCTTTTGAGGAGTATGCAGTAACATGGGAGTCAGATTTGAGAAAGGTTGTGTGGTTATTTAAGATAGAAGGAAAGCTGGAGAGATGTATGAGCACTCAAAAATATTTGTGTAAAATCAGTAAGAAATGTTACCCATGTCATGGCCTTGATTGGAAAGGCTTGAAAAAAGCGCTGGGAGAGAGTGTTTTTGGGCAGAGTGCTGGGAAGAGCAAGTCTTGAATCATAGGGAAAGTATCTCCAATTGTTATTTTTCCCATGTTCAAAAATCCAAAGCTTCATACACAGTAACATGTGGCATAGAGATAACTTAAGCAGAATAACTGAGTTGGCATGAAGCTCCATCTAGGCAGTGTAACTCCCCTGAGATTAACAGAATCCCATTAAAAAAGAACTAAGTTCTTTTCTTCTTTTCTTTTTTGTGTTTTTTTTCTCTTAATGAAAGACACTGCACATCACACTCGGCATTGGCCAACCCCTGAGGATGTTGTGAGTGACCATACTATGTCATATTACATGCTTTTACAGTGCCTAGCACAATGTGGCCCTCAACCCTGAAGGAGGCTTCTAGATACTACCTAAGGACAAATAAATTATAGCAAATACATGTAAATAAACAGTCATTTAACGGTAGTCAAGACACATTGTTATGCTTTCTCCATCTTAAAATCCTTCACCAAAAGGTATTTTGAACCATTTTCAGGTTTTTATTTCTTCCTTTCCATATAAACAAATCAAAGACACATGCTAGGAGACGCTGCTTAAGCTATCATGTCATATTTCCTATGACACCAAGGGAAAGCTTTCCCTGTCCTTCTTCAGCTTGGGGCAGGGTGGCTTGTAGGGTTTAGCAGGAAGGGCAAAAAGCTCTTTGAATATTGCTTTCCTTTTTTAAAATTTTACACTGCATATTGCCTCATGCTCACTTGTCTAAGGATGCAATATGCAGAGCCACTATATCATAGTTTCAATATGACACATTGTGAACCTTCTGGCTTCTAGTCCAGGAGCCAAATGGCATTGTGTATTCCCTCCATTTGGCCTCATTTTCATCTTCCCCCTTTGCACCCGGGCTGACAAGAGGAGCATATGAAGCTTTTTCTCACTGCTGCATCTTGACCTTGACCTTACAGCTTTAGAAAAGGGTACTTGCATGTGCAGGGCTGCTATTGTCCGCAGCCGAGTCCCACTTTCTTTTGACATTAAGCGAGTAAAAGGCCACGTGATAGAGTCCCTTCGCAGCCCCAACATTTCTGTCCTGCTTTCTCCTTTGCAAATATTTTTGTACTGACTTTTTTTCCTCAGGTCGGGCTTACAGCATCTTTTTCATTTTTTTCTCTCTGTTGTTCCTATCCCCCTCTTCTTTTCCTACGCACACACGCGCGCGCGCGCACACGCAGACACGCACGCACAGACACACACACACACAGAGGAAAATCTATATGTGTCAGACATTCAGCAAGGGAAAGACAAAGGCACTGAGTTAATTACCCATCATTTACTGCTGCTGAGAAGAACAGATGGTAGCAGGCGATATGTAAATGGCAAGGGGCAGTGAATTATTCGATTTTTTTAGATTAATCGTCGATGACAAAGGAAGTGATTACAAGCTGTGACATTTATACAAATGTATAAAGTACATAATGCTAGAAAAAAAAGGGCTTAATATTATTATGAGGATGTCAGGCATGTGAACACCATTGTCATAATACAAAGCAACACATTTTGTGAGATCCAAGGATCTGCTTTTCTTTGATTTGCAAACTTTAGTAAGTCCTAGCCTCTGGAAATATATATTTCCCAAAATGAATCCACGCCTGACAATCATGAAAAAAAAAAAGGTTTGGGTGCTTTTGCATATTTCCCACAATGCATAACTCTGCCTAGTCTCAACAGCAGAGCTTATGAGGGATGAAGCTGATGTCGAATCAGTGTGGACCATAAAATAGAAAAAGGTGCTAATAAAACCCATAGACAGAAAATGGAAAATAAAAGGAAAGGTGATGTTTAAGCTGACAGGCCCTCTGTGAGGACAGGAGGGCAAACAGTGAGGTGGAAGTGAAGACAGAAGAGAGTACTGTTTGTTTACTGCATGTCTGAAAAATGATTGTTTTAGAGACTTTGAAGGTCAGAATGACATAATTTCCAGGCCAGGCCTTGCTGTTTTTACACAAACATCCAACCTGCTCATCCTCAAGGTAGTCTACTGTATTTTCTGCTGTATAAATAATTAATTGGTACATGAGGAAAACAGATGCTTTCTTTTGCAGATCATAGAAACTGCTCCATCATCAAAATGTCTTCAATCACCTAATTATTAAATCTATACAGTGCTAATAATACAGATGGGAGATGAAGCCAGTGAGCTGCAAATTTTGTTCCCGTTGAAGCATCCCAATCTACTGTATTCCTTGCTTCACATCTTGCAGTGAACTACTCTCTGCAATATCAGCAAGGCAAACAGAGGGGAGAGTTTGGTGGCAAGTTTATTTATCCTCCTCAGAAATACTTTCCAATCAAGCAAGGCAAAACATCACCAAAATTACTGTGAAACACTCCACTGTTGTGCATGCTTTGTTGATTATAGAGGGGTGAGGGAGGGACAGAATAACATTATATTAGTCATCAGCACTGGGTAGTACGTTTAAATCTAGCAATCCATTTCGTATGAATATTTTTTCAGGAATAAAGTGCTGGCTGTACCAATCCGCCCTGAAGAAAGAGAAGGATAAAATGCTATAGCACACCAGTATTTCCAGTGTGGTATTATTAGAAGCCAGATACTCAAGATAAGCACCACCAGCTAAGCTACTGGTTTCTAAGCTGTTTTTCTTTTTCTTCCTTTTAGATAAAGTTACCTCCATKAGATGCAGTTAATGAAATAATGTAGTTTCCACTCTGTTCACTGGTGCACGCGCAAGGTTGGTTAGTACATTTGTCTTTCTCTAAGCAAACATAGCACAGACCCCAGAATAAAAACACATATGCAGTTATTGAAAGAATTGAGCTGTATCCATTTCTCTTGAGTGGAGAGACTGAACTGAAAGCATCCCAAATCAGTTCACATTGCGCATAACACCATGTTATYTATTTAATTCCTTGGGATGGGGAGATCATGAGTTAAAGTTGTAACCCGAAGGTGGGGAAAGGCCATGATTTCTTTCTTACAAGGCTAGAAAACAGAACAAGGTTCTTCCTTCCCGAAAATTAAAGAGAAGGAAGACATCCTTCCAATTGAGGAACAGTAAATGGSAGATGACTTTGTGAAAATACCTGGGTGTCAATGGCTGTATTTCTTAGCCCTCCCTAGACAAGATGAAATGGTTCTAGTGAGAAAACCCTCACTCCCTCCTCCTCCCCCACCTCTTTTTTTTTTTAAACAAAGGATGGATGATTTATGACATGGGCATGAGCATATACAGCTTTCTTGTACCTATAGATTCATATTTATGAGATTTTTAAAAAAACATCATAGGTAGACCATACATTACTGCAGACTTTCCATTATTAAAGTCTTAATGCATTCCAAAGGACAAAAAGCAACATCAAGAGGGAAACATATGTTTTTATTTGGAGAAAATGGCTGAATCTGAATCTGAGCCATATCTAGACATCTATTTATACACATTCCTGCAACACAACAAATTCATGAGGGAAGAGAAAATAAAATATCCATGCATTTCTACAGCTTTCCACTGCTTTGGAGATATTTATTTATGAAAACCACAGGTAGTCATTATTTATAGTACTGATCTTTTTGTTCTTTTATTTTTTTTCACTAAAACAAAGATGAAATTGGAATTGATTTTTTGAGGGACATTTATACTGAAAGCACGATCATTTTATATATTCACAAGTTGAAGTCTGTATTCATTACTACGAAAAAAATGTAAGAACAGCAAGCTAAAGTATTTTCATTTGTGGCCCATATTTATTTTATAGGAAGCTTGTCACTGCACCATTGCCTAAAAATGGAATTTAAACTATGCTTGCACAATGAAATGAACTTCAATGCACTATATTCATACACATTGAAATTATACACTGGATATATATTTTTCTTGTGTGTGTATGTATGTAAACACATTTGTGTAGAGAGGGTTTTTTGCTTGGTTAGCTGTAGAGTTCGTGTTTAGGCAAGCGCACCTAATAATCACAGCCTTCCATTAAGAAGATATGCATATATAATATTTATATGCAGTTGTGTATGCTTGCCATCATGCATCTACAGGCATGTTTGTTAGTACTGTTTTCATTTTTTTCATTCCAGTGCTGTCCACATAAAAATAACTGTGAATTTCATCTGCTGTGCATTATAGAACAAATACACTGCAGTCTATCTAACCTGTGAAAGCAGGGGTATGCTGTGGGATCAGCATCTTTTCAGTCATGGAGAAATGGGAAACAATAATTAAAAAGTAGAATGGGGAGGCCTATTGTGCCAGTGAAGAGGTGAGCCAGGGCACCAAGACCTTGTTTAGTGAAAGAGGTCAGGCACTGGATAGCAGTTAAACACCCTAGAAAGACTCTAGGTTATTTTTTGCTTTATTGTATGGCCTTCTACAGCTAAACCAATAATATGTTTAATCTTAAGTGGGATATAATAAAAAACCTAACTAGCTAGGAAAGCAAATATTTTCCCTTGTCACTTTCACATTTATTAACATGGATTTTAATTTTTTCATTAACATGCACATCTATCTTTGTGTGTTATGCTTAAAATATACATCATAAGAGCAAATATGTCTAAAAAATATTTGGTAAAGCACATACAGCCATATAGTTTTATTTTTGGTAGGCTTTAAACATTGCAGGTCATTTAAAATTATCACACTGCTAATATCGTCCTATTCCTAAAATACCTCACAGCGCTCTGGACTGTGCCTTTCCAAAAGCAGATAAGCAAGTCAGCCAGCATCAGTATTCCAAAATACCAAAACAAACCAACAACAAAACAGATAGAGTAACACTTAAACGATGTCCCTTTAGGCATTTCTTTCAACGCACTTCAGCTGACTCCACTTTTATATAGGTTATGGGATTTACTATAGCAACCTAATCMCCCCTCTCCAAAAAAAAGTCTAGCTCCCCCTTCTTTGTGACTTAAATCAAACCAATAGAGCCCTCTATTGGTAAAACCTCAGATAGCTACAGAAGTTTCTTCGGAATAGGGAGGCAGTACTTGTCGTAGCCTATGTCATCATGTTCCAGCTGAAGTCAATGGCAGATATTTTTGGACTTAGACAGCATTAGCAGAAGACCCTGAGAGAAAAGGTCTGTCTTATTCCCCAAGTATGAAATTTCATTTTTCTTCTTATTGCAACTGCTGTATGCAAGTGGTGATTGTGAAATTTGCACACAATATCACCACATAAACCTGTAACACGTCTAAGAGCACTGTGTTCTCCTCAAAAACACTTCTGTTTCTGGAAAGGATGCAAATATATTACACCTGGCCCTGATTCAATATTTCTGCTTTGGTAAGTACAGGATTTTGACTCGACTCAGAAGCTTTTTGGGACATTATCTTCTGTACAGTCCTACAAATTAATTAAGGCCTTGGGTACATTATAATAAAGAGGCTTAAGGCCAAGTCACCTCAGCAACCTAAAAATGCATTAGTTTTTTCATTAATAGATGGGATAGTGTATCAGGAATGGAAGTCGTTTCTGCAAAGAAATGTAAGAAGCTGAAACCAGACAGTCTTTACAGAGGAGAACTGTTTTCTCAGATCAGACAGCCAATGTTGCAAACAAACATTGATTAGTCCTTATGACTTGGCCCGTAATTTATATCTCACAGCCCAGATCTCACAGCCCAGTTCATGACAAAACTGCTGCTTGTAGCCACATGGATCTGGGTACTTAAGGCACTACTGACTTCATGGACCTCTACTTGGGGCAGGCCAGAGGCAGGAAGGTAGACTAATATATGTCTGGRTTTTTGATGAGGTAACTGTCCATATCTTGGCTTCAACATAGTGGGATTTCATGACCCCCTTACCTATTTATGTATTTACACAGAATTGTTAAGATTAGCRCTTTTTGATTATGAAGTGGTTGCATTTACTGCTTAATTACTCAGGAAGGGCACTGGCCTATCCAAAGTAGAAAATTATCATTTCTTTTTTGCATATGAAGAACTAAAGCAAAAAAGCAGGCTTAGCCTGTCACCAAAGTGATCTGTGAGTCCACAACATGGCAAGACCTGTCCTCCAGCCATTGCAAATGGGASCCGGTAGGAGTACATGTTTTTCCCCAGAACTTGAATGGAAGGAGGTTGGTGCACACCAAGGACTAACCCAGATATGGAGATGAGGCATGACTATATCCAGGACACAAGCTAAAAATCTTGGAGCCTTCCTGGGTCTCACAGCTCAGATGTAGTCTAAGGTCAAGGTCACAAGGGAAGTCTGTAGCTGATGCAGCTCCTGAAAACAGAAAACGAAGTCTGGTGCTTCCAACTGTTTGTCAGCCCACATGGCCTTTGGCTCCCTCTGCCAGTCCCACATGCTCTAGTCATATTCTCACTGACTCCAGAACCTTTCTGAAAGTCAACATCAGTTTTTCCAGCTGTCCATGAAGTTGATCTGATACATGGAGGTCGGTCCTAGACCTGCACTAGGGCTGCACAGGAAATATTAAACCAGCAGCAAACTCATCCATCTTCATGTCTGTGCGAGACATTCCTTCCTCCTTTCGTGTCACTCATGCATCTGTGGGAACATTTTCTCTACCCTTAAGGTCGAGCCGTGGTCTCTCACTTGTTTTCTCCATGTCTGTTTCTTTTACTGCTTTCTATGAGCAAGAAGGGAAAAAAATTAAAAATATTGTATGAACAACTTTAAATGTATAAATTATGTAAAACCATCTCATTTTTCAAAAGGTGCAGAAGATTCTTTTTTTTTTTTTTTTTAAATGTATGAATTCTATTGAGCAGCAAGAATTAAAATAAGCTGTGGATGCTCAATATATTAAAATGTGCACAAATAATGCCTCCTTTCAAGTTAAATTTGGGTTGTTGCATTTCCAATGTTTTCCAATCCCCTTTTTGTGTGACAAAAAGATAAACTAGTTCTGGAAGGTGTACGGGAGTCCGTGGGGTCTACCAGAAAAGATGACACTGTCAAAACATGAGAAGTTCTTCACTGGACATTTTCCGCCCTTCTTCCCTAATAGTTTATGAACATCCTTCTATGTTCTGCATAACAGGCATTTCTGTAAAACTGTGTGACTCAGTGGGAGTAATTTAAATCCTATTTTGGAAAGACAAGGCCCTGCTATAGTTCTGTCTGAGTACTTGGATATCTCTGTAAGCATTACATGAGAAAGTACAATGGGAAAGGTAGAAGAGGAAAAAGGCCTCCTCTACTCTGCTTGGCAGCACAATGGATGTGACCAAAAAGGGAAAGAGAACAGGAGCCAAACTGATGTGTCTTATTGCATTTTTCCTCTTTCTTTTACATGCTATATATTGATATTCCTTTCTACATTTGCCAGACAACATAATGGCCATTAAAACACCTAAGGTCTTGGAGAACTGATTTTTTTTTGTTTTTTTTTTTTTAATTCACAAACACCTCTTTTTTAACTAGGTAAAGAGGCATAATTTTTTATGAAGAAGTAATGACTTTCTAAAAATTGTGTCATTCCACGATTAAACAGAAGAAAATGCCACTGTGTTAAAAACAGCTTGCCTCACACCCCGAAGCTCTTGGTGCTATAAATAGAGGAGGCTGGCAGCCTCCAGCTCGCCATCTTCCACTGCACTGACGCGCTGTAGTGCTAGCGAGGGATGCGATTGCTGCGTTCACCTGAGGAGAGAGTATTCTGGTGTCTTATCAGTRTCTACCGAGGAAGGGCTTCCCATTGGCTGATTTCTACCCTGTTAGGAAAATTACAGCCGTCCTTGTTAAATCTCGTCCCTTCTTTTTCTCCCAGAGTGGCACAAGTAACAAGTTTGAATGGATACAGTGTGGGTGTGACTGCTAAAGAAATGCAATAACAATCACATTAAAGGAATACAGTTTCATATCCAGTTTTACGGGGAAAAAAATAACAGGAATAAAAAAAAAAATTAATGCAAACACTTAATGTAACTTCAGATCTGTAACGCACTAGAAAAATAATTTTAAAAAATAATTGCAGGACACAACCTTACAGAGGAAGATACTAAAATTATTCTGAAATTGTTTGACTGTGTGTATAACTGATAAACTTATTTTTAACCCGTGGAAAAGAAAAGCAACGCGAAGCACACATTGCAAGGTTGCGCTTGTTCCAGAATAAAATGAAAGATGTTGCCAGGTCCCCCCTCAAAGTGTTGTGGAACAAATAAAGGTTAAATCAAGTCACCTGCATGTGATGTGTGCTCAGATCTCACCTCTCTGAGCAAAGGAAGGCTCATGCGCTTCAGCAGACATGACCCTTGCGTTCAGACATTGCCAGCAGGGTGCCAAGAACTGGGACAAGGACGGGGACTGGTTGGCAAGATGCACCACTAACCCCCCCCCCCCCCCCCCCCCCCAGATATGGGCAGAAAGGTCCTCACAGCAGAGGCTGCCCACACCTCCTTCTGAGGAAGCCCTGACCCCTGCCATCACTCCATTTGCTCCCAAGAGGTTCCAGTGCTGCTCCGCTGCCCTTCTCTTCCGCACACAACCTACTGGAATGGGCATGCTGGTAACTTTTCTTCTCCCAGGCAGCGGCATAACCAGCCTCAGAAGGATTAGTCACATCAGTGTCAACAAAAACCGGGAAGAGTCAGAGCTTCAGTGAACAATTTACTGAGAGCAAAAGAAAATTCTCTTTACTAAGTGCAGTGACAAAGCACCAGGCAGAGGCAGCAACTGAGCTGCAGATTTCTTATTTGTGACACCACAGCAGCAGCAATTCGGCTCAGCCCCTCTGCACCTCCCTACAGTGTTCCCTGTCAGGGGCATGCTGCAAAATATGGCTGCTTCCAAGAGAGGAAAGGGGAAGGCAGGAAACCACAACCGAATACCCCACGGATCCGAGGCGGTTTATAATTGCCTGTTGGTAGGTAGGTTCTTCCACGGTGTGCATGTTGCTTAAAGGTCAATGCACATTGTCCTTAAAATTTCAGGGCACATTTGTGCTCTACTGCATGATTTTTATTTCCTTTAGAAACTGGCACAGGGGGAGTAGAGCTGATTTTAGGCTCTCGGAGCAGTGTCTGCACCAGAAATGCTTACTATTTTTTCTCTCGGAACAGATAATTTTTATTTCCAGTCTCCYCAAACTTTGAGGAACGTTCTGGTCAGCTTAGGTGAGAAGATACCAAGCTGGAAATTTTTCCCTGCTGATTTACTGGTTTAGATTGAAATCAACATTCCTTTAACATGTTCATGAGGTTGATACACTGCACTGAGAAGTTGAGGAGGAAAAAGAAGGGCAATGACCAATTCACCTGCCAGCTTAATAGCCTGTTTGGATAAGGCTAAAAGCAAACTGTGGTTTTGACTGTAAACAGCAATGTCCCAGAGTCAGAGATGTTATTATATTGTAGTGATCAATATACGTTGCAAAGAAATGTCACTTTTTTCCTGCTTTACCTTCTCAAAGGTATATGTCTCCAAAACACTAAACTAAGTCACAGTATTGATAATTACAGGTTCTAAATTATTTACCTAACATGGCTACAGTATGAATGTCATGAATCCTAAAATTCAAATTATCAACAAGTAATACATTCAGAAAAAGGACAAATGAAATGTGATCACAATAGATATCCCTGAATCAGAGCCTAGAGCAAATACAAACTGAAGTTACCTTGAAGCTTGGAAAGTGTAGCAGTCTGTATTCCCTATTTAAACAAAACTATTCCATAAGACTTTATGGCTTGCAAAGTATTTTGACAAATGGTTCTGAACATTCTCACCTTCTAATTGTCCATGGAAACTATTCATATTTAACCATTAACACACCCAGAGCTGAGAATAATTGCATTGATCAAAAGAAAATTGACATTTATATAAACATTTTTATTTTAAATAATCTTTTGTTCGCTGAAGATGAGACAAAGAAAATCTAGCAGAGATACCGTCTTTGTATTATCATTGATCTCATTCTAACCACCTCTTTCTTTCCTTCATTTCCATAAACCTGTCCTTTTTCCCTGCTTCCACCTCTTTCTCAGAAAACACCACATATTCCAGTATTCTGCAGTTTTTCTACTTCTTCATGAGGAGCGCAAACCATTTATCCCCATTAGCTGTTTGTGCAGTTCCCATCAGCAAGGTTCAGACAGACTGAAAGGCTCCAAATACCATTGCCAATTCATTAAGTTATCCAGTGCCAACTTCTTTCTGTCTCTAACTTTGCTACTGTCTTTGGTACTAGTATGTAATTTTATGGCCACGTAGAGGGCCAGATCTGGAAGAAGTATGGAACAATGAAAAAGTAGATCTACACAATGTAAAGAATATCTGTAAAGGTATACTGTTTCAAACTGCTTAGACTAGTTTCTGGTACATAAATTGTGTTCTTTTTCTTAAGACCGTGTATTAATGAATTAAAGCTATTACTATGTGACTACTTACATCACGTTCTTATGAAATTCAATTGTCAGTTGCAAAGTGATATTTATTCTCTTTTGTTTTATGCTGTCAAGGAGACTTAAGTAAAGGCTGCAGTGCTTTAAATTCCAGCTTTAGTTTGAGAAAATACCAGCAAAAAGACAAATAGAGTTCAGTAAGACTGCAGATATAAGTGTCTGGATCGCCTAGGTGAGCTGTGCCGCTCCATCTGCACTCTGGTCTCTGTGCCAGGCTGCTTGGCAGGGGAAAGGCACGGACAGGACCCTGCTGTCCAAGCATTGCAGAAGACATGAATCTTGTCAATTTTGGATTGAATTCGCTGCCAGTTATCAAACAAGCAGCCAGCAAACTGCAGCACAGCACACAGCAATGTGCATATCAGAGTTTCTGTGCCTCACTGCCCTCCCCTGGATGGCGCTTGTTAAGGCATTTCCATGGTCTCCCTGTCTCCAGATACTGCAGAGACCATCACCATCACCAATTCAGAAGGCTGACTGTATTTACACCAGCAGAAACATAAGCCTGTGTTTACATACAACATATCTTAGAGCAGCTTTAATGTGTGATTAAAAATGAAATCTCTTTCTCTGGACAAGCTTATAGGAACTATAACCTGGTTTTGCAAGTGTTCAGGCTCTTTGGATTTCTGTTACTTTAAAGTGCTGAACTCTAGCATTGTCAATTGTGTTCTCAAGGGTTTGAATCACTTCCAAGAGATTTTATCACTGTATGCTTCACATTAGGCAGGACTGCAGTCATATTCAAAGCATACTGTGGTGACATACAGTATATACAGAATATATATATATTCCATACATAACAGGAAAAAAACAAACTAAAATACATATTTCTTTGTTGCTAAAAAGATTTTTTTTTTTGCTGTATTAAATTCGTATTTGGCAGCTAGTAAAGACATGTTATTTGCTTTTCTCTTAAAATTTTCCTTTAAACATCCTGATTCCCTAAAGTATCTCACTCACTTTTCTCCTCTAATTTTCTTATATTCCTTCTTCAGTTTTGTTCTACTCTTCATCTTATCCACAGCAATTTCTTCCAGTCAATGTGTGAATCAATAACTAGAGCCTTTCAGAATGACATAGAAATGTATTTAAAGGGGRGGGGAAATGATAAAATATCTTGCTAAAGATAAAATGTCTTACTGAGATATTTACTGTCATTTACAGATTATATTCATCTAGTTTCATCAACTTGCAATCAATGACCCACGGGCAGGAGAGTTTACACCTAAATTTATCTTAATGTGGAGAAAATCAGAGAACTGACCTGTAACACTCTTACAACTTCTAAAGAAGCCGGATTAGAACAGTCACAAATAATATGGATTCTCTGGGGGTCTCCATAAGGGGTTGTAAAAGCTTAGATTTGCTCACAAAGCTGACCAGAAGTTGCGCCTCTCCTCTCAGATTAATTTAGCCAGGCTCTGATGATCTCCAGAGCTGCTACTGAAATGGTCAGGGACTGGGTAATGCAGGCCTCAGTAATCCTGCAGCTGGTTCAGACAGGTGCTCCCTGGAAGCTCAGCAGCAGTGACTGCTGACAACTCGTCGCCCTTACGCCTTGTCCTTATCCCCGGCTCCAAACATGACACTGTGACTTCTTCATAAAAGAAACAGTGTCTTCAAGGTCATTTATGAGAGCGACCTAGGCTAGCTGAAGTCTCTAGTGCACACCCATGTTTGAGGCGTTTACCAGCCTGTTGTTTTTTGGCTGAGCTACTGTGATCGCTGGTAGATGGCTGCGGGTGTACTGTTAGCCCATCTCAGGTGTAAAGTGATGCGACTTAATTGAACTTTCAATTTAAAGTTAATTGAAAGAGGTTAATGCTGAACCATATTAACTTGCAACTGGAACAGGCCGAGAATGGGAAATTATCATAGCTCAGCAGATGGGCAACAGCTTAGTAAACCCTCTTAATTTCATTTTGTTCTCGGATTTATCTGGCCCGATGAGTATCATGACTTCACACAGCAGCTATCTTCTGCCAGACCAAGGAAACCCCTGTGATGGTAAAATTTTTAGTGGGGAAAGTTGGACTATTAATGGTTTACATATCTGCAATTTGTTCCTACAGGACTCCAGAATGGCACAACCGTATGAAAAGGTACAATTCCAACTTCTGAAACTAAAGCTTTCCCGTGTATCTCAAAACAGTCACTTAAAACATGCCAGAAATTGRTAAGAAAAGCAGACCCAAGACACCACTCCCAGCCCTGTCAAAAAAATTTAGTTTGAGGCCTTGAGCACTTTTGCTGTTTTCTTCCTGGGAGAACTAGTGACATGATCCAATGAAGAAACATGAATATTTCTCGGAAAGATCCTTGCTACCTTTTGGTTGGAGTCTGAAGCTATTTTATTATGATGCTGCAATGAGAGTAATCATTTAATTTCTGGGCTTTTGTCCTGTACTCACATGGAACATCAAAGCAAGCTTAATGTCATTTGAAAGACCGTAATCTAAACTAGAAGATTTAAAATGATGCCCAAGTCGACCTCATAGGCCAAGAAGATAGGGAGAAAGTGTCATTTAATCAGTTGGCAGATTTTTAAAATATTTCTTCAGCATTTTTTTTTCCTCCTAATCAAATTTACCAGTAGCAGGGGAATTAAAATAAAAACTGTCTGTACAGATATATATCTCACTTATCCATATTTTCCTGAAAAAGGACACTGATAGCAGAGACTGAGTGAAAACTCAAAAGAATATTAAGGAAATTAAAAAAAAAAAAAAAAACCAAAACAAAACAACCCTACTATCATTATGCAGCTACTGAGGCACCAACATCACTGTGTGAGCCAAATGGTTTTGTTGGCACATAGCCAAGTCAGAGCTCCTCCCAGAGGAGAGGGTATCCTGAGTCAGGAAGCAGTGCAGAGAAAGTCAGGCTTGTTTATGCTGCTTCTGTCTTCCTCTGAGAAAAACTGTGGTGCACCATTAGGACCATCAGCAGGGGATGGGCTGTGTGCCTTCTTCCTACCAACAGTAGACAGATGTGTCTCTTTTGTTCAGTGACTTTCCTCAGTCTGTCATTTTTCCCAGGGACCATGACCATTTGCAGTAGCCTGACACGAAGGTCACACGAGGAAATAGAGCTGTGCATTTGAATTTTGTTTTTAATTGGGGCTCATTAGGAACAGGTTGAGGGTTTTTGCCTGTTAAATTCTGGTGAGTGAAATCATCCCAACTGAAGCTGCATACGCAAAACTTGGGTTTGATACTCAAGAACAGGCACTGGAGAAGCCTTCAGCTCTGTGGTGCTGTTGGAAAAGTCATGTRCAAGCTGGGAAACTGCTGCTTCTAACTCCTAGCTGCCCTTTCAGGCCTGGGATAAACACAGGAGGGAAGAAACACAAAGACTTCTCACTGCATTCTTAAAATCCATAAACTCACTGTATGATAATGCAGAGAGGGGGCAAGATTGACAAGCATGTTTTCAGACAGGAAGCAATGCAGGCTTCAAAGAGCCTACAATATTTTTTAATTAATAAGGGATCAGTAGGAGCCAATTAAATCATGGCCATTCCAAATAGAGAAGATTGCTTTGCTCTTTTTCCTGCGTTGCTGCACAGTAGTCTTAAATTTGCCAGTTACTGCAAAAAAACCAGTGCTCTGTGCCTTTACAAATTACTTTGCTTTTCGCAGTCATAATTAAGTGATAGTTAAGAAACAAAGAAAACATTTTATTTTTCAAAGTTTAAGCTTAGTTATCTGGGAAAAGTTTTCATCATCGGGCTTTAAAAGGGTGCAGGGAGCTAACACTTCAAAACATATTTTGCTCACTACCCATAAATATGTAGTCTCGTTTATTGACACTCGAATAACTTGATGCCTTTCTCATGTCATATTCAGAAGACAGGCAGTTTAGGAGAAAAAATAATCTGTGTAGCTCCAGGTTATGTAGTCTGTACCAGCATATCAATACTCTTGAAACAGTAAGCTACAATATATCCTATCAGTCAAATCAATGCCCCACCTTTCCCAGGCAGAGGCAAGCCTTACCTGAATTCCTAAAAAGGAGAGCTTTCACTCATGCTACCTTCAAATAAACAAATTCAGCCAATTCATTTTAATTGCCTTGGAGTGACCAGCTGTGCATCTCAATACTGAAGTTAGACTATTCTTTATTGCTGGAGGTACATTTTGAAGCCGCTCTCATTCTGTGACCAAAGGGCTGTAACAGACACTGCCTCCAATCCCATCTTTGACCCTGGGAGTTTAGGAGCTACCCTTCTTTCCTCTACACTTTCTTTTTGCCACTCCTGCATCATATCTGCCTTCTTACCATGTTCTCCCATTCTCTGAAGAAAGCAATTCTTTTGCACTCCAGTTCTCACTAATACTTATTAGAAGGAAAATCAGGCCACTTTCCCAAGTTTTTGTTGACATACTGCTGGATTTACCACTCCTTCTGGTCAGCCAAAAAATTTGTGTGTTGCCAGGCTTGTGTTCTTACTTATAATTTGGGGGAGTTTAATTTTAAAATATGGGTCACACCGGAGTGCTGTCTATTTCTCAACATTTTGTAAAGTCATGAACTCCTCTGCATTAGCAAAGAGACTGTTAAGACAAAACAATTACAAGCTTAATCTGTGATGTGCATTAGAAAGGGGTTTATAAAAAAGAGGGCAGCTTTAGATTCCATGTTCATTTTGCTCTGCTTTGCCTCAGAAAGCGCCATCTGAGAAAATCAGCAGAGATGGCTGTTGACTTCATTACACGTCCGCTAATTTCAGAGGTACTTGCTGAGAATGTCCCTGGCTTTAATTGCCATCTTGATTTACATAATTTTGCTCCTTTACCACCTTAACACATACTAATTAGCAGGCTTGGCCTACACTTTGTATTTCACTGGTCTACTTAAGAAAGTGGACGTACTACATGGTAACAATTATTTTTTATGGTGCCCCATTCCCCTAGGGCACAGGGCATCGTCRTGTTCGTGGGCACGGTAGAAAGCTGACTCACATGCTGCAACCTTTATATTCCTCATTTGTTTTCCCTCAGGAAGCCCTAGTAACTTCACATGATTTCTTTATCTTCTATTCTTAGGATCCTTTCTGTGAGGAAAACCATCAGTATCAAGAAGCAGATATCTCCTGAATTACCTAATAACCACAACTGTCCCATTTCTTTGCTGTTTCAGAGAAAAGAGGTAGAGAGGAAAGGGAACTATGCCAACTTGAGTAATATTCACAGTAAATGTCTTTTAAAAAAAGTACTAAAGTCTGCTGACTGCAGAATTTTTTTTAAAGCCTGCTGTCAGGCTGGCGGTGGAAAAAGTCCTCGCTCTCTCAGATGCACAATCACAGTCCCAAAGGACGAGGTGACTAAGCTGTATGTGCTTCGCTACTTTAGGCCTCCACTTTTGGATCTTATCTTCATGAGAATCATTTATAGTTGAAAAATTCGTCACTTTACCACTGGAAAAAAAAATAGTATCAAAGAAATTTGAAAAGGACGACAGAGTGAAAAGAATAAACCTCCTGAAAAGACCCATGGACATTCTTAGAGGTAGCTTTTGTACATTGTTTTCTTTACACTCCTGAAGTGATTAGGATTTTACATGTGAGTTTGTCATGTCTTTCAACTGGGAAACACTAGAAAAAGTATTTTTTCCTGACTCCTAATTTTCCTTCTTRATCTGGGCCAGACTTGATTATATGAACGCTGCAACAAGCTGGCCTGGCTGCTGAAATGTGCACCACTTTGGTGGTAGTGACAAGAACTCAGTGGAGGGTTTTATTAATTGTAACACAAGACAACATCAAGCAAGCAGTGCAATTTCCCACTGTTATTTTTTTACTATGCTTTTTGAATCTACTCCTTAGGAAAATAAAAAAGCTCTTTGTGATAGGGATTATCTCCATTATAAGGGTTAGCAGTGAAGTAGTTAACCATGTTGATTTCTACAGTGTTATATTTAAGTTTCAGAGTTAACATCCCTCTGAAACAAATAGAGCTGATTATTCTTTTTAGAACAAATTTTTCTTGTTCTGCAGACTGAGGYATTGTCTACATTAAGAACATTTGCACCATTATAACTACCCTAATTTTAGTCACATCAATCCCACTCCTTGATGTAGACAAATTATACGTAACCACATCAGATAAAGCATTATTTTATGGCTGTGCAGACTGCTCATATTAAGCATTTTCAACAAAGAACAATCGAGTTCCATTAGTGCAAGGTTTCCCAAATGGGGAAAGATGATATTAATCACTTTGCTCTAGCTTTACACAAAAAAAAAAAAAAAAAAAAAAAAAAAAAGGTAAAAAAAAGTTTAAATGTTTCCTAGAGAAAGGGAAGTAATAATTGTAAAAAATCAAAACCACATAAAACTCTGTACCTGTCTGGGACAGCCACAGCCCAAGACTCTGGGGAGAGGAAGTTCCTGCTGCAAAGGGCTTTATGTTTAATAGATGTGGGTGCATGGTCAAAGACTGACGATACCAACTTTCAGAGCAGACTACTGATACATCTGAAAATGCAAAACACTGCCTTCCCCATCACCAGCCTCATGCTAAAGAGGCTTACGTTCCCTTGAGAAGGAACAGATATTTTCTGTTTGCATACTACCTAACACAGGAGGGTCAGCTACCACAATATAAATATTTAATCCTAATAACTAGGGAGGCAATATCAAGGGGATATGTTAACATGATGCCTCTCCAAAGCTCATAGTGAATAAGAAACCACTCTCTTTTCTTTTTTAAGAGGCAGCAGAATAGGAGTCAGACTTTCAAAATATAGAATCAAAAGTTGACCAAAGCCTGAATTTCCATGTCCATTTATGCTGTAGCTGAAGAGCCCATACTTTTAGCACAAGGCATAACATGCAGCAATTTTGCCATTGTAAGGAGTCAGACAATGAAAGAGGGGCTGGCAGCAGCAAAAATGGGTTTTTGCCTCTCTCTCTCTCCCCTTTCCCTCCCTGGAACACAACATATTTTTATCAGGAACAAAAATAAATAAATCCTCAGTTGTCTTGCCGTGCCCAATTAGTATTCCATCCATGAACTGTCCCATCAGGGAAAAATGCCTCCCTCACACACGTGTTCAGGATAGCACTGATGGATCTGAGGGCCTCTCCAAACACAGTGACCATCTGCTAGGCAAAACATAGGGGTCTGACAAGCAGGAGCCATTCAGCCCTGTTGTTGGGCCACATTATTACATATTTGACAAGGGTAATGAGAGGCTGTCATTAACCTTACATGACAGTCTCCACAATGACACACACTAAAGCAAGAACAAAGAGCAGAACTCAGTAAAAAGGCACCTACTTCTTATTTAACCCCGAAATTGTCAGACACCATTAKTGCTAATGGAGGCTGGCGGTCCTGGGGTTAATTTCCATCTCTGTGCTCTGCTTGTTCTCTTTTTGAAATGTACTCCTCATATGGTTAAGGAAGCAGTTTTATCAAGGCTATTGGGAAGGCAATGCATTATTTATCATAACACACTGAGATGTAAGAACAGAGAGGGTCTCCTGGAGGAATGAACAAACAGACATATTTCATGAACCCTTCTGATGGTCTGAAAAAAAAAACATTTCTGAGCTCAGTCTGTGATATTTAAGGTTATCATTGCCTAAGTGTGACATTTCTCTCATCTGCATTTCCTGCCAGGTTTCTGTCAAGCTTGAAATCACAAGACTGTTTTTCCTGGTGACCTTGTCACAGTCACCTGGTTTTATAATCACAGGGAAATCCCATAGAGAAAGTTAATCGGTCGTCTGACTTTTAGTTGAACAACAGATGTAGGGTGAGACAGCATTTACAATTTCAGAAAATAAAAGGTCATCTGAATATAAAATCTCTGTCTCAGGTGCGATGATAYGGGTTACAGACTTCCAGCAAGTTATGGAGATCTCATAATAGAGCCTCTTGCCTCCTCAGCAAGCCAAGGAATACATCTATTTCCATGGTGACCTGCGGGCTTAACCTAGGACAGGGGGCTCTGGGAATGAATGCAAGCACTTGTTCGGATGCTTTGGTGTATTAAGG
This sequence comes from Amblyornis subalaris, assembly GCA_018881555.1. Classification (NCBI taxonomy): domain Eukaryota; kingdom Metazoa; phylum Chordata; class Aves; order Passeriformes; family Ptilonorhynchidae; genus Amblyornis; species Amblyornis subalaris. The sequence goes on from JACAXG010000001.1 coordinate 1,054,084, forward strand.
ACAAATGATGGAAGTGAAAGTGAAGATTATGTCTCCCTGCAGGAGATTCAGAGCCGGTACAGCTGGGCGTGAGCTCACAGGAGTCACAAGGTTTGGGAACAACTCGAGCCAATGAGAAAATAGGACATCAGGTGGCGGGTAGCTGCCGCACGAGGATGCTCAGAGCCATCGGGGGGAGGGGATGCCATCTCTGTGGAGAAGCTCTCTATAAATAGCACACAAAAAGCAAATCACTTTCTTTCCACACAAAGAAGCAAATGCAGCAGCACGAAGCTATCCTTCCAGAGACATTGGCTGGGAGGTTGAAAAAGAAGCTGCATGAACAAAAGACTATTATTTTTGTGGAAAAAGTCAAAGGTAAAGACTGTTAGTAGGAGACAAACTATCCAAGAAGTGAGTCCCAAGCAAGACTGTATTTTAATAGAAAAAGTAAAATATGTTTTACAAGCATATTTCAGATTATTGATTGCTTTTCCAAATTTATTGTGGTTTTCCTTTACAGAGTTGGTTGCCAATGTCACGTGCTATCTTTTCTGCTCTCTCACTGGATCAATGTCCTTTTCCTAAGCCACCCACAGAGGAGTCTGATGTAAAATTAAATAAATCTTGTCGCCATTGAATCAAACCTCTTTTGTTATCTAGCTATCCAGAATTCATTTTCCATTAACAGCTGCATGATCAAACAGTTGTTTTACAACTATTCTCAAAGAGCTACTGAAAGGAAGGCAGAACACATGCAAAACTGAGTTCTGCTTTGAAATGACAAAAATGCCAGCAAAGCATTTTTCCTCCTTTACCCAGCCTGGTGTACAGCTACAGCTTCTGGCATTCAATGTGCAGTGGAAATACTCAGTCCACTTSTTCCATCTCTTTACCTTGGGATAAGTCTAATCAGCTAGTGCTCCTCCCTGAGAGATCTTCTTTCTCAGCTAGAACAGGACTCCATTCATTAATTTCCTCAGTAAATGTGCATGTCAAACCGCTAAGGATGACTGAAGCATTTGTGCTGCAGTACCATCAATATATGGATTGTCCACTGTTCTCTGTCTTTCCATCTCTCTCCTTTCCTGCCTCCAGCCCTTACCAGCCTCCATCCACTCCCACTAGTTATTTTCTTAATCCTTAGTCCAAAACATTCTTGGCTTCAGCTCAAGACAGAGTAATATGGAAGTCTACCTTCATCATTTGAGTTTTAATAGACTGRTATGATCTTTAATAATGACTGTAAAACAATATGTTTTAGAACCCACTGATGGCAGCCTTAACGTGACTGCTTGTGTCTAGCACATACAATGAGAAGGAAGCCAAATTACCCCTGACTAGGATTTGTTAGGCTAAGACTGGTGGAGATGCTCAACTCTGCTTAGTTCAGACTCTGGTCATATGCCTATGAACAATGGGAAATGGCAGTGGTTTAAAAGACAGTAATTTCTTGCTAGTTTTTCTGACTATTTTATGTGATAACCTTACAGTGGACAAAAATGATTTATGAATGTAGAAATATCATTGCTCCTAAGGAAATCTCCAAATGGAGTATATGCATAATATTCTAGTGGCTTTTATTTCTGTGGAGAATTGGAAGAGTCTGTGTTATCAAGATCCCTAAGGACAACAAAAAAAGACTTCATATGTCTTTCCTTAAAGGGAATTTTAAAAGGGTTCTTTAACTCTAATTAGCGAATCTACTTGGGAATTCTCAGAAATAGTATTCCATACTCATAAATGAAAAATACAGAATAATTTTCAAACAAAACAAAGTTGATTTCCAGTTTCAAGCACAAAATTCAGACTTTACAATAGACCAGATTTGATGGCTCCATATTAACATACAGTGAGTTCCCTCAATATGTCCAACATTTAACCTCTTATGAACAGGTCATCGCATTTACCTATAAGAACTATTTCCTTATGAATTCAACTATTTATTGGCCACTGTCCTTGTGAGGCTAAATAAATCTATTACATTTTCATGTGATATGATAATTGTCGGTTAAACATTCATACAATTAATTGCCAGAATTGTTCTTGATTTTCTCTTTCTGAAGCTGAGACTAGTTGCTCTTTCAGGCCAATATTTTGTCAGTTAGCCTATTTTGTATAACTTTTTAAGAGGTACGCATACTGGGTAAGATTCTTCCTATGTTATGATAGTAAAGAAAGAAAGATCATCATTATATAAATGGTAAAACTGCACTGCTCTGCAGTCACTTAACATTTTCTAAAAGCTACGATCAACTTGCTACAAAGTCAAGGAAATAATCATAGAGTCATTGAATGGTTTGGGTTAGAAGAAATCTTCAAGATCACCTGGTTCCAACCCTCCTGCCGTGCACAGAGACTCCTCACACTAGACCAGTTTGCTCAATAATATCTAATACTGAACTGTCACTGGAAAACAAGTGAGGAATACTAATACTAATACTCCATTGTATTTTGCATAACATTCAAGAACAGAAATTATTTTTATCACTCGCCCAAGTCACCTTTACATGCCCAGCCTTGGACCCATAGATCTATTGTGTAGTTCACTGCATATGAAATAGATTTAAATGAAAGATTTACAGTATAACCATGTCTTGCAGTTTTCAAAGAAAAAAAAAAGGTAAAAAGAAGGGAAAAGAAGAAACAATTATGAATGTGAGCAGAAATATCTGCTATCCCAGAAAAAAAAAAAGGAATTTTCAATCTTTGGAATATGGAACCATATAAAACRGTTCATATTTTAATCAGGAGAGAGTTCGTTCTACATCCTGGCAAATTGTGCAAGTATGATGTTCTGCCTTTAAATTAGCTGCAAACACTATCACATGAGTCAGACTAAACTACATTTAATCAGATGCCTGATGAATTATGAATGGGTCTACCAAGCAATTGGACCATTAAGCATTAGATGAGACATAACTGCCCCAGATGCTTCACCTAGGGTAAACTCAAGTATTTGTATTCCAACTTTCCAGAAGTTGAAAAACTTAATGACCACAATTTGTTGATAGCTCAGGAGACTCCAGGACTGGAAATTTGCTTGCATGGAGTTAAGACAGGAATTGCAGGCTTGCAATATGTAAAAAAAAGGCCTTTTATAAAGAAATACACATTTTCTATCACCTGAGAGAAATAACTTGACCACAATCTGTGTAACAGAGTTCCAATGAAATAAGTGAACCAGGTAGTCACATGAGCTAGAAGCTGCCTCTCTGAGGAAAAGGCGGATGGCTTTGACTTAGGTTGTATTTCCACATAAAATCATGAAAAATACTACCCATTCTGAGCCAGGAATTCTAAGACAAGACAATAAAACAGCACAGGGATCCCACCAGGCACTATTAAAAGATTAATCAAATAACTGTCACTAAAATAATGATTTTCGCTACCAAAACAGTTGGCAGCATTGTGGATTTTCAAGGTCAGAGGTAAAACAGCTGTTTGACAATGAAAAATTCTGACCTCCACTGTTGTGAGCAATGACTGCAATGAGAAAAAAATGGTCTCACCATCCCCGTGTCAGGGCACCGTTTCATCAAAGGGTAGTGTAAGCAGTCCAGAGTTTAGGCTGTATTTCTGTCATTCCTCTCATGGTTCTCGAAGGACTATTAGCTTTTTATAGCAAGTAGCTACTAGCAGCATTTCTGCTACACCCAGTTTCTCAATCTATGTTGCTGGAGGGAAGATAGCACTGCATAAGACCTGAGTACACCAAGTGAGACAAGTCAGTATGGCAGAACAGTCTGCTTACTATGGTCCTAATATACAAGCTTCAGATACAAATACAAAAAAACCAGACTCTGTAGGAGTGTCTGAATTCGAGGCTATGAAGAGGGAAAAGTAACTAGAAGCCCCAGCAAATGACTGGAGAAGAGCTGTGTCTTACAATTCATGAATCCTTTTTGCTAGTGGTGGATATTTGCCCTGGAAGAGGAACTTCCTGGAGGCTTCTTTTAGGTATCATATCAGTGCAACTGTCCAGGTTCCCACAGTCTGTGCTGAAAGCCCTGGAGGAATCATCACTTCCCCCTTTCACTCTTCCTGTGTCTCAAGATGTGTCCCCTTGTTAGCCCACAGTGATTTGTTTCCTTCCCACACAGACGTCTACCACAGTACGCTCCCTTTCCAAACACTTGCTGTGTTTGCAACAGCTCTCTGCAGTTTCCCTCAGCATAGTCATGTGTGCTCTGCCTCTTCTGATCCTCGGGACAGCTTCCTCCAGCTGCACCTTCTCACCATGCATCAAGGTGGAGGAAGCTTTTCATGCCAGTGGCATCTCAGACAGCAGGAGCTGCTGACAATTCCTGGCTCATTGCTATGCTGAGGTCAAGGGTAACAAATTGCTTCTCTTGAGCAGCTCTGCCTCTAGCCCAGCAGCAGTCCACAAGGACACCRAGGCTCCCTGCTCTTTGTGTTGGGAACTCTGTGTGGTACAGGAATACCTGCAGCAACACAAGCCTGCATGGAATTCTCCTGCTCTAGGAAGAAAATCAACAACCTGATCTACTGAGTTCTGTGGACATTTCATAGGAAACACTCCTGGTGTTGCCTGCTGGAGTCAAGGTTTTAGGGCATTGTGATCTTTTAGATCTCAAAACCAGTGGTCTCTATTACAATTAAAGTATACAGCTGGAAACTATCACAACATGAAAAACACTCAAGAATCAGATAAAGGCCCAATAAAGTGTTCTACAAATTTCTACATTGTACATACAGGAAACAAATGTTTTCAAGTCATCAGGGCTCAGAAGAGGCCTGTAGTCTCCTCCACCAGGGTACCAGGGAACTGGATAGCTTATTTGTGCTCTGCTTGAGTTTTTTTCCTTTCTAAGAACAATAAAATGCCACAAGGAGTCGTTCAGCTGACAATAAATGATGGGACTTCCAAAGAGGGGTGAGCATTATTTTCTGCTCACACTCACGTTTCTGAAGAGGTCACTGTCCTCTGTGCATTGAGAACTCTGCAGTCCTTTGTGGAGTCGCAGGCTGTGCCATGCTGGATTTCTTTAATAATGAAATGAAGAGAAATACAAAACTCACCCTGCCCTTTCTAGGAAAGACCAAATTATTGCAGTGGTCAGAGAGGAAGACACCTCTCTCCCACTTGTTTCAATAACTCTCATTCAGTCATTAACATATCCTTTCATTGTCAGGGAGGTATCTCATTTCTGTCCTGGACACCTACTCATACTGTTCTTTCATAAGTACTGGTACTTTACTGATGGTATTTACACATCTTTCTACTCTGGACCTTCTTCTGAGAGACTACTAGGGCCCATCTAAGTAGTGACACACTGTGATAGTTGAACAAATTTGTGACTTTGTTAGTGAAGTATTATTTATGTCCTGAGGAAGGTATGAAGCTGCGTTGTACTTCCTGTTCAGTCACAAAGAGCAAAGTAACCCCTTACCATCTCAGATTATCTGTGTGAGCTGCTAAATATATTCTTTTAAACCCGATGCCAATTTTCATGCTGAAATAGTGATTTATCAGCTTTGAACAAAAGAGCCAGTGTGCTACCCCTACTCTGCCACTGTTGCATAAAGGACTGTCACAAAAAGGCAGAGGAAGCCTGATCTCTTCACCAAGAGCCATCTCATACTGCAAAATAAATGCTGGGACCACAAAGGATCTTCAGAGTTTTCAGGAATTTCTTTTGTCTCAGGCTTTCTCATAACCTTCTTAATTCAGTGGCCTTCCTTCCCTCTTCACCTTTCCAGAGAAATCATTCAAAGGGTGATTGTTCAAGCTGTTATAGGAACAGAGGCACGAAAACCAGAATTTGGGTGAGACTGAGTGCTGACACTAAATAACTGATCTACAGAAAGGCTCTGCTCAGCATCATCTTCCCTCATGAGAGGCCTGTAGATTTGACTTTGACACTACTTCAGATCTGTCTCTGTGCGTCCTCCACAGCCTTCACAGCCTGCACAGCCTCCACAGACCTGGAAGGATCAGTCCCAGAAGAGTCAGAAAATTGACATACTGCTCCCTAGACTACCCTTCACGGGCTCAATCAGCACCTGCTTTCAGAGTTGAACTAGTTTTCCCACAGTTGGRTTCTACACAGCAAAAAGTTACCTCTGGGTTCTTTTAATAAGTGGTACAAGAGGGTAACACCTGACTGTGTGTAAAGCCCAGGGRTTAGAATGCTGACTCATCACAGGCAAAAGCAGTTTTCAACTTTGTCAGTCCAAGAGGACAGGAGCCACTTCTCAGAAGTTTTCCTGAACTTCGCAGCAATGAAAGGTAGGAAAGCATTTACCAAAATCATCTTGTTTAAACTCTGCCTCCATTCAGCAACAAATGTAAAATGTACTGTGCCTTGCTCTGGCAAGATATACTCCCTGAGCTCTACTCAAATAAACGGTTTTGCCTCAAACTGGCTTCTTAGAATGCAAGTAGAAACTTTTACTCATGGAAAAAGACAATAACAATATTTCTTTTTAGCAACTAAACAAATTCTTAGCACACACAGGAAGGTCTGGTGCCTTCATTCCTCACCTTTTATTGTATGTTTGTATGTTCCTTTCTGCCAGTAAAGCACTGTAAAAAGAAGATGGTTGTAATCAGATCATTGGCTAAAACAACTGATCAATAGCAACTGCATATGCTGCAAAGAGCCTTTAATGGCTCTTAATCCCCATTAGGCTGATCTGGAGGAAGTTGAAGGGGAAACTGCATCACATTTCAACCATTTATAGCAGCATCCTGGTACTTGAGCAGCTTTCAGGGAATGGGAGCATTTGTTCTGAGGTGCTCTGGGACAATCATCAATAGGATAGGAAACTATTGCATCATTATTATCCAGGAAATGCTTCGGGGACTCTCCAGGGAATAGACTCCAAGGGTTATAATTTTTTAACAGGAGCCTATGTTGGGTCAACCAGCAAAGAAGTACCATGTGAAGATTTTCTACCACTGGTAATTAAACATGTTTTGGGATATATTTGACACAATTTATAAAATCAAAAAGGCCAGTTTTAGTAATGTAAACCACCATACTATCTTTAGGAACATCTTCCAAACAAACATTATTCATTTTCCTGACCTGTTACAATGCAGCCACATAATGACAGAAGTTTCAACATATTCTTGGTTTGCTTCCTAACTAAACCAAATAAAAAATCCACACCACGCTCTACAGTACAACCACAGGTGGCTTGAGACACATTTTCTTGCATGTCCCATGTCACTCCTCTGTGCTGAAACAATTCCACATGCACGCCTTTTCCAAAGCACATTTTGTTTTGCAAAGAGAAAAGACCAACACCAAGGACCTAAAACCTGTACCACCCATTCCATAGATACTAGGTATTATCACAGGATTCAACATGAATTCATAATGAATCCAGTGTTTAGTKTACCTGGTGATGTATCTTGCTCTCACCGACTTTGAGAAATATAAAGCCTTTGAAAACCAAATTAAGTTGCAAGCTGCTTAACCTGAGCAGTGTRCTGTGGGAAATAGCCTTTGGGAATGATCAGTTTTGATTCCAATTGCATTCAATGTGGTAAGCAGAGGAAGCTAGATAAGCTTGTCAGGGCTGTGACTGAGATATAAGGTTAAAGAAACTGTGCTCCACAGGTCAGGGATCTGTGCATCTCTTTTGCCTATGCATACTTGGTATATATTGAAGGAAATTCAATGAAGCCTGTTTCACTGATGAGATCTAGAGCTGTACTAACTGCAGTTTCTCTTTACCATGAGACTTTTTAGTAGCAAATGGGCTCTGGGAATGTCTGTGAGTCTTTTGATGAATGGGGTAGGTCTAGTGCTAAATGATATCTTTTATGAAAGAATTGAAGTAGCAGGTGACTCTCATATTCTCAGAGGTCTGAGTTTTGCTCGTCTTCAGTGTCTAGAAGACTGCAGGAAACAAAGAGGCACCTCTGCATCAATGCAGCTCTGCTGGCACTACAGGCAGGAAAACACTGCTCATCAAGCTTGCCTTAACTATCAAATATAGCCTCAAGAGGCTCCMCCACTTTCTTGTGAATTGATTTTGCAGCTGGAAGGATATTTCCCCTTTGCAACTCCAAGCAACTCAGAGATATCATCAGAAAAGTATCAACTTTGAGAAGAACATGTGTACTTCTTGTTTCTTTAACCATTTATAGAAATGTGCCTAAATCCAGAAATGATAGGCAGTTCTATTCTTAATTTAGGCACAAAGATGTTAAGTCAGTCTATAGCATCARGGGATTAGTATGGTCACTTCATGAAATTTGGCCCTTATGTCACGTTTTTCAGAGCAATTACACAAAGGCGATGCTTTAAAAAAGAAGAGGCTCCAGAGAGCCATCCATCACTCTTGAGCAACTCTTGGGAAGTCATTCAGTTATTCTTCTGCACTCTCTACTGAAGGCTCCTGTCAAAGCCTTATGAAATCAATAATAAAACTTTTCAGTGGACACTGGCTTTAACACAGAGGAGAGGCAGCTCTTTGATGAGCAGACTGGGTTTCTTTGCCTTTCTTTGCCTTCATCCGGAAAAATCAGAGATTCAGACACTGAGGACGTCAGTGCTCCTAATGCTTATACTGGCAGTTTTACCAATAAGACTAAATATAGAATTTTGTTGAACGGAGCCTTATTCCTAAGGCTTCTTGTGTGTCATTTAAGCTTCTGATGGCTAAATAACAGCTGCAGTAATATGAAGAGATTACAGAAAAGCACCAGCTACTGGAAYCAAAGAGGTTATCCCATGGTGCTGTTTTGCAGCTTGCTTCATAGCTGCCTCGTGAAGTCCTCTGCCTTCCTAAAATAATATGTAATTAGCATTCGAGACACATGCTTTCTACTAGCAAATGGGAATAAAGCATAGCAGAATTCTTTAAGAATGCTGATTTTTTTAGTATTTTTCTATTTTGAATCTTCAAAATGACATCTGCTTTGTGAGAGACTTAGGAATCTGGAAGGAGGTTTGCAGAGGAGAATGAAATCATATCTCTGATCCTTCTGTATTCTATCCACTTCAAAATAAATACTTCTGCTTGCCTTCCTGCAAAAATCAGTACAATGCCAACTCACTTTTTGACAGTTTTATATAACACCCTGCATTGTGGAAATATTTTGAAAAGTTTATTTTGGTGTTATATTTCAATTAGGCTAATCAAAACAGTTAAGCATTTTAATAAACATGACTGAATAAAACCACACATCTGTCTGAAAACACCAATGATCCAGAGTATTATCTGCAGTTTTAAATACCAGGAGTTGAAGATAGATGATAGAGTAATTCTCTAAAGATTAAAAAAAAAAGCTGCCTTTTTAGATAGATTACGTATTTCCAATTGTTCAAGCTCTTCATTTGTTAGGGACAAAAAACCCTCCTTATCTGTCTGGGAATCTGAAAGGGCTTTATTTGTTTAAATTACATCCTCTGCAGTGTGTGTGTGCAGAAGAGATGACTGAGGTCTATAACAGTGTAAGGATATATGAAGACACAAATTTCAGTCTTCTAGGCTCAGCTCGAGCTCCTGAGGGTAAGACCTGGCTCTCAAATCTGGGCTGCAGGGATGCCTGGGGCTCTTCAGAGACTGAGACCAGGGAGATGAACTACCTGCCCACAGGTGGCGGGCACTGGTGAGCGTCTGTGTGGTGTCAGAGGTGAGGAAACAGGTCTCCTGGATCTTATCTGAGTTGTCACGGAGACAAAACCCCAACCCTACCTCAGTGGTATGCCAAAGCTAGTGACGCATGGCATCACACAGCAGCACTGTCGGAAGTGCCAGGGGCAGCAATGGATCACAGARGTCACTTCGCTGGCCTGATCCAATCTGTTCAGGGAATTTCGACACTTACTGGGGGCTTGGATGTGGGACACTGTGGAGGCTTATCTGTTCCTCATGCTAGAAGCCCCACTGCTCTCCTACGTGGGCACCTATAGCACGGCCAAAGGAGGTCTGGATCATCCTCAGAGTGATTATGTGGCTCTGGAGCGATGGTCAAGGATACAGAGATTCTTTGGTATCTCCTTGAATCTGCTGGAGAAGAAGAATCCAGGGAAGATTCCATGATTCTGTGCATCAACAAATGTTTGCTAAGCTGGCGTTGAAAATAGGGATTTGAATTTTAGGACCCTGAGGTCTTCTTCGAAGATCAAGATTGGCCAGGGAAAGRTAGGATCCACGTGGCCAAGTAGGGAATCTTTGCCAACAAGCTGGCCAACCTGGTGAGGAGAGATTTAAACTGGGAGTGATGATGGTCATGATGATGTAGTTCCCTGAAAGTGGTGGACTGGTTTGATAAAGCAAAGAGTGCAAAATGATGTGGAAAAGGGAGACTTTTAATCATCAACACAGGGCAGAAGGGAGTTCACCCCAAGTACATATACACAGATAAAGTAGAACCTACAGGATATGGAGGAAATTCTCTTAGCTTTTTGTGGGAAATCAGCATGACTGAGTGCCTCTCTGTAGTTCCTGTATGCTAACACATGCAGGATGGGGAGCAAACAGGGATATTTAGAGGTCTGTGTGTAGGTGTAGGACTATACAGGGTTATATAGATCTCATTGGAATCATGGAGGTGTGGTGAGACAGCTCACATGACTGGAACAATGCAGTGGCTGAATAAAGGCTCTTTGGGAAGGACATGCCAGGATGGTGAAGAATGGAGTTGCCCTGTACATGAGAGAGGAACAGGGATTCCTGACAGTCAGCCTTGGGATGGGTGAGGGGCCATCTGAGACCTTATGGATCTAGATTAGCAGGCAAAACAACATGAGAAACGTTCTCATGGCTGATACAGAACCATGATCAGGAAGAATGATTGAGTATTATGTGAGTCTTCTTCAGAGAAGCACTTCGCATTTCCAGGCCCTGGTCCTCATGGGAAAATAACCAACTCAGTATCTTCCAGAAGGGTAATACAGCAGGGCATAAGCAATCCAGAAGGTTTCAATGATGGTGTGTGAAAGGAGTAAACAAGACAAAGCCAGGCTCTTCTCAGTGGTATTCAGTGAAAAGATAAGAGGCAACAAGCCCAAATTTAAAAATAAAAAGCAAACTTGCTTTTTGCTATAAAAGTGGTCAAAAAGTAGCACAGGTTGCCCAGGCAAGTTGTGAAGCCTTCATCCATGGAGATATCCAAAACACCTCTTTACCATGTTCTAAGAAACCTGGTCTATCTGACCCTCCTTTGAGCACAGGGCTGGACTAGAAAGTCTCCACTGTCCAACCTCATTGATAGTGTGATTCTGTGAGTCATTAGTGTGGGGGTCAGTGGTCACCTTTTGTTTTTTTGGAGGAAATGTCACAGGGACTGGAGCTTTACAGTAGTCACACCTAAGCTGACAGACCCAGGAGCTCTTCTAGCATCCCAGTTCAGTGCCATCTGGCACTGGCTTGATTTAGGAAATGCTTCTGCGTCCTCTGCCTTGATTTCTGCTGGAAGGGAGCCACACTGCAGCACAGCCGGGGTTCTGTGAAGTAAATTCTCCTTTGTGCACTAATGATCTCATTTTCCTTCTAAATCAAGAAGGTTTTTAGGGGATCTTGCTATTCTCACCCAGTCCAATATAATTTCCTTGAAAGTCCCAGCTGGAGGGGCAGAAAGAGARAATTCCTATGCAACTCTGTTTCATCCCACAGAGGAACTGACAAGGCTGAGAGCCTAAGATGAGTCCAACACAGACAGAAGAGCACCAGACTGAAGTATACACAGCAACCAGAAAGCTGACAAGCTGTTGCATTTTGTAGCAGATGCAGCTCTAACAGGGTATGTGGCTTCATTCCTAGATATAATGAGTTGCAAACGCACACTGGGAATGCTGTTTTTGTTCAAAAAATATCTCCTCAGTTAATATACAATATGTGCACTGGATGAATGTGTGCTTCTATTCCCATAAAACAGTGAGAGATCACAGAGAGGAGCTGTCACACTTTACTGGACTGATACTGATTATTTTGGCTGTTCATATCATTGCTGTCTATTCCTCTTCTGAACAATACAGTTAAAAAGCTAATGCTTAGAAGTCAAATTACAGGATGTCTCTTCTACCTCAAGAAGTACAGTGCCAGGCTGTTTAAAGGGATGGATATATTCTGCCTGAAGTTCAAGCTGGTGGGATGTACTCACACTTTCTGTGCAAAAGTCTGGAGATTAAGTCATGTATGCACCAAAATGCAGATCAGTTGTTGTACAGATCAGATACCTCTCTTCTGTGAACTCAAGCAAGGAAGCAGAAAGCAGAGGGAACAGTGACCACACATATTGGGAGCTCCAGAATGGATTAAATGTCATCAAGAGGGTGTATAGACAGAGAAATTCTTCCTTCAAGACAATGCAAAGGCAAGAATGGAAGATCAGGTACCAGACAGGTAACTGGATAAGGCAAATTCACTAACTAAACATGAACATGATATCAGGGCAAATAAACAGCACACTCAGGCAGATATCCAAGCACGTATGTAATTCTGTCGACTTCACTTTACATCATTAACATATGAATGACAAGCCTCACAAGCATCAAAGACAAGATGTTCAAAGTAAATTAAGTTTCTGATATGGAATACAATGAAATATGAAGGGAGAATTGCTACAGAAACAATGTTGGTGAGAAGAATGTCAGATACATTGAGTATGTACACACTGGATTCAATATCAAAGAGGTAAGAAAATAGCAGAATAGTAAATTAAGAAAAGTTACTTCTTTTTTTCCCTTCAGTTTGAGGGTCCAAGAAGTTCACCTGCTGATCAGCAATGCCCACTACACTACAAGCATGCYCTCAGCTGCAACCTCCGTCTCAATGAATAGGAAAATAATTTGAGGCAGTAGCAGTATAGGACGACAAGTCTGTGATCGTAAACTTGTTTTCAATGTTGCCATTAGTGTTCAGATATTGAATTTTTTATTAGCTTTTGTAAACTAATAATGACAGAATTAGGCTTGCAGTCTTTGACATAAGGTGTCATATTGCTACTGCCACAACAAATTGCAGAATCATGTGCCTGTTGAAGGTGCTGAAAGGATCAAAGTGGGTGCAACTTGTCACAAGCAACTTTTAAAATCATCTTCTTAAGGACATTCCTCCTACTGTGCCCTTCATTTCAACTATATTTTGCATTTAATTCTGCCAACTGGCCCATTTTAGAGCTGACTAGTGGACTCCGAATCAGATTAAGAGGTCTATCCAGTATAAATGAGAAAGATGGAAGAGGAATAAACTAGGCAAACGTTTACATTCATGGTCTAGGGCTACTAAAAGACACCGACAGCTCAATGAATGAAGACAGCTCTGTTTTTCCACCTAATGTCCCTGCTGATTCTGAGAGAGGGAAAGGAATAATGGGCTTGATGTGATTGCAGAAGAGAACTTTTTTTTTTTTTTAACTTGGAAAACTGTTATTAAGAAGATGAAAAAAGAAAAACCCAACAAGAAACACTGGGAAGTTTACAAGATGAAGAACTCAAAATTATGAAATGCCTCAAACTATGTCTATAGATAACCTACAAACTGCACAGGCATATATATATTATCAGAGTATATTTAGTTGTACGACTTTGTATGATAAACACAGCGCATCATGTTCGTTTGCAGTACTCCTGCCTCGTGCAATTTACTGGACAGGTCATGTCCTAAGGATGAATCAAAGTGAAGTGGACAGTTACGCGAAGGACTCCCATCGCCGGCTGGTTTCTGAGAAAGGGACATATGATGTGAAACAGGATGAAAATTTCCAGAAGAGAAACTGTCTTCCTGATTAAGTCCCTGGACTATCATCTTGATCTCTGATTTTTTCCTCCGTCTAAATTATAGTTTTTCTGTGTGATACTGATCATAGCATTTGTGCAAACTCTTTCTCTGTGATCACTCCTGTTTCATTTTCTGAGTGCCCAATCTGAAACAGCTGGAGTATTGAACCCTCATAATTGCAAAAGTTTGATATGAACTGTGCTCTGAACACATAAAAGACAGCAGAATGCACAGAAAAACTAGGCTGTATTCCTGAAAACCAGCCTCTAAAAATGAATTGATATAGGGCAATTTTGGCTTTAGTCTCAGTGCCTTTGTTCCCAATTTGTAAGCCTGAGACATCATCTTATTACCTGGCTGGTGTGTTGTATAAATAAATTCATTAATATCTACAAAGAAGACACAGATAACAGAATCAGATAAAAGACCCATAAAAAGGAATACATTTGTGCTTAATGCAGCTTTTGGATATTAGGTATTAAATGACATATGGGACCACTCACAAGAGAATGAATAAAAGCTGTTGTGGATCTTGTGGTTTAAAGACTTTATCACAGTGCATGTACACTGTTGGCACATACAAGACTGTAGGATACTTTAACTGGGTATTTCCTGGCTGTCAAGTTTCACCAGTCTTTTCAGGTCAGATTTTCTGTTTTGTTTAGGGATATTTATATACTTGTAAATTTCTGAAGTTTCTACATGGACAGTTAAGAGCCATCTATATCAGTCTCCATTACATGGACAAGGAACTGATCTAAGACATGTGAATCTAGATAGAGGAAAAAGATCTAAATAATTTGGAAATTCTAATTTTTTTTGCAGCGGATCAAATTCACAGATTACTCAGGTTAGGGGGACATTTAGAGAAGAATTTTTTTCTCAAATATCAGCTACAGAAAACTGGCCTTGGACATGCACAGTTTTGTAGGAGATTATGATATTTTTTTCATGGTACCCTTATTAAGTCTTTCATATCTGAAGAAATGCTAGTCATGATAAAAGGTTGTATAGTTCAGACAACATATTCCCAAGAAGAAAAGGGCTCCAGGTAATACCATTCATTTGCTTCTCCCTGAAGTCAAGTCAAGGAGAAGCAAATTTTATTTTCAAAGCCTCTGATAGACTACAACAAAATTTATTCTTAAAATAAGTCTCAATTTTGGGTGCCCTTGGCCACTTTTGMATTTTCTTGCAAGGAATGACATGTTCATATGAATGGGAACAGAGGCTCAGCAGAGGTCTCAGCGGATACCTCAGCAGATACAGATCTGAAGCACATGTCCCTTCAGAAGGCATGCAAAATTCTCTTTCTTTTATATGCAACTACCTGAACTTGGTGTGTCTGCATGTCTGCTGCATCATCACAATTTTTGTTAAAAGCAAATGTATTTGAAAGTCTGTAGCTAAAGTACACCATGAGATAAAATGTGAACTTTGGGAATGCCATGATAATTGCACAGTAGCAAGCTGAATACAGGTCATGAGCACCGTTTCACTACATCAGGGTGGAAGAGGTCAGGCAAAAATGGGAGGGACGACCACGCCCCACCTGAGACCACTCAGAATGAATCTCCTTATGTTTCGCCCTCAGGTAATACCACAGTAGCTAGGGAAAGGCTTCTGTGCTGTGATATGAATAAATAAACTGTGAACAAGATCCATTTTTCTCCAACTGAAAAGTAACTCGAATCAAAAGGGCAACAAATCTCTGTTTCAGAGTTTCTTATAGTCCTTGCCATTAGACAAAACCCCATGTTTGATTAATAGAAAATGAATAAATCAATCAGCATTCTTGATATGAGTGTTATTTTTCATGGAGGTTTTTTTGGGACTCATATATTTACACCTGACTATTTTCTTTACAGAGCTTTTTACTTGATGTTCTGTTTTCTCTGCTGAAGTTCAGGCATATGCAGTACCTGTTTCATTAGTGTCACTTGGCTTTTCATTAGACAAGGAAAATGAGCCTCTACAGCATTCAAGGAAGAGACCAATAAAGATATATTACTGTCACTTCACTCAATAAGAGCAGATGGGTCATAATAGCATGGCTGATACCAGTACATTTGTAGAGTGATTCTTTCTTATCAGGCAGTTAATGAAATGAATTTCTATCATAGCATCTTTAAAATATAATACTCTCACAACTGTCTTTAAAGACCTATTTTGAACCAAATATGTTATCTATCAAAATATTCATTAAAATTAGGTGCAGGCCTACAGGAAGAGACAGATTAAATCATTGAGGCATCTGGGCCTCTTATTCCTCTAATGTGACCTCATTATATCGTAATTTGTTATTGCAGAAATTTAATTTTCTGATGCCATGGAATTATTGAGGGTCTTCCCATTTCCAGCATTTTCACTCTACCTAATTGTAAACTTCAAGATCATTTGGTATTTGATACTCTTTGGCTCCAAGATTGGATAGGAAACCAATAGCCTGTAAATGAGGAAGCACTTAATGAGGAAAACGTGATGATATCTATTGACTATATTCTAAAATAAGATAAATAAATAACAGTTTCACTTGAGATGCCCTCAGCTTCTCCCTGACACATTTATTAACTCTGTTCAGAAGCAGATGCTTCATTGCCTCAATGTAGCGTGAAGAGGCAGATTCAAGAGACTAACCATGGCCTCGAGCCTACTGGGACTATCCCTGAGCAGTCACTGATCCCTTGGGTGTGGAGGAGAAATTACCTGACCTGTAAGCTTGGCAGCTCAACTTTAAATATCACAGGACTGACATGACAAGCACTTCTGTTAAGATATGCACCCGTAAAACTTCTTCATGCACTTCTAAGGTTCTTCACTGGGACACTCTCCCCTCCCAYTGAAACATACTGGAAACACCAATTACTTTCCTGGCACTCTATTAGTCCTCCCCAGCTGAGGCATGATGTTGGAAGACTTCAAGTTTTCCAGGAATGCATGACCGAAGTTTTATCACCTACCAGTTCTTTATGACAGAAAATCTCATATAAACAACATGATGACATTGCCCTACAAAGAAGGCTCTGTAAGTTTTGGATACTGCACAGCTGTTGCATGTGGGACACAAAACAAAGCACCTGTTAGTGCACATATATCTGGATTCAAAGCTGTCACAAACTGGGGTAGAATAACGAGAAGCACATACCCTTAGTGAATGGTATTCCAATGTTCCTGTAGTTTCCCACACCAATCACAAAATGCACTTCAAGAGCTTAATGATCAAAACTGGTGCTTGATCACTCTGGGACAGCTTCTCATGCTGTTCTGAAGTTTGAAAAAGCCTTGTGCAAGTCCAAGTCTTACAGAAGAATTTCCCCTTCAGGTTTAAAACCAAAATAGCCTTAATTAAGCAATTAAAAAAAAATTCAGGTATAAGCAACAGAACTGAGTTCTCTACAAGTACAGCAATATGAAGAATGCATTCAAATTTCATGCAGCTTTGTCATGCACTAATTTACATACATACTTGGGAAGGCTAAAATTAAAAATGTTAAGACAGTTCTAAATCAACAGAGAGTGGGTTAGCATCAATATTCATGTGCAAAATTTGGCCAAGGTATTTAGCTTCATTTTCTATGGATACATTAACTTTTAATTCTTTAGTGACTGAATGAAAATACCTTTGCAATGGTGTTTCAGATTACAAAAGAATTTACAATACAGAGGTTATTACTTCATCACCTCAATACACAAAATAATCACCTGGAATATTCAAGTTTTTTTAATGAAAAAAAATTTCATTTTTCAGTCTGCAAGTGGATAGAAGAATTCTAGAAGATGTTTAAAAAAAAACAACAAAGGACATCTCCCCGAGGTAGCATCTGAAGAGTGTTTAAGTAAAACCACTTTTCTTAATTATCTTGTGGCTCAATAATCTAATAATTATTAATTTCAGTAAAACCATAAATATCACTTAAAACACAAACTGCACTTTCAATCAGAGAAATGGCTATTTGTTGCAAAGGGTTTTTGAGTAATAACTTTGCATTCTTATTAGTAATGTGGATTTATAGGAAAATCAAATCTATTTTAATTATACCACATCCTCATTATATATTAATAGTCTCAGAAACCAAACATTTTGCGCCTTGCAGACTGAGGTGTAATATTTATATGAGGCTTTGMAGCAGCAGCCAATGAGGCACTTAGGTCTAGTGCTCCTACTTTAGAGTATTGACTTGATGCCCCTGGGACCCATGAGCTCAAATCCCAGCCGGGAATGCAGATACACTGCCCTGAGTCTCCAGAACAGYGTCTTGGGGTTTTTCACTTCTCTTAAGGGGCCAGATTTTGTCCATAGATGCAGTTTGTGTTTTGAGACATCAGTTTCTGAATGCAATACATGTGTTTATTCCAGGCAAGGCTGTAGAATTCTCGTGCTTCATTGGGAGAGAGACCTGAGAAAATGCAGCACCTGAAGGTCAGYAAGATGCAGCTCTTTAAACACAGGCACGCACAGCCCTCCCACAAAGCTATGAGCTGAAGTAATATGTCATCCTCAGAGCACAGGAAGAGGAATGCTGCTTCTTGCACTGCACACAGTGCATTTGCCCAGCTGGAAAGCCTGGTTGCTTTGGCAGCTGATGGGATCCGGGGTTTGGGTTGTTTGCTGGGTATAAGCTGAAAGCAGAATGACTGATCAATTGCATCTCCATGACAGCAGCTCTTGTAGAGCAACTGCTTAAGTCAGATGTCAGACTTTTGACATTACTTGGTCATCAATGGTTTCTGTAACTTAACTGAATTYGTTCCTTTTTGATCTATTTGTTGTGTGGTCCAAATTGTTTATTTTGAAGACTGCTAAAGATGACTGAAGCTGCCAGACAGATGTGGAGCTCCATTAATGTCCATATGAATCTTAACTATGGTGATTTACCCTGCCAAGGATTTCTGTACTCATCCCAGCCCCAGGACGTTTCTTCGAGGGAGACATTGCTCAGAAGGACCTTTAAGGGAAACCACTTTGACTGATATGGAGGAACCTAGAGAGCTCATAATAGAACCACTCCCATGTAGTTTGCCACATCACTACCCCGTCACACAAGGGAATGGGCATCCACTGTATCTCTGGCTCTCCCTGCCATATCCTTTCCACGTCGGTGGWTGTTGCCACATGACTGGGCCACCAAGACCTTGTGAGATCTCAAAGGAAAGAGAGGTCAAGGATATGACCCAGTCCTTCCCCTGAGCACAGGAGACTTAAGAAAAGGCAGGGACGTTGTTGGAGTCTCTGTGAATTGCTTTGTGGGGCATGAGCCCATTGGGAACTTCCTCCCACAGTGACCTTGGGTGGCCTCATTTACAGGTGAAGCCTAACAATCCACACTCAGGTAGAGGTTTCCACTCTCTCCATTACAAAGCCCTAACCCAACAGCAAAGCAGGGAGTGATGCCCCTGCAAAGAGATCTAATTCCTCCCTGCCACAAAGGAAATGGCAGATCCTCATGCCTGGTGACTGCTCTTCGTCTGTTTTTAGCTTTTCTAAGTTAATTTTCTTGACTTCACCATCCTCATAAGTGTTTGCAGCTCAAGCTGTGTCATCTGAATATGTCATTAGTCACTGAATAGCCGAGTGAGGAACAGTCAGCTGGGGAGGATTCAGAACTATATAGTACTGATCTCTGCCCTCTGTGGATTATAAGCATTTTTCTAAGTGCCTCTAATTTTAATCTCCCAAGCTGTGGCTTGTACAAAAATATATTCAATGGCCTCCTCTTTAGTATAATATCTYTATATTAAGGATTTTCTCTTTCTCCTCAGGAAGTCAGCTTTGTGGCAGACCATCTCATTTAAAATCTAGTGTAACAACAGTGGCATTTTTCTGTGTAAAATTGGTAGTACCACAGGTGATAGATTCAGCTTTTGCCTCTGTCTGGTTGCAAGTGTTGGAGATGGAAAAAATAATTTTGAAACATATTGCGGAAAGTTCAGATCTTTTCAGTTAGTGAAAGTAAGTAATTTATTTTGGTCTGTAAGTAATAATTATCTGTATAGAAACCATAATGATGGAGAAAGACAGCCCAGTAGGATAAAAGGAGAATAAGAAATCCTTGGATTTTCTGAAAGCATTCAAAAGGATCACTTAGCAATCTGTCTGTACCTCCTTCCTGCCACTGTGCACACAGGATAAGAACACAATAGGGAAATAAATAAAAAATTCAATAAAATAAAGCAGACACGTAACAAGCAGAACATAGATGACGCTCTTGTGATCCAGGTAAGGCCAGTGGTTAAACTGGATCCAGCTGCAAGGAACGGGAAATAGGTATGGGGATAAAGTCAACGTGGGTTTAATCCTGATCTCAGGAGAGTCACACTGTTTTGGGCTTTCTCTGGGGCTTTACAGTGATCGGGCTTTGTGACCGTGTATCAGGTCATCAGGGCAGAGGTGAAAGAGTCATACCAAAGGTTCAGAGGTACGGATCAGGTGCTTCTGCCCAGGTCCTGGCTGAACTTCTGTCCTTATTTGTTCATTTCTGTACTTCCCACCCAGCAAAGTGAAGGAACATTCTTGTGGGCTTCCCTGTGGTTGCTGACCTACAGTTCTAGGTTGAAGAAGTCCAATGGCTCCTGGTAATTGTGGGGACTATTCTCTCTTCTCTGCTTTGTTATGTGCTAGGACAGATCACCACTGTGCAATTTCAACCAGGTCCATGGATGACTTTTGGGGAGCTTATTTTTAGTAGAGGGCAATTTACCCTCTGCACTAGCTTTTTTATTCAGCAACATACTCCTTTCAGACAGGCAGGAACTGTAGTTTAAAAGGCTGGGAAACCARTTGAGACACCAGGCATGAGCAGAAGCTTGTGGAAAGACCTTTAGAAATAGAGCAAGTGTAACAGCACTTCTCAGCTATACTTTCTGATACTTTTCCCAGTGCTTTCTCCCAAGTGTATTATTTCTTTCTTGTTGTGTCATAAGACTTTTCTCTTCAGCAGACACTCCTGTTTTTTAAAAAATTGTTAAACTTGTCTGCATTTACCCGTCCTTAGAATTAGAGCTTTCTGTTCAGTGCCTTATCCAAAACATCTTTCACACTGCCAGAGCTTCCTCCATGAATTGTTTCTGATCAGCAGTACAGCTTCATCTGCAGTCAGTGCCCTGAGCACTGTGCCTCCCCTATCAGCCATTTCAGGCAGGAGCAAAAACACACCCTATCCGCCTATGATATCCTCTTTATTTCCTTGTTGCAGCCCTTTTCATTTCTCCCTGGCTGTTCTCTGACAGCTGCAGCCCAGGCTCCAATCTGCTGCAGGTGGCTCTTTTTGCCCTTCAGGCTTTCTTCACCATTGTGATGCATTAATGAAGTAGAGCTCCCTGTCAGACTTCATCAGCAGTCTTGTGAAGGCAGAATGAAATCACTTCTATTGACCCACTGGCATATTTATAGGCTCCTTCTTTTTTGCTGAGTATGGCAGTTATCACCTTTCCATCCCCATGTTGTGTTTATTCAGCAGAAAGCTAAATCACATCTGTGCACAAGTGGAACATTAATCAGTAAACGTAAGCCACTCATAAAGACTGCTGAACCTATCTAATTACCAGAGCTGGGACAGCTCGCAACACCTACCCCTCAGAGCGGTTCACAACCCCATCAATCCACAGGCCTCTAAACAGAGCCCAGCAAACTCAGGGACTTTTTCAGCTCTCCTCCTGCTAGACTGTCTCCAGAAATCAGCCTTTTAAAGTTTTCCTAGACTTGGTCCCAATACTTCCCTTTTCTCCTACAGAAACAACAAAAAACTCAATTCAGAGCAATGGTTTTTTGTTTTCCTGTTGGATTTGTGATTTTTTACTCTGTCTCTGTTCTCCCCTTTCTTATTACTAAAATTGCTAATTACCAAAATCAAACACCCTTTGTGTTATTGGGGTTGGAGTTTATCATATAAGTTCATACTATATTACTAGATGAAGCATAATACTACATCTATATGGGAATATTTTCAGTAATGATGCATAAACAGCAAAAGTGTTTAATAAAATTTGTGTGAAAAGTTATATGCTGTATGCATAGATCTCATGGGAGAAAAAAGGTGCTGTCAGACAAAGCTTGTATCATTTTTTGATGAAACTCCAAATTTGGCTGCTCAAGATTTCTCTATGGATAGATGCACATTAGCTTCTAAAAACCTTCTAACAACCTTCTAACTCAGTCTTGCTTCATTCTGATGAAATTAGCTGAGTTTCAGTTAAACAATTTATTTTCTGAAATTTTTATGAGTGTCATCTAGAACAGATTAAATGGATTAAAAAGTGGTAAATCTACAAATCTGTAAATAGGGAAGCGTCATCTTCTGGGGATATTTCCATGCAACAATCTTTTCTTAGTCCAGTACTATATTCAACAGTGAAAAGGAAAATCTTGGAGGTAGATTTTGGCAATGATATAAAAATCAATGGAGTAGTTAAAAAGGACATATCAGTTTCAAAGAGAAAAGTGGCTTATTTTAGCAATATGCATTTTAACAAACCTCAGTCTAAGAATCAGGATTATAGATGGTATTTATAAGAAAGAAAAGCATTTAAGGAAAGCACTTTGGGGTCAGGACAACCAACACAGTGCTTCATGGTAGCAGAGGATATGAATCTTAACTGAGGGATCAAGGGAACATCAGTTAGATAGTGAGAGTGGTTTACACATAATTATCAAAATCCTCTAACTGGTAATGGCCTCTAAGTTTATCATATGTGAGAATGTAAAAGGAGAGCTCCAAGAACTATTTTAGTAACTAGAAAACCTGATCACTGTGAGAAGCTAAAGATCCTCAGTTTTGTGTATGCTATCCAGAAAGAAACATGATCAAGTAATTACTCAAAGAGGATGCAGATTTCAGATCTAGTAAAATTATTTAGCTAAGGAAATGAAAATATAGCAAGAGGCTGAGTTTGGTTGCTTCTGCTGAATCAATGCAGTTTTGAAATAAGATCTAAGATAATTTTAAAATAAAGGAAAACAACATTTGAGACAAGTTACCTAAGTTTGCATTGGTTTCTTTGTCACTTATTTAAACTAAGATAGCAAGACCTCCAAAAACAGATACTATATTTCAGCTAAAAGTTATTGAATTTGATGGAGAAATCATTTTGTATAATTTAGGTTGGATGATTTTATATCCAAGCAGGTAATAACTCAGATCCTTTGGGGGTGGCCTTTTCATACTGAACAGTGATCTGTCTTCTAATGTCTACTAATGGGCCTCACTTGAACTCTTGAAAATTTTACTGATGGCAAAATGGATAATTAAAATTTTAGGGGCTTACCTATGCTATTAAAGGAAATTATTAGGCCTGGGAGGACACAGCTGAGAAATTCATATTCACATCATTAGAAAACAGATCAATAGGGATCAGTTGCAAGAATCATGTAAATTGTACACAGTCAGAAATCCAAGAAACTCAAATGTAGGATATTGAAATTATTGTTTAATGGATATGCAGTCTTCTTTAATTTACCTGACAGCAGTTTTAAGGAAACTCTTGGTTCTAATTGCAGAGCTAGAAATACAGAGAAATTCTGAGCAGCAATTTTATTATCTATGTATTGAGATGAACTTTTGTCTCTTTTCATCTGAAGGAAGGCATAAGCACTAGTCTTCATGAACTCTTTCTGATTAATGTGTCATTTTAGTCACATAGTCATAGTTTGTTTTTTTTTTCTGGAAAGTATCATTGAAATATGGTCCAAAAATAGCAGATGACCAAGWTCCATCTAAACCTCACTCCCAAATACCCATTGCTGGCGATTTAGCATTGCTAGATTATAAGAATTTCTCACCATTAATGTTTATTTAACAGGTCTTATTTTGTTTATCCACAGGACAAAAGAGTGGTCTTGCTCTTGAATTACACTAGTTCAAGTGATTTTTCAAACTTCAGGTCTGTTTGTAAAAAGCTTTAGCTAAAAGGTAAGATAGAAATCGAAGATAAGCCTTTATTTATGGCATCTGAAATATTTCAAATACAATAGCCTACTATGTAGGAATTAACAAGACTTTATTATCTTATTGTGAGGACTAAGATTATTCCCAGAAAAGCCAAATGAAACTAAAAGAGATTCCTCTGGGATCTGAGTACTTAAAAGAAGCTCATCTTGTATGAGGAATTGATTACGCTGTGTTGAAACAAAATGAAAGAATAAAACCATGCATATATTTTCTGCTGGGAAAAAGGACAGCAGTTTGCAAGTCACCTGTGATCTCAACATCCATGTCTTCTACATATAAGATACTTTGACTGCGTGCTCCCACTGGTGAGGGTCTATTGAGCAGTGGAACACATACAGCCTAAGCAGAAAATAAAAGAGAGACAGTATCTACATGAATGTGTATAGATACAGCTTTAGAGTCAGAATCATGGAAATCTCTTTGCCATCATATTACTACACAACACAGTCACCATAAACCCAGCAAAGACCTCAGTTTCTTGATAAACTTTCCCAAAGGTGACATCAATTATCTCAGCCTTCAAATGGGGAGGAAGTCAGGGAGGCAGAGAAAGCTCTAAGTGAAGACAATTTTTTCTAGGATTCCTCGTTTCTCCATAGCTCTAAATATCATAGGACCATAGAATTATTAAGGTTGGGAAAAAACCCTCTAAGACCATAAAGTCCAATTTCTAACCCAGAACCACCATGTTCACCTCTAAACCATATTSCCAGGTGCCACATCCATGCATTTTTGAACATTTCCAGTGACAGTGATTCCACCGCTTCCCTGTGCAGCCTCTTCCAAAGACTGACCCCACATTCAGTGGAGAAATTTTTCCTAATATCAAAGCTAAACCTCCCCTGGCCCAGCTTGGGGCCATTTACTCTTGCCCTGTCACTGGTTACCCACAAGAAGAGTCCGATCCCTGCCTGACCACAACCTCCTTCCAGATAGTTGTAGTGATAGATAAGGTGTGCCCTGAGCTTCCTTTTTTGCAGGCCAAACAATCCCAGCATCCTCAGCTGCTTCTCATAAGACTTGTGCTCCAGACCCCTCACCAGCCCCATTGCCCTCCTCTGGATGTGCTCCAGTGCCTCAATGTCCTTCTTGTAGTGACGGGACCAAAACTGAACAAGGGATTCAAGGTGCAGATTCACCTGTGCTGAGTGCAGGTTTGAGTACAGTCCATGTATCCAGATATGCTACAGCTTTGGTATTGCAAGTGATTCTTCCACTGCACCCTTCCAGGAGAAGGCCACCGAGGAGTTGCTGAGATCAGGCACTATTTCCCGCTCTCACAATTCCCAGTTACCAAGACAAGGGTGAGTGTACATATGCGTATGCCCACATGAGCTCAAGTACTCTTTTGCCTAGCTGCCTCCCACTTTCCTGCGTGCTCTGGGACTGATGAATTCAACAGCTCCCCTCTTCCTTACATGGTTCAAGAGAATTGGAGACTTGGAGGGTGTTTCCTTTGTTCTSATTTAATTGCTTTTTTCTACTGTTTGTCTTTTATATGTCAAGAAAAACCTCTTTAGTGAAGGCTAGTAATTCTCAAGATTAGGTGACTGGATTTATTTTCTCAACACTCATTTTACCTTCAGCAAGGCAAATGTGCTGTTAGCAGCATCCTACAGACAGTTTGCTTGGCCTTGGCTCTGGAGACCTGGTATTCCTGTTGCCCCAGTGACTGGTCTGTCCAATACATCCTGGTGCTGTTATAAGATACAGCACCTTATTATAGCTCAGTGCCTTTCACAGGCTCTTCCAAAGCCCACAAACCCTAACATTCCTATTATCGATGTACACAACTCCTCATAACATCAGCTCKTCAAAGGGCAGCTTTTCTTCAATGCCTTCTTGGCTGATCTACAGTTGTTCTGTGAAGTCAGACTGCTGCAGAGGTAGTGAGGGTTAATGCCGTACCAGGTATTTTGACTAGAAGGGAAATAGGATGGGGGTGGAAGGGATAGGGAGAAGAAGAAGAAGAAGAAGAGAGAAGAATAGCAAAATTTGACAAATGCTTTTCTCAGCATTATGTCAAACATGTTTACAGAACTGCACAATTAATAAAAAAACCCTGCACTAGAGTCTCTAATTACTATTCTACACAGGGCGGAACACTTCTTCATTATCCCTTTTTGAATTGATTGTGTACATCAAACAGTCAAGATATAAATAAAATATGCCTGCATGCATAATACCTTCACATTAAAGCAGAAGGCAATTAACCTATGATTTTTCATTAATTAAATTAAAATAGCCCTCTGAAAATGTCTCAAATCAAAACAAGTTCCTTACAGAGTACTTTTTTCTTGYCATGATGCATAGACTCTGCTTGTAAAATCATTGGTCCAATGAAATTACAATAAATCTCCCCAATTTTATCAAAGTCTACCAATTTTCTTCTGCGGTTCCATTGTCCAAAGTGCTAATCCCAAATACAATATTGGTTTTATTTTTCCATCTTTTAAGTAATATTTACTGATGCTTGTTCACTATTTAACATATTGTTTACATTTTATTTTTGCTAATTATATTGATGTGCTTTGCAGAATTACAGTACATATTGATCTGATCAGAAATTTGGCAAATAAGACTTAAAGAGAGGGCCACTTCTCTCTTAAATTTATATAGACAATAATAAACTCAATTAGCCTAAGGTGATTTATGGTTATCTCCAGTTAACTGAGTTTAGTTTATGTTGCCACAGAGAGGTAAGAGTCAGTCTGCTTTTTGCCCCATACACAAACATACTCCTTTTCAATCTTTCTATTCAGATAAATTGAGTTGTGTACTAAAGACACTTTCAGATGTCTATTTGCTTTGTGGGTTGTACTGGTACATGACTGTAAAACAAAAGGAAGACATAGTTCAGCCAAGAATACTCACTGGATGATAACAAAGTGTCTAATGCAAAATTGCTGCTTCTGAGATGCATCCATTTCCATTCCTCAGATACAAGGGACTACTATCCATACAGGCTGCCAAGGTCACAGATCTCAATGSAAAACCTGAATGAGTTTGGTTTTGCCAGGGGTTTTTGGTGTTTCTTTGTGAAACCTGAGGATGGAGCATTTTAGATATCTCCAATCATTTTTAAAACTTTGATAATAAAACGCCACAAAATAAACTACCTGTTTGTTGCCTCATAAAACTAAATCTTCACRCTCTAGAAGTGTTGAATTATGTGTCTGTCTTAAAGGGGGGAAAGAGGTTTTCAAGTACAGAATATATGAACAGTGGAGCTACAGCAACAGTGTGTTTCCTTTAAGACAAAAGTCACTTAGGGTTTTTTAAGAACTCTGTAAATTTTGAATTTACAAGATTTTGGCTGTTTAATAACCATAATAATGACGTGCTACATTAGCAGCATTAAAAAACAGCCTTTGCAATGACAATAAAATTTATTGGTACAGATAAAATAAAATAAAAATTTGGTACAGATTGTACATGCCAAGGTAGCAGAAGGAGGAAAAGGGCATGTTCCCTTTTCTAAGTGTYGCTGGGAGCCTGGAGGCTATGGGCAAGAAAAGAGATCAGGGAGTGCCTACTGTAGGGAGGGAACACACTCCAGCATTCAAGGAAAATCCAGCACACGTGTATTCACAGCAAGTGTAGAAAGTGGTATACTGAATCACAAAACCATAAGGACAGATATTTTGTTATTTCTGCATTTTCAGACGTCAAAAAGTGGAATGTTTTGCCTGAGGAAAGGGAATAATCTCAGTTCTTATTCCTTTGTCCATAAAATGGGGACCATATTGACCTCATACAAATGCTACGAGAAGACACAGATTCAAATGGTAAAACAATGTGTTAGTAAAGACCAGCAGGTACTTCTGCTGAGTCACAAGTCTTCAGGTTAGACTTGTTCACAGACTCTTTTGTCTTTCACAGACCATGCAACCCTCAAGATTTTCACTTTCTGCTAGGGAGAATCACAAATTTCTGATAGCCTCAGAGCCTTCAGCACAGTTTTCTCTTCTTCTGCCTCTTAGCTTTTGGAAGGTAATGCCCAGCCCAGTGCTTTTCTTCACTTGTCTAATTCCATTCATACATTGATAGCCCAACAGCTCATTCACTAACATGTTTTTGTGTTCAGCATTTGTGGTGTGTCTCTGGAAGGAAATAAGATTAGATGGCCAAGGTCCCCTAATCCTGATCAAAGTACAGAAATAAACAGATGAAATAAGTCAGGCATGTCTTTCCTGACAGCAATACAGAAAATCATTGCACGTTATGTGTTTCCTATTCGAGATTTCAGACTTTCTTGAGAAATAATGCTCAAAAACTTCAAAGGAAGAACTGCAGTTTCAGCTACTGAATTTCTTCTAAGATGCTCCAAGTGATTAACAACCAAATTAAACTCAAAATAACTCTTCTTCACATCTATTTAGCTTTGAAGACAACTACTTCTATTTCAGACCTGAAAAAGGTCTTATGGGCATAAAATCTTGTATGTTTTTTCCAAATATATAACTTGCTCTAATAATAGATCTTACTTCTCCCACAAATCTTGCCTTGCATTTATTATTGTAAAAGAGTACAATTGACATATGATTTTCTATTTAAACCCATTTCCTTTCCAAAGCAAAAAAAAATAAATACAAACTCTTACCAGGTTACAGTAGAGGCCCAGTCATAAAATTAATTATACTACCCACATGTCWAAAAAAGCTGCCCTCTTTTTAAGCTTGAATTCTTACACCATTTTTTAAATTGAATGGAAAAAAGTCAATGTTTTAGGAAGCATCAAGTGTTAGAAGTTGGCCAGAAAACTCTATAAAGCACTACCTTCCCTGTCTATTTTTCAGGTATTTTGTCTGATTAATTTAACTCATTCTCATCCTATAAAAGTACTACAAGACATTCATTTATCTTTCTCATGGAATACAGCTTTCAGCTCCTGAACTGTCTTTGTAATTTCATTCCTAATAAGTAAATCAAGTTATTTTCTTCATCCTAATGTTCTCTGTTTCTGCTCTTCAGCAGTATGAGCCCACAGTGCCAGAGAAGAGCCATAGGTCTGTTGCAAGTCCTTGGCTGATGCTTTCATGCATGGCAACTGGCCATTCCCATAGAATAATAAAAATGGTTATATACTTCCATTCCTCAGTCAAAATACATATAGTAGTCAGAGTAGATTACATTAGAGATGCTACCATTTGTGGGGGAAAAAAAAAGCAGATTACAGAGTACCTTTTTTTTCCTTCAGCCAGCCATAGTCATCTTACAGCCTCAGCTTCATCTCTGTACCTGTGCTATAAATATGATTAGGCCTGGAAAATATCCACTGTGAACTCAAGGGCTGAGCTTATTGAACTTCTGAGGGATTTGGGAAGAAAAAGCTTTTTGTGTGTATAAGCTCTAGGAATTATTTTTTAACCTAGACAGGAAAGATTCAAGTGAGGGCAGAATGGAAAAGCAAATGTTTCCATTACAAATCATCCTTAAAAAAAAAAAAAAAAGGCAAACACAAACCCAACAGAAACTTTTAGGCAGGACATTGACTGGGTTAGCACTTTTCTTCCAGTTACCTGGAATTTGCATTTCACTTCCTGTAATAATAATTTCTTCCTCCCATCAGTTGTTCTTCTCTTCAACTACTCTTTTCCTTAAAGAAACTAACTTGAGAATTTGTATTTGATACAAGTTTGTGATATGCGAGTATTTTTTAGGGTGATACGTGAGTATTTTTTAGTAGTGAGGCAAAGCAGTTGAAGAGCAGTGCCTCAGACACCATAGGTGTTAATGAAAGAGTGTTATTGTTTTGAAACAGAAATTGAGACTTTTGACTTTATTCCAAGCACGTGAAGGCTTTTGTGCTTTTCATGGAATAGTAGTAAAAAACCCCTATAAACCACCTCAAAATATAGGCAATTTTCCCACTCATCTCCCCACTCCTCCAAGAATAAAGACCTTGTAAAAAGATGTAGATAGATGGAGATACAGATAGATAGATAGATAGATAGATACATAGATAGATAGACAGATATAAAAATGCACTGCAAATGCACACAGAGTAATTCTTTCTGTCTTCAAAATGCCCCTTGACCAGAGCCCCGGAGGACTTGCATAAATACAGAAAGTGGAATTGCAAACAGCTGTGGTGTCATAGGCCATCACAGGGTTCCTATGATTATCACCTAAACAGACAAACAAAAGAGGGGAAAAAAAAGACACTGTTATCAAATTCAGAAGGGAGGAGGTGGGGGACTCTGCCTGACATTTTGCCTTAACAGAGATCCATTACAGCAGCTTTGCCCAGAGAAACTCCAGTGCACAGAACAGCCAGGGTAAGCAAACAAATCTCGTGACAGGGCACTACTAGCCTGAGATGTTCTTTTTTTATGTCACGCCTTAGGATGCTTCCGGATGAACTAAAAATTTTATTAAGTTTATGAATTACAGATACCTAACTGCACTGCGTCTCAAACATTACTTTTTTATAGACTGGAAAGAAACAAGGAATATAACATAGACAGAGGACACTGGTTACACAGCAGTTCTTTGGGCAGGAGTCTGAAGATTAGCCATAAAACTCCTGCTGTTCTTCCAAAGCCAACAGGAGCCAGGAGAATGCACCTTAAATAGCCACCAACATAATTCATTTCTGTAAATATGGTGGTAGGTGAAAGTAAAAACATAAATACTAACGTATAAATATTATAAAAAAATTGTAAATGTATGTAAAAATTACGTGAAATGATGTGCTGGATCATTGTGAAGGCATGCCCAAAAGCTCCCCAGATCAAAAACTGACCACAGCATTTGAAAAAGCCATGTATAATTTCAGCTCAATGACAAATTGCTGCTGACTGGACAGTTATTCATGTAAAATTTCCATCTACAAGACTGGACTGGATTTACTATTAAAAAACAAATAATGGATCACTGGCATTTCTTCATGCTACTCATTTTGTCACGAGAAGGAGAAAGAAAAACATGACAGATATGAAAGTGTTCTAGTATGAATAGCCTGAACACAAGCTGTTGTCATCCCGCTACCTGTCAAGAGAGGAGAAAAGAAGTAAACACTAATCTAAGTTAGTCTAAACTGCCTAAATAAAGAAATAAATAGATATGATTCCAACAAACTGTGCATTTATTAGATCTGTCATCTGAAATCAATGCATTATATGCCTCTACAGTTTGAGAAAAGCAGAAGTGTAGGATTACAAATTACAAATTCAACTCATGTAATGAAACAGATATATTGTGTCTTTCCCACAAAGAAGGATCGTGATGGAATTCAAAGCTGTTAAATGAGCTTAATTCTCATCTCACACTCCAAAGATGTGCCCCTAGTCTTTGTTCAGAGCAGGTCTCTGGGAGGATTTGAGTGCTGACTTCCATAGGCTASTTTCTAGCCTATTCCAGCTCCTGTTAGAGTGCAGTCAGATCATGTTCAGCATATGTACACCGAAATGGGGGAAGGCCAAGCACCAGATATATATCAGCTGTTGTTTTATGCAGCAATGCACCCAGTGTTACCACTTGAGAGTACATAAATGAGAAGAAAGACACACAGTGAAGTGTTGACAGTGGTGGAGTATCCCACTGTGGAGAGCTTTGCAGCTTATCCTAAACATACAACTTTCACGCAAATAATACGAGAATTAAACCAGTCTGGGCCCAGAAGTCACAGAACCACAATGGTGAGTTGGAAAGGACCCTCAAGGATCATGGAGTCCAACTCCTGGCCCTGCGCAGCACCACCTCCAAGAGTCATACAAGGTATCTGAGAGTATTGTCCAAATCTTCTTGAACTCTGTCAGACTTGATGCTGTGACCACTTCCCTGTGGAGCCTGGTCAGCTTAGCAATAGGGATGGATGCATGCTAAAAGGTACAGAGCTGAAAGTGTACTCCAAGGTGAAAGGAAATTACTCATCTCTCAACCTGCTGCCATGACTTTAAAATCCAGAACTACAGTGGGCATCTCTAAAATCATTTAGATTACTCTGAGTCTGTAATGTAATTTATGGTAAGTAGATTCTCAGGAAGTGAATAATTTTGCACAGAGCTTCTGCACGAGGGAACTGCCCCTAGAGTGCTAGGGGAGCAGGCAGCTGATGGCACACAGCCCACTTTGGGTACAGCAAGGGACCAAGGGGGGAGGAACAAACAGCTGGAGGGGAAGGGACTGTGAAGCTGGAAAGCAAACAGACTAGAAACTTACTTTGTTGTGACAGATCTGCCGTAGGACATTTCCAATTTCTGTTCGCAGCTACACATTGTTGCCCCCATTACCTCTAGAGGTTTACAGCCCTTTGCTGTGCTGGTACAGGACTTTGCACAACTGCAGCCTAACCTACCACCACGGTGGGTTTGGGTGGAGGAGAGACACTCATTTTTAACAATCATGCTTGGTTTAACATCAGCTGT
Source organism: Amblyornis subalaris (assembly GCA_018881555.1). Classification (NCBI taxonomy): domain Eukaryota; kingdom Metazoa; phylum Chordata; class Aves; order Passeriformes; family Ptilonorhynchidae; genus Amblyornis; species Amblyornis subalaris. The sequence goes on from JACAXG010000001.1 coordinate 1,086,086, forward strand.
ACCTAAGGGGCAAGATTACAAACCTCGGTACTGAGGAGCACACAGGCAGATTCAGGCCCCAGGGTATTACACATGCTCTATGACCTAAGCCTAAACACATCTATAACCCAGTACTGCAAGGATTATTTCGGTCTATAACCAGGAATGGGGGCAGCTTTTGTGAAAACACTCTGGTCAGACAACAGCCCCCCTCCCCCACTTCTTAGCTTTTTTTGCATTGTTCTTTCGTCTCATATGTAAATATAATAAATCATAATCCAAGGCTCTGAAAATGTAAATGCCTAAAGGCATTTAAAACGTACAGTCATTTCTTGTGCCATGGAGGCAGCGTAAGAGGGCTGTGGTCCCTACGGAGCCCTCCAGCACCTATGTGCTGATTCCCATGGATTGTACAGGGGAGTTTCAAGGCTTCATTCCCACAGTCCAGACAGGCACAATCAGTAACCTTGTGTTCACATAATACCTGCTCCACTCTGCTCTCTGACAGAGGAGCACAGAGTCTTCCAAGGAAGAGAATTAAAGTGTTCCCTCTGCAATGGAAAGGTCCTTGGGCAGGAAGGCTGTCTGAGGCTCTTTTTTAGAGCACATTTCAGCTTGGGGCTATTGTTGGGTGAGAATGAACATGTCATGCTGTCTCCATTCYCCCGGGAAAATCCGTTTCTCAGCTGACTGTACTTGATATGTTCAACCACAACAAAGCATTATGTTCCAAAAACAGTGGGGTCTCCATTTTGATTCAGGGCTTTTTTTCTCTTTAACTGAATTTTCAGAAAACATGCTACTCATCTGCAAATATGCGTGTGTATGCGTGAAGGTTCCCCCTACACCTTGAGGTATTCTTCTTGAGGTATTCTTCTTTACCTTTGCAGCAAGACTCTAAAAGGACATGAGAGGGCCAAGGTGGCAGCTGCCAGTACTGAAGGGAAAAGATTTTGCAGTAATTACCATGTAAAATCCTGGAGAAGAGAACGGACTGTGCCCATTTGTGACGGACAAGAAAGGATGTAGCTTGAAGATGTTCCGCAGAAGCAAGCTTTAGCATATGGTTACAAGATTGGACTAGAGGAATCAGTAAGGAGGCTCAGCCCAAAGCCAAACATACAAAATGGACAGCACCTCGATATTTTCCACAGTGACAGGAGTAGGAAGGGATGTACCTGTGTGAGTGTGAGCAGGAGGAATAACTTTGGGAAGACACTTACAAAACAGGGATAACTGAGGCAAGAAGAACAAACACAGATCTGTGATCCACTGACACAAAGTCATTGTAATAATACTTGTAGGAGATAGATACAGAGTGAAATAAAGGCAATCTGAAACACAAAATTAAAGAATCCTTATTTAAAAAAAAAGAGAGAGAGAGGAGAAAAACCATGCCATGAAAAGATGTGTACTATTTCATAGGGTGATCACAGTTTGTAAAGAGTCCTCACAAAACTGAGAACAACTGAGTAAACATGTGATGCCATTCGTCAAATTGTTAAGTTTTGATTATTTTTGTGGGGGAAAAAACCCTATTTTCTCCATGAGATGTTAGCTCTTATTACACAAATATARGCTTGCTGACCAAGATCTTTTTTATCCCTGATGAAACAGAATTTCTTAGAGAACAAAACACCATTTTCTGACTGGATCTTAATAATGCCTTCAGGATATTTCCCATGCTTATGTAGATGTTTCTACAGCAACAACAACAAAATGCAACATATAACTTCTGGTCATTGTTGTGTTATACATAATAAGTGCAAACGACTTAAATTCAATTCCACGCTACTGCAATTGTTTAAGGCTTTTGGGAACAAAACCAAAAAACCAAAACAACAAAACCCTAGTAACAAATGACATTTACTATCACTTCAGATATAAGCCACCTAAGTTTAAGAACTTCTTCACCACCCTGTGAATATATCACAAGCTCCAGGTGAAACCTGGAGCTACTGTTATGGGTAGTAGATTGCRCTGCAGCCCAAGCTTAGGCAGAGAAGTAATGACCACCATGAAATAGCAAATCATAATGAAAAGTGCATTACTATCATGGAGGAAAATATCCAGGTATCTGAAAATAAAAGTGGTTCAAATGTAAGCAACAAATAAACCGACTTTATCCAGTGTTCAAAGTATCAGGCTAATGAAATTAAAGGATCTCTCACTAACATCTCAGAGTGCATTCAAAAATTAAGAGTTTGACAGAATTAAATCTGTCAATGACAGATACATTTACACATACTTCCTTAGTGCTGTTCCATTTAGTTCCTCATGACAAGGTCATATGTAAGATGTCTAGATTGCTTGGACTTGGTCAACAATAATTACTTTACTCTTGGCTACCATTCTTTAAAATTTATCTCTAATATGGCATGTGGTCTTCATGAAGTCCTTTATAGCTGTCTGTTGAAATGAAGTATTTTTCAAAGATGTATATAATGCAGAAGCAACAGTAACACTGTTAAGATCCTAAAAATTTGAAAAAAAGAGAAAGGCCCGGGAACGTGTGCATTAACTGATGTGATATTAGGTCCGATTCAACCTGGAAAAGGAGATTTAGAGGTGACAGGGGAGCACGGTAACAGGAAATCAGTAAGGCACACAGCCAGGGCTATGGATCCTTCACAGCAGAGTTCATGTACTACAAGGAATGGGAAACAAAGCGTTGCTGCCTTTTTTTCTAATGCCAACTCTATAACACGGACAAGCCTCCATCAAAATAGTCTGTGAATGATCCTTTACTTTTTCTTTATCTCATTGCTCCTTATTCTGTCTGGAAAAGGAAACAACTCTGGGTTCGCATACTGTATGCTTTTTTGAAAATATTTTGCATTTTATGACATTTAAAGGTATTTTATGACTCATCATGTTGAATGTACAAAATGATTTTTCAGCTGCAACTCTCTTTCCCACAGGTTTTTGAATAAGCTGACTTACCTACCTTTCAGATGCACATAGCAAAAAACATTATGCTTTCCTGACAGATCCTCAGCAAGACAGCAAATTCAGAATGAAACCACTGTAAGGCAGTCATACATTCTCATACTTGAAATTTATGCTCAACTAAGCAACTAACAGTGTTAAATTTCTTCCAAATAGTTGGACACATTTAGCTGCTTCTTTTGTTTGAAAATAATTCACTGAAAGATTCAAAGCTTTGCAGATTTACTTGTCAATAAACATAAATCTGCAAATGGTTCATGGAAGAATCCTGCAGCCAATGGGCGGCTCACAATCTGTTTATTGCTCCTATTGCCTGGTAGCTGTTATCAGTGCAACTGCTTTCTCGTACAACAACTCCTAAAGAGCTTCAAAAGGCCACCAAACACTTTAATTCAAATACCCATGCAAAGCCACATACCATGTTTTCTTCCTGCTAACACCCTTCTGAACACAGATCCACTCAGCAAATATTGGTGGAGACAGGAGAGTTGTTTTTGAAGCATTTGCCTAAGGCCAAAAATTTCAGAAGTGACTAATTATTTTGGGTACTACATTTTCAGTGCTTCCCAGAGAGACACCTGTAAGAGATCTGTGTATAGAGTGATGGGAATCCACACCACCTCTGGATCGGACCCTTTGAGAACGTCTCCAGGTGGACAGCCAAGAATTAAGGTGTTCAACATCCTTAGGCATTTTTGAAAATTCTAGTTTACTGTGGGGTTTTTCTTGTTGTGGGTTGGTTTGGGTTTTTTTCCCTAACAGAACTTGAGTGTTTTTTCCACAGACATCTTCTATTGGCTTATAAGATTTCCATAACATAAGATTTTGGGGGATCACCTTTCAGTTGTAATTAAATTCAGATAACATATATCTGATTTTTTTTTTCCTTGGAGATAGAAAATTTATGGGAAAAAGAAAAAGAAAAAGAGGAGAAAGGGGACTGTGCATATTAAATGACAGGGCAAACTCTCAAATTGCCGTAGATATAACATTTACATTTTTCAAGGTCATGTGTCAAATACAAATGAAATAATGAGCCTTTGCTAGTCTGTGGTATCCCATGTCAGGCAACTTAGGCATCAGCACTGATACAGTGGCGTTGATGTACTGCACTTCTGTGCCCTGCTGCTCTAACCTGGAAGTTAAAATGGCAGCAATTAGCTTTTCTAAAAAGGAGCAAGACAAACAGGAAAAAATGGGGCTAAGAGCTACCAGTATTCTTAATTGCAGAATAGTTATTTAATCCAAAAGCAAAAGAACTAAAAATGTGCAGACTGAAGGTAAAYGGCAAGGAACAGGGATCTTAATAAAAAGGTTGAGTAGGCTGCAGCTATGAGTTTCACATCTGACCCATGAGACACTTCAAGAAAACAAGAAGGTGGGAGTGTGGGGGGAAACAATAGAGGTGAAGGAGCTCTTATTTGCACTCCTGTGATGCAGTGCACAGCAAAAAAAATGCATCAAAGTTATTCTTTCAAAAGACACAGGACTGCATGAAAAAATTCTGCCCAACTTGCTTGATTTATTTTACTCTGAACTGTGTAACTGCAGTGAAATCATGCAGTGCCTTCCAGAAAGGCAACTTATAGTTACCGATATACTGTTAAGGAGGGTGTATATTATAATCCAATTTAGGATATGTTATGTTGTAGCATTAGAGAACAATTTTCACTTGGTACAGCACAAAATGTCTTAATGGGTTTAAAACACATGACTCTTTTCCTTTTCTCTTCTCCTCTCTCAGCACGGCATAAAATGAAGCTATGGGTAATATTTTCATTCCATGTGCCTTCCTGGGAAGTGTATGTTACTGAAAATGTAATGGGTGACTCCAGAGTTGTATATGTTACAGTCATATTTTGAAACCAGTCATTTCAGGAAATGATTAAAATTTTCAGCCATTTCACAAAATGGCTGTTTCATTCATTCTGTGAAATAAGAGAAAATTTCACACCTTTAATGAAGTTTGGGATACTAGTAGGGAGGCATCATGTAAAATGCCTGATACCTTATTACGTGAATTAAAGTTAAAAGACAACATGAGATTATTTTTATAAATTATTTACTTCTAAAGCCATATGGACTTCTACATTTATTTCTGAAATCTTTCAGTCGCACATGCCAGAACCAAACTTCTCTTCATAACTAAGGTAACTGTGACATCAGTATTACTTCTGTTTTGCTTCTCAGTGTTTTCCTCCATCTGAAGACCATGCTTTCCCAAGAGCCYGGTCTCAAAGCTGGCACTGCCCAGGCTCCTTCCTGCCGGCCAGGACAGCTGGCAAGGGCAGAGGGCAGCACATGGGGCAGGATTGTGCAAGAGGTGGTTGGAGAGGTGCCTTAAAAATGAAGGACCAGCTAGCTCACGGATATTGGTGCATGGAGTATTTGACAGATCTGGATTAATCATTTGTGACAGAGCTTGAGCTACAGGAACAGGTCTAACCTTTAGTTTAGTGGTGCTTCCCACGTGATTGTCTAGCACTGTATCAGGTGTGGGGAGCAGTGTGTCTGCTGGGGATGTGGATGCACCAGAGTCATCAGAAAGASCACTGAGCACTGATTGCAGATTGTGCTGACTGTGGAGGTGGCTGATGATCCCTGACAGTAGAGAGGTTGAGCTATGCCCACACTTGGGATTGGTACCAAACCAAGCTGCATACAGTGTGAACTTTATTCCAGATTGATGGGTGGTGCTTTTGAGAACCGGACAAAGTGAGTCCCCACAGTCCAGTCCCATGAATTACTGTCTGTCATCCATGCTAAGAGCGTTTACTTAATAACCCCTTTGGAAGACCTCTGGCTTTGTGAATATATTGCTTTTCCATAGACGAAGCCAAGCAGAGGCCAGAGAAGCTTCATTTCTTGGATTACTTCAGTGGCAATTTCAGTTCTGTTATCACTCTTCAACCCAACACAGTTACCAAATAAGACAAAAATATTGAAAACCTGAAAGGCCATTTCCGGTTCCCTCTGAGGTAAGGGCTCAGAGAACACAAAATCTAAGAAAGGATCCTTGGTACACCATTATATCCTTAAAATTGCCTTGAGATCAAGCTTGCAGGCCAATAAAGTCAGCTTGCCCTCGTGATGAGTATTCATTGCTTATGGTCAGTTTTATACCAAGGCCATTAGTGAAGGATTTTGGCATCCAAAACAGAAAAATCTGAAGAGTTCAGCAGCCTGTCTTGTGATGTTTGCATATTTAGATGACAAATGCTTTATAAAAAGAACATGTAACAATTCTTGCTTTTCTGACAATATCATACCTGTCTTCAATGTTCAAATAGTATATGGGAAATGCTTCTTTACTCCAATGTTTTTTGATTTGCTGCTTCTTGTCACCAGCCATAGAATTTCACACCTTGAGCTGTGGAGGAAATATAAAAGAACTAACCAGCAATTCCCTAACCAAAGAAGAGAAAAATGATGATGAGAGCAGAACGAAAAAAATAATAATTAAAAAAAAAGACTGTTCCTTAAAACTTACTTTATGAGCAAATACTGTTCAAGTCTTGAATTGAGTTTGGGATCTTGGCTTGCCTTTTTGATCTCAGCAATAGCTGTACTGTATTCTTCCCTTAGTATGAAGCACTTCGGGCACTTCTCATACTTTTTGTAAAGTTCTTTTCTGAAGCTATTTTCAAAATCCAGAGTCATCTCCAGCAGTCACTGCAGAAAAAGCAAAGGATTCTTATCCAATAACACTCCTTTTCACAATATGCCTGTTACTGGGTGAAACAAACAGTCAAATAGTCTGGCAGAATATGCAGCACGTCAGTCACTTCGTAGAACACACAAAACTTTTAGTCATTTTACCAAATGAGTGACTGAAGGAGTCATTTCGCAAAATGACTGAAAATTTCAGTCATTTGAGGAAATCACTGGTTTCATGATACTTCTAACATACCATGCACTAAAGGCAAGGCTTGGGCTGGAAGTGAGAAGCAGACCATGTTCTTCAAACCCCCTCTTGTGGCTGCGGGGAACAGCGCCATGAAATACCGCATTTTACTGTAATCTTTTGTTTAAAGACTGCAGTGATTGTTGAGGAAAGAAGGAGATGTGGGACCCCTTGTTTTATCCTGATTCTTCATATTCTTCCATGAAAATCTCTGTCAAAGGAGGCTTTTAGGGTTTTTTCTTAAATTCTTGAGCAATTGTACATGGGGTTTGAGCTGGATGCCTCTGCAGAGATCCAGGACAAAGCAGTTGCCAAAAAGGTTCCATATGGATGAATCCACTGTCTATTTTATGCCAGCTGTGACTGTTTAGTTTCAGTATAGCTGTATCTGTCTTTTATAAAAGTAAAACCTTCATTTTATTTTCTGAAAAGCATTTTAAAGCTGCTAGCCTTTAAGTAGAATCGAAACAAAATGAATGTGTCCAGAGAATACTCTTAGCAAATAGTTAGCAGTGAAGAAACCTCCAAAAATGCAGGTGAGAAGCTGTTCAAATCCAAGCAACTTTGGACAAAAGCTGTCCATTAGGCCAAACTCCTTGTTTTCCTAAGTAGAAACCAAATAATTGACCTTCCGGTTACGTTTGGATGGGACTGAAACAATGAGCTGACATTGTACATCCCATTGTAAAGGGAGACCAGGGTAAGGAAAGAAGTGATTGTGGTTTACTGTAAAAATTCTTGCTTAATTCCAAAGTGCTTTAAAAATAGTGATGTAAATTATGACAGAAATTTTGGTCAATACCATATATCTGCAGTGCTGCCTTCCTGTGGAAGGAAATTACCACCGTGGCTTTAGGAAATTGGATGTTGAGGACATGTTTGCTGAAATGGTACTACACCTCAAGTCCCTGTCAGAAGGATAATGGAAGAAGGAGAGTTAAATCTGTCAAATCAGATCATTACTTGGTCTGGAGCCATTCAGAAAAGATCAGCCCAGGTATTCTCTGTAGGACTTCATCACAAAAGCCTTTGGACACCATCCAGGTCTGTGATACCTCATTTTGACAGCATTTGCCTCTTCCCAAATACCACATACTTCCCCTTTCTTCCACTTTTGTTTCAGGGAATTATTTTAAATACATTTTTGATCTAATTTAAGTAAACTTTTTTTTTTTCAGCATAACTCCATCTACTCGTTTTTTCTTTATTCATTTTCATTCTATTTTAATTTTGTATTTATAGTGATATTGAGAATCAGTGGACGTATATCTTCCAAAACAGTAGCCTGAGGGAATCTGGTAGAAGTCCATTTTATTGTGCATTATATTCTGTCGCACTGAAAGACTACATGGATCAATTACAAAAGTACTTCCTACCAAAACTCAGAGGAAGTGTGTCTGATCTAATGCAAAAGAAAATGATTGAACTGTGTAATTTAACAAAGGCTTGCATTAGTGTGAAACACCATAAGCAGATAACAGTTTAAAAATATAACATGAAAAAATATTATTTAATCAACAGAAAAGAAATAAAACAATTGGTTGTGCTCTCCTTGGGTTTTTTTTCCCTTATATAAAGGTGTCCAAAATAATGACCATTATTAAGTTCAATATACCTCATTTAATGCATTARGGAAACAGCTCACTGAGTTTGTGCTACACAGGTCTGTAAAAACTAAACTGAAATGCCTTTTCACATGAAAAATTAGAGAGACTTTTTAGAGAAATATTTCATTTTAGAAAGGCAACTGTAAAATCAACTAGAAAACACTGTTTTTCCATAGCTGAAACTGGCATACTTGACAAAAAACCACAGCATGAATACTGGCTACTCATTCTTTTGACAACAGATATTTCAGCAGTGTGATTTTGTCCACATCTCTATATATTTAAAGAGCTCAAGGTTTGGTTCCTGTCTCTGGCACAGTTTTTGCAAGTGCTCTAGGTCAAGGCGAGGGCTTGTAACAGTGACTTTGAATCTGCTTGAATGTGTCTGAGCTTGAAACCGGTGAAATTCCACTGTGCTCCATTTCAGTATGTCCTGATGTGCCTCAACTCCCTAAAAATATCTTTCTGGAAGGGAAGATTTATTAGCTCTTGTGAAGCACCCTTATGCTGTGACAACAGGGAACAGACAGGAGGACAAGGGCAAATCAGGACTGGCCCAAAGCTCCTCAGCAGGGCAGGACAAAATGAATTTTTTCCATTCTTCAACTTATGTCATATTCACAGGTGGCAGCAACACAACTTCTCCATGTAGCATCCTTGCTAAATGACCTAGGGCATATGCTGGCCCAGGGAAAGACCAGGCAGCCTTCCTGGGAGACAGCAGCAGGAAGAGGGGGAGCCTGCCACCTCCCCAGATACTTGGGGCTCAGCAGCCACTGTCCTGATCTGATTACAGCTCCCTGCAGTCCCTGCTTTCCTCTACAGCTGCAGGAGGTTTTGTTCTCACAGGCGGTTGTGTGGGTCCTTGAAATATTGGCTTACACCTTACCTTGCCTTGCCTAGAGTGGTGGCATATGTTTATAGTGGGGCTTTATAATGACCAGGCACAAACTTTCATGGAACCTGCTCTAAGCCTGAATAAAACATCACACAGCATTAAGCTTTCCCATCCCAACAGTTTTAATTAAGCCAGCCAGTTCATACTACAGGTTTATCACCATTAAACCCAGTATTATTTGCTGAAGTGAATGTAGACATGCAGAGAAGTCAGGTATCAGTAATTACTCTTAAAGAGTACTATATATATACAGCTACTCTATTGATTTCCAATATTTAATATTCCACAGTGACCAGCACAGAGCTAGCTACACTAATGAAAATACTAGTATATTATTCTCAGTTCCTTAGCCAATATTGAAGACATTTATTTTTATTTACCTAATTCTGAAGAAAAGCTCTATCCCTAATAAATTTATACAAGTGAGAAGCTATTTTCAAAGACCACAGTGCTTTGTAGATGTATGATGCAAAAAGCAATATGCTTTCAAATGTTACTTGTCTGCTTCATTTACGTGCTACTTTTAAAATATGTTTTAAGTATTTTGCACCCGTGCTCTGTATTTAGTGATTTTCCACTATCAGCTTGCAGAATCGACAGTTTCATTGTCAGGCTGGGAAAGATGGGGCTGTTCCACCTGGAGGAGAGAAGGTTGTTTGGAGCCCTCACAGCAACCTCCCAGTATCTGGAGGGGGCCAACAGGAAAGCCTGAGAGGAAATCATCAGGAACTGTAGTGACAGGACAAGGGGCTTCAAATTGAAAGTAAGTAAATATAGATTAGATGTTAGGAAAAAATTGTTTACTGTGAGGGTGGTGAGGCACTGGAACAGGTTGTCCAGAAAAGTTGTGGATGCCCCAAACCCGGCTGTGTTCGAGGCCGGGTTGGATGAGGCTTTGAGCAACTTGGTCTAATGGAAGGTATCCTTGTCCACAGCAGAGGGATTAGAACTGGGTGATCTTTAAGGTCCTTTCCAACCTAAATCATTCTGTGATTCTCTTATGAGTTGTGCTASACATGCCATTGTGATCACCTTTCTGCAACAGAAGGTGACAGGTTGGCTATTCTCTCCTTTTTCTTCTGCTCACTCCATGAATAGGTTTCTACTAAGTCAAATTAATTTTTATATCTCAAAGGTGCATAACCGGTGGACTTCTAAACCTCCTGACCTTTCAGCTGTGTGTTTCTGACAATAGTTTGCTAGGGAAGGGATCAGATCTCCCCTGTGCTCTTGTTTTCAAGCCTTATTTCTATGGGGATCTGACTTCAGGGCAGATTTTTAAAGAGCACTTAATTTGGGTTGGTCTCACAGACAACTTTTCCTGTGAATTCTGCCATTGACATCCACATGAGTAGTTGCTGGTGAAGATTGAGTATATTTAAAATTTCTCCTTCAACTCAGATGTTTTTCAAATGGTATCCATGACTAGAAGAAGCCAAGCAGTGGGTTCAAGACCTGTAGCAACTGTTCACTTGATCAAAGACTCCAGCATTGGTAGTAATTAGATAACAGACAACAAAAACTGCAATAAGGAACAGACTGTAGGAAGTAAGAAAATGATGTTTAAATACAACCGTGAATGTGAAAAAAACATTTTAAAGCAAATTGTCGATTCACTAGAAGATACAATATCTGGTTTTCTTAACCTTTCCATGGCAAGCGAGAATAGCCAGCTGAGAGTTTTTTTCTCAGAACAGATTTAGTGAGTTGAGATTTCCCAATTCTAGGTCTTCTAAAAAGCACATCAAACTCACATTATTTGTCTATCACATCCACTTACCAAGTGAGATCATCTTGGCGGGATTTTTTCTATAGCAGCTTACAAAAGCATTCAGTCCAGTCATCATATCYATTTCTTCTCTTTTAATTTTTGCTTCTGTCATTTCCACAGCTTTAAGTTTTGACACTTAAAGACCCACATTTCCTCAGAAAATAATGCTTCAAGGTACAAAATGCTTCTTGAAGATCAGTTTTCTTTCAAGCTCTGATGTTACTCCCAGTTGTACCACCCTTCTGTCCTGCCTTCTGCACCTTCAGTAATAAACAACACAGAGAGACTTTGCAAAACATTAGGAAACTTATCATCATGAGCTGGATTTGCCTGACCATAAGGAAAATTCTGAAGAGCTATTTGCTTGGCAAGAAGTAACTTTTCTCAACAGAGAACCTGAAAAGTTTAAGACATCTTAAAGAGATCTATTTTTCAAACCTTAGTATGTTTAAAATTCACATTAAAATTAATGAGAATCACTTTGTTCTTACTATTGATAATTAAAGAATCAAATGCTTTTGAGTGTGAAAACAATCGAGTCTCAAGTAACAAGTGACCTCTGCTGCAAAATGGAGACTGGAGACTTTACAAAGTCCTCAGTCTTCTTTCCTGGCAAAGATCACGTACTACTAGATGGGGCTCAATTAAAGGAACATGGAAAAGCTGATAATTGCGTTCCTGGCTAAATTTAAAATGCAAAAATTAGTTGTTTCAGAGAATGCCCAAATGGCCAAGTTTTTCTTGGGAAGTGGAAAACTATTGAAAAAGGTGAAAAACTTTTCAAAATCTTTCTTTTATTTCTCTCTGGGGTTTTTTTGTCAAGAAATTTCAACAAGCTTATCACAAACTTACAAATAGTTTCATCTGACCTACACTTACATTTGCAGCAAAGAAATCACTCGAGCAAAAGACATTCATCACCTCTGGGAACAACGCACACCTTTTTTTCCATGCAGCTTTCCTGAACACTAGTAAGCCATTAACCATATTTGCTGCTTCCTGCATTCAATTACCAAACATGATGTGTTTGCCAGACCAGATTTTCCACATGAAAGTATTCAACATACAGATATTTTTTGCAATTCTTGTCTTATTCCAACAAATAGTTTTGTTTTTGTCTGAACAAGGAACGGGTTCCATGATCAAGGATGAGAAAAGCTATTCCTACATGCTAAATGCAAAAAAACTTGAAGGACCCAAGATCTGTTTCCAAATTATAGCACTCAAACTGATTCTCAAGAGGGCTGAAGTACAGTTCCTTTCCGTATATTAATTTAAAAACAATACCCATATTGTATAATTGTACTCTTGGTTTTTTCAGAGCTATCGTTTCAACAGCAGATGCACTCCAGCAATGACAAATACTTTCAAAAACAATAGGATAGGTACTTTAATTAATTAGAAGCAGTTTTGGATGCAGAATCTATGGGGGAAGTTTATGAATATTTTGCCTGAATGGTTCTTCTGTTTCCCAACAATTCTGTAAATATTTTRATACTGTAGCAAAAATGATGCATCCCTGATGAAAAGTTAAGAGACAGGCGAAGGAAAAAAAAGTGTTTTCAACCTTTCAACCAAAGTATTTCCACCCCAAAATAGGAGATGTAGCCCCAGGCCAGGCAACTTCAACCTTGTTAACTGAGCCATGAGCATCCTCTTAGGAATGACTAGAATTCATTGCAGGCTCACCAGAGTCCTGTAATGGATTCAGCATTAGGCTTCAAATGCAAGGGTTGAACTTCATGGGGCAGCAAAAGGCCTGGGCTGCAAAACAGGCAAGAACAAAAGCTGTGTGCAAACTCCTTCCCCTACCTTTAGAACCTGTTTTCTGCTGATTTTTATCTTTCTGCAAGAAAAGCACCTCTTTCAGGATACCTTGCCTTCCTAATTTTATTCAAATGTGAGACGTTGTCTTGGGAGAGGGGAAAATATACGACAAGCTTGAAAATATAGCTGTGAAATAGTGGTAACACATTACTGGTTTTGCACTTTGGTTTGGTGGTGGTTTTTTTTGCAGGTTTCTTGTGGTATTGTTGCTGATGGGTTTTTTTAAAAAAAGCTTTCCATTCCCATTTCTTTATCTCCCCCCCAAAAAAAAAAAGTTTCCATTTTTCAGTCCCTTCTTTGCTGAAATCCAGGGAGGAGGACTTCTGTGTATCTTTTCAGGATATCTGAGCTCTCTGGAAGGCAACAGAATATTCTCTATTAATCTATAGTGTGTCAGTGGCAAAAAGCCTTATGGTAGCTCTCCTGTTTTCATTTTCAACCTGCTCTTGCTGGAAGGGATAATCTGCTTAGTCTCTGCTGAGTAAGATGGGAGCTTGGGAGTTTCCATATTACTTCTTGTCCTGAAAGATCCTGGTGTTTTCCCCCCTGACATTTTGCAGGGTCCTGCCGACAGGATTGCAAAACCCTTCCCCAAATCCCATTTTTCACCTGGTATGACACAGCACTGAATCATGCCATTTATGTAAATCTGTTCTCTGATACCATTTAAGGACTGCCCTCCCCTCAGTCTGGCACTATCTGAACCACTTGCTTTTCTTTCTTGCCTTAAACAACTGTAAGAAACTACAGACAACCAGGGAGTTTTCTTCTTGAGGCAAGTTACTAAAGATGTAAATATGGGACTCCTAAATCCCTCCTCATTTTTTTATACACACACACCCCCATCCCCCATATTTAAAAGCATGCGAGAGGCTGCCGGCCAGCTCTCTTTCAAGGTTATTTGGAAGGTCTTCACTTTCCCTAGTGTCAGCAATCAGACATGAATCACAGCGTTCACTGAAGGAAGGGCTGCCTGTTGGCTAAAGTATTACACAATACTCCTKTCAGACTCATCCAAAGCACTGCCACAACATCTAATATTCAATCCCAGTGATAAGCAGTAGCTGAAATTAAACAACGTGGATGTCAGAGTCAGTTGGATCTGCACAAAGGCAAAACCAGTGCACTTTGAGAAACACTGAAGCAGTAATACCGGGCAAAATCAGTGTGTAAGCTGTYTGACCTCTTTTTTTCCCCCCCCCTCCCATCCCTCCCTTACTGTCTTTCTCCTCCATCCCCAAAGGAAGTTCAAGATGTTTTTATAATGTGGATGATAGAGACGACTTATCTGCATAATGAAGCTGAAAACAGCCTGCTTGTGTTGAAGCTCCTCCTCTGCATGTTACATGCCAGCAGAGATTTGCTGCGAAACACGAGAGCTGCAATGCAGCATTTTCCTCTGGAACTTCGCAGCTGTATTACAGTTCCAAGCACACCACAAAAAGACTTTTGTTTACAGTATTTAAATTCAATTTAAATGGCAGCTGTTAAAAGTAGGCAGATGAATCACTACACATCCACTAACATTTTAGTGCTCACCCACTCTGAGGCTTTTCTGCTTAACTGAATTACTTCATGTTCTCTTACAATTAATTTTCCTATTGTTTTATTGTACTACCTGCTTCTAATAATTAGTGGTCCTTAATATTTGGCTATTAGCAGTCCTTAGTACTCATCAAGAAATAACATGCCTGGGTGAAAAAGCAGAATCATAAAGGAGCTCAAAATACACAAAACCACTAAGTAGGGATGATAAGGGCAGTAGACTCAGAAGGTGGAGAAACTTCAAGGAAAACTTCATACGGAAATGTCATCAGAAGGTCAGTCGGGATGGCAGTATCCTACCTCCAGAAGTCAAAGCTACAGACACTCGGTAACTCCAGTCCCAGGCAGTGAAGTAACCGTTGTTCCTCCTTCAAGTCCATATTCCTGTAACGTTATCTATCTTAGCAAGGCAGGATGTTACAAGGTCATTTCTAATATGCATCCCAAGACCAAAAGCACTGTTCCAATTTACTCATCAATCTGAACTCCAAATATCCTAGAAAAAGTTAAAGTCTTGGTCCAGATTCTCCCCTCTTAGCCTCTATAGAAGTACTAGTTTAATGCACCATTTCCTTTACAGGTTCAAAATATGCTGCAGTTGAAAGTGAGAAGAATAAGAGTGCTCTTAGACTAGTTCCCCGTGGAAATAGTCACCAAACCAGTCAGCATAATTATCAGACTCTGGTGAAGAAAAATCCTGGATGAAAAATATATCAGTGACAATGATAAAATTCAGCTGATGGAAAAACTCTGACAGAGCTCTAGGGGAAAACGATTCCAATACTCTCTCACTTTTGACATGATATGAAGATAATTCATATAGAAGAACTATATTTGCACAAGGTTAGTAATAAGAAATCTCAAATTGGATTTCTGCTCTGTTTTTTTAAAAAACCCCAACTTCCTGCATGCTGGATTTAACCACTGATTTCAATAAAGCCGGGATTTAACTCTCATTGACTGCAATGCAGCCATTTCTCCCTAAGCCTGAAAAATACTTAGCTTCCCACACATGTGCACGCAAACAGAACAAAAGAGCAGAAACTACATATCCACGTGTCTCCTGTAACATCTTATATCAATTGCACCTTACACAATGAAGGCTGCAAGCGTGCTTTGCACCAAGCTTTCACTGCATGTTTGAAGCTATAGCACACAACATTAAAGCACTTGCAAACAGCTATGACTGTCACAAATGATAGAAGCATCTCTCCCCTTCATCTTTCTCCTGCTATTTCACTAGAGAAGGCAGTTTTATGATGGGTCCTTATTTGAACGATCATACTCTGATTTTCTGCATCTTCTGTTGCTACTGACTGGAGATCGATCAGTTGTTGATAAGCACTGTGAATGTTAAAATACCTCATGCCAGAAAGAGGGACAGATTCCTCTATTGACTGTGTACATACAGCCCAAAATAGCAGACCTCTCTTCCCCAAAGTACTTAACACCTTGCTGTACTGCAAATATCAAACAGCAATGAGTTATTTATTGCCCAGTCAAGTCCTCTCACTCCTGAACATGACAAACTCTATTGCTCTGCCTGAACTGACCTCTGATGGAACAAAATTAATCTCTGTTTCCACAAAGACTGTACAGATGTCCAGAACAGGGGATCTTCTGAGATATTTTATTCTTTTGCTGAGTAGAGTGCTGGACTGGATAATCCCTAAATCACTGACTGTTGAGAGGGTTTAGCAGGGGAAGGATCACTATTTATGTTCCTATGCACTTCCCTAAGCATCTTCCCTCTCTCACTGCTAGAAACAGAATATTAGGCTAGAAAGACCCGTAGCACAACCTCTATCTTGTGATTTTAATCACAGGTGAAATTCACAGTGCAGGTTTCATACCAGAATTTGCAGCTAATTTGTGCTGGTCCATGCTGGGAAGAGAAGGTACTGGAAGTCCCCCACTCCCCTCACAGACCTTTTCACCTTCTGTCCCCACACTCCCACCAGCAGTACTGGGGAAGGGCCTGGTGGTGGGGGGACACGTGAACCCCTCTCCCAGCAGCAGTCCTGCCAGAGTAAGCACAGGTCATTTCTTCGCAAAGTGCAAAGCTCAGTTTGCTGCAGCAACAGCAGCATGGACCCTATAGATTCTCCCTGTGCCATGGAGATTATGTTCTTCTTACGTTACAGCAACAGAGCTCACACGAGCCCTAAAAACTTCCTTCAGCCCCACACACCACATCACAATTAGGGTCAGGGGAGACACCAAATTTCAGACGTATGGAAAAACACTCTGGACTTGAGCGTAACCACTCGGACCTAGCTGAACTAATATAACCCCTGCTCAAAAGCTGAGCGACTTTGATTCTCACAAGACTGCTCCTTAATTGAAACTATTCAACAAATGTTTTCTGCAACTGTAATTCAGCCAATTGATTGTTTATAATCTTTGGCTGTGACTGCTGCATTCAGTATAGGGAGAATTCTCTTGCTGTACTCTTTTGCATCTGAGTATCAGCCTTGCGAACAAGGTTATCAGAACATTCACAAGAAAATGTTAGAGGAATAAATCCATACTTCCCAATTACCTGAAAAACATATTCTCAAAATCACCTGTGACCACTGAGATTTTATACAAACAACTGTTTAAACCCAACCTTGAACCTTGGCAACTACAGAGATATGCAGAGCATAGTAGCTGGGAAACATTATCACCTTGAGATAATCATAATGTTGACAGTGAGCTATCATTAGAGAAAAATAAAAATTAGAATATGAAAAAAATCCTTACTTTTCACTTCTTTGGAACTATTTAATAAGTACTGCCTCTATACAAGACTCAACACATGCACTCAGGAAATGCATGATAGTACAGTCATAAGATTCAGTGTTGGACTTTTATTACAAAGGCCTTTCATAGTCAGTACTGATAGAGCAGGATCCCAGTGGCAACAAATCATTGGAGAAACTTTCTTTTTCACCTCTCTAACCAACCTTGAAGCTGCAAAGGACGCAGGCAAGTGAAGAATGCCAGAAAAGCAAGGACATATGCAACTAGATTGCTGGACAGATTAATTAGCATGTCACAAGACCAAAAGAAACCCCACAAACCAAATCATTATTTCATACTCAAATGCTACTTCGTCTTTATTCCTTTATGTTGTTGCAATTAAACTGCAGATTACTATTTAATTTCCTTAAATGGGGCAGTATTTCACAGAAAATGGATGTCCTCCTGGATCTCTGAACTCCTCTCTGAGATGTAAGTCACTGTTATTAAAACACTATTAAATTACCCTGCAGTAGTAATTAATCAGCCTCAGATCTAAGCTGTAAATTGCAATGAGGGAAGATTCCACCACCACCACCACCACCAAATATTAGTCCCTGCTTTTAAAACCTGCATTGTTGACTGGATTTAARTTTTGACTGCCTTGTCACCACTCCTAATCGGAGCAACTAGAATTTGATCAAGAATAGGAAGTATGGGGAATGCAAGGGGAGAACAGCATGTCTTGATCAAGCAAGAGGCAAATTAAAAAGTCTTTATTCTATTCGCAGAAAGTTCTGTCAATGAAAACATGTAAAATCAAAATGTAATCAAGTTAATATATCCTAATATACAGGTATGAAGTCCAGCTGTATAATTTAAGGAAGTGACTTTCTCTGATTACGTGGTCAGCTACCTGGAAAAAGACTGACATTATCAGTAAAATTATTTGAATGAGGTAAGAGAAAGATGCCTGTTTTTCTGAAATGTAAATAAATAACAATAACTAAACTCAGGCAAATATTGCATAATAGAAAGTCAACATTAATGGAACTGGATGCTTTGACAGGGCAATGATACGCCTCTGACAACTTGAGTTTCTTTGTTTCACTGTGAATTTCTAATGCTTAGTTAAACCAAAGAAGACACCACTTTAAAAGCCTTGTGACTGCCTTAAAATTGTATGTTTCATTAATCTGTGTTAAGGCACAGATGTGCCAGACCTTTAATTCTTCACTCAGAAAGAATAAAGATATTCTATACTCAGGGCTGCTCTATCACTTAGCTACGAACAGCCCGTTCTACAGTGCAGTGCAGGCCAAATAATAATAAAAATTCACGCTTCTAACCCTTTAACAGTCACAAATTTCAGGATGTAAAAATAACACACTTGAGATGCATTAAATGCTCATTAAAATTAATGAGAATGATGTGATTCTTACAAAAAGTGCAGCATTGTCTAGAGAAGGAACTGTTTAGTCTCACAAGTGAACTGAGAGTGTTAAGAAGTCTGCTGGTACCAGATAAAATACATGACAAAGCTATATAGAAAAATTCAGGTGGCCACCTGGGAAAAAAGAAAATCACATTTCTGTCAGCTCTATTTTATCACAGATTTTGATACTGTTTCCACATATATTTAGAGTAGTTTCCATCCAATGCTTTGTGATTTTTTTTTGTGATTTTTTTTTTTCCTTCTTTCATGCAGCACAATCTCTTCTCTGTGTTTCACGACCTAATCTTACCTCTTTGCCCTTGAAAGTCTGTATTCATTACCAGACAGGACCAGGAGTAACAAAAGTAGTATGCTACAGTTCTCATGGTTGGATAAAGATATTGATAATTTTCACTCTGCTCCAATTCTGAATAGTATTTAGACCCCACCAGATCTAAGATCTGGTAAAGAATAGCATAAATAAATGAATTTCTCCAGGGAAAATTTGAAGATTAAAAATGGGGGTTCCAGGACGGTGGGAAGTATCTAGGAGGCATAAAGGAGAGCTGAATTAATATTAATCATGTTGACAGTAACAAGAGGTCTTTAGAAATTGTCTGCAAGATTCATTTTAACTCATGGTTTGGCAAAAGTAAACATGTTGCAAACACGTAGGAGCTCAGTCATTCAGACACCTGTTTCCTCACATCCCTGCTGCAGTTTGGAAAACTACCGCACCAAAGCAGCGGGAATAGAGTGCAGCTTGGGGTAAAGAATAGGAGAAGAGGTCTGTCCCTGCTGCTATCAGTGAGGCGCTGTGGGGGTGTCAAGTCTCCCCTCTGCTGCCTTTCCCACTGCTGGTCTGGTCCCACCAGCCTGCGCACTCACCAAGGCCGGGACCCGCCCTCGCCACCCATCCATAGACTGGTTAGTTCAAATGGTGTCACCTCAGACAAGGCCTCAAGGTACTAATTAACATAAAAAGCACTAAATGGACAAGAACAGATTCCATTCAAGTTGATCAGTGCTTAACAGGATGAGGATTTACCACAAAGAGTTGTCTCCTAATAAAAYGTGCCAGTGTGAGAGAAAGAGTCTGGTAGTTTACTGAAGTTCCTTAATGGCAATAAAGCAATATGAAAATAGAAGACCTGTTAATTTGTAGTGCAGTGAGAACATTAACAAGTATTGCAAAATATGTAAAAGAACAATAATTAATATGGCAAAGAAAATCTAGAAATACAAAAGAAATACATTTTCTGTAGAAAGGATTGAAAGGTGTTAAGCATTGCAGTGACATAGCCTGTATGTTTTACCCAAGGCAGGTCTGCAGTAATTGCAAAATCTCAGGCCAGACTGCAGCCAGATTAATCCTCTCGCTCCTTTGAATCACTGAAGTGTCACTAGAGATTTGTATCCTCAGATGATGTCTTGGGACAGTCCCACCATATAGCTGGTGTCAAGTTACCTGATAGCCCAGCAAGAAAGGACTGTCAATAATCAGATCCCTGAAACAGAAGTAATAGCCTTGAATTGATCAAGCACAAAAGAGCTTCAGTAAGAGCCATTCAAAACATTAGAAAGCCTGAGGAAAATGAACAGAAAAAAATCCAACAACAAAACAACAGCAGCAAGTCAGGTTTGAACAAAGCCAAATGGAAAATTACTAGATTCAGCCATTGTTTTACTAGGATATTGGATTCTGTATTAAATTTCAAAAGCTGTATTATCATTCATGTCCTGAAAACAGTATAATGAAAAAATTAGGAAAAAATCCAAATGTAAATAAAATAATAATTTTTTTATTACAATCCATGTGGGAAGAAAGACTTAAATACACTGCTTAGTTTCAGTCTTCYTGACATTTCAGTTCCCACTCTCTAGTATTGAGTTATCTTAACCAAATGCAAAAAGTCAGCTACTTTAAAATGCTAAAGTAGAATATACTAGCTAAATTCTGTGTAGGAAAACAGGTCACAGAATGCAGTCCCAGACCACTAAATCTGCTTAATGCAGACACATTCCTTTTCCACTTTGAATCAATACCATGATTTTCTGGAGCTATGCAATGTTCTGCTGCTAAATAAATGTCCTTGTATCTGCAATGCTGAGATCCTATTGCTTCAAGAAAGTCATGAAAGATATAAAAGGTATAACTTTGCAGGACCAGGGTCAAACTGCCTATATGGATATAAAACATTAAATCACATTATATAAATAATGAAGACAGGTTCATACAATGAAAAATCCTGAAAGAAAGCAAGAATCTAATTCCTGCAGTTTTACTATAGATATTCTTATCTTCCCAGAAGAATGCAAATGACAGTGCTTTTTTACCTTGACAGCTTTCCTTAAAATACTTTTTGTTTCAGATTCTAAGTATGAAGGAGAGAAAGAATTGTTTTATGCTTCATTTTGATTTTTTTTTATATTTCTTACATGATAATTCATTTTTAAGGAGGAGTTTGTGGCAATGAGAGTAAAATGTAAATCATCACAAAGGCATTATTTTTTCCTTTTTCAAAATTACATACATCTTTAAAATCAAGGTTCTAAAATACGTGTTATTACCACACAGTAATTAAAAATGCTCCTTTTTATCAAAGAGCCTGTATGCTCCTGTGTGCAACATTCATAGTCACACAGGGATGCAAAATTCACAATGATTAACAGTTACACGGCTGAGAAATTATGGCCATGGCTCCAGAATTGGGATTGACCGAAGTCAGCATTCAGAGCAAAGGAACACCCGAGCAGGAAATAGAAAATGCTGCAGGGCAAGGAAGAGGTAAATCCTGGGAGCTCTCCTTCAGCCCTGAGATGCTCACTTGTGTGAGGTATGGATGCCCAGCCCACAGCTCCTGTCTGCAGGCGTTGCTCTAGGTAGAAGAGGCTCTCAGTGGGAACATGCCTTCAGAAACCACCCCCAGATACAAGAGCAGAACTCAAGGCACCAGGCTGATAAGTCTGACTGTCCCTTGCCTGTCCACATGTGGAGACACCTTCATCTGTCTGTTTCACAATTTTGACTCTCATGACTGTACAGTGGCCTGCTGTCCATAAAAAGAGTAAAAAACCAAGCTAGACCAGTCGATATTTCAGAAAGAGCCTCCATTAAGCCATGGAGAAAGTTGTACATGTGCCTTTTATTTTAACCAGGAGGCTTCTGTATATGCCTTACCACCTTCTTCACATGCAGCTACAGCAATCTTGATTTTAATAATGAATGAGTTATCAGGACAAACTCATAACAATTCTGCATATGCTTTTCCTTGAGTTATCTGAATTCCTGACTTCAGTATATGGCAATGAGGATGCTCTTGAAGTAGGTTATGATACTGCAGCTGCATGAACACAGCACATGYAGCCATTATTCTTAAAAGGCCGTAAAGGATCCAACCACTTAGAGAAATTAAGTGACATAGCCTGGCTCTTGTTCAAGCACTAAATATGAGGAGCCTATGGTCTTGTATTTTGTATCTGTTCTGTTAAATAATGGACAAGGTCAGCTACATTGGACTAGATTCAGTAAAGAAATTAATGTTTGCCTTTATGGTGCCAATAGAAAGAGAAATGCAGCAAAATCACCTCCGGTTCTAACGTCTTATTATGACCACAAATAAAAGGAAAGACAATGAACATATTCTAAGTGTTTCTATGGCACACAGACTTTATTTCTGACTTCATCAAGCCTTTAATTTTCAGTGGTTCCTCTGTTGATAAAATTGCCTACCCTGTGAATACCACTATTCCACGAACAAGTTAGTAGTACTATGTAAATTCAGTCTTTGCCAATTATTTCTCAGTCACTGATTGAGAATGTGTATCTTTTACCATGTGGCCCACGTGAGGTAACTTATCCTCAGTGAAAGCGGTACTAAACAATTCACAGACAGGTATTAACCACATGGGACCTGACCTACAGGGTGACCATGCACTATCGGACCTCACAGTAATTTGCTTGCTGCCCATGACTTAAAAAATGAGTATCAGAGAGAAAGTACCTCTCTGCAGCATTTCCTGGCCACTTTATTAAATGGAGGAAAGGCAATAACCATTCAGGATGTGTATGCCTCTTCCTATTTTCTCCAAATTGCTTACCATAGAAGCTAACCACAAGACCTGTGCCACAGTAGCAGACAAATGCAAGGGCAAGAAATGCAGAGTTTAAATACATATGAATACATTCTACTGGTGCTGAGAAACAAAAAATAGTTTGATTTGCTGAACACTGCCTATGGGGACACTTCTAGTGACTGTCTCAGTACTGCTGCGGCATGCTTGGCACTTTGCAAAATCAGAAACATAAAATCATTCTCATCCCACCTTTCCTTTCCAGCCTCTGAGGGGCTCAAATGCAGATGAGGACAGGAGAGAGCAAATGCACAAGCCAAATGTTTACTAAATATTTATGAAAGTGAAAGAAGAGCTTATTTAACATCACCAGCCCAAACTTTTTTGTTCACTGAAAAAAACCCGCATATCTACATCGGCGTCATGGTTTCACCCCAGCCAGCAGCCAAGCCCCACACAGCCACTCGCTCACTCCCCCCACCAGCAGGATYAGAGAGAGAATTGGAAGGGTAAAAGCTGGAAAATTCATGGCTTTAGATAAAGACAGGTTAAAAAGGGAAAGCAAAAGCTGTGCACACAAGCAAAGCAAAACAAAACAAGGGATTAATTCACTGCTTCCCATGGGCAGGCAGGTGTTCAGCCATCTCCAGGAGAGCAGGGCTCCATCACATTTAACAGTGACTTGGGAAGACAAACACTATCACTCTGAACATCCCACTTCCTCCTTCTTTCTCCCATTTTATATGCTGAACCTGATGCCACATGGTCTGGAACATCCCTTTGGTTAGTTGAGGTTACCTGTCCCAGCTGTGTCTCCTCCCACCCTCCCATGCACCCCCAGCCTCCTCACCAGCATGGCAGCATGAAAAGCAGAAAAGGCCTTGGCTCTGTGTAAGCCCTGCTCAGCAATAACAAAAACATCTCTATGTTATCAACCCTGTGTTCGGCACAAATACAAAACACAGCCCCAYACCAGCCACTGKGAAGACAATTAATTCTACCCCAGCCAAAACCATCACAATAGAAATGGATTGAAGGCAGGATACTGACCTTTAGTATGATCATCCCTAAAAATAGCAATTGGCACAATTTTTCTCTATTCTGAAGGGAAGATACTTATATCTCACCCAGGTGAGACCCCTATTCTTACAGGCATCTAAAACCCCAAATTAGGAGCCCTCTGTCAGAAAAGCAGCAATGAAGAAGAGAAGGGAGAGCCTGAGCTGTGATATGACATACAGCATGTAGATTCTCTTTAATTATCTTTCTACAAATTAGTACCTCTGTCTCTCAGAACTCCTCAACATAACCACTTTCACCGGACTCTAATTTAAGGTGTGTGGCTGCTGTTCTATATGACATTTCTTCCAGATATGAAAAAGGCTGTAGAAAGGAGTTGTATCAGACTGTGGGGAAAAAAAAAAAAAAAGTCTTTCTTATACGATTTGCTGGGGGTAGTGGTATTAATAATAAGAATAATAATGGTAATCATCATACAAGATATGTGTACCTTTATTTATTTCACCTGAAAAGTCTACTATGCTTTTCTCAAACCTGCCAGCATAACATTCAAAGAGCCCTTTCAATTACTGAATTATTTTCTATTAAATTAGAAGCAATGTACTTCTCAAAGAAATAATCTATTATTTATATCTAAAAGGCAAAGAAACATCTAACCCACAACTGTCTGTACAAGATCTTTCAGCTGAACTGTTAGGCTGTAAACAGAGCCATATTAATGGGCTCATTCTACAGCAAAGCACTTAAAGATAGCACAGCAACAACAATGGTAGATGCTAAACTGTTTTAATAAAAACACAAATCCAAACCATTCATGAGAAAATATCAGACATATAAGTGAAATTTCCCTACTTGTAAGCATCACCAAAATGTCTGGTGTGTGATTCAAGTATAGTTCATTGCCTCCCTCCCCCAAGTTCTTACTGTAGAGAGGAGAAGGTCTGATATTTATTGACTCCTGCTATAATATAATTATATATTACATATATATAAACATATATAACAGGCAACAATCAATACTTGCCTCACAGTGAGGGGCGTGGAACTTCAGTCTTGTTTTATAGGAAGAAAAAAAAGTAGAAACCTATAAATCTTATCAGTACGTAAGACCAAAAGTGAAAGGTTTTTGTCACTGCTATAAGCCTAAGTTTAGGCCCATTCTAATGTATCCTGGTCAATAAAAACCCAGGGTTAAGGGGGGTTATTGAAACTGTTAATTTTCATTAACAAGAAGAAACTGAGCCAATTCCTTGGAGTCTGACCAAATAAGATGACTCTAAGATGGTTCCTGGAAAAAGTCTGGGTATAGCAATACATTGTGGGAAGGAAGACCTGCCCCTAAAACTCTCATTTGTCTCTAAACACTTCATCTTTTAAKCAGCAAATATAAAAACTTTAAAAGGAAAGCCTGGAAGAGGCCGCCAGGCTTCATCTGGTTCATCCCTTGGCCTGATAGTCCTGTACTACTTCAGACAGATGGCTTTCCAATGTCTTATGGGCTTTTTACAAGTTCTTACAGATTTTCAAGAAAGATGCTTCCCAGGCTTTGCTGTTGTTACTAGTTTGCCCTGAGTCCTAATTGAAGCATCCCTTTTAGTAACTTAAAATCATTACTTTTTGCTTTACCCATACAAGAGAAGCCAACTGGAACATTAACCCTTCTCAAGCAGCCTTTCTTTATTATTATTATTATTATTATTATTATTATTATTATTATTATTATCATCATCATCATCATCATCATCGCTGTTGTTGCTGTTGTTGTTGTTGTTATTATTATTTTCTTTGAAGACACAAATGAAACTGAAATTACTCCCTGGAAAGCACACGGTTTTTTACCTCGGTATAGGCCTTTTTTAGAGAACATTTTCTCTGCTCTCCTTTAAAATCTATTTCGTCAGACAACACCTTTTCCAAATACAGTGACGAAAACTAACAACAGGCTGTCCATCTTGCAAGACCACATGTAGCAGATGATTTATACATCCCAGCACATTTGCATTTTTTTGCAACAGCAGCTTGACTCATGCAATTTGCAGCCAATATAACTTGTGGATCCTTYTCTGTAGATGAGGTTTTTCTTCCCCTTGTATTTATGCAGCTGATTATACATGCCTAAAAGTAGAATTTGAAGAATTGAATTGTATCGTACTTTTTCCCTTAGCTCATTTCAAATTCTAATTCTCTCCTCCAGGACATTTACAAGTCTTCCCACCTTGATGTCATCTATAGATTTAATAAACAAACTTTTAATTAGGAACAAAACAAGAACCCAAAACAATGCAAAACACAACTTTCTATCTTGAAAACAAACTACTGTCAGCACAATTTTTCRGTGTTTACACCTGCAATATAGTAGTTTTGTCCAGAATGTGAATCTGTAACTTACTTTTAAACATCACGCAAGTCAACATCAGAAGCTTGAATCCTGAAAGTTGGAATATCTGTGGTTCTCTCTCTCCCCAGAATATCTGTCACTTTAATAGAAAGATATTAGACTGATTTAATGCACTTTGTTTCCAACAAACCTTCAGGATCATTCCATTGCATCTCATCAATATCTTGCAAATAGCTATATTATCATTTCTGTTTGTTTGCTTGCTTGCTTATTTTAGCAGAAATTGAAATTACGTTAATTTGTATTTCACAAACTCCTTCCTCATGCCTTTTGAAAACAGAAATCTTATTTGTCCATTTCCAGACTTCTAAAACCCCAAGTATTATTCATGAGATTTCAAAGGTAACCTTTTACTTTTTGGAATTTGCTTCATCCTGCTTTCTAAGGAGCTTTGGATAAATGCTAGATACTTTTGAATTGAATGAATCTGTCTAATCTGTACTTTCTTTAGGTCTGTAAAATACTTCTAGTTTATCATTCTTTTATTTTAACTGTATTAATAATGTGAGCAACRTCTTTTTTTGGTGAGAACAAGGAACTCCAGAATTCCAGACTTCATATTTGATAGCTTTCTGTTTTGAACAGTGACAATTTTTTCCTTGACTGTCTTCTCACTAACAACATAAGATAATGTCTTGTTATCCTTTACAGTCTATGTAATATGCATCTTGATTTATTGATGTTGTCCTTTTGACTTTTCCTTACAGGCAAATTTTATTGTTTTATACTTATGTTTAGCAACTTGATCTGTTCTCTGAATCTGCACAAGTCCTTTTCCTGCTCAAGGTCATCTAAGTAGYCATGAGTTGGCCATACTTGCTTTTTTACTCTCTGTCTTCCCTCTACTTTCAACTGTAGCCTCAGAGTAACTTCTTTAAAGGTCTGCTGTCTCTCTTGAGCAACATCTTCCAGGGAATTATTTTCTATGAAATCTTATCAGTCCGTTTCCTGAGTTGACTACATTCTCCTTGCCTTACCTCTGTAAGTTGCTTCAGGTTGTTTGTACAGGAGTGCATCATAAATCACCAAGAAATATAGAATCATGATTTTGTAAGACTTTGTTACAATGTCTCGCCAGTGATACATGTGGCTTTTCTTTTTCTTTTTTATGTTTTCTCGTTTGGGGTTTGATTGGGGGTCTTTTGGGGGTTTGTTTTTGTGCTTTGGGGGTTTTTTTAAAGTCTATTTTTTATGCTATATAAAAGAACAAACAGCAATGGTTATAAGCAGAGAAACAACAGGATAAGGGATCATTGTGGTGGGCAGAAACAAGTACCCTCACTCTCTTTCTTTGCCCACCTTCACAGATAGGATATATTTTAGAAGGTTAAAGAACAGGTATTAAGAGGCGTAAAAGCAAGCTTTAAACATATCAAGGCAAAGATATCAGACTAGCAGTTGCAGCTAGAAATGGACTCATGCAACTAAATAAATTTCCTTAGACAAGTCAGGAATACAGGCAGCTCTCAGGTAGTCTGCAACAGTCCCTTTCACAGTGCCATCCACACAGCTACATGACAGAGCAAGCAAACACCTCCAACCAACTCAGGCTTTTGGTACAGGCACACAGAAATCCACCCCAGCAATTCTGCAGCATTTCAAGGTCAGTCTCCGTGGCAAGGGCAAGAGATTTCCGCAGCAAACGTTCGTCAATCCTGCGGCTGTAATAACGCGGTGCCATCTGCAGCCCCACACCCCCCGAATCCCCTGTCAGCTGCTGCCGAGTTGGAGGAGCCAGGGCTTTTTGCAATTCCACRGTCACACACACGCTGCCCAATTTATTTAACTGTTTCTCCGCGCTTTGCTATTGAAACAGCGACAAAATTACCGAAATGCACAGAGCTCAAGATGAAATGCAAAGAGAGCTGAGCAGCAGAGGTGAGTTCTCACCAGTCCAGACGCGGCTGAGCACTGGCAGGATGGACTTGGGAGCGGGAGGGGAGCTGTGCCATGTGCCATATGCTCACTGCACAGAGCGAGTACCTATTGACGTGGGAGAGGCTGCTGGGTCCCAGGGCCTGCTGAAGCCAACAGCTGATACCAGTTTGTGAGTCGCTACCCAGACAAGMCCATGCTGCCAGGCTCAGGCTCCAGTGGCATATCACAACTGAGGGAGAGAAAAGAATACCAGCACAGCCAGGTTGTTGACTTTCCTCCCAGTTTCTGGCATCTCTCTTAACAAAAAATAAAGAAGGCATTTTGTTCTGCTCAAATCTCCTTGCTTGCGTTTCTAAGCCCTCAAGCAGGCACAGGCTACCCCACCTTTATTTCTAGCACAACCTGCCATCCCAAAGCCTGGAGCTGGGATGTTTGCCCACTTCTTTGCAGACCCTGCAGAGCACAAGAAGCAGCACATATATTTGTGAGTAGCCTTAACCCAAAGCACATCCACTCCAGGCTCATAAAGGTGACAGCTATCCCCCAGCTTGCCAGAAGCTGGCAATGTGAAAACTAGAGGTGGAGGTACAAGGCTAGTGTTCAAAATCACATTCAAAACCACAGCCAGGCTCAAGTTTCCTTAAGATTTGTATGGATGCAGAGAGGGATGTAGATGAGGGGTGGGAAGTTTGTCACACAGACGGTTATGAAGCACAAAGAAACCATTCACATCTGGCTTGAGCCTGCAAAAGGCCCAAATTTCCCCATCCTCAGGATGTTATTCAAAGACAGTAAGTCTGTCCAGCTGGCTGGGAGAAGTTCACTGCATCATTCATCATTCACAGCAATTTCCATGCTTCTGCACTTGCATCAGCCTGGCAACATTCAAAAACCTCTGAACTGTCATCAACACAAGCATGAATGTGCAGAAGGATAAGCAGGGGAGAGTAGGAAGCCTTGTTGCTTCACGGTAAGTACTTCTGTCTTCAAAGCATTTCCTGACAATTGACTGGGGTTTAAATGTGGGCAGATATTTCTAGTTTCACTGCATGGCTAGTTCATTCCAGCTTGACCACTAAATACACAAAATTTAACAACATTATTCCACTCTCCAGCCCAAGCAGCTTTGCCTTACAAACCACTTGGTTTGTCACTGCTATACAGAAAGAAAACAAGGAAAGGTTTCTTTTGATAAGAAGTCTTAAATTKAATTGAATGCCATTCAGAACAAAACTTCCAAAAAATTCAGCTCTGATATAAGACAAGACCTGGACTAAATGAACACATTTTCATACATCCTAGATTTTCTTCACTTACTGAATATTCTTTTTTTCTTTGAAACTTGATGACAGTTCCTGAAATAGCATTTACTGGTAGTAAATTCTCCTAAATTATCATACCAGCTATCGCAACTGATCAATTTAATTTTGACTGATATGTTAAAGTGATTATAGAAAGACTAGGCTCCTGAATATAATTGAATTTCAATAGAACTGTGGCACTTAGTTCCTTTCAATATGTAGAAGATTCCAGACTTTAATTATTAAAGCTGCTTAAAAAAAATGCTACAAAAATTTTCCAAACTACCCCACTTTTCACTTCAGAAAGTGCTCTMAAATTTACATCATTTTTCACCACAAAAAAGATGACATTCCAAAAAGAAAATCATAAGAAAGCAGGGAAAGATTTTATTGAATATGATTCACGAAACATTTGTTTAGCAGAACACATATAGGCCACCAATTTTCACATTTTTGATTAAAAATTCTCACCCACTAATGAAAAATTAACAGATACCTGATCTAAATGAATTTAAAGGTAAGATTAAATATTTAATAATTATTATAACATACCATTATAGGTTTGTAGATATTTCAGAACTTTCTTTTTCTATCACAGGAGCTGATGTAGATTAATGTGGGGTTTTTGGCACTTAAGAAAATTGAAAATAATTAATCTGTAATGGCATTGATGGAAAAAGTGTTCAAAATGTCAATAAAAGTGCTGCTTTAACAGTACTTCAAATAGTCTACTTACGCAACTTAAGAGACACATTATCCACCAGACTACACACTTTTCCATTAAAATCTATGAAAATCTGCAGGTGTTTAATTACCTGCTCTCCCATTGTTCCTTGGCTGCAGCAGGAGTAGTTTGAACACTATGTAAAAATTAATGTACAATTTAACATAACAGTTATGCAGATTAAAACTTTCCCTAGTTTCTATTTTGTATGAAGAGTCTCACACAAATAAACCATAAGTTGCTTTTCACTAGAAAGAGTTGTTTCAATATTTTCGCCAATTTCAAAACATTTTGGACTTACAGAAAGAGTTAAGTATCACTATTGCAATTATGAACATAAGACCATAAAATACCTGGGGAAATACTATGAGGAAAATTATGTCTCATGAGAACAGTTTAAATATATGCTCCTTTTTCCTAAAGAAGGAGGCTGTTCAATAAATTCTTCTTTAGGAGATCACTTCAGTTTTCACAGAATCAAAGCATGGTTGAAGTTGCAAGGGATTTCTGGGGGCATTTGGTCCAACTCCTACGCTTGAGCAGGGCCACCTAGGCCACATTGCTCAGGCCTATGTCCAGATGACTTTTGAATATTTCCATAAATGAAGAATCCACAACCTCTCTTGGAAACTCATGTCAGGGTTTCATCACCCTCACAATGAAAAAGTGTTTCTTGATGTTCAGAGGGAACCTCCTCTATTGCAGTTTGGGTCGATTGCTTCTCGTCCTGGCACTGGGCAGCACCAAAAAGAGGCTGGCTTTGTCCTCTTTGCACCTTCACTTCAGATGAGATCCCCCCGAGCCTTGTCTTCTCCAGGTTGAGCTCATTGCTCTTTCAGCCTTTCCTCATATGAGAGATGCTCCAGTCTCTTCATCATTGTTGTGGTTCTTTGTTAACTCTCCCACATGTTCATGTCTCTCTTGTACTGGGGGAGCCCAGATGTGGGCATTCCAGATGCAGCCTCACCAGTGCTGAGCAGACGGGCGGGACCATCTCCCTTGGTTCGCTGGCATTGCTTTGCCTAATGCAGCCCAGGATATCACTTGCTTTCTTTGCAGAAAGGGCACATTGCTGACTCACGTTCAGTCTGGTGCCTACCAGGACTGTGCCAAGCTGCCTTCCAGCTGGGTGGCCCCCAGCATGTACCAATGCATGAGGTTCTTCTTCCCAACATGCAGGACTTTCTACTTCCCCTTGTTGAACTTCACAAGGCTCCTGGCCCATTTCTCCAGCCTGTCAAGGTCCCTCTGGATGGCATCATGGTCCTGTCAGCCAGTTTGGTGTCATAAGCAAATTTGCTGAGGGTGCACTCTGCCCCACTATCCAAACAATTAATGAAAATATTAAACAGGACTGGACCCAGTATTGATACCTGGGCATCACCACTAGTCACTGGCCTCCAACTAGACACTGCACCACTGATCACCACCCTCTGGGCCCAGATGTCCAGCCAGTTTTCAATCCACTTCACTATCCACTCATCYAGGCTATGCAACCACAGCTTCTCTATGAGGGCCCTAGAGAAGACGGTGTCAAAGGCCTCACAGACACCCAGGTAGACAATATGCACTGCCCTCCCTTCGCCTACCAGACTAGTTGCTTCATCACAGAAGTTTATCATGCTAATCAAGTTGGAAGTCAGCCATGCTGATTACTCTTGATGCTTTTCTGATACTTCATGTGCCTGCAAATGGTTTCCAGGATTAGCTGTCCATCGCCTTCCCAGGGACCGAGGTAAGGTTTGGTCTGTAGCTCCATGGGTCTTCCTTCTTGGTCATCTTACGGTGCTTCTAAGTTTTTTCTGCTAGAGTTTCATCAATGTCAGAAGGACTCAGATAACACAGTCTGATGTTTCTGGCCAAGAACATTTAGTATCCTGGGTCTGAACAACATGAAAGAAGGTCAAGAAGTCTGGGATTTCATTTGGTATTGTTCCAAGATCCAACCAGCTTCTTTGGCAGGCTTCTTATTTTTGTTTCATGCCTCATCTTTTCAAGGCAGGCCCACAGAAGGCAGCCAGTATTTAGGTGTCTAGTTCATGAATCCTGAATTAAATACACACATATGCACAAGGACCACGATGGGCATTCCACTAAATCTTCATTAACTCTGCCCATTGCATGTTCTTTAGTACCATACTTCACTCAAGATCAACAGTCCAGGACCCACTTCTGGGAGCAGGCATCTGCTTTCTTTGCTTACAGAGGAGACCTCTTCTCTATTTCTAAAACACTGTAGTGAAAAAAAGCAGGAAAGAAGACAAGCCATATTTTGTAGGACAGCTCAGTGATGCCCAGTTGCATCACTCCTCAGGTTTATGTGCTAAATTCAAAGTATCGCTCTCCAAGCCAACAGGGGTTGAGGCATCCTTCACACTTGCCATAGAAGCTATCCTACACTACAAAAGAATTAATTAGCAATGGAACAAAGGAAAGAGGCAGGGTTGATAACAACATGGAATAGTCTCCAGGACACACCTGGACCACTATGAGGATAGCAGTTTTAAGTTTCACTCTCTGGTCCCTTTTGAATATTTTTATCTAACAAAGGCACCCTAGGATTTTGCAGTCTCTCTTATGAGATTAGCACAAACCATTTACTTGCATTTTAAGGGAACTGGATGGGATGCCTGTCTAAAGGGACACAGCTCATTTCTGTCAGCCCAGGTCCTTGATGCAATGGTGAAGAACCAGGTTATGTTGCACTTGCCATGATGCTACACAATGGTCCCATAGCATCTTGCAACCCCAATCCCAAATCTTATAGTCTTCCTGAACCCTTCAAGACAGAGATTGTCACACCACCGCATCTGCACTGCAGACGGACATGCGGATCCCTGGGCAATCTGTATCTTTTACAGTCCTTTGTGAAAACAGCTCATTGCGTTCAAATGTACCCTGGAATACATTTTACAGTATTGTTGCCTCCTTAGATAAAAGGGCACAATTAGATCTTTCACTTGGCAGATGTCCCTTATGTGGGAATTATTCCCAGCTCTCAAGATGGCCATCAGAGGTACACCATGCCCAAACCTGTTGCAAAGATGAGATCAACTGCTTTGTTATCCTTGTAGGCTTTCTGATCAAAGTACTATTTTCCCTGCGTAGAGAGCACAACATGTCCTAT
The DNA here is from genome assembly GCA_018881555.1 of Amblyornis subalaris. Taxonomy (NCBI): domain Eukaryota; kingdom Metazoa; phylum Chordata; class Aves; order Passeriformes; family Ptilonorhynchidae; genus Amblyornis; species Amblyornis subalaris. The sequence goes on from JACAXG010000001.1 coordinate 1,119,247, forward strand.
CAACACCATTACAGCTAGAGATGCTAACTTTAGTTTCATGCAAGTTATTTATAGCTTTCCACATTACCATTTAGGAACTGTAGAAGTCCTACTTTCCCTGTTTCAAGGCAAATTTAGGCTTGTTCTGTCTATGCTCCAGTCTAACCAAAAAAACCCCAAACCTGGAACTGTGTAGTCCTTTTAGCAGGGGATTGCAGCCAGACTAATAAGCTCTGTAAAAAAACTCCAAAAGGAAATCCAGAGATTCGCCAGTTTAGGTGACAATCAGATTTTTATTAAGCTCCTTTACCTGGGAGTAGTACAATCCTTGCTGTTTAGGGCTGAATGTCACCCTCAGTCCTGAAAAGTGCTAGTCCCAGGCTTCCCCACAGTATGTCTGACAGCATGTGGATGCTGCATGAGGCAGTAGTAAAAGTCTCACAAAGGGAATTTCCTTCCTCTTTATACCTGCTGCTGTTCACCACCAAYCCTGACCAGCTGAAAAGACATTTCATAGGAGGTTAGATTTTGCTGATTGTGCTGAAGCATATGGGCTTATGTAATTTTGATATTTTCACAAAGCTAAAAATAACAAAACAGGGAGTGGAAGGGAAGTGATGAGGTAATCATGTTGAGAACTTTAAATATATAGACTAGAACTAAGAGAGCAATACTTGTGTTTAGTAGCTGGAGGAACCTTTCGGAGCATGAAAAAGAGAGACAAAGACTTCAGTTCAATTCTTTTCTTTTCCTATTATGCAGGACTGCAGCATCAACAACCAGCAATTGAGAGAAGAGATACATCATTAAACTTATTTATAGCATTAACTACTTTGCATTCATCCACACAAGTGAAACTGTAAAAAGAAGAAAAAATTATAAAGGGAATGTGTGGTTCTTTCATTAGCTTGTCTGTAATGTTGGATTGGTCCATAAATTAATGTGTAAAAGAGGACGGGGAAAAAAAAGAATTCAAAGCTTTGCCATTGTAATTATAGCTCTTTAAATATCAAAAGACACAAAGAAAGATTCCTTTTGAAAAGAGTACCGATTCTCTTGGCAAGCCACTATTAAATACTTGCATAAATCTACAGTCTGTATCCTGTAAGTTGAGGTGACATTGCTATCATGGCTTACAGGTCTCTTCATACGACTATCGGTGCACTTCAGTATTATTTATATATACATTATCAGCACACCTTGATGAGATAARATGCCTTCTTTCTGTCATAGGTAAAGGGCTAGAAAGTAACAACCGAGAAATCTAGCATGAAAAAGGGCCTTGATCAAAGGTTGATTTGGGCTGTTCCAGATACAAACTCTGAAAGTCTCTTTGGTTCAACTCAGACATTCAGGTGCAGTTTCATCACAGATTTACCAGTAGCTCCTCTATAGCATGGCTCATGTGCAAGTGCCATGTCACAGCACCAAGATTTGTGGCTGCATCCCTCTCTCTTCCAAATAAGACAGTATTTGGCCCCAGAAAGCCACCAAAACTAGCAGACAAAATATAGTTGTAAAACATCATCTAATAAGGAGAACAGAGTGAATTGCAAGGCACTGCAATTTCTCAATTAAATGCCACAGATCTCAGTTCTCACCCACAATTTGCTCCATCACAGACAACCTTTCCTCACAATCTCCTAGCAAGTCTCTGTCTTTTGAATGGTGCCACAGAGAACAGATCTCATTCTTGACACCTSCCGGGAAAAATCAATGTCCTTTGGTCCTTTACATTTCACAGATTGCAAGCTTCCTCAGGTCCAGTCTCAGATCGAGCTCCAAATATTTTCTAAAAAGCCCAAATCCCACACTGCATGGGGTCTCATAGACTAAAATAATCATGCACTGCTCCTGAAATAAATCAGGAGCAGGCTTTTTATGAAGTTGAACCACTGCTCCCACAAGGCTGAGGTCAATACCTTTGTGAGCAGCTGCAGCACCTAAGAGTTTTTCAAGGAGCTGGTTGTTTTCTCAGGCTGCAGCCTCATAGCTCTCAGGCTGCCCAGAAGGTGCCCTGTTGTTTCTCAATASTCATAAATAGATCCCACATGGAACATAGCAGCATTGAGCGTTGGGAATAGCACAGCCTGTCTTCTGATTTGACACTTTCAAAMAAAACCCAAGACACAGGTCATCAAATACACAATGGAATGAGAGATTTTTTTGGTGAAACACAGCAACTTTTCCCCAGCTGCTAGAAACATAAGCCAATGCTCAGAAACGGGCATTTGCAGGACAATTTTTATGAAGCTAGGGAACCTGGGTGCTCTCCTCTTCTTGGTCCTCAAGCACACAGTCAGAGGCGCCATCCTTTCTCACTTCCAGGTATTAACTTTACTTTAAAAGATAATCCAGTTGAAGAGTAGTGTGACTCAGTTGGTCCCCCAATGGGAATGAACTGGACTACAGGAGGGGAAAACAGGAATGGACCATCTCAGTCTTCATAACTGGGACATGGCAGAAATGTAGAGCCCAGAAGTAGTGTGGAACACACAACRGATCTTCTTCCCGTAGCTCATACTGAGATATTGTGGCTAAAACAGCTAATTTCTACATGCAATTAGTTTACAAAGCCAGCTACATAGTTTGGGCAATATCTCTGTCAGTGGTTCACATTTGAAGCAAACTGGATTTAAGTTTCAGCAGGAAGAAAAGCAGTTGCTATCACAGATGTCCTAACCATCAAAAATACCCAGTACTTTTTCTGCTGACTTGCCTGATAGCAATGAAGAAAAAGTTCAAGAGCAGACCCTTGAGGTACACCACTGCTTTCTAAGAGTGACTTGACACTATTTAGCACAACCTATACACATTCTTCTTCACGAGTTAACAAGCCAATTAATTATGAAAGGCAACAGGTTTTGGCCTAAAGCCAAATTACAGTGGTGTCATTAGTCTTTGCTTTGTAGCAAAATCAAGAGTCCTGCCTGGATTACATTCTCTGAACTCTTCAGTTCAAGGATACTGTGCTGTAGAACTCCAAGCAGGTGCTGACACTTACACACACATCGTAATAGCAGTCAAAATAATAGCAATAATCATCTATATTTGTAAAGGATTTTTCACCTTCAAGCGTTCAGAATCTTTGTAAAAAATGTGACCTCAAACAAACACCTTTCCTGTGCATCTATCCACCTGAACATTAAGAAATCCTACCTATGCTAATACATAAAGTTTAGCCTGGAGGAGCCAATCCACCGGCAACTCTCCTACCCCTATCCACAGGTTATCCCTGGTCTCAGTACTGCCCCCACTTCTGACTGCCTACACCTTGGATTTTGTGCAGATTATCCCTACAGACTGATTGCTCACAAATTTAATTTCAAGGGACAGTATTTTCAAAGAACAGATGAAGGATGTATACCTGAGAAATATTTTGTTTCAATGAAGATACTTTAAATTAGAATAATACACTAAAAAGAAGATCTGCTGGGTCTGCAACATATATTTTAAAATTATACACGTGCGGAAAAAAAAAATCAATAAACTCTGAAGCAGAGACACAATTTCAAGCAAGATGGTAGTCCCCTAAATATTTTTATTAGGCTGCACCCAATTAGGCTGCACCTCTACCACAACACTTTAAGGTCTTCCTCCTGAGATATCTTCACTTTCCACCCCTTTCATCATCCAGCCCTGCTGCACTACCCCCTGGAGTCACTCTCTGAATTGCTGAGCAGGCTGGAGAAGCTGCCATGAGCCTCCCAACCCATCAATGCAGCATGCATGGCTCAGTGATGCGAGTGAGCTGGCTGCAGCAAGCCAAGCAAACACTGTATTCAGAAATTGTGAAGGCTCAGTCTGAATCCCATTCAGCATTATTTATTATAAAGCATCATATTTAAGCTAGAAGGATCAATGGCTTATCTATCAGATTTCTGTATAATGTGAAACAATGGGAATTCACCCTGTGACTTCTGTGTCGCAGTTGCTGCTTCTGATAAAATATTATACAAACATATTAAGGAAACCAATAGAACACACCTGAGATGTCTATCTACGTTAAAGTTTTATTACTTCTGGGATCTCAAAAGGCTTAGGAAACATCACCGAACATTGTTTCATACATACTCATGAAAGGGTAACGTAATAAAACCAGGTCAAACAACACTGAATATTAAATTTAATGTAAAGTATGCAAAAGAATGAAATACTGGAGGTGTTGGAAGAATTATTAAAAAAGAAGGAACTGTACCTGTGATTGTGGGGGTTTTAGTGAGGATTTTCTGGCACAGTTTGCTGGTTTTTAACTGGCACACAAAATTATTTTACACCAAAGAAAGATGCAATTAATTTCCTACTTTTTTTTTCTGACTAAATTTGGAGCAGATGAGAGGTTGGTTATTTCTATCTTTAAAAATGGACTTATAATGTTGCCATCTGTTGGCATATGACAGATATAGCATCCCACAATTCCAGACAGAGTCACAAAAATGCAGAAAATTAAGGGGACAGATGTGAGAAATACATGCTCTCATTTGGTTCCAGTGTTCACATCTGTTCTCCTCAAAGATTTTTCAATCATATAAATCTATCCTCAGAAACTAGTACCTTGAAATGTTATGGCATTTCTGGTAATCATAAAAATCATATTCTAGTAGAGTTTACTGCATTCCAAAACATCACTGGATTCATAAAAATCTGCTTTCCATCACGAGGACACAAAGTACATAGGAACATTACCTATCTGCTAAAGCTCTTTCTCCTTCACAAATCAGGAGCATGTCTCATGCAACTGTAGCAGCACTGCAAGAACACAATTTCAGCAGGTATCTGCAGATACTGTGGGTTTGCACAACACCTAGAAAGGAAATCGGCATCTCTTTCTGGTGGTCCCTTACGTTGCCCAGTCCCTGTGGTATCACAGAGAGAGTGATACTGTGCTGCTGCTGTGAGGGGATTTCTTGTCACTGAAATGGTGGCCTACCATTGCAAGCACATCTGTCTTCATTTGCAATGTCATCCATTTCTTTTTACAGTGCTTTTGACAGGCTGGTTGCTAATGCTTCCAACAACTACCATGATTTTTCCCTCTCTCTGCTTCCCTGTCCCAGTTCCTCTAGTCACATACCCCTCTCCAACCCCTTCACCAGCTTGGATAGCGTAAGATTGCACCGCTCCTCATAGGCAGGAGATGAAATAACGACAAAACCAGTCACATAGTTTGTTACTCTTCCCTCTACCTTAATTTTCTACATCCCTTAGCCATTTTCCTTTGGATTTGAACTGTGCATATCATTTTCATCCAATAAGGTTGAGAGAGTACAATCCCTATTCCCCTCCACCCCTATTCTGTCCATGGGAGTGGTGACTAAGGATATTTGCATATTTGTGAGACACACATATGCTTCTATGGGCAAAATTGTATCTCCTTTTTTAATTCATGGATGGGTTTTAATACTGAAAACTAAAATGATGCTCAAATTCTTATTTCATCTTGGATACAGTGAACCCATTTTCACCTTAAGTTCCACATACCTCCTCTGTAATACACTACGTRAATTCTCTCTCAAAATGGCAGTATCATCAAAAATTAAAAGGTATAATACAAAGCAAACAATATTGGAACTACATAAGCATGCTGATTATTCACATGAACAGTTTTTGGTATTTACAGAAAGCATTGACTGATGCAGTTCACTGGCCCTGTGAGCACTATGTTAAATCATTAAAGTGTGAGCAGTCTTTATTTGTATTGCAATAATATTCTGTATCCCCACCCCAGAACCCCAGTGTGCTCAGTGCTTACAAACAACCACCACATCCCGACGTGTATTTGAGAACTAATCTTTTTCCTTTAAGAACTAATTTAATCTTTGACAACTCCTCATTTTTCTACCTATTTTCAATTATTTTGAAGCATAAAATGACCCGCAGGCTACAAAGTGGAAGACAGAATTCCTCCACATAGCTCCTACATGTAACATTGAAATAAGTAGAAAATCCCAACTATTGCACATTTCAGAAAGGCCAGTAACCTACATAAATTTCATAATACATATGCAATTACATGCTTGGTTTTAGTTGATAAGCGGTAGTTGACAATAGGCTGCTTGGTCCCCGGGTAAACGAATGAAAATGCAATGGAAAAATCTTTTCCCAGAAAAGATTCTGAATTTAAGACCAAAGCAATTTTTGCATCAGCTGGTACTTATCAATGCCTCTCTAAACATGATAGAAGTTTAAAAACAACAACAGAAGTAACCACAGCTTCTTAAGTTTCAAATGCCAGTAAGCAGTAGAACCAGTGATTCAATATCCCCTCTGTGGGTTGCCTTAGCTTAAATCTTGCGGCCACATAGCAGGGCCATGATTTGTATTGACATGAGAAGCCAACTCAGGGAATAAGCAAAATACAGTAAAATTAAATAACATTAAGGCTGTCATTTCTAATATGGAGTCTCTCAGAAGCATTTTGTCTCACACTTAATTACACTTAAAAGTAAATTATATTTATAGACTTACTACAATTCTGTCYGAAAATGGGGCTGGCTAGGATTTATTGCAGAGAAATGTGCACTTGCACATTTGATCTACAGCAATTTCTCCACTTTTTTCATGTTTTCCTCCATAATGACAATTCTTTGCAAGACATCCCACTTGAGTCAGTACTTACAGAAGTGCTTGACACTCAAATTCCTTCTAGAATGAGTTTTTTTTACAAATTAACTCTAGAACTATGAGGAATAGCTATGCAAGTTAACTTTCTTCACTCAAAATCCTACCTGCAGTAGAGATCTGTATCACCTAAATTTGGTCATGTGACCAAAAAGCCTACATTGAAAGTCTAGATGCAAAGGCTAGAGACTAGTAGTTTTAGACTTCTTTACACAACAAAACTGAAAGAGCCTCTGGGAGTTGTTTTCATGTTCTTAAGACCCGAGTCATGACTGGAGACAACCTGCCTCTTTCCCTCCATCAACTAGGAAACCAGCTCCTGACCAGGTGTGATGAAGCTGAGTGCCGACTTCCACAGTCGAGGCAGTTGAGAAACACTTGGTGCACTTATGAAATAAGGTATTATATAAAAGAGAGTCACCATGATGTCAGACTTCAGCTGCACTAAAAAGAAGAACAGAAGCAACAGCCAAATTTGTGAGGCACCCTATTCTCTCAGTCTTGCATCTCACCCACTGTCAGGGACATAAGCAGAGAAACACTCAATATCCTGAATCCTGAAAAAGCTCGAGCACARAAAAGGTAGTGAGATGCCTGGCACTTGCAAAAAGAAAACAATTCTGGCCTTCCATTGAATGCATTTTAATCATTTTTAATTAACATACAAAAATCAGTAAACTTGTATAGTGCAGGTATATTCAGGTTTAGAGAGCAGTTGAGCAGGGAGTTTCAGTGTGAGACCAAAAACCACACTTACCTTCTGCATCTGTGCATTGGAGGGCATGACTCATCAGCAGAGTACACTGTGGAAACGGGCACCCCCTCCAGCCCTGACCTCAGTGGGAGGAGGCTCTGGAGTCAGGAGTGCAGATGGAAGCAACACACATATCCACTCATGCAAACAAGGGGTTAACAGCTCATTATATTCCCCTCCAATAAAGCCACCCCTGATAAATGCAAAGCAATGCTTCCTTAGAAATTAAAAGTTACCAAAACGAGTCGATTTCAAATCCTGCATTGTGATGCAAACAGATTTTTTAAAAGACAAATAAACAAATCAGAAAATGTTCACCTGGCYATTTGTAAAAGGAAAAAAGCTTGAAGATGCTCAATGCTCCTGTGTCACTAGGGAAAGGCCATGTAAAAAGTACTTCTGTTTATTTCATTAGCATCTATTTTCATCAATACCCAAGATGGTATCATTTCACACACTAGAAAGCAATTGCCAAAAACAGGCTTTCAAAAATGTATCAATTGATCAGRAAGTGCTGATGAGATGAATCAACTTATGCAGACCGAGGAGAAATATGCTTATAATCCCCTCGCAGCTGGAAGAGACTGAGTACACAGCAGCCTGAAAACAGCGGTAGCAAAGCCCTTGGGTTTTTTGATGGTTATGCTTAACACTCCTACACCACTGCCATCTGCTGGCAAACAGAAAGGTACATGCTTCACTCAAAAAAATAAATAAAACATCAGTAGCATTTTTAACCATGAAGTGTTAAGGCTGGAAGTAAGGCGTTTGCACGGTCCAGGGCTGCAGCCAGGCACCTGTGTTCACCTTACCACTGGAGACACCACAAGCTTGGAAAGCACATCGCCTTCTGCCAGCAGCATCAGCAGCTCTGATTGATATCACTGCTCCCTTTTTGAAAGTATTCTCCTTTCCACAAGACAAATCAAGTCTTAAATGTTCCTTCATAAAGACAATGAAAAAGCTTCCATTGACTATTGTGGGAATCTACAGGTGATATTTAAAAAGCACTGACCTGTTGAATAATACTTTTTTTTAAAATAGTTAATCTATACAATCAAAAGAAGAAGCAAAAAGAAAGTACAATGCAAAGTCACAACATTTTCTTCCTCTCGCTACTCAGCTTAGGTTTTTCACGAATTCCAGAGGAATCCTTGGTGACAGACACTGCAATACACACACAGACCTCAACAAACCTGCCTGGTAGCTCTTCAACTGCCAAAGTGCTACAGAGTTTACACAAAAAATTTACAGTGTGAGTGCTTTTTTATTTTCCTGGCCAAAGGGTGGGTCAGCTGATCAATACAGATTGGAACATCAGCTGTGAGCTTTCCTGTGCATTTCTCTGGGATTAACTGATGAGAAGGAAAAATATTCAGTTCTGAAGACTCAGGTATCAGCCCCAAAACCAGAGTATTTTTCACAGGTCTAGAACCGGTTAAAATTTTTCAATTAAAAATTAAACTTTGTAGATAAAATAAAATAACAATAATAGCAAACAATTTACTGCCAACGTGGTGATCTTCTTTTAGGAAACAATGTAGATTTTGTGATTTAACGAGTCTTCAGAATTTTTCAACAGAACAAGACTGTGCCTTAAGAACAAAACAAAAAAATCTTTGCTCTGTAATCATTCATCTGTAAATTATAACTCTATAAACTTTAATCTATAAATTGACACATCTATATTATTCATGTTATGACAAGATCTAGGAGACTAGGTTATGAAGCAGGACTCCTTTCAGCAGTAGGACGATATAGGAACCCACAATGTTTCTAAGATAACAGAAGAAGAAATACAATGAAGTCACAAATGGAGGATTTCATCCATCAGCTGTCCAGGGAATCATCCTGGCAGCAATAGCAAGACGTTTCTCTGAGCTGCCTATGTGATTCACATCACAGAGTGCAGCAAGTTGCCCTCGTTCCTTGGCATGAGCAGTAGGCACCACTTGTGGATGACTCCTTTACACCAGGCAGCAGTATAAAAGCCAGCTGAACCTCACCTCATGGTGGGGAGAGGACAAAGAGTTGAGCTGTCTCTGGTCAGCATCAGCCTTTCTGCTCACATCACTGAACAACACTTTATAAAGGCAGAGAGAAGATGAAGATTTTGAAGGAGAGTATGGAGATAAGATGGTAGCATGGAAAGAGAGAGATAGTATTTGTAAGAAAATTAAAAGATAGAAAGAAATTGGCATCTTAGGTTACCGCAGAGGAAGAAGTTGGTACAGTCCCAGTGGAAGAAGTGGTGGGTAGGCTGGGAAGGAACTGTGAAATTGAGTTTGTGTGTGATGTGCTAAAGAAGTGCTGAAGTCTAAGCAATGGCCTGGGGGAAAAAAAATCATGACAAAGTTGAAATCTGTGTCCTGCACATTTGAATAGAGTAAGGCAGCAATTCCCATGCCAAAATAGATGTTATAACACATGACACAGAAAATTAGAAAAAAGTTACCTGTGCAATTGGATTGGAAATATCAGAAAACATCTGCAACAATTGGCTGTAACATGCAGGAGAGGCAAAGACAATACCCAAAAATATACTGCCCTTTATTGGTCTGAAGGAAGTAAGAAAGCATAGTTGCCTTCAAGATAAAAATGGAATGTGGATTTGTGAATATATAACAGAAAGGATAGTTTGTCTTCTTTTAATATATTATACATATCCTTTATACATGTTTGTGTGAATGTATAAAATAAAACTTTTGTATTTATATAAATACGAAGGTTAAAAATATAGACCCTTTGGGGACTTCAGTTAATGGYTGGCCATTCATGAAGAGATATCACAAAGATGGGATGGGTGTTCGGGGAGACTGGGGAGGAGAACGTAGTTTGACAACAGAGAATAAGTTCGTAAATTAGAAATAGAATATAGAAATATAGAAATAATACCAGTCTCTGAAAAATGCCAAAAAAACAAAGAGCAAAGAAGGAACAGAAAAATAAAAGCTGAAACCAGTCTGGATTTCCAAATGACATGTAGTCAAAGTCAGTAATTATCACTGCTAAGAACTAGAAAGAAATTATCAGGAGCTGATGAGACTTGCTTGCAGGAAGTACAAGGAAGAGAAGCAGGATAGGAAACAGCCCAGCACAGAACCGGAAAATAAAAGGACAGCAGATAGGATTTCCAGTGATTTTGGAGAAGTGAAGATGAAGAGGGGAGGGGGAAATCAGCACTGATAGCTCAATAGTCAGAGAGTGAGCAAGAGAAACAGAGCATGCAGCCAACGTGGAGTGGGTAGTTGATGCCAAAATGAAATCTGAAGTATTAATTCACATTCAAGTCAGAGGCAAGCATGTCTATGACTTAGTTTTTTAGCCTATGATCTAGGCAATCTCAAGAGACGAAGCCTTCTCTTTGCCCAGGAGCCCAGCTTCAGTGATAAAATATTAAAGCATGTGTGTTATGGAACATAACTAGATAAATGGAGCATCACAGAGAAGTAAACAAGCAATATGGCATTGAGCAGAGATCTTGCAAATGAGGGGGGGGTAAAGTATCAGCTTTTTCTTTCAGTTTGGGTCTGGAATCTATCCTGAATTTGAATTAAGTGTGAAGATCAAATATGAGTGTAGTTAATTATTTAAAGATATGCTTTGGGGGAAAGCCTTGTTTTTCTGATTATTTGTGACTAACTTTTAATCTTCAATTTTTTTTAATTACAATTTCTGTTGAATAATATTTTAAGCAGTGCATCCTCTGAAGTTCCCATGAGCTCCAATTTGAGTGTGGTAAATAACATGCTTTGGAACTCAGAAATAAACTTCCATATTCCAAATATTATAAAGTTGAAAACATTAGAATACCTTTTTTCCTCCTCCTTTGTGCAGTTTCTTTTTTCTTCTTATAACTTTGGGAGACTTTTTTGGGTGTAATGGAAATGCTGTCTCACTTGTTGACCACTCAAGCCTATAAGCTCTACACCCAAGAGAAAAACAAGTACAAAAGTACAACCTGTGTTTTGAAAGTGTAATAAACACTACAAAGGCTTATCTAGATTAAGCATATTTTTCTTTAATTCCCTTATCAGCAYCAGAACAAGTATGGATTATTGGTTGGTTATTTATTTGAACACTTTTCATTCAGAGGGATTAGCTCACCCCCCAAACAGTGAGGCGTTGCCATTCCCATTCAGAAAGCATCTAATCTAAGGCCTAAAACAGTGAAGCAACAATGTCRTGTCAAATCTAATGCAAAAACAGCATCTCATGGCACTTCAGCTCCTACTCTGTCCATTGGACCACATAACCTGATATTTAATGTTATGCAATTCACTACAGATTTCTATCCCACCTTTTGAAAAGTAGTACTTTACTATTCTAGTAAAAGGTCCCTGGATCAAGTGTTTAGGAAGCAGCCATCCTAACTGCATATTATCCATATTCTTCTTCAAATAAATAATATGAGATATCTATTGCAACAAGTATAACATCAATAACTACCATCAGATGCATGATAGTAACTCGTTAGATCTATTATTTGTGGTTAATCAGAGAAAGATAAGAAATTCTTGAAGGCAAAAAGTATAATATTGTGCTTGGCCAATGGAAAACCTTCTAACTTAGATGAGAACTTCATTCCTACACATTGTTTTGTATCTACAAATGGTCATAAAATTATCCAGTTACAAAAAAAAAACAAAAACAAAACCATAATTCTTTGAAGCTAGCATGAATCAAATTAATACAAACTTGATTACAAGCAAATATCTCAATAATGAACTAATAGCAGACTCTGGGAGAAGTAAACAGATACAAACTTCATTCAACTGCCACTGAGGTAACATTCAGCCTCCTTTAATAACATTAAAGTTGAAGGATATAAAAGATTACACGACCTGACAAATAACCTCTGAGAAATTTAGTTGCAGACATCAGTAACCTTCGATATCACCGGCACAGGGGAGATCTCAGCCTTTCTGAGGAGCAACGCAGGTCTCCAGTCACCAGAGAAACATCCTAGTTCAGGCATGAAGATGTCTCTCTCAGAGCTAGCAGCCAGCCACAGCTCAATACCCACAGTAAGCAACCGTGGTTTACAGACCATAGACTACTTCCATGAGGGACCGTGCTCTGGAGTGGACTGATACTTCCATGCATAACACCAGACAATATTATTCCGAATATAGCCACAAGTTGGTTTGCTTGGCTGTTTGTTTGGTTTGCCTTTTCTTTTTAATGCTTTGCTAATAAGCAGTTAAGTTGTCAAAGTTCATAGAGTGACTTCAACCTGATGATCTCATGAGTGTACATCTGCCCACAGGAATAAAAGTGCCAACAAGATGAGTTGTTTATCTCTGGTCCCCAATGGCAGAGTACAGCTATGAAGGTCAGACATTACATTTGCAAGAAGTGACAGAGTTTCGGCAGCTACTTCGTAATTTCAGTGTCTGTAACCGAGAACTATCCAGACATGTGAATGGCAATAAGGAAGGACAAGTACATATGGGAAGATGAAGGTTGCTATAGAATATTATACCATGTTGTCATGTATATTACTACATGACAGCTGGAACTTCAGAAGGTCAACCTGTCACTAAAACAAAAAAATCTTAAGAAAGTAATTACAATGGATAGACATGCCAGGGTGCCCCAGCTTTCGCTTGATGCTGTGTCTAGGAATTAAGAATGTCATTATTAGTTTGCAGAAAAGAAAGAAGGATAGCAACAAAACTCCTGAAGTTAAAGAGAGGTTAATATACTGCATACTGGAAACTTGTATATTAACCCAAATGGTGTTAAAAACAGTAATCTAAATTCCTCAACCTTCTTTTCTCCTCATTTTTATATTTATTTTTTAACTCACATGTTTAAATTAATTGTAAGTTCATATAGCCTCAGATTAATAGATTTCTGCATTTTAAACTCAGAAGCTGTTTCAAATCATCTGTAAGGRTCCAAAGAATTCAATGAAGGATGGCCATAATTTTTCTAGGAMGACAAATTGGCCAACCTTCCACCAGCAAATGGACAATTTGAATGAATGAGTGGGAGCAAGAGTGAAAAACAAACCATGAGGATGGCATGAAGGTTGTTTTAGTTGAAAGCACTCTCTCATGCCATAAACATACAATACAATAAGATTAAAGAAGAAAAAAAAAGTTCTTTTGCAAACCTCATGTTATCAACAGAAAATTTTCAAAATAAAAACATCAAGGAGATTAGGAATATCTGTAATGACTCATAAAAGGTCTCAGTGACCTGAAAAAATAAAATACACTTCTTAAATGATACTTTAAGTTCAGGCATTATACATTTAAGTAAAATATTGATAATCTCAATTGAAGAATTAGCCGGTATAACAGGATTTGAAATGTAATTACTATACATAATGCAAATTTTAAATTTTGATTCAAACAGGGTCTTAAGCTGCCGTTAAAAAAAAATATTATTTCTTTAACCTAAAAACTAATGTCCCCAGACTTTTGCACATCCATTTAAATGAACAACAGCGGAAAATCTGCTAAGGCACATAAATTGTTGCTATTAGATTTCAGAAGGAACAGTCTTTAAAAGGACAGAAACTTACTGTTTCTTCCTTGCTGTCCAATGCAAAATCCCATCAAGTTACAGCTGTGGCAGTTATTGAATTGAAAAAAATGAAGAGAATACTCATTCTGCTCGACTCTAAATTTTGATAAGCTTAAATCTCAAGATATTAGTTATTAATTCAATTTTTCAAAAAATTCAAAAGCAAGAACAAGTCCATGTTTTGATGTTTCAGTTTCGGAGGAAATACCCAAATCCAAATAAAACATAAGATAGTGCTTTTAGTTTTAAGTCAGTGCCATACTTATAGTAACCTAAGTTTCTATAAATGCCAAGAATCTTGCTTTTAACTGACTGTGTTTCCTTTACAGAGCTCTATGTTTACAGATTTCTTCCTGGAAGCGTCATTTTATTGATTAGACCAAGGACTACTAGATCCATCAAAACAAGAATTTCTATTATTTTTGTTTAAAGAAAGCAATCGTTTTTTGTGGGTACAGAAATATTGCAGGATCATACTAAGCAACACACATCTCATTAATTGATTGGAATCCTGTTGGCAAGTACAAATCTCTTCCTTTCTTGCAGATCTTTTACCTCAATTGGCAGCCATCAAATCAGTTAACCTTATCCCTACTAGGGAGGAGGTTTGATGCACCCCAGAAACCAGCATAATCAGGACCCTGGCTGCCCAGATGGAGATGCAACACCTCACAGCACCACAGAGGCACAGGTTACCCTAAGAGCAACCCAGGTATAGGGACTCTCTAAGACCAGAGACCAGAAAACAGAGAAGGATTAAGACTTCAAAACTCTCCTCTCTTCACACCACCTCTGTGCAGCAGCTCATACCTCATCTCATCTACTGCACAAGGGCTTTCCATGGACCTGGAAGTTGCAAATAGCAGATTTGATTATACAATGCACTTCAAAGAGCTCACATTATGTATAAAACCTCTGGCAGTTTAGTTTACCATCTAATTTTCTATGTTTTTGGAATACTGTCAGCACTGACATACAGGGAGRTGGCCACTGCACAGAAGTGATGGGGTCAGCAAACCTCTCCCTGCTCATGATACCCTTAGCTCTACAAGTGGTATAGAAGCAGCAATGTTAATATGAAAACAATATAAAGTTGTCTGGCTGCATATAAGGCTTCTAGCATGTCCATAAAGTCTCACTTCTATATGCATTTATTCTCTGGACTCTTGTTTTTGTTTGTGTATGGAAGAGTCCAGGTTTGCTAAACTGACAATATAGCCTTTGGCTCCAAGCGCATTTTCATCTTCAGCTAAATCTCTTTCCGCAGACACCTCACAAGCTCCAGTTAAATCTATTATTATTAAAGAAATACTTAATCAACTGCTCTGAATGCTGACAGATCTATACAGAATTCTGTGCATCAAAACAACGACTATGAACCATCATTTAAAGGACACAGAAGTTTCCACTCTTCATATCCAAAACTGAAAACCTTCAGCACCCTTTGATAACAAGACAGATCTGCATGCTCTCTGCTCACATAGGCAAATGCTGAAAAAAGAAGTCTGTTGAGGTCCAAGGTCCGTTCCAACATCTGTGTTTGTCAACAAGCATTCAGTGGCTCTAAAAGGTACACCAGAACAATTGTGAAGGTGAGATACTACATAAAGCATGAAATTGAAATTTCCCCTCAAATACACGAGGGGTCCTCAAACACTGAATCAGCATGGCATCTAAGATGTTTTCACAAAAAATCAACAAACAAACAAACAAAAAACCCCACCCTGCTGTGCCTGTGAACTGAAGAAGAATAGCTGCTTTTAAAGACTGACGTGCATTCAGGATGCAACTACATGGGAGTCGTCATGAAGAGTATGTGTGAAACTCTTCTGCTGCCATTCAAAGTTAGGTAACAGGCTTTGCATGACAGCAGAGTCCTGATGCAAACTAAATGCTGTAGGCAGGGCCAATACTGGTGCTAATGCAAACATTACCACCTAGCTCTGGTTTCCAGCAACTCTGATGCCTGGAGTAAAATCTAAACGGGCATCGATCTGCCGTAGGCAGCTCACTTCATCTTCCCACCTCCACTATCTCCTCCCACACCACAGCTTGTGCCACACTTTGATTCAGGGACCACGTGCCTCAATGTTTGTGGAGACAGCGTGTAGCACTGTGAGCTATAATTCTTCTGTTGCGGTTTCTAGCAGGTAACAGGGAGAGTCAATAATAAGAGTTTTAACTCCTTTTTCTTCCTAGCCAATTGCCGCAGTCTATCTGTTAACAAGATTTGCGAAAATACAGAAACACATTTTGTGCACACATAGCTTGCTTTTGGGAACTTCTGTTAACGTTCTTGCAAAGCCCACACAGCTTCAGGCACTGTGCAAACATAAGGGAGTATACAGACTGAAGTAAACACAAAACAGCAGAAAGAAATACCGGTAGACGTGAAAAATGAGGCCAGTAATAAATACAGGTTAAAAATAACACGGATTTATAGTACAGATTTTAATAAACAGCACTGCACATACTAGTAGAGCCTTCGTGCATTTGGCACACTAGTGGTATTGCTTGCTGCACAATTGTGTTCCCAGAATTTATTTAGGAAGCTGCCTAGAATGCCAGTATAATCAAATATCTGGAGCATCTCAATACCACAAGTGGCTCTAGTGCAAAATGTATTGAACTAACATGAATTTTTTTCCTCCCCAAATTCTAATTCAGTTAAATGTGGAAAGGGGAAAAGTGAAGTCCCTTTTTTCCCCCGCCTTTGAAATAGAAGCAAATAAACCAAATCTCAATGGCTCCCTCTGGTGTCACATCTTAGAAGTTTCTTTACAGATATATATATTTTTTTAAAAAACAGTTTTTTCCTTTTCCAGTCAGCGAATATCTGGTATTTTCACACATCACACAGTGTGCCAGCTCTAAAAAGTCAAAGAACTCCTCTAACCTAAAGCAAATTCCTCAAAGTGCAATTCAATGCCCACTTTTCAAGGCCAGAATAATAGCATCCCTTTATGTTTGCAGGACAGCTATGTGTAGAATAATGAAAAAATGTTTATGAATGGTTTATCATCTTTGTAATCAGCTTTGGGGTTGATCTGGATTCAACTGCAGAGATATGGGTTGGTCTCTAACAAAGCCAGACCACTTTGCATGAAACAACTGGATCTGTAACAAAACAACCGTAACAGAAATGTTAGAGCTATGGAAACCGTTCTGTAGACGGAACATGTTTCTCCTAAAACAAAAAATACTCCATAACCCATTAACCAAGCTGGAGAGCTGTATTGCCTCTGGCAAGCATTTTGCATTGCTCTTTGCCAGGCCCAAGAGACAGATAATGGCCATTACCTGGCTCAGGTGAGTCACAAAGCAGCAATATCAGGGCGTCTTGCCACACAGGTGACAAAGACTCACCTGCCTCTCAGCATCCTGGTAGTACTCCATCAGGGACCTAACTCCAAGTCACAGAAGTCAATGGGCCACTCCAAAGAAGCAGAACTAGACCCCAGGATCTGCCTTCCCACACTCAGAGAACTCTGGAGGATGTAACTTATTCCCAGTAACGTACAAAGAGGGAGGATAATAAAAATCTGCAGTGCTTGGTCAAAACACAGAGGTGTAAATTTAAGAGAAAAGCAAAATGTTTCAGTACTTCACTTTCCACTCTGTGGAAGCACCTCCCAGGCAGAGAGAACATGGGGGGAGGCAGCTGAGGAGGGATGTCCCCCACCAGCAGTGCTCCCCCCTCCTTGGCTGCCTGGCAGAAACCCACACTGCTGAGTGACAGTCCCTCAGTGCTCCCTGAAAGTAGATTAGGTGCCTCAGGTTAATGGAATGACAGCGGAGCATATTTCCATACTAGTCACAGAATTTGTCTCAATTGCCTTGGTCTTCCTTCCGCTCCGAACCTGATACCTCCCAAACCGGGAGCTCTATTTATCCCTTTCACACAGCGATGGTCTCATGGTTCTAAATTAAGCAGCTTCTGTCACGCCCAGGACCAGCCATAACACTTTCCTATTGGTTCTCCACATCAGAGTTCTTGGTGCATTTGTGGTGCCTTTCTAAACCAACCATAGATGTACACACTTAAACAGCCATCTCACTCATCTCACTCATCTGCTGGTGAAAGCTGAGATTGCTGGACGTTCCATGCTGTACTCATCCACCTTTCATGCTGGATGCATTTAAACTGGGGAGAGACAGTCGCTCTTTCCTCTAACTGCTAAGATATCACTAACACCTACAGCCTAATTTTGCCTAAAGGTTATACCCACTGCATCTACCTCAAGCCCCTTCCTCCACGTGCTAAAACTCATTGCATTTCCTTCCAGTCTTCCCATATCCTTGCCAGAGCAAAAACATCCTCTGGATTTCAACTGTTGTTCTCTTTTTACTTTTCCCCAGCATGTTTTTACAGTGATGGTAGGTCAATTCACCTACAGGAAGAAAGTCTAGTTTATTTTTTTTTTTAAAGACATACAAACACACTAATTTATTACTAACAACCCCTTAGCATGAAATGGCTTTGCTCCCATTTTACTAGGCTAGGCTCACACATTAAATTCTACCCATGCAAGTACAGATAATACTTCCAACATCCCAGATTCAGCTTGGAGGTAGACCATCCTAATCTGACAAATAAAAATCTGAAAGAGCTTTTGAAATATTTCAAGTGAAATTTACCTAAATAATATTAAGATAGCTCCATATTTCAAACCTCCCAAATGCCTTCAGCTTAAAATCATTATTCTTTGCTATAAAAGTCCATACCATTGAATGTAAGACTGGTCTTATTTACCTAGATTGCAAGTACAAATTACTTAATCAGTTTCTTAGAGGCAAATGCTATATATGAGTATCAGTGGAAAAAGCTTAACTAGAATGTCCAAAAACCATTAAAACATGATTCCTCATAATGAACCTTTTGCTGTTGAATACATGGTTATAAGAGTGACCTATGTATTACACAGATCCAGACTAAATCTTTTCACACTCCTGTTTGTAAGAAGCTGCATCTTTATTTCCTTGAGTTGGGCCCAACTGCTGCAAGCTTTCTGGTTTACTGGCATTACTTGTATTACTTTCCTGACTGGCAGGCTTGGAAGGAGCAGTTTTCATACAAGAATTGCTAATATTACAGAGTGAAAAAAACCACTTGCCACGCTTAAATCTGTCACTTCAATACATTTGATGCTGGAAAGTAAGGGGGTAGAAGAGGAATACAATTAGTTAATGTGAGTAGTTAATGTGATCAAGCCATTCTCTGTGCTTTTTTAGACAGAAGAGAGAACACAGCCTCCCAAAGCTCCTCTTGCATCTATTCCAGACTCTGCCTACAGAGCTGGAATAATTATCCTGACTTGGGATCAACTAAGCATCAGAAAGCCTGAAACAAAAGAAGTTTGTGAAACTTATCTTAACAGTATTTGCATGCTCAATTAACTTACTCCCTAACCCCTTCTAGGTCAAGGAGAGCCCACATTACAGACATGAAACCAAGGCTTGAAGATTAAAGGATGTTCTACAGGAACTCTGAGGCATCAAAACCCCTGTTCCCTCCTTTTCTGTAACACTGTTAATCCATGAATTAAGACAAATCCTCTCATGTCACCCCACTGCAGATGCACCTGCTCTATCAAATATGTCTTTTTGTTTGCTCACCCAGTGGATTTGAACTGATCCTTCCTTGAACTCCCCAGATGTGATCCAGCTGTGAGACAGAAGCCTGCAGCAGTCCGGGGGTGCTGCTGAGGTGGTTAAGTCTGGTTGAGAACAATCCAAGTAGCAAAGCTCTGGCCCAGAACTGTCCTGCAGAGGTGGGCACACAGGCAGCAGAGGTGCCTAACAGCTGGCAACCAGATAAGCACTTGCACAGATAACAACCTATGACCACAACATATAAAAATAACTTTTTCCATCCTAGC
This sequence comes from Amblyornis subalaris, assembly GCA_018881555.1. NCBI lineage: Eukaryota > Metazoa > Chordata > Aves > Passeriformes > Ptilonorhynchidae > Amblyornis > Amblyornis subalaris. The sequence goes on from JACAXG010000001.1 coordinate 1,139,017, forward strand.
TGCCACTCTTGCACAAATAATAAACTCTCTATGCCGACACTAGAATAATCTGAGCTCTGTGTTAATTACAGTACACTTGAAATTCAACCTCTTACAAAAGGGCTCTACTCCTGTAAAGAAAGCTGAATACTCAGGTTAAAATCTGTAGAATACAAGAGGTAATATCCAGCAGCATCCCCCCTGCTCCGAGAACAGAAGTTCCTGGAAGAAAAATCTGGATTCCTAAGCACCTTTTCTTTATTTTGAAAAGTATTTTCTCAAGTAACTACATTTCAGGATCCAACATTCACCTGGGAACAGGTTTTCCTATGCTAATATCCACAGGCCCCAGCCTGAGCATGAGGGAAGAAATCTATAGGGAAGAACAAACCCAAACCAGTAACTAACCCCACGTCAAGTACATTTTGTCTTTGTACAGGGACAGAAGCACTTGATTCAGTGGGAGTGCAGCACCTGCCCCCATCTAACTCCTATATTTAGTTCTCCTGTAGGTTGCTTTAGAATGCTTCCTCTGTAATACCAAATGCATATAAAGATGGAAACTTTGACCAAATGCTCCAAAGGTAACATTGCCAGAATGTAGAATAACATTCCATTTATCATCTTGATAATTTTTCTTATTTGGTTAAAGTTTCTTTTTAACACAGAAAATCCATGCTTAACTTTGTTCAAGAGCGTTCTCACTGGACTTTTTTGTTTTTGGCTGCCAGGTGAGTCATATTGCTACTGCAGGTAACAATTTTTTTTTTAAATGATCTTTTTTACAGAATTTTCCCTTGTTTGAAACTGTTCTGAGTCTATCCAAGTTGCATTGAGCTATTTATGTAATCCACAAACCATAAAGCAACTGAAATAATTCAATGAACTAAAAATCCAGAAAGGGCCTTGATTTAGAAAGTCTCAGCAAGCTGGAGGTTAGGTGAACATGCCAGTGGCAGCTTTTTCTTTTCTTGCTCTCACACTGCTCTTGTGCTCACAATTGACTGGGGGCAGAGGCAGGATATCAGACCAGCCAGATTTTTGGTCTAACTGGCATATCCACTCTTACTGATCGTAAAAAACCTGCAAACAGGGCTGAGTTAAATTTTCGAATATATTTTTGCAACAAGCTTCTTGAACTTGTTAAAACTTAGGACTGAAGTATCTTTTCATACTTCCCAGATCCCAGTTCAGGGAAAAAAAAAATTCAGTTTTACTTACATACTCCATGTATCTATTTTTAGAACATTTTTTGAGCACGTTATGAACACTAAGTCACAAGGAAGTGTTTTAAGTAATTTGATTTAGAAAGAATCATGAAAAAATGAACACTGCAACTTAATACATCTCTTTTGCATCCAATGTTTTGGAGCACTGATTTTGTTAGTGGGGTAAAAAAACTCCTACATGGGATTTGTGTGTGTGTGTGTGTGTTAACGTCACAGCAAGGTTTTAATTTGATCTGCATTGGGTATTAGTCTTTGTGACATTACTGACCAAGGACTTTGGGCTTGTCATAAATCCATGAAGCTTTGTGATTAAAAAGACCATGGCCCCAAAACTTTCTGCAATATCAGAGCATTCCATACAGATTGTAAGGAGACCCACAAAATTGAATCCAAGTCAGCTAAAAATGAGCCTTTTATTATTAGTGATGTGAGCTAGATGACAGGGGAAGGCTAAAACTGTCTTAAATCTCTCCTGAAAAATTTCATACTTAGAGGTATAGTCTCCCTCAAGACTCAGCAGTTCTTGTCTTTGAAAAGCTGCACAAAGCTCATCCTTCTTTAAATTTTGTTAGCAGATTAGAGAGTAAATTACTTACCAACCTGGATGTTTCCCTCTTGACTTCCCTCCTCAGGCAGAAGTGATTCAAGGTCAAGCTCTTACCTTTGTGCAGAAAGTTGCAACCACCAAAGAATTGCGGCCATCCTGGGAGCAGGCTCCCATACTTCCAACTCTTCCCTCTTACTAGTGTGATGAAATACTTGGGCTACAGTAGTTTGCTACTACCAACAATTTTATTTCAAGACCCCTTTGCATCCATTTCTACGCATTCCCTCTCGTTAGTTCATCCTGTACCTCCTCACTAAACCTTTTTAAGTTCCTAATACTCCTCTATCTTCATGGTTCTTTCCCTAGGGTTTCCATGTATCCCACCACTACCGACTTCTATTTAACCCTTTTCCCGCTACACACACACACACACACACACACAAATACAAAATATTTGCTGTCAGCACATTCTTCTTTCAACCAGCCCCGTTTGCTCAGTCTCATTTAGAAGCTTTTAAGCCCAGTGACATCCTTTTGTGAAGAGTCCAATGCAAGCATCTCACCCTTTGTACGTCCTTCAACCCTCCTGTAGAAAATGTGATTTATTAGAATAGGATTATTACATTACCAGTTAAATATAGACAAGTTTATGTCTGCTGGTGGTTGACTAAGTATAAACGTAAGAACTACTTTTATTATATTTGTGCATTTTAGTTGAGGATCTGTTTCTCAAAAAATACGAAGAGGAGAAATTTGTGCAAGCCAATGTTTGCAGAAATAAAGATTTTAAATATCACATTCAAGATTATTTTTTGACTGCCAAGCAAATATCAACTCCTCTTTTTCTAGCAGGATTTTGAAGCCAGAATTTAAGAAAAATTAGCTAGCTTATTTAAATAAATCTTATCACACTGAATGACCTAAAAGCACAGCACAGTACACAGCTATTCTGTTCTAGGCACCTCATCACACCATTATCCCAGAGCTTCATCAAACCATTAATCGCCAATCTGTACTCAGAGGGGTTCTTTTTCTCCCATTGCTCAGGAAAATACTCTGCAGTAGGGATTATCTCACTTGTGTTCTCTAGTGCCTGTGCCTCAGTGGTACCTTAACTTTTGAGAACAATTATAAAAACCAGCAAGTTACTTGACCAGAGATCAAGTAGGTGCAATCTGCTTCAAGTCTCTTTTCACAGGCTTATCTTGAAAAGTGAGCTGGATTATCTTCCAGGGTCACCCAGGCAGCAGTGCCTCAGCCAGATGCTTCCCTTTGCACACGGCTTTGTGGGCTGGTAGATTGGCTGTGAGCTCATGAACCTCACAAGCCATTCTTCAATTGTCTGTGTTACACAAACTTTTTCCTGCACTGCTGGTAGGTCTTTCTAGGGCATTTGAAGATGGAGATGGAGGGAAGGAGAAGTACCTTCCAAACTTCCAGCTTTTTGTTCTTAGTAACCATTAGATCTGGAGGTTTAAGATCAGAAACTCCTTCAGTTATGAAAAGACCCCCAAAAAGCAAGCAAAAATACAAAAAAAACCTAGGAGAAACTCAGCTCCATACTGAGCCTACATACAAATGTGTAGCAAAACAGCGCAATCYGGACAGTGTTTCCTCAGTCTCTTTTACCTTAGGCTTTGTTGCTCCTGCAGCTGGAAATACCACACAGTTCATCTGTTTCCCCTTTTCTTGAAAGATTTCCCATTATCCCTCCCACTTGTTTCAACTGAATAAACCAACACCTCATTGTTCTTTTATGTGCCATAGATATAATTAACTGAATTGCAAGGAATGGGAGAAAAACATCAAAAGAAAAAGAAGGCAGAAAGCCAAGGTGTCCTTCCAAGTGAGTTTTCTGTTTCAGAGAAAGCAGGCAGGTTCACTGAATGAGATTTAAGTTCCTTAGTTACAATCTTACCGTTAGATATCAAAAAAGACACTAAGTGAGAAACTCCATCATGTTGTAATGCTGCAGAAAAGCCATGATTAACACAAACTTTTTCAGTCCACCTAAGAAGTCTTGAACATCACCTAAGACAGATCTGGCACACAGAACACTAAATAGAACTTGCAAGAAAGTTAAGCAGTAAAGTGTTCAAAACACAGCTTGTGTGGGAAAACTTCAGTATCTTTTTAATCTAATGTATTTTATTGACTTGTCATTTAGTCAGTACAAGAATAAAAATGATGTAACTCATCACTATAGGCTGCTCCAAAAACTATTATTATCAGAAAAACTAGTAACTGAGTAACTTCTTCAGAAAACCAACATTAAGTAAGAATAGAAATATCACTGTCCATGGGATCAGCTGGGTAAGTCTAGTGAACAGCAACAGTCTATGCACTGAACACAATTAACCTTCCAAGCCTTGCAAAATGCATTGTGTATTTAAAGAAAGGATGAAACAGGGAACCTTTTACTGGAAAGCAAGTTAACTTGAAGACTGTAAACTGATGTAAGGCCAAGAGCAAAATCAATGTTAAGTAAAAAGTAAAAGAGAGATATATGAGATAAATGGGGAAAAAAACCCAACCCAAACCAAAGAAACAATCGCACGCATTTACCAGTTTAGGAGTTCAACTGGACTATGTGAACGCACTTCATTTTAATTCTTTGTTCTAAAAATTCTTCCAGCACCTGAAAAGCTACACTGAAATGAGTGAAGACCCAACTTCACAACACTTTCTTGGCTGTTTAACACCCTCTGCCTCATACAGCTGTGAATTCTTTCCAGTGTTCCAGTCTTTCATCTACTTCCCAGGACAAGCATTCCTGTCTCCATCTTTGACTTTTAGTTTTCCAAAAAATCATCAATACTCACTAGCAACCCACAGAGCAGATAATGATAGTTATTTATTAACATTTAAAATAAGCATAAATTTCAGTAACTAAAAAAATTCTCTGAATTGTTCTGCATGTGGTATTCTTGAAATTAAAGATCAATACAACTGAAAGACCAAGCATTATCATCAAATATGAAGTTGAATGGAATACAGATCAAGTTAATAGCAATTACATTACATTAACTTGAAGAACTTAAATACAGTTTTACACATTTTCTGATGAAGCACCACACTCACAAGACCCAGTGAAGCATCTCATGAGAACTAAGCTGCAAATCAGTTAAGCAGCTGAAAACAAACTGGCAGCCAATTTAAGTTAAAAAAAAAATTACAGTAAAAATTTAGTAGCCATGTTTTCCAGGTAACTAGCAGAAAAGGGACAGATTTAACAGCCAACGTATTCCAGTCACACATCACAAACATCTGAATTTTAACCAATTTAACAATTCTTTATTTCTGGAAGAAGAGATCTCAGTACTTTCATCCCCTAGTTCACAAAGCTGCTAATCTGAACTGATGAAAATACCAGTAGGATTCATGGGTAACATTGAACAGCAGCTGCATATATTAATGCTTGCAAAATAAAAGTTTCAGCTTTTTTTTTAACAGTAGATATACAATTACAGTAGATAATGAATGATCCACAACCTTTAATCTCACCCCTTTGCTGAAATGTAATAGCTTAGTTCAAACTAAAGCTAAACCTCCATTTAGCTTGCTCAAATGCTTAGTTTGGAAATTTTTATTCCTGGACTAAGCATAAAGCGAGGATTTCTTTTTTTAACATCTGAGGTTCTTTCAGATGTTTGCAGAACAGGAAAGAAAGGATGCATAAATTCAGAGCTCAAGATTAAAGTGTAATGCTTCACATAAGAGGGCACAAATCAAGACAGCTTGTGCATTTGAAAGTCCATAAGCTCAACTTAAAATACAGTCATCGATCTAGAGTATCTTGTTTCATTTTACATGAACATCCACTTCATTCTCAAGATGCACGTAAACTTGTGCAGGCAGCTGAAAAGTCATGGTATCTCTGAGTGGATGAAATTCAAAGCAACAACAAAAATAAGTTTCTCAAGTGTTACAAACTAATTTTACAGGCAAAGGAAGTTAATTCAGTATTAAGATGACAARTGCAAATGCACATGGGATATGCAAACAGCTTATAGACTCTCACTGTTAACACTTTGGTTATCATCACCACTAAAATTCAGAAGAACACTGAAAGCGGACCCTTGTATTTTAATTATTGTATGCCCTTGAAAATTCCAATGAAATACTGTCTGTTTCCACCTTCTGAATGACAATGCTGCAGACTTAACTTTAAAAAATGGCATACACCACATGGGAGACTGAATTAATTCAGCTATRAAATCAGTATTTCTCTATTTACATTGTGGCAAACAAGCTAAGACAGACTGAGACAAGCTAAACTCTGTCAGAAGTTTTGCTCTCTCCAGAGAAGGAAATAAATGAAGTCAGGAACTTTTCTGTAGATTGTGAAAACAGCATCCAAAGCCAGGCTTCCCTTATGGGCATCCAAAGGAAACAGCTGACAGACATACCCAGTGGAGTTTTCACAGAAGGGGTAGGAAAGTGGAAAGGAATGCTTACTTAGACAGGAGTAAAAAATTCACTGTCTCTTGAGTGTTTAACTAAGAACAGGCTTCTGGAGGAACATACTTGAAGACCCACCCATCTGCACTCTGCTTGCAGTGTGGCAGAACAAGTTTGGTGTGAAATACRTAGGTAAATTGATTGGAGAAGACATCCAACTGGTCACTGACTCCTGTTTGTTGCATTTTCACTTGCAGGGAAGGACAAGGTCAGGAAAGAACAGATAACACAAACATTATGCATCTCCTAATATTAATGAGCAGCAAATTTTATTAGTAGTATTTGGCTTAGAGAACCTTGGACACTGACAGTATCATTAATAAGAATGCTTCACGATTATTATAAGAGGAGAAATACTGTCGGGACTGGATACAAATTTAAATTTGCGAACAGAAAGGTTCATATTCATCATATTAAAATGCACTTTATTAAAATATATAAAGAAGAACAGACAGTATAGAACAGGTGTTTTGAGGAAAACCTGCCAGCTGTACACCAATATTTGTATATGAGGCCAAACTAATTTACTTAAAATTCCTATGATCCATACAGAAATTCTTTCCTCTCCCATGCTAGACTACAGTGGGTGTGTCAGGCTGAAAATAGAAAAAATAAGGATTTGGACACATTGCTTCCGTGGAAACTTTCAAACATTTTTAGTATGATCCAGCGGTCAACTCTCTAGTCAAAGAATTCTCATCTAAGTTACCATACTGTAATGGTACATACAAAAAACAAAACTAGAAAATTTAAACTTAGGTTTTGCTACACCTAGATAGAAAAGAACCACTCTCTTAATCTTTCTTAATTTATCAGTAAATTATATGGATCTTCACCTGGTAAAAGGATAAACAAGACACAGAAAATCTTTGTGTATTTCRTTAACAAAATGGTAAGACAAATTAGTAAAAATGGCTTTGGAAATCCATTCCTAAAGTGTGATTTGTATTTGAATGCCTAGACTTACTCTTTTAAAAAACAGTGCTGGAGAAAATTCAAAGACTATCTCCACTGGATTTTCACTGCACTAGAATCAGATGAAGTATGTAAATATCTTTCTGGTGAAAAAGTCACCAGTAATTTCAAAAAATTAAGGTAACTGCTGCTTACAGAATTCAAAACACTGTTGCTTCAACTCAGTTTCAGCTAGGAAAAATGCACTGATTTTTTTAGGAATTTTCTAGGATGACTCTGTTTGAGCAGGGAGGTTGGACCAGACAGCCCCACTGTTGTCCCTTCCAACCTGACCCATTCCCATATTTCAAGTGTGTAAACTCTCCTATGAAATAGAAAGCAACTTCAAAATAGAACTTGGACTAAATAGAGAAAAGTATTTAAGATGCTTCCTCCGAAATATTACATTATTTGCACTTGACCTCAACATTATCTTTTGTTTGGTGCCATAGATTTGTCTGGAATAAGAATCATTTTGGCAAGCGGCTTTTGCATCTAAATTGAAACTGCCAGAGTATCCAAAAAGAAGAAAACAGAGAAAGAATGTAGAGAAGCAAGTATTTCACAAATTAAGCAAAGAATAACAAAATAGATGAAGTGAAATTTGTCTAGTTGTGAATATCGAGTTTTTCCCAATCCAAGTCTCTCAAAATAAAGCAGTGCCCATGTTCTCCTTCAGCCAGCAATGTGTGCATTCAAGTGACAGAAATTATTTCTTGTCAAAATCAAATATCAAAAAACCTACACGAAAGATGCTGATCTTACAAAGTCAAGAGATGCTCAAAGGTGAGCAAAGCTCATACAATTTCAGTTTGTCCCACTTGTGTTGGTAGGACAGGCCTTTCTGCAATAACTTTCTGTGAGAATTCTCAGGTTTCTTCAAAGTGGAAGTACCAATCAAAACGGAGAATACTCAGCATTTCTTCCCTCCTCCTCATACCACTAAATGTGTGTGACAACATCATATATCACTGGTACACTACCAAAATCTTACACTGAAAACAGAATTGATTTTGTTTTTTCCCCCGGGGAAGCCTTTCCCAGTTTCAAATATTCTGCTGCATCTCTGGCTCACCAACCACAGGTGTGTAGTTAGTGCTAAGCCTTTTCAATAGTGGGTACCTGCTTCTGAAAGAACAAGTCTCCTTCCTTACCCTCCCACCATTTCCCTTCTTAACTTCTAACGTCACAGAGAACTGGCCAACTGGTAAAGCAGCAGAAAATGGTTTGAATCAGGCTCAGTCTGGATTACAGGAAAACAAATGCTGGCACAAAGGAGGAGGCATTAGGGACAGAAAAGGGGTTCCGCTAATTCCTCCCTTAGCAAGTTAGCAAGCAGTCATTATAACACCTTCACCATATTGAAAAATCAGACCAAAAAAGGCATTTCTACATTTATTTGAGATATTAAGCACCATTCCTTTTCTTTCTGGAGGAAAAGAACTTGTGCACAAGGAAGCTGAAGGCTAGAAGCTTCACGTGTCCATTAACTAATACAGCACTTCACAGCTGATTTTACAATGTTATATACTATTTTTACAGTACTTTATATGCACATAAAATTCCTTTTAATTTCAGCTGCACACACTAAACTGTCGGCAGTCAGCAAATCGGTTGCAACATGACTAACACCACCAGCAATCAAACTCTTCTTTGTAGATTTGCTAACAATCCTGGAACAGTGTAAGAACCGTCACAGCTCTCTAAATGTGATTACCTCCTTCTCTCACAATCCTGTCTCATTTTCCAAGCTTTCAAAGTCTGCAACAGAGGGATGAACCCACTTGATACTAAACCTGATTCAATACAAGAGCAATGCTCATGCTATTAGAATAAAAGAGGCATGGGGTAAAGCAGGAAATACTAACAAAGCCTGCAAAAATATGAATACTGCAGTGAAAGCAAACTAAGGTTGCACATGCAATCAATTCCTGAATGCTTGACTCCAACAGTAGCTCTCTTTAAACTGCAAACTTCTGGGTATTTTCGTAAGATATTTTTGTAATAAAGAAGGAGAAACATACTGACACCTTGATGGATGACAGAAGAACTACATTCTTTGGACTCACAACACTGACCTTTACCACTTCAGCTGATCAATGACAGTTGGAATAGATCAGCCCACAGAGGGAAACAAATAGCTATAAAATCTGTTAGCAAGAAAYAGATATGCATGGAAGCAATAATTTTTGGGTTGAAGCCAAATTTCATAGGGATTGGGCTTGAAACCTTTTGTCTCCTAGTCTCCTCTTACAATATGCACTTTGCTTATCCCTCCCTTATCCCACTTGCTATTTGTAACACATCTACATTTAAGTGACATTGCTTCTTTACTCCAAAACACAGGAGTAGCTTCCCTTTTGAGCTTCCAGAAAACTGGAAGTAAAAATTTAGATTTGTCCGCTACTCTGTGGTCTCAAACAGTTTTTTAAATACTGAGCAGGAAGTGTGTACTGAACTTTTTGTGTTTGCAGGGTTATAAGAGTACAAACAGCTTATGAAGAGAGAAAGCAAAAGTCAGCAAAATAGTCTGTATTCAAAACAAACCTTTGCCACTTAAGCTCCAGAACTTTGATTGCCAGAATCTGTAAATGAAGGACTTGAAACACAATATAAACATCTGTGCTGGACAGTAAGACATGAAACATGTTCAAAAAATATGTGCTATTGCTATTTTAAGCTATAACATATCTGACTTCTACACTGCCGTTCTAAAAAGAGAAAGCTATCCCTGGAGTTTGGTACAGGTTGTTCAGTAATTTGTACAGTCAATGCACCCGCTTAACAGTTTTTCAATATTCTCTTCCAACAGACAGAATGTGTTGCTGTATGAACTGAAGATATACTTTTTAGAGGTTAAAAACTAGTATGGAACTGGCCAGTTTAATATGTATTCTAAAATTCTTGTTGCATGGTTCTAAGAAAAATCACCTTAACATGGTTATGAATATGTCAACTCCATGGACCAAAGTATTTTTCTCAAAATATTTTCAAATAGGGGAAAAAACACCTTGATGTTGGGACAATGAAACAAAAAAATTTGAGAAACAGAGTATATGCTTGCTAAACAAGAATTATGTTTATTTAGCTAGTGAATCACCTAGAGGAGTAAATTTTCACTTTCATGATAGCAATCTGTCAGGCTTGCAAACACCCAGAAATAGGAATTAAAGATTATTTTAAATGTAGTTATAAAGGTCATAAAAAGTCTGATTTAGACTGAGGTACATTTACTCAAAACTGAGATTCATTGAGTGGTAGCAAACAAACAGTTCCTCAGACAAATGCACTTTTTTTCAGTATACATGTTACAGAAAAAAAATAAAGAAATGTGCATTAACTGGTGGTGTCCACCAAGCTGCATATTAATATTCTCTTACACCAAACAGTTTGAACCAAGGGAAATGTCATTCTATTATAATTTCATGTTACGATTCATTTGGCTAAACTGCAGCTTAAAGTTGCTTTGCCATATTAAAAGATTACTACAATAATTTTCACATGAACATTTAGACTTGAGTTTTACTCCAGGACTAAATATGGCATGATTTGCTTTTAATCTGTTGAATAGCTAAAAACTGACAATTAAAAAAACTACAACAAAGAAAAAATTAAGTTGAAGCAATGTGAATCTCACATCATTGAACCACTTCTAATGGTTAAATGTTAGTATTTAACAAATTCAAAGAGTTAATGAATCCTTGCATTCGTTCGGTCTCCTGTGCCTTAGCTAGGATGCATAAATACAAAAGACAGCAGATACTGGTAAAAGCTTCAGGACAGAAAGTGCTTGACGAAGGTACAGTTCTCAAGTGTGTTTGGTGAGAGAGTATAAGGGCAGATGCACTGATGAGAACCATTACAAGAAGAGTCAATTTCGTGTTAAAGTGTTCAAAGATGTCACCTTAAGCAGAAAAAAGCTTTAATAACGTCTTCTTAGACATATTAGGCATTTCCAGAGTCTACATCATTAGTGTTGTATTCTAGCAGGACATCTCCATATAGTTATTGTTTGTTTCTATTTCTCTCCTGAAAAAAAAAAAACAAAAACAGAAAAGGACAGTTATGTTAATACACACAGATCAACATTATCTGCTTTCCTTTCATTACAGCATTTTCATTGCTTGCAATTTAGCTATATCTGGCAACATGCTTTCAAGGAAAAAGCTCCAATAATTTTCAGGAATATGAAATTATCTAGTTTAAGTCAATTTCTTAGACAGAAACACAGAAATATAAGTCAAACTAAAACGTAAGCATGTTCCAAAAAACTTCTATCAAAAAGAAAAGGTTTTATAATTCATCTTTAATTCACTTATAGTAAAATATACTGTACAAAGTAAACTGAGCAAGGAGACCAAGGGACCTACAAACAAGGTAAGAGGTACCCTAAATCTTCTGCTTAACTTGTCAAAAAATGCTGTACTCTCCATCCATTATAACCCTGAAAAAATACGGTATTTTCAAGTAYTTCCCTCAAAGCCCCATATAATAAAATATTCCAAAGTGCTTAAGATCAAAAGGTAGAGGAACTAGTTGGCCCAATACCTCATCCTCCATACAAATGCTTAAATGGCAAGAAAAATAATTTTTTTAAGAAGACTATCCATAGTTTTTTTTAGAAATTAACTTCAATAACAAAATCCAAACTCAGTGAAATAGGAATAGCTACAAAAAAACTCACTTGAATGTGAGCCTGAGTTGCAGTGATGACCATATTAACTACAAAGCCTTCCAGCATTTTTAGATGCAACATTTGGCATTGAGGGCTAAAATACTAATGGCACTGTAACTCTATCAGGGACTAACAAATTCATACTCTGTATTATAAGTCTAACAGAATAAATGATATTTTCAGTGCTTTATCATCATCCTCCATTTTCTCTACTTTTCTCAAGATAAACGTACATTTAGGCATTATGACTACCTCTTCAAAAAAAATAAAAACTTATGAACAAACTATACTTTGCTGCCTTCATAATGTATCTTCTAGCCTGTAAAAAGATACTGTGGTCTGAGTGTAAAACTTATCTTTCAACAGTATTTTCCATAACACCTTTCTTTATATGTACAACTGAGGACATCATACAAATGCACGAATACCTGCACGGAAGAGAAGCAGGTGCCCATCCCTATTAAAAGAGAATAAAAAAAMCCAGAAAAATACTTCCCTATTTTTTACTATTATTGCACCATACAGCATATTATAAATGGAACATAAACATAGCAGGGAGAACAAAAAAACCCAGGAGGCATTTGAACAATGATTTCAAAAGTGTTCTCTCTGATTATGCTAGAAACTATTTAAGAAAAGTGCAAATTAGCATACAAACCGACGTACATTCTGCCAAAAAGACACTCTATCGAAAGAGGAAGGTAAGTAACATTTATACTGGTTATTACTGGTGATCTAGTCCTCTCCAAGACAGATGTCCAAGTTGCTTCAAGATGAATACCAAAAAAGTAAAGCTCATTCTTGGTCACAATAAGCAGCTCATAGTCCCAACAGCTGTGTATCTAAGATTGGACATTTGCTAGGGTAGAACTTCAGGATATTTAAAGCAAGAGCAATAATTGCACTATTCTCCYTGAAATTTTTTCTTCCTAGTTCAAAAAGACATGACTAATATTTTCATAGTAAGATACTGTTTTAAAATGTAAGATTTATAGTATCAGTCATTAATACAAACTGATATGTTAACAATGCACTCTAGGCTGAAAACAGATGATGACTGGCCTCATGCCTCACTATGCATGTAAGGCACGCAAAAATAGCCTGCTCATGCACATCTCAGATTATTCCTCTGTTAGCAGACTTCAACAGCAAGAACTACACAAAGAGTAGAAAAACACTCCTGTGGTATCAAGTAGGAGTCTGTGAAACTGCAGCATTAAAATATTGATATTTTATATTTAACAATTTTAAATACAACCTGTATACAACTAAAATTATCAGTTCCTGTTCATTTGCAAGTATTACACATGTAACCACTGACTCAGGCTGTCTAGAAAGACTCTGCATTGCAAACGGACCGACGTTAAGCCCCTCAACTCAAAATGCATTTAAGTTCATAAAAATTCAAAGCAGAAAAGGAATAATATCCTGACTACCTGCTTCCAGTAATGAAATAAAGGACCTGTTGCAAATTTCACATCCGCTTGGAATTCCACACAGGAAAAAGGCTTCAAAACATCAGCACACCTTTCTTGTAGTCTCAAAATTACATATTACTACATTTATATTTAAATACTTAAGGCGGACATACAAACTTGACATTTTTCAATGCACGTGAACAGTACATTCTTCAAATACCGGTATCAGCAACATTTGGCACTCTGTAYAGCAAAATAGAGAGAAAGACGACCTAATTTATTCAAAACATGGGCAGTGGTATTCCACCCAAAAACAAACTAACCCCTTCCCAACTCCGAGTCAGATCATACTCCTGCACCACTGTCTTTTCCTATCTCAAAAAGTATCTTTCTTCCAGGTTTTTTTGGTGGTTATAGAGAAACTAACAGAGGACTTTACCTCCACAAGGTTTTCAGCACCAGAGCAGAAATTTCCAACATAACCAACTGGATTCCACTACATTTCTGTTCCACCCAATTAATTCCACTTCTTATACTCAGGTGAGCAAAACTTTTGTCACATCTCTTGCAATGCTCTCAGATAAAAACCTTCTCCTGCATATTTAAGTTCCCTGCCAAAGGCCAACTTCACTTCAGAACTCACCAGGGTCAGGTTACCCAACTTTAGAGGGAGTTTATGAATAGGACATGGAAATTAAGCACCATTCAAATTAGGACAATGTGGGAACGTATCAGTTGGTTAAAGGTACCTGTCAGCTGCAGACCACATGCTGAGCAGATTTCACACATGCAAATAACTTACTGCACAAACCAAGTAAAGGTGAATCTAAAAACTGCTAAGGCCTTAGAAACATGCATCAATCTAGATCAAACAAAACGATGGAATCAACTTGGTCTGAACTGCGAGGCGGACACACTTCCAAATTTTAGTTGTCTGAATTCAGAGCATTAATCGAATGATCCCATGCTGAGAAGTAGCTGCAATGTAATTTATCCTCAGATATAATGAAATCTCTGTGCCAACAAAATTTCAAAATTCAAAGTAACAAAAAGATTTCCTGATGTGATTTGGAAGAAACTACTAAGATGCACACAACACTGACTTTGGGATTTCTTTGCCACAAAGAAGGTAAATGAAAAAGCCTCGATTTAAGTAGTCTAGATATAAATGCAAATGTAGCCTAACAAGAACAAGAAGCTACTACAGTCCTTGGCTGTATTTTTTTCCCAAGGTCCCATAAACTGAGGCTCAAGGTGAGGGAAGGCAGATCTGAAAGAATGACTTTGGCTGATTTTTACAGCTGTTGCAGGTGTCCATTTTGAAAGCTATGCAGGGTTGCAAACTTACAAAAGCAAATTGCAGAGTTCCCACACACACTCCCCTCCAGCACTAACAGCTATACTTGCATTAAAAAAAACAAAACAAAACGAAAAAGCTGTAGAATTTTGCCAAACCTTTGCCTGTTACTGCAATGTTTAAAGCATTCATGCCTGGAGCTGTCTCCTCTGCCCCTCTCTCTCCCAAGAGGCAGCATTCTCACAACAGCTTCAGAAGTYGCTTTACTGCAAACTGCGATTTAATCTTCAACTTAAAAGCCCTGCTCATCTGCAATGTAAGCTAACATGTCAGACTGCATTCTGTGAAGCGAGGCGCGGGGCACTCATCTGCTCTGCCAACTGTGCTGCGTGGGCAGAAACACCTGGCAGAGGCAGAGCAGGCAGCTGTAGAGGTGGTGAAAAGAAGCCACAGCAAAGTTCATGCAATCTCATTTGCTAATGGCACCAGCCATAAGCTGCAATTTATTTCACCCCAGTGTACCATTACGGCTAGGACAGCATAAACATTGACCTTACTGCTTGGGAACCACAATGAAAAACAGATTACTGAGAAAACTGAAAAATGCCAGAAATCATTTACTCCATATATAAGGATATTGTTGGCTGTTAATATAAACTAGATTACTGAAACTTTAAAGTTGTGTAAAATATTGGTCCTTTTTAACTTCTCAGTCTTGAACTCCCAGCTAAAGAGGCACATCTCTTCAACACAGAAATTACCTCAGAAACAGATAAATATATTAAATATGTTTCTCTGAGAAGCACTGCTGGGGATTCTGGGACRATGGGAGGCAAGGATCAGATGAGAAGGGTCTCTAGAACTCTTACATGAACCCAGAATTTTTTCCTGTGCAGATGCCATCCTCCCCAAACACTAATTTTCTTTTAATCCTTAACCCAACATGAAAACCACAAGGCACAAATTAAAAATCAAAATTAACACACAAAGTCAAATAAGGTTTTACAACTTCAGAGTAGTTCTTTCTCCCAGTAAGCTTTATGAATTAATACTCATGTGAGACCCTGCTGCTGCAGATCAGTGGAACTACAGATAGTATATAAGGTTTTCAAGCACATAAATATTAAGAAACTCTGCAAAAGCTACAAGACCTAGACTTCTAATTTATTTACTCTCTCTATTAGTTTTGATGTCATTTTACTTATTTCAGTCACTGAAACATACTTTTAAGTGTATTTTTCTATTATAGGAAAAAATGTGAACAAATCACAGTAAAGGTAAATAAATTTAAATTTGAGCAGACCCATGCACTGTTAGTAGAACATGGACAAACCATATTATTCTATTATGCAATGATAAAGGCAATAAGAACTTAATCCACATCTGAAATTCCACAGGGTACAAACATTCAGAAGGCAGAGGTGGAGAAAGAAACCCAACTGCCTTAAAGACACCATATGATAACACATAACAAGAAAAGGCTCTGCAGAAACCAAGCTTGAACTCCAGGAGCCAGAAAAGCCCTTCCAGTCTTGTTTTTCCCAGGCAGATACTTTCAGTGACGGATCAGCCATTTCTAACTACAAGTAGCAAGTGCTTTGTTTCAGTGCTGTACATCATTACACACTGAAATATCAGACTTTAATTATCTATAAGACAGCCATTTTAGTAAGTTCATTAAACAGAAGAAAAAAAAAAAATCAAGCCTCGAGATCCTCATTATTGTTTGTTAACAATGCTCAGAGTGTAGCACTGGCTTTTGAAGACTGACAAGACATAGCTTCTTACTAAATCTATAGAAATTGCATTTAGTGATGATCTCTGTCACAGAATAAGAAGCAGAAAGATGACTCTGATACCCATGTTAGTTTTTCTCAGATGTCCATGGGCAACAACAAGAACACATTATTTAATTGTTCTGCTAAGGAATTTATAGTAGCCTTGGAAGGGAAATAACGTTCACTGCAGGGCTTACAAAATACACTGGGAAAGAATTTCTCAGACCATTTTTCTTTAAGCCTCACCGCTCACTCTTTGCATACGTGTAATTCAAATTCCAATCCACCATGAGGAAACACGAACTTACTTTATCTTGGTTTCTCATTTATACAAAAATGCAATGAACATGGAAGTTTACATTTACTTTTTCACAACTAACTACAAACCTGATGGTACAGAAGCAAAATAATAATTAACCATCAATATTAAATATACTACCAAACCTCTGAAAAATTCACAAAGAACTGGGCTCAAAAAACTTATCATCTGATAAGTTTTGTAATGTTTCCTTTCAGCTATGAATATGAAGGTTTAAGCAAATCAATTTTGATACAAAACAAAACAATCCTAGTTCAACTTAATCTACAGGAACAACTTTAATAGACATGCAGGATTTGTATGTTTTAAAGTGCCATTTTTTCCAGCAAACCACTTCCAGCAATCTTCACTGCGTTTCTGCTAACTAGCCCATCTACAGAATGAATCAACGAAGCAAGGCTGAGAAGAGTCACAGGTTGGGACTTCCTTGCAATATGCAGGCATCCTTCTTCCCTGCAAACTGCAGGAAAAGCACCACTGTTCTAGTCAGTTTGTTCTTACCAGAGCACTGAAATCTGAAGAGACGTAGCAGGAAGCAGAAGGCTGCCTCACCAATTTTTACAGCTATTTGTGTATGCTCAAGATTCTGCTTTTGCTCTGGAACAAGAGATTTAGAATTACTCCTTTGCTTTGAATATCACAACTTAAAGACAACATTTACAAAAGGTACAGCTGTCACAGATTCAGTTCAATTCAAGTTTGAAGTCTTGTCTTAGACAGCTGCCTTCATATTTAAGAACATTACAGTATTAGATTCCAAAAAATTACTAGTCTCTTGGGCATTAAAGCAAACCATTTGGCTGATATTCCTAGCTTTTCCAATAGGGGTCCCTATTTTACAGGAGAAATCGGTCTTTCGACTCCTAGAGTCAGACAAATTAAAGCCACTCTGTAAAGAGGATTTTGTAGGCTTGATTTTGCAGGTAGGGATTCCAAACCAAAAAGAAAAATGTGACAAGATCCATACAAGTGTTGTTATGAACTAAGACTGCCTATGAGTTTAATTAAATTCCACCTCTTTTATTGAATAGTCCAATATTGCACTTTCCCTCTTGCATCATCACTAGAGAAAGGCAGGCAACTCCACTGCTCAAACTCTTACATGGCCACTCTACAAGAATCCACATTGTAACATCTATCCTCATCCTCTAATGAAYTATAAACCCTACCTTGGAGCAGAACCAATTGACTCTACCAAATGCACAGAAAACTGGCACATTTGAAATCCCTGTGTCTGTAACATAAGAACTTGAAAGTAATTTTTAAGTGTTTCCAAAAGACTAAAGATGCAAAAGCAAGTGTAGATATGCTAAATAAGCACCCCATCATGGAAAGGAAATTCTGGATCAATGTGTCCAAAATTATTCTAGCTCCAAATGATCCTCACCATGACCAGGGAGGGGTACATATTCATCTCCTGACTTTCAACGGAGGAAAAAAAAGAGTATCTCCTGTTTCTACTTTCAATTATGAAGAAGAAACTGTTGGTAAACATGAAGTTCAAGGAAATTGCAAAATAACGTCCCTCGAAACTTCATCAAAAGCATACAGGAAACACACGTTTCTCAGAAGATATTAGTTACATAACCCTCTTTTAGAGAGTTTCATGTTTATTACATGAACCTCTTTTAGATATAAATACACAGACTTTTAAAAGTTGCCTAGTATTAATATCAYTTAACTGCATTAAAAATTTTGGTCAGCTGTTTTCCTCAACTTAAAATTTGTGGATGTATCTATATCTGATTTTGACTTTGACATTATAACATAATAATTGATGATTGGGGGTTAATGGGGAGGAAGAAGCAGCTACAGTTCACTCACAATGGATGTYTTCTCCCTTCAGTATATTTTTAAGAAATATCAAATCAAGCATAATGTCAGCAGTGTCCTAGAAGGGAGTTACACTGCTTAACAACGCAGCCTGATTATGAGCCAATTATCAGAGAAACAAAAGTTACATTGGTATCAGAATGAACGGGGGAAAAAAATAACTTCTTTTGAGAGTCAAGAAGTTCTAGCTATGTCAGCATTCCTAGTACAACATATATAGTACAACAGGAAAAAGCTAAAATTTTAAATGCTTATTTATCTGCCATTTAAAGGCTTCCTGAAAAGTAAAAAAAAAATCCCAAATGCAAATTAGATAAACACATATATACTAAATTCTTCTATCTTATCTTATGAATAAAAATCAATTACTTTTCTGAACTATGGCACTAAGAAAACATCTAAAGCATTCTACAGTTACAYGAAACCATGATCTTTTTTCCCGTTGTATGCTGCAAAAGTAGAATTCTCCACCAAAAGAAGTCCTAAGACAACAGGTAATCGCAGGTTAATAAACCATCACCTGAGAGCAAGGAACTTGTAATCTGCTAACAACTGCATTTTTAATCAGAGCCACACTTGATTTTCATCCATATATTTACTGAAGATCAGGTGYAAAACTACGACTACAGATGTTTTTATTTTCAATACCTTTTATTTTCTAAAATGAAATTATGTCCTCTTAAAAGGCATACTCTAAGATTTCTGTTGCATTCACTGAGATTTTACAGCTACAACTTTCTGTTGAAAGATAATAAAATATGTTTTTAAATAATATACACACAAATAGACACACTTACACCACAAAGCAGCAGTTAACTATGGACAAATGGAATTCCAGATCATTTCAATATATATGTCTGACAGAACTCATGAAAAGCATCACTCATTTCTTTGATCTTTTGGTAAAAGATCATAGCACTTGTATGTTTAAAATAGGACACTAGAACCTGAGCTGCAAGAGAAGTGGAATGATTACTGCACAACCCCAGCTGTAGATACCTTACCCACACCAGGGTCCCTTCAAACACTGTTAAGACATTGGAGCCCTAATATTTATGCTTAAAGAGACTACTCATAGTCATTTTTAAGTAACCTTTATCAAATGGCAAAGTTACTGAAGTTTCATGTTAATCAGAGATTATTCCTTGCACTTTTAGAAGTATACTGCCATATTTTAAAACATACTGCTAGACCATATTGGAAATGAATTATTGATCCCCCCAAGTTGTTAAGATTAAACTTTTACAACCAATTATTTTAAGATAAGTTAGCTGTAATGATGAACAGTTATAAAGTAAATTAAATCCCTAAATCATATGCTGTTTATGATGTTTAGATTGCTGGCTGTATGAAAGTTTGTAACCACCTATGCAAAAATAAAACATTAACTGAATTTAAAGGAACATGGAAGAGACTACCGCTGCCTGATGCATTTAATATTTTATTAACAGTAATAAGTATATTTTTCATCACCAAAACACTGGAAACAAAGTGATTGTTACAACTGCCAAAGAAAATGAGCATCAACTTAATTTACACAGTTCTACTAGCGGTAGAAAGTGGACATATTTAAATACAGCTCCATAAAAGCCTAGCTGGCCCTAGGTAATAAAGAATTACTCAATTAACCAAAAACCAGAGCTTACAATACTAACTGGTGCATTTACAAACTTGAATCATAAAAGAGTTAACAATTGTACATTTACAATTTAAAGAGAGATTGCTTGTACAGTGTGTGATAGAAGAAAAAAACCCAGAGATTTAAAATCAACACTCAATCATAAGGGAACGCTAAAGATAAACTCTCAGTACATGTCATTAATTTAATTTGGACTTCCCATTTTGAAGTTTACATTCATTTGCTTAAGGCATACCTCAAATCCATCTACAAAGAGAAAACCTCACAACTACCTACACAGTTCTAAAGCAATTTTTCATAATTGCTTTATGAAAAAAAATTTTACAGCATTCCCAATTTATATGATGCTGTAAAAGAGCCAATGGCCACTATGCAAGTATCTTGACAAGTATGTTTTCTCTCAATAGTGTTGGGAAAGGTCTGTTTACAAAGAAACACGGAGTTCAGTACTTGAGTCATAGAGGTACTGTATGTTTCTCTGATGATATTAAAGGAATAGCAATGTTACTTTATTACTCAAATACCCACAATCACAGTCATCTAGTTCGAGACCTACTAAATGCTGGATTTGGTACTTTGAGTTTTAAGTTTAGCATACACAGAAACACTTCCAATAATCTACACTCCCCCCTCTCCATTACATTTTGTGGCTTTCTCCTACTACTGAGGGAACAAAACCACACATAAAACACAATCTTCCTGAGTTGTTAGGGCACATCTGAATTATGACTTGTTTGTTAAGTTCTTTCAAAAAAGGAGATACTTTTGAAGCAAACCAGTTCTTGTGGAAGGTCTTAAAACTTAAAAAATTTAGAAAATACTGAAACACAAAGGCTATAGAAATATATTGTTATCTTAGTCCTCCTGAAATATTACAAAATCACAATGAATCACAGAATCAGTACATCTGGAGTTGGAAAGGGCCCATTAGGATCACCAAAGTCCAATGCCTAGTTCTGTGCRGGACACCCCAAGAGTCACACCATGTGCCTGAGAACATTGACCAAACACTTCTTGAACCTTGAAAGGCTTGGGGCTGTGACCACTTCCCTGGGGATCCTGTTCCAGTGCCCAACCACCCTCTTTTTTTGTATCTAATCTAAATCTCCCCTTATACAACTTCAGGTCACTCCCTCAAACCCTGTCACTGGTCGCAAGAGCGAAGAAATCAGTGCCTTCCCCATCACTTCCCCTTGTGAGGATGCTGCAGATGACAATGAGGTCTCCCTTCAGTCTTCTCTTCTCCAGGCTGAACAAATCAAGTGTCCACAGCTTCTCCTCACATAGCTTCCCCTCCAGACCCTTCACCATCTTTGTGGCCCTTCTGGATACTCTCTAATGGCTTTATATCTTTCTTATATTGTGGCACTGCAAACCGCACTCAGGACTCAAGGTGAGGCTTCACCAGCACAGGGTAGAGCGGGATAATCACCTCCCTTGAGTGGCTGGTGATGCTGCACCTGATGAAGTTGTACTAAAGACTGAAAAAGTCCAAGTTTGTCCCTTACACTGAATATTAGTTAAGAAAGCAGTCCATCCTCCCATCATCAAGATACTATGGAACTAAAAATAGTGATTTAGGGCATACTCCATTTTCTTTTTAGAGAAAAAATTCAAAAGGCATTACACACCCAACTGGGATATCCAGCTAGCCTGCAAACAATAGAAAACTTTCAACATGACAATTTATTGTAGAGACGTGCTGTAGAACTACAAAATTCATTTTGGGCATGCCCGACACCATCCTACAGGAGATGCAACACTTGTGTCGAAGGATTAGAAACACACAGGAGGGGGAAAAACCCCCACAGTACTAGAAACCTAAGAGAAGTAAGAGTTTCACCTGGCCTCACAGCCTCCTTATGTATCAGCTTCAAGAGAACAAATTCTCCGCTTCACGTGTCTCAAGGCTCCTAGTTAGAATAAACCCTAGACTTTTGGGGTTTTTTATTCAGTGAGTGGTGTGGCATGATGAACAGAGATCATTACCACCAAAGCGCACTGATGGAAACTCCCATTTCTGAATACTTGTGTAACATCTCACTGGTAACAATAGCTCTTGAAATGTTTCTAACCATGAGACAAATCATATATTTACAGCTACCGGCAAGTCTGGAAATAAAAGTAAATATAGGAAAAGTAAATATTGTGGCTAATGGTGAACACAATGTTATGATTAGGGAGAGTACACAGGACAAAGTAGACAAGTACCACAAAACAGCTTGAATTAAATGCTTTTCCCTTGTCTGGTTTCCCAAAATGCCTCCAAAACTAAAAGTTTACTCTTCTTTGTAGAAATGAACTACACACTACATTTTTTAGGAAATGCACTATCAGAAAGGTCCAAAAAATGATTTTGACACTATACAAGTCATCACTGTATCACTTCTGTGTTTCACAATTGTACAAAAGACAAATTGAATCAAGGAGAAAACCTGCTTTTCACAGTAATCATGCTCTTAACATTTCATTAAAGCATAATTTGAATTGAAAGGTTATAATAAAGTAAGCTKCTTCTGTAATTCCTGGTCCTTTTTGTGACACTCAGAAACCATAAAAATCTAATCTAGAAGACTTCAGTTATGGATAATACACTCAATTCAGCTTTCATTTACATTGAAGAAGTAGAACATGTCAGATGTCTGCTTATTCAGGCCTACCTTAGTATTGTGATTAAACACATGACTGAACTAACAAACAAGTTACAAGAAATTAAATCTTTTCATTATGAGCCAGTTGTATCAAGTAGACACTTTGGGTAAAAAGTACCACTTTCTAATTCAACACTTGCATAGAGAAATTCCAGGTGAATGAAAAACAATGTTTCTAAAAACAGGAAAAAAAAAAAAAAGACAGCTACTATAATGACACTGATTTCTTACCCTACGCATGGCTTCCTCCTCCTCTTGACGCTTCTCATAATGTGCAAAGTCATCAAAGATTGAGGTGGTATGCTTGAAAGTTGCAATTATTTTAAGCACTTGCTTGGCTTTTTCTAGGGGTACCTCTTGAGTGTCCCTCGAATTGGTAACCGGTTTGTTGTCATTGTTTTCCAAGCGAATATGTCGCAGTTGGTTATTGGGAACGTCTTTGACAAAGATCCATTTGACATCAAACTTCCCCTTCCACTTATCCTGAGACCAGACACCAGCATATGCATTGTAGTCCACAACAGACTTCATCTCAGCCACTCCACAAAAGTGTCCACTGCCATTCACACTGAAGAGTAAATAGAGTGGGCCTTTTCCATTCAGGGACCGGTAAGCAGCATCCAAGCGCTTATTACCATGCTCAGTACTACACCAGATAGAGTACTTAATGGAGCGATGAATATCGTCCTCTGAATAACTTTTGATTATAAACACACGTCCATTCTTCAGATTCCAATCGAAGTCTTTGGGATTGTAGTTGTTTATGGCCTTTAGTTTCTCCAGCACTGGGTGCACTTCCACACCAGAAGGTGAGGAGCTGACGGATACAACACCTAAACCAAAGTTCTCGCTACCAGCTCCGTTGTTCTGGCTGAAGCCCACACCCCTATTACGAGGAGCTACCCAGCGGTTTTGCAGCTGTTGCTGCTGCAACTGGTGAGGCTGGGCCTGCTGCTGAGGTCCTTGTTGCTGTTGTGGTTGCTGTGGCTGAGGCTGCTGTTGAGGCAGTTGGCTTTGCACCAGTGGTGGTGGTTGAATTAATGGCTGAGGCTGCTGGATTATAGTCTGAGGAGGCAGTACTGGTTGAGCTGGGGGTGCTTTTACCACTGACCCTTTGTCATCCCAAGTTCCAATATTCATGTTGTGTTTTATAGGTGGTGGCGGTACAGCAGGGCCCCCAATGCCCACATTACCTTTAGGCTTGAGTTTCGGCTGAGGTTTAGCAGGTTTCCTTGCAATTGCAGCCCATGAGGTTGGCTTAGGTGCTGAACTGCTAACTGGGGGCACGCTGTTAGCTGCAATGCTTGTCATACCTGTACTGCTCAGAGCTGAACCTACAGTTTTTGTTACAGCAGCCGTCATATCTCCACCAATTTTCAGTCCAGTCATGCCTTGCTCAATGCTGCTAATCCCAGGCACCTTGCTCAGAGTATCACTGCCAAATCCAGCCTGTCCATCTGCTATGGCTCTCCCAAGAGAACTAGGTGGATAGCCATAGCTGCTGCTGTAAGCAGAGCTTTGCGTTGATTGTCCCTGAGATCCACTTGTCCCCCACGTAGAGAAGTCTGCATTCCCAGGAAAAAAATTAAATCCATGCTGCCCGAGAAATGGAGGGGTATTTCCTAATGCCCCAGGTTGACTAAATACACCATCAGGTATGTAATGGTGTTCACCATTGCTCATCTGTCCATAAGTTGTCAAATATGGCATTGGAGGGTCGCCTGCAGTTGACCATGCTGCTTCACCTAAAGAGTATGGAAATCCAATGGATGGAGCATAATAGCTAGGCATATATGGGTCTGACATTGGTGGATAGCTGTTACTCTGCAAGAAAATAAAATAAAAAAATCAGCAATATTGACAATTATGCTCAGGGAAAAAAGAAACCTGTAATACAATCCAAAACATTTTTAGGGGTTATATGAATGTATTTGTAACTTCCACCATTCCTCACAATGTAAAAGATGAGTAAGGTATCCGTCAGATACAGCCATTTTTTCAAGGGACCTTCTCAAAGTACTAAGGGGCCACCTTTTTGGAACATTATTCTTAACCACTAAGCCAGGTTTAAAATGCCTCCATGCCAACGGTATCAAGAAAACAACAAGCAAAAAGTCGTAACAACTGTACCTTCATAACTAAAGAAAAATAGTTGCAACTATGATTTGAAATTTTGGTATTCTTAGCTTTTGTCAAATTTCTCACTTCTAATTGCAAATTCCAACAGAATATTATAGTGAAATGGATGCAAGGATGCCTGTTTGTTTCAGGAATAACAACAATAACATTTCCACGCTATTGAGAATGGGCATTAAATCAGTACRGCACCAGATAGACTCCTGGGAAATCGCAGAATTTACTTCTTGAGACATTTGAAGGACTACCCCCACACGACTTCTGGCATTGTTTTGAAGAAAAAATTGCACATTATCATCCTCTAACTGATGCCTCCTTAATGTTGTATTATTGGGGAAAGAAAGCGAAGGCAAGCAAAATTCTTAGGCTTTCAATAATTTGCACTTTCTCTCTCAAGACCACAAAAACTTACAAACTTAACATAACTCATATTAACTTTCAAGTACAGAGGTAATTCACAGCTCTGAAAGTCAAGTCATTAACTTCCTGGCAGAAGAGTTGTACCAAGCCGTAGTAATATTAAGCTTCCATCTATTATGCCATCAGCTGTGAGCTACTTCTACCACCTTCAAAGGAAATAATGTCCAAGCAGATAATATATTCTCAGAGCCAATAAAACTGTTGTTTTGGACTGCATACAATAGATGATAATTTTGTTGTAAATGCAAGGGTTTGGGCTTTGGTTTGGGGTTTGTGTTTTGGTTTTGGGGTTTGTTTCTTTCCTAAAGCTTCTTCTAACTGCATCTTTCTGAAGCCAGAGCACAAGCACAAGAGACATCAAAGCATGCTTTTTAACTGAACTTTTTTAAGAATTCTTAGGAATACCTCAGCTGCTTAAGACATCATATGATGAGACAAAGTATGATATAAAATTGTATTTCAATGGATACTCAGGCAAGTCAGTAATGCTAAGAAATGTCCAAAAATTAAGTCTGGAAGTCAGCTGAACGTCAAGGTAGTAAACAACGCTCACTTACCTGATTTGTCTGACTACTTAGATATGGCTCAAAATCATCATCATTTACTGCATCCTTTTGATGAATCGAACCGTTTTGTACTGAAACTAGAAATACATCTGTGTTAGTATACTCTCTGGAAAATCTATGCTGCACTTTTAATCTAGGTTACACTTCTTAATCACCTGTACATTGGAATACGTATTATTGTGAAGCAGAACTCCAATTTAAACAAAATAGCTCATTCTACTGATCATGATGATCAGATCTCAGGAGAGGTCTGCAAAGATGGCAACTAGAGCAGACTGCTCCGACTATTCTTTCCTGAGATCCACAGACAGATGAAGAACTAGAGGCACACCTTATTTGCACAGGCAGTAAATCCAGCATTTCTGGAAGTACCAGACCAAGTGCAAATCTGCAGACCAGCCCAATCTATAGACATATTCAATAGGTTCAGGGAAAGTTGCAACACACAGCTTTCTCCTGCCAGGAGGGAAGGCAGTTACCCACCAAGACAACCGTGAAGGGCACCACTATTCAGCTACTTAATCCTGTATTTCCTACATAACTGTACTGCATTAGTGGCATCTCTGAAGGGGCAAAGTAAGAGAGAAATAAGAGCTTAAGTCCCAAAGGCTGATTACAAGCCTTTCCCAGTGTATATGCCACTATATGCTGGAATCTCTTCCTACCTGCTCTTCTTGGTCTCCTATTACCTTTCATTTCATCTAAGGCATTACACCTACCTGGAATTTTCCAGCTGCCCAAATTACTTGAAGTGTCTCTTTACCATCCCCTAGGCTACTATTCAAACAAAGCCACATTGCACAAATTTCTGCTAAGTTCCACTGTTTCCCATGGTGCAAAGCAGAACAGGGACTTAAACCAGCACTTGCAATTACACAACTCAAAGACGAAGATCTCTTCTCAAAAATAAATTATTGGTTATCCAAATGCAACATTTTTTGTTGTTATTTGTCAAAAAGGTTCAGTGGGGGAAAAAAAGTGTTTCAGGATGATCAGTAAGGTGCACTGAGAAGCCATGACAGCAGAAGTTACAACAAAACAGCAGATTTTCTGACAGCTTAAAACACTGAGTTAGTGTTGATGATCAACAATGGAGTTGACTCTGCAGTTTCCCTCTTTTAGCAAAAGTTTCTGAAAAGCATATACAACCATATAACTAAATATTCAACTTTGTTGAAATTAGTGTTTAAGAGGAAGGTTCTTTTCCTGCTTCATTGGAAGGAGGGAGGTTGCCACCCAAAATTCACATTATAAGCCAAGTGTTGCCTGGACCAAGTCATTTGCTTTTTTTTCACATTTGACTTCAACACCTCTAAAACAAAACTGCCTTCAGTGAACGAAACTAGCTGAAAGAAATGACAAAGGAATAGATATAATCACAAGGAATAATCAAAATCCTGGAAAATTTTATTAACTTCAGACAGCAGTAAGAAGAGGTAAAAATTCATAATTTAACACAAGTTTTTTTTCAAAGCTATTATCTGGGAAGAAGAAAGCAACTTCTGTTTTGAATACCTTCTTGAAATTTTAAAAGAACACTTGACACTACAGTTATTACAAACTAGCACAGTGCATTTCTGTACTAGCTACAGTCAAATATGACCGGCAATGCTGAGCACAATGTGGTTTAGAACTAGATAGAATAATATTCCTAATTAAATACCACATTTAAATTAAACATTCGGTGTTGGGGGCTCTTTTCCCCAGTAAATAAAGAGTTTCAGTTAAGGTCATGAATCATCCTGAATTTACACACAATGGTGACACATTAATGAGCTGGAACACTATATTCCTCTTCCTATTTGGCCCAGTTACACATGGGGTGAGCCTCAAAACATTGTCCATGCCATGTCCACTGCTTAGACTTAACCAAATGGTACAGACAGCACAACTCTCAAATACAATTCTGTTTTAATGAAAAACATGGGCAGCGGCATACAAGTTTCTTAAAAGCATGCACCCACAAGTAAAGGAATAAACAGCTGTATGTCAAGACTAGTATCCCATCAAAATTAATCCCCTCACACTGACAGCTAATCTTCATAAAACATGCATCTGCTGTTTATTGTTCCACATGTATCCAAAGGTCACTGAAGACAGAATTGTTTGGTCTGACATTACAACTAATAGAATATTCTCGTAAATGTATTTTCTTTCTTATTCATTCTGTACAGAGATCTTAAGTCAGTGACACAAAATATTTCTACAATGACATTTTTCCTGGTGAAATATATACATTTCCCAGTGAAACAGCATCACTGGAAGCATGTTTCTTTAGCTTTTCATTCTAACTTTACATAACGTGTTAATAGTGAAGAATGTAGCCCACACAGACATTTAACAAGAGCAAAGGAATGCTTCATTCCCAAAATCTGATGTTAAGTGTTCCAACTGAACAGGGCAGTGATGAAGAATACTAATTGAAACTAATCTACAGATACTAAAAATATCTGTATCAATACAACGCTAAAACCACTGCATGTTTCTGCAAACACTGTGAAAACATACAATGTAATTACTTATTGGGAAGAAACAACTCATCAAACAGAGGAATTTAAAGCTAATAGTCTTTTAACTGCTACTATCCCTGGAATAACCACTCATAAAAAATAATGGCCAAAGGCATAAGAATAACTTTTTCGTTAAGAGTCATCACACCTTAACATGAAGAATAAACATTAAAAGAAACATGTAACATTTCATTCTTGTTTTAAACCTAATAATTACATTTAAGCCTTCTACAAACCAAAAAATTATTACACACACTTAAGTGTAGAAAGAAGTCAACACCTTCCTATGACTAATGCGATACACTGGCACAATAAACAAAAGGGGGGGGGGGGGGGGAAGGAGTTCCAGGAATGCCTTGTTTCTCCACGCCCCTATAAGACATAATTTGATTGATGTCAGCTCTGATGTTTTATGTCAACTGTACAGTAGTTGACAACTAGAATAAGAAAACTTCCATGACAGGTTGATTTACTCATTCAAGTCTCTGAAATACCAACACGAATATCTGACACAAGAGATAGACAGTACTGTGCTACATAATAAAACTTCAATCCCAAAAATTCTGGTCAAAAGAAATAGCGCAGTACAACAATTTATAATCAATTAGAATAAAGCATCCAAGGCATTTAACTAGACAATACAAATCAGCTACCTCCCAATATCATTTGCAAGTCTAACATTTTTCATTTCAAAATGAAATAGGCATACACCCCTTTTACTGCTCACTCACATTCTCTCATATGCTCTACCAGGCATGAAGACAGCTTCTGCCATCCTCTTTAACATTACTACCCTTATGCACAGAACCAACTTCAGATTAGTCTGTTGACTCAGTATCACATCTTCCCTCGAAGCTCCTTTAAGCTGAGACCTATCATGACAACTGAAATAGATTACTGTCTGGTAAGATGTGGTCAGTAAGGACTGCTGATACAGACTTAATTCATCCTCTTGAAAAAGCCTCTAACCCAGAGCCAACTACTCATGCTACACCGTGCTATCTTCAATCTCCCAGACCTTTAGTCTAATGCTAAATTGTAACTTAGTTTCACTAAACAGACATTACACCAAATAATTTAACAGAACAGAGATTATTGTTTTGTTTCACTATAGTTTTCATTTAGGTCATATTCTCACCCAGAGAATACATTGTGAGTATTCATTATTTAAAARGATGCACTAAATAAAAAAAAATCCAAGCTCAGAAATGCAAAAATCTCTTCCTTACACAGCAAACAGAGATGTGTTTTGATTCAAACATTCCACAGCAGTGACAACTTATAGAACACAAAAATATGCTAACATAAATAAGGCAAAGTAAAGCTGACTAGTGCATTTTCACACTGCAACGTAGCACCCAAATAGAAATGCTTAATACTTCCACTCCAATCCACATACATAGAGTATAGTTCCAAAACTACCTGTATGATTCTCTAACAGATACATCTCATTAACCTCACTAAAACAGAGAAATGATAATTCAAAGATTGTGAAGCCACAAACTGCTTGCTACAACGACTCTGACTTTTCTTCTCATTTAACAGCAACATGGAAGGTATAACCACAAACTATTTCAAAAACACTAAGTAGTTGAAAGCTGCAGTTTGGGGGGAAAAAAAAAGTAGAAGTATTAGAATATGAGAGAACGAGTGCTCAAGAATGACCAAACCAAGAAGGTCTGAGGAGGTAAATATGTTCATCTTTCTCTGAATGCAGAGAAATTAAAAAGAACAGGCCAAATTCAGTGAGATGTGGGAACCATGTGCCACCTCACAAGCAATATCTGTAACAAGAAGCAGATAATCTGCATGTAGACAGAATAATAGAATAAGTACCCTGTGGATAACATTAAATGACAGCTCACAGAGAACAATTAGATTAGTCCAGATAATGAACTAAGGGGGGCAGAGAGTATCTGAGCTCAAAAAAAAATGTTTCTTATCACCTKAAGTATAATAAGCATATTAATAACACAGAGGTAGCTATTCTATAGCACAGTTTGCTGAGCAGCTAAGAATTAAATGGCACGAGTGTTTAGGCAGAAAGAAATTCCAAATGGAATATTAGTAAGAAAACAAATTCCAGACAAAAAAATTGCAAGATATAATCTGAAATGCTGTTTACAACTGACTTGCCAAGAATTTTAGAGACAAGAATATAAAGTAGTTAGTAGTTCCTTGTTTCTGCAGGAAAGAAATCCCACTGACTATGGTGTTTAAAAACTAAGACATTGACAGAAACATGAAAAAAGCAGAAGGCCTACAAACACTGACAGAAGATTCTATACTGGTGCTAAAATGAAGCAAGACCACAAAAATTCTGAGAATAAGGAAGGTGATGTTTTCTGCTCACAGATGTGAGTAACTAGTCACGTGGCTGCTGTCTAGCAAACTAAGTAAGCTCTTCAAAAAGATTCTTCTTGATGACTCTACTCTCTACACAGAAAGGCCCAAGGTGTATTGTTGAAAGAGATTATACAAGCATATCACCAAGTCAGCTAAAAAGAAATAACTATTTAACTGTCTGACTTCTGACATTAATCTTTTGCAAAATAAAACATTGTAAGCTGATGTACTGCTGTGCCACAGTAAAAATGCTGGGAAGTAACATTTTGGCACACACAATTTCCTGTCATCCTGTTCTGAAATAAAAGACATCCTATAGCTACAGCCTCTTTCCATGACTGCCAGACATTATCTTCCATAAACAGCAACATTACAGATTTATACAGAAATACAAGGTATTAACTTACCTTTATTTCCCTGTCCTTTAGGTCTCTGTATAGAGGAAAGTGGGGGGGGGAGGGGGAGGGAAAGCAAAACAAGTTTAGTTAGAATCCTCTAATATTAACTTCAGGGTAATTCTATTTATTTGCCAATTCTGCCCTTTTCAACTTAAATATCACTTTAAAATATTACTAAAGCCATGCTATTATAAAAATGTTGTGACATTACATGAAATAACATTATGAAATATTACAAAACCAAAACTTGATAGAATTTCACCAAAAAAACATTGAAATCATCTAGGATTTTACAGCACGTGAAGCTGAAATGGTGCTGAAAAGCTGAACAAGTGAACTTTGATTGCCCCCGAGCCTGAAAAAACATAAAAATAACACATAGAGTAAAAAAAAAAAGTTAGTAGCTTAAGATTACTGCCAGTACTCGAACTTCATTATGATATGTCATCTTTTAAATTGACTGACAGGTAGTCATCAGAGAATACTCTACAACGCCTTACTTTTTAGATATATAAAGGAATATACAGTGATATGTATGCTGAACTACAAGCTGTGCATTCCTCATCTAGGCACTTACATTGAGAAAATGATACAGTCTGTAAGAAGCTTTCACACAACGAAATAATTCCTTAAGGTGGAATTTTTTTTTTTTTAGGATTAGTCATTACAAAACACTGTTAATCTGTCATGCACTAAGAATCAATGTAACAGTACAAGTTACAGTATCCTTAATTCCTCTACAGAAAGATAAAATAACTTACAAAAACAAATGCTAGTCCGTGAAAATCTAATTCAACTTCTCATATACTTTCAACTAAGCATGAGTGGGTCTCCAAGCTCCATCACTCTCTTAACAATTTTTAGTCCTGAAGATCTTAGTATTCAGAAAGTTTAGGAGGTAACCACCTCCATGTTACTTTCATGTGCATCTACCTCAGAGTTACCRTAACACTGTTCAACACTGCTTCATCTAGAGCTGCACTGGTTAGTCACCTCYCTCTCTAGAAACGGGAAAAATCTCTGTAATCTTAAAAACCCCAACCGCCTTATCTTTTGGGATGAATCTAATCCAGACACAAAGGCATGCATGCAAAGACCAACAAGAGACACGGAACTAGAAAAAGTTGGGAAGAAGCAGCCTGCATGAAATATAGAACAATGAAAAGCTAAGAGATCACTGAGCTAGAAATAAATGCTTAAAGGAAACTGGAGAGCACGTATAGGGACAAAAGAAACAAAACATTAAAAGCACAGAGAAAAAATACAAAGAAGCAAAAGACTGCAGGGCCAAAACTTCTGGGGAGTGGCAGAAGCCCACGGAGGAAGCAGAGACCAAGACAGAACAGCTTCCAGCCAGAAAGAAAGATCAGCAGAGGCCTAGCAAAGATAAAAAAATAACAAATTCTAAGCTCCGTGAACGACCAAGTTAAAAAAAGTGCTGCAGAGCGCAAGGAGAAAAACTGAGAACTGCTGGAAGAAGCGGAGACCGGGGAAAAAGGAGCAGAAACCAGAGGCCCGAAGGGAGAAAAGGTGGGCGAGGAGAGCGAAAAGGCAGGAAGAGAAAGGATGCGGTAACGAGGAGCCTGAGGGAGTTTGGGGTGCGCAAGGGAGAGGAGACGGCGCAGGGCGCCGCGGGGAGCCCGCACTGAGGGGCTCTCGGAGCGGAGAACAGGGAGCCCGCGGGGCTTTGCCGGCAAGGGCCGGCTCCCGGGTGGGTCACACACAAAGCGGGCCGCGGGCGGGGGCCGGGCCGGCACGGCTCGGGGCTGAGCGCCGACGGGCCCTGCGGGCGGGCGGGGAGGCGGAGCGGCTCCGGCGCGGATCAGCGGTTATAAATAGGGGCGGCCGGGCTGCTAAAAGAGCCCGCCATCCCGGCTCCGATGGAGAGCCGCTCCCCATGGCGGCGGCGAGGGAAGGAAGGAGGGAAGGAGGAGGCCGCGAACCGCGCCGCCCCGGCGGCGAAGGAAGGTGCAGGTGGCCGCCCTGCCGCCGCCCTCCCCCGCCGCGGGTAACGAAGGGCCCGGGAACAGGGAATGGGAGAGAGCGGGCGGCCGCCTCCCCACCCCGCGGGCGGTACCTGGTCGACGCTGGTGGCTGACATTCTTCACGGGGAGCCGCGATCCCCTCGCTCCGCTCCGCCTGGGCCTCGAGTGATTCCGCACGCCGGGGCCGCTCGCTCGCCTCCGCCGCCGCCTCCTCCCCGCCGCCGCCGCTTGATTGTCGCCGCCGCCGCCTGGGCTCGCCGCCGCCGCCGATCGGGTTCCCGCTGGAAGGAGCCGGCCGGMCGGACACAACGCCGCTTCCCCCCCCTTGCTCTGGGCTCCGCTTCCCCACAATGGCGGACGAGGCTCGGCTCCCACTTCCGCTCCGCGGCGCCCTGACCTTCCGCTCCCCCCTCCGCCGGCGTCGCCACTGACCTTTCCCTTCCCGTCCCCGCCTTCTCCATGTCACGTGGGGCGGGAAGCAGCTCCGCGCGCGCGCGCGCCCGCCCGCCGCCCAGCGGCTCCCAGTCGCGGGGGGGCGGGGCCAGCGGCGGCGGGCGGGAGTGCGCGTGCTCGCGGCGGGAGATGGCCGGCGGTAGGAGCTGGCGGCGCCTCCGGCAGCGCGAGTGCGGCTGAGGGATGCCGGGGAAGGGGGCGATGGAAAGTGTGGACAGTTTTCTCCGCTCCACCGCGCGTGTGCCGGGGACCTGCTGGGGCGCGGGGGCGTGGCGAGGGCGGCGGGCAGTCGGCGGCGGGGCAGTGAGRCGGCCCAGCCTGGCTACCCTGAGCGGCTCTTGCTGCCTGCCGAGGGCTCGGGCAGCTTTCCCGCGGCCGCTCCTGCCACCCGTCCTCTCCTGGGTCACAGAATCACAGGATAGGTCAGGTCGGAAGGGACCACAGTGGGTCCCTTTGTCCAGCCTCCCTGCTCAAGCAGGGCCATCCCAGAGCACATGGCGCAGGATGACATCCAGGCGGTTCTTGATTATCTTTAGGGAGGGGGACTCCACAACCTCTCTGGGCAAACTGTC
The DNA here is from genome assembly GCA_018881555.1 of Amblyornis subalaris. Classification (NCBI taxonomy): domain Eukaryota; kingdom Metazoa; phylum Chordata; class Aves; order Passeriformes; family Ptilonorhynchidae; genus Amblyornis; species Amblyornis subalaris. Next base: position 1,173,183 of record JACAXG010000001.1, read on the forward strand.
CCAGTGCTCAGTCACCCGCACAGTAAAGAAGTTCTTCCTTATATTCAAGTGGAACTTCTGTGCATCGCTTTCTGCCTGTTGCCTCTTGTCCTATTGCTTGGCACCATTGAAAAGAGCCTGACTCCATCCTCTTGACACCCTCTTTTTAGATACTTAGACACATTGATGAGGTCCCCTCTCAGTCATCTCCCTCGAGGCTGAACAGGCCCAGCTCCCTCAGCCKTTCCTCATAAGAGAGATGCTCCAGACCCCTGACCAACTTACCATCCCTCCACTGGATCTGCTCCAGGAGCTCCATGTCTCTCGCGCTGAGGAGCCTGGAACTGGACACAGTATTCCAGGTGGGTCCTGCTGCCTCCCCTGTGTGGCCTAGCTGCCTCCCCTGTGGCACCTCATAGCAGGTTGTAAGCAGGGTCCAGGGCACTGCCTGAGGCCGGAGCCCAGAGCTTAGAGCCCGGGCTGTCTGCGCACTCTGGGTGGATGAACTCATGGATGACAACATTACCTGCTCGTAACCCTTATCCTGCAGCCTGCATCCATCCGACTCTGCTGCTGCCCAGAATTTGGATGTCTATGCTTTGCTACAGGTTTGGTGGGAGAACAGACGATGTTTCATCAAATGTGGGGTTTTTTATTTAGCTGGTTTCAGCTCTATCATTAATGAATTACACCATCCTTAATTGATGGAAAAAATTCAGTTGTATAGGGGCTTCCTGTAGCAGCTATCAGTAAAATCCAAGACCACTTCAACCATGCCACCAGGGAGAATTAAGCATTTATAAACTTGAACCTGAAAAGTCAGCATCGTAGTTAGTATGCTGCTTAGAGTTTGGAGGAAAGAATGCCTTAAATCCAATACAATTCTGTAAACATATCTGTAAGGGCAATGGAAAGGTGCATCCCTGATAACCCTGAGTCCAAGTCCCTTTTGAAACTTGGTGCATGTGTATTTTCTTCACAAAGTAAAGTGTTATCGTTCTGGTTTTGGTGGTTTTTTTAGCAATTGCACAAAGTGATCTTGGGGAAGTAACAGTTCTGGAGGAAGAGTCAGTTTATAGTGACAAATCATTTCTTAAAATTGTCAAAAAGTGAACATTATACTGTAAGTTACCCAGAGTCGGTGTAGTAAGATTTGCAGAGTGTTCATTTACTCTGTTGCAGTGCAGTCTAATTTTGACCGGCACCCATCAAGGAACAACCTAAAGTACAGACGGAAGCAAGAAGAATGATGTAGGTCATCAAATAGGTTCTAAAAGAAAAGATTGAAAGAAGTGGCCTTGGTTGGGCTAGAAGCAGAAGAATGAGGCTAGGATATGATAGGAAGAAAGTAATCAAATATTTTTATGCATTTCAAACGGGACAAAATATCATGGATTTAAACTGCAGCTGGCAAGGTTAAAGTTGATCTTCTTTTATGACACCTGGATGAACTAGTTGACCTTTAGAGGATCTGCAAATTTAACTTTGGATAAGGCTGTTAAAAACACTATCCACAAATAAGACTGCACTCTCACCTTTAGCACCACAGTTGAAAAGCAGGTGGAACCCTTTAGATTCATTCTTTCATCAAATTTCTTTCTCTTTTTTCCTGTTTTCCTAATCCATAGGCAGAAGAAAAGTAAAAGCGAGTCAAACAGAGCACAGGCTCTGGAAGAAGTGCCCAAATTAAATAGTGTCCTTTCTGATAAGCTAGGCATTCATTTCTGCCTTTGGTTTGTTGAGGTTTTTGTTTGTTTGTTTGTTTTCCTGGCGTCTTCTATCTTTATTTTATTCAGCCATAGTGAAATTACTTCAATCTTGGAATGCGTTTTGGTGTGGTGATGATAGTACTGCCATGAGAAATGTGGGTTCTAATCTCAGTGATGAGAGAATTCAGATCTCAGCATTTCTTAGGTCATGGGGACTACCAGCCGCGGGTACTTCCCATAAAGTTACATGCTGAATACGGTACTGAAAATTCCAGATTTAGAGACCTAAATTTGACATCAGTAACACTCAATAAGAATCTGCCACAGAAGTCCATTAGGGAATCCGGACCAGTGGAACAACAGGCTTTAAATCATCTGGTTCACCCAGGAAATGTGGCTTTTTAATCCTCTATTTTTGGAATCATAAAATGATAATAAAATGACAGTGTTTTAAATGGTTTTGGCCTTCCTGATTAGACAGAGAAGTCTGGAAAGAAAGCAGCCAAAAACTTTGAAAACAGGTATCAGAAAAGGAAAACTCAAATTTATTACTTGTTTAACATCTCATTGGTTCTGACCCAAGGCCATTAATTTTACAAGGCTGACAGTTGTTTTTGAATATTTCGGGTTTTAAATGGCACTCCTTTTATAGATGTTCTGTATTGCCTTTGAGATAGTGCTGGCCCCTAGTGACTCAATAACATCTATTTAGTTAAATATGCAATGTAATAGGGGAATAAATAAAACCACTGTGATTTTTTTATTCACTTTATAATGATTGCTGTGATTTGTATGACAAAAATCCKATGTGCTGCAAATATTTCCAGTTTTTGATAATGTTGCTGTCTGTGCTTGGAAGTGATTCTACATTGTTCCTCCTTATCTATACCATTAGGAATGTGGTAGAGTGAAAATTATCCTTAAAGAAAGTGCAAGTTCAGCAGGATTCCAGTCTGCATTGCAAGCTTAGGCTCAAATGAACCTTTTTGATGGGGAATAATGCAAGCCTCTGAGGACTTGCTGGAATGCTCTGTGGCAATTAGTTCTGTAATATTATAGTTCAAGTTCCGGCCTTATGTGGCTCTAGAGACTTTGGAAATATATACGGTTCATTTTTCAAAATGCTTTTAGGCCTCTTTTTTATCTCCTCTAATTTTCCATCATCCAGCAGTTACATTCAGGAGTAGTATTTGTGATCTGAGCTATGATCGTTTGATTCCACCACCCTTTGCCACCAGATTATCATATTGAAGGTCTGCGTCATCCCTGTGCATGACTTGCAGAGTTGGTGCCAATGGAGCCATTTCTAGGCCACTCTGCTGGCAGTTTTCTGAATTGACTTAATTGGACAGGGAGTGCCAACCAACAGTAACATTCTCATCAGGACTCCGTTTCCTTGTGGTTCTTTAAAATGCATATCAAATGGATATGTGCTCATGACCCTGGAAAGGCCTTAAGGCCCTTCTAGAAATGTAGCTCTAGGCTGCAACAGTGCTCAGGAGGAGCATAGTTTCCTTTTGTTTAACCATGAAATCAGTAGGTCCTTATCAAAGTCTTCCCTGTTACATTCAGCAAAACCTTTTGGGTTTTGCCATTACTGCTTTTAGCATAATTATTGTGCCAACTTAATGGCAAACTTAAAGGGCAACAAGATGACTGCATTTACTTTTTAAAGTGCCTTTTCCCCTTTAGCTTCACTTGACAAAACCAGAAGAAGAACATATGTATTTTTAAAAGTTAGGAAAACTTTATGGTAACAATCTCTTTGCAAATGATTGAGATTTAATACATAAGTTCTGAAGTGCTCACAAAATGCAGTGAAGATTCTCTTTTTAACCATTAAAATGTAAAAAACCACCATGATTTTCTCACACAACTCCAAGGTTGTCACTGGACTGTAAAATAGGTGCTTTGTCAAGTCTTGGCTACCCATAGAAAGCGTCCCCCAGAATCTTAAAAAGTAATAGCAGACAACAGAGAAACTGTAAATAGCTTGCTGCCGCTGTTTCTCAGTGTAGCCTAACAGCTGAAAAGAGTTATGAAAATATTTGTTAAATAAGTAGAAAATACGTCCTACCAATGTTCTTCTGTTTCCACTTCAAAAAATAYAAAAAATACATCAGTGCATTATGGTCTACTGTTGGTGATAGACCTTCTCAAGCAGCAAGCTGGACTAGGTGGCCTTCAGATATCCCCACCAACCAGTACTTTTATTATTATCTGTGATTGAGAGAATCTGTGAATAATTCATGAACAAAGTCAAAGCTCAGGTGGCAGTGACTACTGATGAACACACTTTCCAGAATGTCCCAGTTATTAGCACTCCTCCAGCTGCCCCTTGGCATTAGTTGAGCTCAAAAGATTGGGATGCTCAACTTCATCTGACACAAAGGATCATTGCATTAATGAAAGTCCTCATAACATGGGTATAAATGAATGAAAAACAGACTCAGCTGCAGGTAAATAAAAAATTTCCCTCTCTGTGTGTGAGATTTAATAGTTCTGAACTATTAAATATAGGAGTATATAAAGACTTTGTCATATATTATTTACTCAGTGGTTATTAAACAACTACATGTTTTGCCCCCTATGTGAAATTCAGTTGTATGCTGAAGTCCAGGGTAGGTCACAGATTCCATCAAGCATTCTTTCCAAGATTTGAGAAGTTCTGAATGTACAGCAGCGTCTGCCTAACAGGGAATTTCAAAATATGCAACAGGCATTCTGGAAAATACACTGATCGTAAAAGGGTGATAAAGTTATGCAATATGTTAATGTTGTTGATGCACTTCTTGGGAATGAAATACAAGTTTGCACTAAGGAAGGAATTTGGAGGAAAACATTGTATGAAAGGACTGCAGAATTGTATGATAGATTGTAAATAATTGTAGAATAAAATTATAATTGATGGACTATTAAATAGAATGTAGTAGCTCAAAGCTAACACTGTGACAGAGTAAAGCAGCCAAATTAGTGTAAGCTGTCTTTAAAAAAGAAATTACAGTGTTTAACCAACAATGATTTCACCTCCTAGATACTTTGATTTTATTTCCTTTGTTACGCAGTGTGTTATTTTTAGTGGGCTCCATTATCTGGGAGCATGAGGTAAGGCAGAAACTTTTCACAGTGGCAAGCTCTTCTCCACAGATATACTAATGTACAGTGTTAGTATATTTGATACCAGTGTGTGCTGTCTATTTGGCTTAGGGGAGCATGTAGCCATATCACAGTAGGCTGGGTCCACAACAATGATTAGTTACTGASAGATCTTATCTCATTAGTTCTTATGAAAGACAGCCTTAAAAATTAAATATATATGCTCTCTATTTCTTACATCCTCTCTGTGAACCCCTCCTGTCCATCAGTCTGGTTTTTTATTTAAATTTCACTAGTATCTTTTGTAAAATGAATGTCTCTTGCTGTCTTTGCTCCTAGTCACGTAGAGCAGTCTACTGGTTGGAGTACAACACTGCTCACCATTACTGCCTGCTTGAAGCTCGGCTCTGCCATCATCCTGATTACAGCCTGAGGGCTACACAAGATTCCCCGTGGACATAGTTTATATAGCTGGGTTACTTCTGCTCTGCATCATAGCACTATTCAGACTGTACTTTTCCCAGTCCATTAGCAAACAGCCCATGGCCTGTTGCCACCTGTTTCAAGATACTCCATATGCCAGACCAGAAAAAGCATGGAACTATCGTACAGACACTGCTAGATACTATCGAAGTATTTTTAGGTGACCTCCAGTAAGAAAAGCTTCTTTAGTTCYATTTAGCCTGTGACATTTTTACTCCAGCACAGCTGCTTATGTGTTTCATTCCCCTCTCAAGATTTGGCTTTGATGAGCTGTAGGTAAATATACACAAGGCTAGTATCTGTTAGGAGCCTCACATGCTAGCCTGCTTGCCTGAGAATATGCACAGAATGCTATTTGCTAATTTTAACTTTATAATTTTCCTGATGTTTAAGAAAAATTGTCATGAACTGGATTCCATAATTATTTCAAAGGCAAACCATGTGATTTCCAGCTCAGACATTAGATTCAAGAATAGTCTTTGTAGTTAAATCAAAGTCTACTGTATCAAAGAGACATGGTGTGCATTTGCTGAGACAGTCACCTATTCCATAAGTTTGCTTCGGCACTTACTTTGGAAAAAAGTATTAAATAGATTATGGAAAGGGTACACAATTCTACCACATTTGTGACTTTCTGTTTGCCATGGTGGAAACCTTTCTGAAGTCATATTCTGCATGTGACTCCCTCCACTTCTGACTATTTCATTAGATAAATGAAATGTTTTTGCTGCCTGGCTCTTCATGTTACAGGAGTGCCCTATTTCTCATTTTCCCCTAAAACTTTTACTATTTTTTTGTTCAGAAATGGCAGAAACTTGTGTCTTTTTCACAGGATTCTGTTTTTCATTCTTGCTCAAGAAGTCCTGCAACTTTTTGGTAGACTGAGTGGTTTGGCTCTGCTCCCAGCATCCGTACCACATCCCATTCCATTAATCTGATTTCTAAAATTGGAAAATTTTCATCAATTTCATAACCTTACAGAACATTATAAAATCCTTCTATCAGTGATGCTTACATTTTTTTCCTAGATGCTTTTTGCTATGTAGTTTGCTTAGTGGTTAGATTTAAAAGTCGTTCAGCATAATGTTGTAGATGTTAGCTGCTAACCAGAAGAAGGGGAACTGGAAGGTTATCTCCAGCACAAGCTCCAAGCTCACTTGCTCTGACAGATCCTGAGAGAATCATAGTAATCCCTCTCCTGCAGGGCACCTATGTCTAGAGCCTGCTGTCTATAAAGGTGTGTCTATGCATGAGTCCTCTGTTAACGTTCTTAGAAGGAGACCTATGGATCGGAACATTTGATATTTTGTATTTGCGCCACTCTAAAATAATACAAATTTGGAGAAGGAGAAAGTTTTGTTTTATTTGAAATATGTAAGCCCTACACCTACTTTGTCAGCACAGCCACTCAGCATCCCCAGGATAAAGGTATTTATATACTTAGGCAGAAAATAAATATGTTTCATTTCTATTTTAATATCCAGATATTTACAGAAGAATACCATGAACAAATAGGCAGCAAAGTATGACTCCCCCATTGGTATATATAGGAAGAGTGCAACTTAAATTCTATTTTAAAGCAGAGATATCTTGTACCATATACAAACCAAACTTAGGTAATTTCAAAATAAAGATAAAATTACATTGATTAGTACATAATACATGTATAATTCTCATTCAGTCAACCAATAGTAACTATGTCTCCTCATTAATGACAAATGTCYGTTCTTTATCGCTGCTTGTAGCTCTGTGTTACTTACAAGAATAGATTTATTTACTGTCTTGCCTTCCTGTAAAATAGCAAGTTAAATCTAGACTGTGAGTTCAGTGTAAAATGCATAAAAAATGCTTTCAATATGTAAAAGTTAGAACTAAGACCCTTTTTTTCTAAATATAGATTAATTGAATGAATAAATGTAAAATACAGCTGACATAGCTAATTAGATGATGGAACCCATAACCCATAGGCTATTGTGAATCCATTTTTCTTTTAACAGCCTCATCAGAGAGATATACAACCCTTTTTATATTTCATTCCAGACAGAGAAGCTGTCCATTCTTTCAAGGGTTTTCATTAACTTATGTAATCAAACATCTGATCAGCTGCTGGATCAACACCATTAATTCTAGTTCACTCACAAGTGTCTCCAGGGACAGGATTATTTTTTTCTAAGCAGTGGTTTTCGCTTTCAGTTATTTCACTAATTTCTATTTGCCGCTGTTTTGATCTTTCAGATCAGTAACTGCATCTCATAAACACTCATGCTAATTCTGGCATGACAGTGCTTTCTCTTACTCCTGACACTTCACAGTATTCTTTCTAGTATAGTTGGCTAGTCATGGCCATTTCTATTCCCTAATCTTAATTGCAAGGTCTGGAATTAATCCTCCTAATTCTACAAGGCATGAGTACTCAGGCACTTGAGATTTGGTCCCAGTCCTGAGTCATGGCAAATTCAGTTTACTTTATGCTGATCACCCATCAATTTAAAGATCTCAATGTTGTATTATTTTCAATCAAATCTCAACAATTAGTCCGAAGTCTTCCCAAAAAAATGCTCTTCATAGGTAATATGTAGGGTAAGAATTATATACATTATGGTGCACTGCTCAGATCAAATACAGACTTTAAAATAAGTAACCATCCCTCTATACTTAAATTAAATTAGCAAAAAGAATAAAAGTATTAACAAACTTACTGTATTGGTTCATGTTACATTATTTTTATTCYAGGGAGTTTCTCAGATGAGACACCTATTAAATGTCTCTAAGCATAATATACTACATTTTAAAAATTGTGTGTTTTCATAATTGTATGACCGCATTTGACTGCCCAGTGAACAAAATTAGTAATACCTTCTTTCTTCGGTTAATTGTTTTCCAGTATTAAAATCATGACTACTCAGTCTTTCTCACTTGTTTTCATTCAGAAGAAGAAGTTAAATTTTCTTTACTCAGGGAATTCTGAAAATTAAAGGACATATCTGTCTTCATGCTCTGGGCATAATGAGTTGGGAAGAGAATGTCCTACACTAAGGCTCAGTAAGAGCCAAATTTTACGCATACTCAGCAGTACTCTTTCACCTTTATTAATTTAGTGTTTTTCAGAGCTGTTGTGACTTGCTACTAACAAGCAATCAAATAGCAAGATTTAAAGAGGGGAGACTGACAGCTGCCATTCCTACCTTCAAAACGAAAAGTATTTTGCGACTTTTTGTTTTGGCAGCTTTTAAATGCATCCACTAGGTGGTGCTTGAAATCCAGGGGCAACTGTAAGTCATTGTGACTGAGAAACATTAAATTGTAATTCTGTAGTCAACACTCCAACATGAATATTCTTGGCAAGAGGAATAAGATTGCTATCCAAATGCTTGGGTTCCTCCTTTTCCAGAATTGAGTATTTTGTTTCAAAAGTAAAACTAGATGTTCACCATTATGGAGATGTACTGCTCTCCATTAAAAATTTCAGTGGTTCCTCACCTCTGGTACCCTCAAAATAGATCGTTTTCCATTAGTATTTTTGGCATGTGAAGAAAAAGTTTATGTCCAGACTCAAAGTGATTTGGATAAGTAGTTCTTTAAATACATTAAATAAGACAAATCTTGGTGTTGCCCGATTGCTTCATCAGTCCTGAAATAAGTTTAACTTCCAGTAAGGACTGAAGGAAGACTGTTGTGATGGTACTGCACATGGCCAGGGGAAGGGGCAGGCAGGCCCCTATGGCCAGTTATGCAGATATGAATTATGGACACAGTGCCAATTTCCTTGTGGAGACCAAGTCTTGTTTTCTCAAGTTATTCTTTAACCATGTGCTGTGCAATCATTCATCCTGATGTAAATGTCAAACGTCCAACTTCTTTGGAGCTGTAAAAAAAGCACAGCTGCCCCAGATTTCTTGATCAGTTGCCTGATAATTCTCCTACCTTTCAATCTGATGGTAAAAGTTTCTGGCATAATTATTTKTTCCTGACACTGCTTCTCTAGCAAAGATGTTAGTCTTGTCAAACTGTTGTCCAGTGCCCCAGTGGGAGCTTCCCTTAAGCTTCCAAGAGAACCTGTGACACCTGTAGCTTTCAGACCACTCCAATTTCCACTCCTCCTGCCTTGAAGGTGAAATTCTGGTGAGCCAGGCCTCACTTCGCATATGGTTATGAGGGAAATGCCCTTCAAAAAGCATTTCTCTGTTCTTTGCAGACTCCAGGAGAATAAACTCCTTTAACTTGTATGGCGAAGGGGGGCGTAGATGGAGAAGGAGAGGGAGAAAACATCATGAACTTGTGCCTATCCTTTTTGCTTGCCTATGCACCTTSGGCAGGTGGCTGAGGACACTCACACTGCTTGTTCAAATTTTGCCCAAGAAGTAGGCTGGCAAAGGTGAGACCAATGAGAGGGCTCTGATTACCAGAGGTCTAGGAGGGCTTCAGGTTTGGGGTGAGGGAGCTGAAGAAGTGAAGTGTGGGAGCCTGGTGGAAAAGTCAAGGTAATACTGAGCGTGYCACACTAGCAGCTATTGACGATTAGGAAAATCGAATAGTTTAAGAGACACAGGACAGATTTCGAGTTAGCCAAGCTTCTGTTATTCACAGAGAAATTGTTTGTAAAATTACTGTATGAAGGAAAAGCATCCGTGAATTGCCAATGGAAGAGATTCTAGAGAGGCTGTTATTAAAGTCTCTAAAGGGTGCACATGTGAACCTGGAGAATTCAAACCTGATTATTGGTAAGTGCACTGCAGTCAAATTTCATCTGTCATTTAGGTGTAACGAAACGTCTGTTTTGCTTATGGTCAAAGCGCAAASGCCCTTTTAACTACAAGGGTGGGAAGCAAAGTAAGGTGTATAAACTAGGATGATGTACATGAGAAGCTAACCTTTCATCTTTATATTTCTACATCATGTCAAATATTTTTCATGTTTAAAACAGTCTATGTAGAAACAGCCTAAGGATATTGATCTTAAAGAAAATTAAGGATTTGGGTCACTGGAAAGCTATAGAGAAGAAATTAATCAGAAACTCAGCATTTTGTGCAAAGATGATTTATAGGACATRAAAAAAATAGGCTTAATTATCTGCAGTGCATCTTTGAATAATGCTGATATCCACAATCTGAAATATGCAAATTAGAAAATGTTAGTGCAATCCTTAATTAGTACAAGGTTGATTGTTCAAAGGCTTCCTCTTTCTCTTTTTATTTGTTATTGTAGATCTGAAATGGATACACAAGTTTCATAGAAACACTATTTGCTTTCTTCAGTTTGTGGTTGCTGCTAAAGATTAACATCAATTTTAGTGTTGTACCAGAGTGTCTTCATTTTTCAGTATGCCAAACTGCCAAAAATCAAAGTCTTTCTTTTAAACCAGAAGTCAYATTTGGGTAGATCAGGTTAGCAGATTTTATTATTTATTTAGCTCATTTATTCATTAAGTTTATGGTGAGTTTTAACAACCTAGTTCTTATTTCACCACTTCTGTTTCATTTTCATGTGAGGAGGCTGATAAAATCTTTGTTCATGGCAACATGAGTCTGCTAAATAGTCAGGGGCAGAACTGTAGGTGGTCGTCTCAGCAGAGAGCCAAGAAAGAAGCCCTTGGCTCTGTGAGTCCCCAAAGGAGGGAGGGAGCTACTCCCTGTGCCAGTCTCAGGAGAGAGCATTTTCAAATCCAGATGCAGAAGGAGCATACTCTGATGTCTATGCTTTAACATTGCTCTTACTGTTATGGGCTGTAATGTTATTTGAAGAGAGAGAATTTAGGTTCAAGAACTGAAAATAGATCGCTTTGGTAGGACCTCAGCTAGAAAGGAAAGAGTTAATTTCTATTTCACTGGCATAACATTATGTAAATTTTCACTTTTTTAAACAGTGATTTAGTCGTAATTTCTTGTAAAAAGAACTAAAAGCAATTAACTAAGTTTCAGGATGAAAATAAGACTACATGGCTTTTTCAGTATTTAATGCTAAGGTAGGACAAATTATGTCTTCTTTGGTTAGTTTGTAAATTTTCCAGTGCAAGCTGACTGGAAAAATGTTTAGGTTAAATAAGGARTTTTTTTCCCCTGCCATGTTCTGAAATTGCTATTAGTTTTAAACGAGGCCACATTCATTCTTGATGTAAATCCAGCCTTTGCAAAAGGGGGGGGAAAGTGCTTTGCTTTGCTTTTTGAAAGCTAGAGAAATAGCAGGTAAAGATGTCTTAAAAGCATAGTTTCTGTAGTTTTTCACAAGACTCTCTCACAGAATGAAGATGATTAAAGAGGATGAATAATCAAGGTGTTTGCTATGAATTAAACATTGCATATATAAGGAAAGCAAACAAACAAGCAAACAAAAAGCTGGAGTGAATGACTGTTTCTCCAAATAATGGAGAAACCACAAGAAGGTTAGTAACAGGCAATACCAAGGATATGCATTACGACCATATTATTTTTGTTTGGAAGCAAAATTTTTCACCCACTTAGTCTAAAATTAGGTTAATGTGAGATGGAAATTAACTGTAAGAAATCAGAGATGAGATCCCTTACTACGTTGCTACAGGAAAGAGATGACTAATAACAATTCTGAGACAGAGTACAGTATGTGCTCTGTTTTGTGCTTGTATTGCTGTCAGATATATACCATTTATTTCTATGCAATTGGTCATGCTCTTTTAGGATTGTCACATCCACTTCTCACTTCCAAAACATTTATCTGGCAACTAATATATGTCTTCCTGGCTTGCTCTGATGAATGATTAGCCAACAGCCTTGCCCTCACAGCTCAACCCTTCTCTGCTTCCTCCTTGCTGGTGTAGCAGATGTCAGCTCTCTGCCTTGCATTTTGGCTATACCTGAACATCAGGCTTCTCTGTATATTCATCCCTAGATCATACCTCTCTTTTTTTAATAATTGACTCTGTATAATGTGTCCAGGATAGAATTCTCTTTGTCTGCTCACAAACTGAATTTCTCATTCATGTTATGGTTGTCTCATTTATTGAGACCTTGTTCTGGTTATGTCAAATTCAATCTTGCCTGCTCATACTTACCCACAAGGCTGCTGTAAAGATTGCTTTTTGTGCACATCTGAAAGCGTTTTCTCTGTGTGTTTCTGTATACTCCAATTTATCTGTCACATCAAATGTAAGATGCTAATCCTGAAACCAAAGCACTTTTTACTGTCACCATCTAACCTATGGCACCAGCTTTTCTTTAGCAGTCAGTYAGAATTAGGTGCAGGCCGCCTTCTGCCTCGCTTTGGGAAAAGCTCCTCAAAAGGACTCTCCTGCTTTCAAGTCTCTCCTTGAAGCTCTTGTCTAGGCCATTTCTAGGCTTCTCTAGAACTAGGCTGCAGACATGCAACAATTTAGGCTTCTTATTTTGACCAGTATGGTTCCACTGTTTTCTTGTCCTCTGTCTAATTCTGTGTTTTTGTGTTTTTCTTACATGTAGATGAGGCTGCCTGAGGCCAGGGACGAACTTGTTCTGCATCTGCATGGAACCTAAGAGAATAGAGCAACATCGACCATAATAGTAGTACCATCAATGCATACATAATATTATTCATCTTGCATGTTTTTTTGGAATCACAGATATCTTTTGGGGTTAACCAGATCATGGAGCTACCTTCTAAGTCCTTCTGTGCTCATGCCTTTTGTTGAATTTCAAAGTTCCTCTGCCTGGTGAGATGAAAGGACATCATAGGGAAGAACTATTTAATTTCTAGGGATAGCTCTGTCCTCTGGATACTTTCATCCACTAAAAGAAAGGATATTGACAGAAGATAGAAATGGCTCTTGTATGCTTCCTTCAATGGTGCTACTATAGAGATGATGAATATAATTAGTATTAGCAATATAAAAAGCATTCTTTTCTAGTTGAATTTACTAAAGAAACAGTAAAGAAAATCAAGAATAAAAAAACCTAATTCATTTATTAACTCATCTGAGTCAGTTAATACCCAGTGATTGCCCACCTGGATTAAAGTTTATATCTCATTGAAGGACTCAAATATTGTTTCACTTGGCAGGCAAGGGTCTAAGTAAACAGGATTTCCCTGAAGGTAGCAAGAAATTATGATGCAATGTGGTTATTTATTAGCTTTGGTTTTATTGTCATAGAGATGGGCAAATAATACCCTAATGCTTAGAATTTAAATGGGTCAAACTATTTGCACTGCTTAGACTCTGCCCAGCTTCTTTATAAGTTCCTAGAGATAAGCTTCTCAATAGACATGATTTTGAGAAGTCCTTTATCCTCCTTTGATACTTTGTGCAAGTTTAAGTACTTTTGAAAATCAAGCCATTCATTTAGGTTTTGCAGTAAAACTACTSAGAACCATCTTTTTGCAGAAGATATTCCTCATTTAAACTCAAAGCTTTCACAAGGAATTACCAATCTGCTTGCACAGAGATCTGCCAATTTGGATTGAATTTTTTTCCTGAAATGTCCAATGTTGACGGTCTAGTCACTGYAAGTACAGTATCTAAATATCCGTCTGACATTTTACATTCAAATCCAAATATTTTGACACAGAATGCTCTCATAGGTTTTGGGTTTTACAGTATAAAATTAAAGCAAATTTCATAATCTTGGAATGCAGTAAATGGATGGTTGTCCTCTGGACAGATTTATTTAACTTGTTATTTATAACTTGTTACTTGAAAAACATATAGAAAAGTCCTTGTTCCCATTTTAAGGAAATAGCATTTTAAAGCTAATTAGTCTTTCTCTTAAAAAGTAACTTTCCTCTGGAAAAAAATGCTGAGAGTGAGGTGTTAGTCCTACTCATGAAATCTGCTTTCCATTTGATTAGGGAAAATAATTTTGATAGTGAGGCACCCCAGTCCTAGTTTTACAATGTCCAGCAGACACAGGTATCACATCTCTACTTCTAGTCACTCTGCTTACTTTCATCTGCAATCCTTCTTGTCAATAGTTATCAGCCAGAATTTGCTCATAGGTCCTGGCAGTGTCAGTACACCTTATCTACCATGGCATATGGCTCTTTGCTGTACACCCTCCATGTAGAAGTAATGCAAACCAAATGAAGGGCCTGCCTTGACTGTGCCTTTGCAACATTTCACTGGCGGCCTTCTCTGACATACTATATGTTTCAACTGGCCATAGAAAATGGGAGATCTATTATCCAATATTTATTTTATTTCTTTTCATTTATCAATGTGAAAACTTGTAGGAACATTGTTTCAATGTTGACTGTTTGGCACCAATCTAAAGCTTTGTTTTCCTGGTGACATTTTTACCAGGGTGTGAATTAAGACACCTAATGTAACTTTACACTTTTCAAGGTTTTCAGGCATTATCATTGCCTTTATGTAAGCTTTATAAAATGATAGGTTCTTCAAAATCACTGCCAAGACTCCTGTCGTCTACCATTTTAAATACAGCTAGTGGGATTAAGGCTACTCAATTGATACAGCAAATCCTATTAAAGTCATTTAGGTTAGACTTTAAATGTTACTTAGGTTCCTAATTCTCCTTTAATCTGAGTTAAGATGAGGTGCATAAATAAATTTACCCCTCTGGGCCTAGGAGCTTTTGAAAATCCCACCCATCAACATACAATCTACAGTTTTGTGTACAACTTAATTTATTCTCAAGGCCATAAATTGGATCACATTGCCTGCCCCTCTCTCTGCCTGTCAGTCAGTCTCCGACCTGTCTCTCCCTCTCATAACTTCTAAACGCGAGAGCTAATATTGACCACATTTGACAGAAAGGCGAAGGCCCAAAGGTATTAAGTCCTTGCCAAGTATAATGATTGGGGAAAGGCGATCTGCAGCACGGGTTCYGCTGTCCTCATGTCCCTCCAGTCTGCCCAGGCTCATGAGTCAGCACGTGTTGGTCACAGCCAGCACAGCACCACCGTCCCTGCCACGCAGAGGATCTTACCTCAGCTCCAGGAACAATCCACACAGAGAAAGCAGCAGGCCTTCACCATCTGCCAAGGATGGTGAAGGAACTTGAAACACTGGTCCACTGGAAACTAGGCCACACTGATTTCATCATCTAAACTCTGTCACTCACTACCTTGCAATAGCCAACAATGAACAGTCGCTTCTCAATAAAGCTTCTGGAAAAGYGCTCTTGAAAACCACACATTTCCTCTGAAATGGAATCAACAGAATTTATTTTAAAGTAGTTGTTCTCTGGACCGCTACAACTTTGCTGTCTTGCAAAGGGCAAAAAATTTTGACATGTCCCAGCAGCTGTACTGAAGAGCTGACATTGGTGCCTATCCTGTAGAAAATTCTCCAATCTAGACTGGCTCTATGACATTCCACTATCTTGAGATGAACTATAATCCAGTCTTGGTTCACACTGGATAATATTTCTAATCTCCCAGGTTTACCTCATCTTGATCCCAGGTGGTCAGCAAAGAGGATGGGTACCATGTCAGGAAGAATGGAAATCTATCCACAGGCCATGGCTCTAACTTGTCACATTTGGGCTCTTTTGTAAATAAGATATTGATGCCCAGGCCTGTGAAGCTTTATGCCATCAAGGCAGTGGACAATTCTTTTACATGCTGATAAAAGTACATCAGGAAACTCAATAGAGATGATTGGCCTTCAGCTGGAAAAGGAGAAACTGGTGTTAAATTAAATTAAGTTGTCAATGGTTCATCTTAAAGTTTTCTGTGTGTTAAGAAAATACCAATTGGAGGCAGCATAGACCAGTTTTTAATCCAGCATGTGAAAGGAAAATTATGATAGAAGAGTAGGAGGAAGAGATGAGAGTTAAGGAACCTACACAAGTCTTTACTCTCCTTATATATAGTGTGATGCATATTCTCACAGCCATGTGATAGGGCTGGGTCTACTGAGTCCTTATTGCTTTCACAACATGCACAGACTTCGAGGGGATGTCCATAAATGTGGCAGTAAATAAGCTCACTTCTGAAAGCAGTTTGGTGCAGATGATTCATACTCTTGCTACAGCAAGACAGCAGGATCAAAGCCTTCATCACTCTCTCAGTCCTTGAGTTACCCTGCCAGTTCCTGGCCGTGAATATTTTATATTATCTCGTCACACACCAAGGATTGCAGTGTCTTACACAGCAGAGTAAACTAGGTTTAATTTAAATAGAAGCTTGGGCTGTGCTTTTATTGCACTTTTTTTTTTTACCTTTTTTTTTACACCAAAATAGTTTTGCAAGTAGTCTATTGTGCTGTAAAATGAAAGATGAATTCTCTGCCAAGTACRTACCATCAACTGTCTGCAGAGATTGCCGAATTATATTACAGAGTAAGACTTTCAAAGGCTATTACTAAGTCGCTGAGTCACCAACCAACCTTGCTACACAGTATGTTATAAGCTTTTGGTCCAGTACAATAGAAAAAGGCTTGACATAGTTTCAAGCAATGCTATCAGCACTAGTAAGTAGACAGACAACAGGAAGGATGGATCATGGAGAAATTCAGACAAAAATCAGAAAGTATTTACTGYATCCAGACCTTTTACACTTTAAGGTTTCACTGAAAGTCAGACATCTTCAGCACTACTGTGCTGAGGCATTCCTACAGTATGGATTCAGAGAAGGATGACATCCATTTACACTCCTTTTTGCTGTACAAAATGGTCACCCGTCAGATAAAGGCATGAGCTCTCAATTCAGTTTTGTTTAGCTTGAAAGATTTCTTTCTTTAACAGTAATATTTTAATTCCAAAGTACTTTACATGAACAAATTCCCATGACAAGCTGGGAATCCTACTGATACGACTGTCTTCTCTTGATTTCACTCGCATTTGCAAATGCAAGAAGCTTGCATTTGTAAAGGAGTTTCCTTGTTCACTACTGTTGGTTTGGGTTTTTTTTACCTGTACATAATAAATACCAGATAGATAATATTTTTCCACGTGCATGAAATTTTCTATCTATTTAATAAATGGTTTTGTAATTCTTACCAAATGCTTATTCATTCTGGAATATGTGATAATCTTACAGAATAAATACTTCTATTCTGTTGATAGAGTAGGGTTTTTTTGTTTTAGCTGGTGTATGCTTCTTTGAGTAGAAAGGTAAGAGGAAAGAGCAACCCATTTGGCACCCCATAAATCAACTCTCCCAATAATTGTCTTGATTTCCTGACTCACAGGTCTTCATGTACATGTTTTAAATATGTGAATTCTTAGTAAAAAATCAAAGACCTGAAAATGAAACATTCCATGGTGATTTCCTCTGCACAGGTTTAAGCAAGTTAACTAGACCTTAATTTATAGAGATACTGACTACCTGCTATCATCAGTGGCTGAAATTAAGTGTTCAACATCAGTGTTCAACTTAAACTCTTAATCTTGATCCTAATGAAATTTGTGTACTAATGCTAAACTTAAGTCCATGTGCATGAAAGACAGACAAGGTCCTTCTATTTATCCATGCCATTCACAGAAAAAACATACAACTACTACTGTAGGGTTGAAACTCAAAAACCTTTCACAGTTTTTATAGCATCCTGTAAAAGAATGGAGCACAAGTGCATGTGTATGTTACAGTCAATCTAAGATAGTTGCCTCCAGACACCTCTTGAGCGCTTGCCACAGAAGACCTGTTACAGTATGATGTGGGTTTTACACAGATGTAAAGATTCTGCTGAAGGACTGYAAATTCTGGCTATCTGTTAAAAGGCTGTTTGTCACAGGAATATGCCAAAAGGCAACTTCAAAGAGCTAAATTTCAAGTCTTYGTTTTATAAGAGTAAACATCCTGGTCCAAGGACACAAACAAGGCAAAGTTTACAAATAGGCATAATTTATTTAGACAGAGCTTTCAAACACTTGAGCTCTTTTCCAGATGCAACTAAACAAAACAAAAACTTTACCTACAAGCTTCATCTTGCAACAGGTCTTAATTGCTCTGGTGAAGGGTCAAGTATACAGCATGTTGGCTCCTCTGAAGAAAGCCCTGGTGATATCACATCTTCATTGTCAGAGACAGTAGCTCTCATTAGTCTTACAAATACAGTCTCACTCGCAGGATTTTTAATAAAAACCTTAAATTTACAGATATTTCTGTAACTCAGTCCTGAGGGAAATCACTGAAACTGCTAGTAAAACTAACTTTGTTCAACGATGAAGTCAAAATTGCAATCCGAATTTTGTAGAAGAGCTAGTTAGAAGCTATGAGTTGCTCAGCTGAGAAGTCTAATGAAAAGTATTTGTATTTTCTCACCCTTTTTGTTTTCACAGATGAAGCTCTAAGTTGTAAGAATTCTGAGATGGCAAAACTAAGTGTTGAAAAATTATGAAGTGGTGCTTAAAAGCACTATATGAACTTGCTGTGGTATCCCTTTGTTTGTCCTGCCACCCATGGTTGGATTACACATTTGCATGCCAATTTTTCCCATGGAGTCTCTGTCCAGCTCTGTCCACAAACAAAAGGGGTGTTTTGTTAAACCTGTTGTTAGTGTCCCCTTCACATTCTGTTTTCTCTGTTTCTTTCTGTATTTCCAGCTTCCTTTTTCTTCTTGATCTAGGGTAAGTCCGTAGTTCTTCACTTGTGCTTGCCCACTTGTCCACATCTATATACTCCTGACTGCACACCCACCCATTTCCCAGCTTTTATCCTCTCCTTCAACACTTTCCCCCTGCAAGCTTGTACTCCCTATTCAGTCCCTTAGTTTCTGCTTTATTATCTTATTTTGGAAAAAAACCACCCCTCCCACTCTACCTATTTGTATTTAGATAGGCAGATTTTTTTTAASTTTTGTAAAATGTAAAAAAAAGCTGAAGAGGATACCTGTAGACATTTCAGCAGTGTATAAGAGTCCAAGACATGGTTAGATATGACCAAAATACCGATCAAAAGTAAGTATTAACTGAAGATGTAGAAAGCCAGAAAAGGGAAAAGTAATCTGTTACAAAGTTTTATAAACCTTTTACTAGGCCTAAGTATGCCTTTGTATATTGAATGAAATAAGGCTTTTAACCTAAGTAGGCCAGAGAGATCTCAAAGGAAACCTAATCCRAGGAAAAGGTTATACTAAAATTATACTAATTTTACTATACTAATTACTAATAACAGCAATGAACTTTTCACCTTTAATAATCAAACTCACTGCTGGGCAGCAAAATTGGACTAACATTGAATTCAATTTCACCACCCTTTCTCCAGGCAGAGTGGATATATTTCTATCACTGCATAGCCATGTTAAGGATCAAGTGCTCCAAGGCAGTTTTCCACCAGCACCGATCCGCCGCTTTGGACAGCAGTTCCCAGCTGCAATGAGATGTCAGGTTTTTGCCATTTAATTTCTAAAGACGGATTATTTTCTCCTAAAAGGTAGCCCTTAGCGTGTTCCAGGGGTCCGCAATGACCCTCTTGCGGCAGGGGCTGCGGGCAGCGTCGGGAGTCTCCCCGCCCAGTGCGGCCGCCCCTCGCCCTCAGAAGGGAGCAGGTACAGCTCGCTTTTGGGGCTGTAAGCGAAAAACTGGAGATGGGCTTAAAGCGCAAAATTCTAAAAACCGGTCAAGTCCATACGAATGAAAAAAAACAACCCCAAAAGACGAAGGGCCGCAGCCGGACCGGGCGGGGAGCGGCACACCTGCCTCCTCTCCCTGCCCTCGGGGCCGCGAGGGTGCTCAGGGGTTAAGCCCCGCCGGGGGCGGGGGCAGGCCGGGCGGGCCCCGCCGCGACGCGGTTCTCAATGGGACCGGGCAGGCGGCGGGGCTGAGCTCGGCCGCGCCGGGGAGCCGGCGGTGTCGGGGGGATGTCGCACGGTCCGCCGGGCGCGGGGCAGCTCAATGACCTGCCCGACCACGCTCCGCGGGTGCGCAGCGCCGTGTCCGAGCTGCGGCGGCGGGCGGAGGAAGAGCGCGGCCAACGCTGGCCGCAGCCCCTGTCCGATGCCTTCCTGGTGCGGTTCCTGCGCGCCCGAGACTTCCACTTGGACCTGGCCTGGAGGGTGAGGCCGCCGGGGCAGCGGGCGGAGGGTGAGGAGGGGGCGGCGGCGGCGGCGGCGGCGGCAGGTCCCGGTGCCCGGGGAGCCCCGCGGCGGCCCCCAGCCAGCGCCAGCCCCGGCCCGGGGACGGGGACGGCGGAGCAGCCGGGCTCGGGTCGTCTCTGGGGGGACGGAGCCAGCGGGTGCGGGTGTGGGGCGGGTGGGTGCCCTGCGCTGCCCGGGTCGGCCGAGGCCGAGCGGGGAGGTTCAGGATGTAATTAATGGCTTGTCACGCGTGTCTTCGGCACCGAACCAATGTGCGGTGCCGTGGCTTGCTCCGGGCAGTATCCATGTGGTAACATAAAGGTTGTGCAAAGTGTGGTACAGTCACTCGCATATACAGTGAGTGTGGTAAGGTCACAGCTTCGATTAGGAAACAGTATCCTTTAGAGGACACCCTTGTCATGATTATCAGGCTCAGGTTATTCGTAGCCGTACTAGTTTCACTACACACTTGTAATTACTCTAAAATTATGAATAAAAACTTCTTTTCACTTGGAGTTTAGTAATTTGCAGTACTCCTTGCAGGCATGCATATTTTCCATATTTTTAATATGCAAAACCACAGATTGTTATAATTTTATTTTTTTTTTCTAAGAAAGACTGACAACCATTAAACACTCGGAACAGAAAGCATTTCCAAATCTTCCCAGGGCAAAACCATTGACTCACATGTGCCAACTGAAAGCTGTGTTTCCATGGAATTTTATTTTGGTTACATAGCATTGCCCAACAGACCTCATCTATTAGTTTCTGACTTCTCTGTAGATTTTCCAAGTTTAGTCACTATAAGAGAAGATTGTTTGCATACAGATGTATTGCAGGATCAAGATAGCTAAAAAAAGAAATTGAGAAATTTAATTAGGCCCTTAATCATAAATAGCTTTAAAAATTATATTTTTGTTCTTTTCATTTGACTCATGAGATTTGCATCATAGCTTTAAACCTGTCCTCCTCAGCAGAAGACCTAAGGAGTCAAGTCAGATTCCTTTGGGTTTTTATGAATCTTACTTTTACTTGGAGTCCATGAGATTGTTTATATCAAAGCTGTGCACTAGCAATTGTAGGACCATACCTTTTTTTCTCTTTCCCAAAAGCCATTTTATTTTTTTCTTCCTTAGTTCCAAAATGTAGGGCTTAATGAGGACAGTATGGACTCCTGAATATCCACTGCTAATTGCATTGTAATTCGTTGTTACTGGTAATCCTGTAGACAGGATGGTGGCACTTCAGAATTGGGCCCATGAGTTTCTGCACTTTGATGTGATTAATTGTGAGGTGTGTTGTAGGTAGGATTAATCTTTGAGAGTGTGGCATCTAGGCTAGGTTTAGAGATGGAGTCTATAAAGTATCAAATTTCCTGTACTTCTCTTGAGGATCAGCCCTGCAGACTGGGTACCTGCCTTGAAAAAATTAAGTCTTTTTAAAATCTCTTCAGATTTTCTGTGTCTCCACAGGCTGCTAAGTTACTGAATTTCAAACCTTCCTTTGAATTAGGAGATTCTGATGCTCAAAATCAACCTGTGTTTAATGTTTCTGTSTAGAATTTCAGTTCTCCAAGTGCTGTAGACACTTGTACTTAATCTTCTACATACCAGCTAACACCATTTTCTAGAATATTTCTCTTACAGTATGGGAAGAATAAAAGAAGCACTTTTTTTTAACTTCTTTTTTTTCCCAAAGGAATGTGTTTATTGCAATTGGTATATCAAGGTCCAAGAGCATTATTGTGCAAAAATCTGTTGTGGTTATAAGATGTATGTTCATCTAACTCAAGTCTGACTTCATGCAGAAGTTGTGTTAGTACGTCATCCTAGACAGAGCCCTCCTGCCATCAGACCAGACAGTGGCTGTTACTTCCTGTCCTGGTTTGATGTTGCCTCTTGGTTTGGAGTTCAGGCTGATACAGTCCCTTTTTGCCCAGTGGGCTCCTGTGTACTACTGCGTAGTACTTGTAGAGCAGCTAAGGGGTAATCAAAGTTCTTGGCCCTGTTAATGCTTAATAAGCAATGGTTGTCCAGCATCTTAGTCTGGGCTTATACTTTAGCCTTAAACGTGAATCAAGGGTCTGGCAACTGACCAGACCTTTTTATTGATGCATTTCTGGTTAATAATTGACACAGATTTATCTGATGTCAGTTATCAATATTTGGAAATGCTTCAGAAAAGAATAATCAGGTAGATTGTGGCAAGACATTCCATTTCTAAATCTTTTATGGTGACTCATAGCAACAGCAATCTTTTATATTTTTCCAGTGGCAATTCCAGACTTGCTTTTAGCTACCGATATGTTGATATCTATCATGCTAAAAGAAAATCCACCACTGAAACAGGTAGCTGGAATTGAAGGACTTGAAGAAGAGATCAAACTGTCTTTATTTTTTAAAGACAATGATTATTCCATTAAGCTCAGTAACAGACTGTTCTCACAGAATCACAGAATATGCTGAGTTGGAAGGGACCCACAAGGATCATCGAAGTCCAACTCCTGGCCCTGTTCAGACACCCCAAGAGTCACAACAKGTGCCCAAGAGCATTGTCCAAACTCTTTTTTGAACTCTRTCAGGCTTGGTGCTGTGACCACTTCCCTGGGGAGCCTGTACCAGTGCCCAACCACCCTCTGGGTGAAGAACATTTTTCTAATATCTAACCTAAACCTCCCCTGACAGAACTTCAGGCCATTCCCTCGTGTTCTGTCAGCGACCTCCACAGAGAAGAGATCAGTGTCTGCCCCTTTTGTAATGTACCAGCTATGTATGTATGTTTGACTTCATTGTTATCATCAAGAACACTGTCACTTGGATTCACTAGTGGTATGCGAAACCTGCAGAACTAGAGTCTCCTTTCCAACATAAAATGTTTTTCCCTAGTACATTTTATTAAGCATTGCATCCCATAACTCTTATAGGACTGACTCTCAGTGACTTTGGAATACTGTCTTTTTGTACCTGAAATAGATTATACTCTGGGGAACAGAATGAAAATCTTTAAATGCAGTAAAAATGCAACATGGAAACTCTATGCAAAGAGTTTTCATAACATACTTTTGTAAGCATCACTTTTGTGGCATTGAAAACTGTCTAAATACCTAGGAGTTTTGGTTGATGCAAAGTTATATAGTCAGACTTTGGTTTTGCTCTGCACTGGGCTTATGGAGGAATGAGGATTTTCTAGTGTATTGTACTGAAGTAAGTTGCTTAGAATAACTATGCTGTACAAGAAGGGTTATTTTCTGTGGTGCCAAACACTGCTGAGTCTCAGACATTATCTCTGAGGATCTTCACACCATTCAAACATAAATGCTAAGTTTAAATCAGTTCATTAGCTGCTTTTCTTCCATCAATACCAAGGGATTCCTCGAAAAGGATGGAAGAGCTCTTATTAGGCTCTCTGAGCTGACTYTTGAGGAAACACAAATCAGTCAGCCTAATCAATCAGTCCTAAGCCAAGTACCTCAACTTACGCACGTGCCAGTCTTTTTCCAGTGACATAGTAATGCATGTGGAATTGGGAAAGTTTTGTGTATCTATAAAAATATTTTAAATTCTTTGTCTTTGTATACTGTATGTTTAAATTCTGGGTGTATCTGTACACATATGTAAAAATAAATATAAAATACATATGCACAAAGGTATGGGTGGGGGGGGGTGTGTGTGTATATAAATATACACGTTTACATTCTGAAGTTTGAGCTGTGGTTTCTTCTGCAAAGAAAACACTTTTTGCCTAAGCATTTTGTGTGTTGGTATAACTGCTGACACAGCAGAGGCCTAATTCTGCCTATCATCCTTGTTAATATAAATAAATAGTTATTAATCAAGAAAAATATAATTAATTTACAGATACAGATGCATATAACAAGCACAGTGTTTTCTCGTTCTTTTACTTCTAACTAAAGTACTAAGTTCACTTTGGTTTGTAGGACATGAATCTTGGTTTAATTGGTAACTTTATAATCTCTAACATTCAGAAATCTGGAACTATCCCTAACAGACATCAGGAAAAAACCCTCTTAATTAATGCTCAACTCCAGATACTGGAGTTTTTCATCCAGCTTTCCCCCCTTTACCAAGTTATCTTGCATCTATTTTCAGATGCTGAACAGATGCTAAGTAGGTTATTCAGTTTGTAAACACAGATAATTATACATTGAGATGTTTTTCTTGTGTTGTAAATACGTGAGCCATTTTTTACAGCGGGTAATGAATGCATCTGTTTTTCCCCATGCTAGGTTGTTTCATCTATATCCAAACTGATTGTTACATACAACATTTATGTTTTTCCTTGCTGTCTTTTCTGAAAAAAAATCTCACACTTTKAAAATTTTCACGTGTTTTTGTGTTTTCACGTGTTTTCAGTGTGAAACTAGAAAACCTGAAAGTACCCACTGCTAGTTTTTGAGTTCTTTTACATGTTTAAGGATTACTCATTTAAGTAGCAGGGTGTGGCTTGAGTATGTTCATCTGTAAGAAAGGGATCATTTACATAAATAAAAATTTACAGAATATCTCCCAAAACTAGCTGTAGATGCTGTGGAAGATTATCTAATGCTAACCTTCACTTCATTAGATTAGATTTAGATTCATATCTAAATCACTTCAGGTAATTAGATTAGGTTTCCAAAATCTGACAACTCTTCAGCACTTCATGATTTTCTTGCCAAGGGAAGTATGTTTTAGACTTAGCCATCTTATGTGTCTGAAAGATGCACCACTTGCTCATGTCATGGAAGGCATTAGAAGTATTCCAACCATACTCCTTAGTGGATGTGCCAGCAGCTAAATTATGTCTTCTGTAAGGATCTTGAGTGTGTCACAAGCTGCAAACACCACTCTCTTTCTTCCAAGGTCCAAAATGAAATCCTTGTACTTCCAACTTGGAAAATACAAATATCATGAAAATAAGATATTAACTGTACTGACTAGACAGKATTATTTAGGGTACTGAATTAATGTGTCATTTTTATTCTCATCTAAGTTTTGGCAGTGAGTTCTTCAAAGAGGCGTTTAAAATATATATGTTCATTAAGTTGTGGTACCACAGGTTTTAGAAGGAAAGTGAGAAATGACAAAGCTACAGATCTTTGCATAGTTGTTCTAAAGGGTGTTTTTGTATTTTGCTGCTGTTTCAATGTCTGTTTTGGAAAGACCAAGGAAAAAACATGTTGACATTGCTGTCTGGTTGGCACAATGCAGTTGGGATTGCTCAAACAGTGCCCTTTGTAGACAGTCAGTCAAGTACTGACAGAGTGAGATAATCAGAGTACTTCATCAGACCTATGTTTGCAACTATAGTGACTTTCTGTTGCACAAATTAACTTACTTTCCCTACTCCCTCCCTTCTTCCCTCGCCTTTTTTGTTTGTTTGTTAGTTTTAAAATTAGCCTAGGCTAGAACTGATTTAATGCAGTCAAAAGGCTTCTAATAAAATTCTCCTAATGGTTAAATGTTTCTTTCTATGCTTATGGTTTAGGATGAGGCTTTTCTTCATTTTTTTCACTGCCAGATCAAGTGGGACTCTAGCATGGCAGATGAGCTTTTCCATTTTTTGTGTCTAAGTACAGATTTATAGGCTCTATTTCCATAAAAGATATAGATAATTTCTGATCAGTATACCATGTATTTTTATGTAAATTCTGCTGATAAACAATAATGATTTATAAATAGTTTTCTCATGACAATTCATTTGAGAGTCCTTCAAAATAATTTAAGACCTTAATCTGAGCAGAAAAAAATTAAGCTGAAGAAAAAATAAGTTTTATGTAAAATGATACAAGAATTCTGAAAGTAGAGCGAAGGGTAAGAAATAAGACTAATTATCTGACATAAGTATGCTGTGAGGTACAGGATGGTGAGTCTCAGGTCTCCCTCATAAGAGTCTGTAGGTAAGAATCAGCATGGCTGATAATGTGATTTTCCAAGAGATTAATTCAATTCTACTGAAGTTCCTTCTGATCATTCTTCCTATGATAATGCTAAAGAAAATGATACTTGCATAGATATGACAAATTTGTAATATTTTAAGGTTATATTCTGTTAGTTGGACCTGACAGCTCTTTTATAGTTAATGTTTCTGTTGCAAAATATGGAGTAATTGATAAAGGAAAAACTGTGCTGAGGATCAGATTGGGTTTTCSTGTTTGATGAAATATAGAAACAATTTTGAAGGCTAGCTTGTGCACACTACCTTTAAAATTTAAAGCTACATTTCAGTTTGTTGTGAAATGAGATACTACTGAAAGATTGTGATTCTCTTAGCTCCTTTGATGGTCTTGGGCTAGAACATTAAGTCGTAGCCATTGAGGAAATTAAAACAAAATGTAAATTACTTGTAATAACTATCTCTCTACCCTCCAGACTCAGTGCTTGAGAATTTAGCATGGGTGATACAGCAGAGGCAGAATTTAGTTGATGAGTTGAGAGGTAGAAGATAGTCTTGCATAGCTTCCTWCTTATGCAAAATGTCTTAAATAAATTTTAGTTGGAGGGCATAGCAGTTAATTTTCCCCACAACCACTTAATTAATATTAAAGGAGAAATAGTAATTAGACTTGGAAATTAGAACTACTGTATCACCAACTTCATTTTTCAAGATTAATCTCTAATATGACSTTTCACAGTGCTGCCTATAATGCCTCAACACACATGTTGCCTCACAAAGGGATCCCTTTAATTGCCTCTTCCTTAGTCCATCGCCTTTCAACATGCAGCTCTTCCTGTGCCTTAGAAGAACTAGTTAGGATGCTGCCCCCCAGCCTTGGGAACCAGGGTGATCATGTCCCTGACGACAGGCAGGATCTCCATTTTAGCCGAACAGGTTCTCATTATTTCCACTCTGTGGGAGAGAACTTGTCAAATGTGTAATGGACCACTACTTTGTTATATTCTGTCGTTTCAGAGGGGTAGGAAACTTGGAAAATGATTTTGGATATACTGATGGTCATATGTTTCAAAYAGGAAACTGAAATTAGTGATGACTGTGTATAAAAAATAGGGAGGTGAGGGGTGGAGAGGGTGTGAGTGAAGAAGAATGCTCCTCCATAAAATTTTGCATGTCCAAATTTAAAAAAATCCTGAATGAGTCTGATACAATAGCAAATTGAATAGCCCTTAAGGTAACCTGAGTGAAAAAAATTGAGTTAGATACATTTTACATAGAAACTACACTCAGTTTTCTTTTGTGACAAAAAATGACAACTGCAGTCCATGAACAATTTGACAGGGTTCTAAATTCATCATGGCAATTTACTCACTTATTTGATCCAGTATAGCAACCTTCTGTTTCTAGGAGTGATTTGCTTAAAATGTACAATGAAATTATAGCTAATTTAATGAATTAAACCTGACTGTGACCACATGTGGAAAACATATTTTTAGCTGTGTCCTTCATACAACAGCTGATGCTCATCTGACATCCACTTTTATTTTTTTTTCCAGTTATTGAAGAATTATCGGAAGTGGAGAATTGAATGCCCAGAAATAAGTGCAGATTTACAACCATCTTCTGTTCTTGGTCTTTTGCAAGCTGGCTATCATGGAGTCCTGAGGTCAAGAGACCCACATGGAAGCAAAGTTCTAATATACAGAATTGGTGAGTGACAAAATCACTTGGAACTGTTTTGGACTTGATTCTGACACTGAAGTTTTTGGGTTTTGTTTGCTTTGGTTTGTGGTTTGTTTATTTTTTAATTATCATCATTTCAGCAGCAAACCAAAAATATTTTATGGGTACAACAAATATTTTATAGTTGATAAAATTAGATCCTATCAGAATATCTTAACTAGACAGGTAATGTATTTATGTTCCTTGTTAGAAATACGTTTACATTAATATAAATGTGAGTTTACTGAGCTGTAACAGTTATATCATTTTACTTATATACTGGTATGGCTAAAGCTGTACAGTCCCTTATGAAGAACTTGATTTTCTTTTCATTGAAATTCTCGTTGCATCAAAAGAATCTTAAAGCTTAAAACTTGTAAGATTACATGGTTCTTCGGATCTGAGTGTCCCAACAATTATTTGTTTTCATGTAAATTGTTAAAGGCATGGGCTAAGACTGTGATACTGATGCAGATGCAGCACAGAGCTGGGAGAACAGAAAAAAGTGTACCCCTAGTTATGTATCAATGTTCCGTGTAGGCTTGGATGAGCAGTTCACATGRTTTTCACTGGTTAATTGTAGCCAAAGAGCCCTAGCTAACAACACTTGGAAAATGTTTGGTGCACTCCCAAAAGTCTTTTAAAAAAGATGTAGTTAAATGATCGCCATATCTCTTTATGCTTGTTTTAAACAGGGACATTATTTTTGCCAACTTTCAAAGAATTGTCTTGTTATCAGCTGGTCTAGTAGACAGTTGTGCTCTCGGAAGCTTTCATCTAGACTTAAGGCTCATCCCATGCAATTTTTGCTCAGGCCCCCAGAAAAAAAAAGTGAGATTCACTGAATTATGACAGAATATTCTGTCTGTGCTGAAAAAAAATTATATGAATTGATTGGATTGATGATCTGTAGCTTCTGCTAGCATGCCTGCTACTGAAATAAGCTGTTCCTGTCAAAACCTTGTACTGGGTCTGTGGCTATAGGTAGAACATGCTACATTACGTGGTACCATCTACTTAAAGATCATCAAAGATGAGTGAGAGAGCATACACACAAAGTAATTTATGAGCTGGCAAACCAGTTTCTTTCAGGACCTTTGTTATTGCTGGTTAATTCTTGTTCCTGAGAAGGACATTAGAAGCAGCAGCAAGCAAAAGGTATATGGAGTATTCTCACGGTAATGCAGGGTAATCTATCTTCTCTTCAGGACAATGGGATCCCAGTTTATTTACAGCATATGATGTGTTTCGTGTAAGTCTCATCACATCTGAACTCATTGTAAAGGAGATTGAGACTCAACGAAATGGAGTCAAGGCCATCTTTGACCTTCAAGGGTGGCGATTTGCTCACGCTTTTCAGATCAGTCCAGCAGTGGCCAAGAAAATCGCTGCTGTTCTCACAGTGAGTATGACATAATGCTTTATGCAGCTTCATTGCTATGACTTCCAATTTTTCATCTGTTCTAAGCTATAGTAAATTTTCCTTCCGTAGACCTTCTCAGTCTATGCAACTTTGAAGAACAAAATTCTAAATCCATTAAAAGTCATAGACTGTGCTTGATTTTACTTAAGGTTTGTTCTTCTACAGCAGTAAATGCCCTCTAATTTCTGATATGTCGTAAGAACTCCAGAAACGTGTTACTACACAAGAATTTCATGACTGGAAGAGCAGATGAAGCCCACTTTTGGAAGGATCTGTGTTTGTTATCCTGTTTCATCTCTTTCATTCTTTTGTGCATTAACTGAACATTTAAAGCTTTTATTCCTGACTCAGAGAATATAAGAAATATCATGCACTAAGAGTAGTTAAGAGCAAGACACTCCTAACTTGTTACCAGTATGGATGATGCTATGTGATCTTCCATCCACTACCAACAGAATGTTTAATATTTATGTTCTGCTTCTTTTTTTCCCCCCACCATGAGCATTATTTTGTGCAAATCACTGCTACCTCACCTCCTATTTTTCAMAGAACTTCTCAGGACTGTCTTTAAGGCTTATTCCTTTCTGCCAAATTCAGTTGAGTTTTGCCACTGGATTTGAAAGGAAAAAAAAAAAAAGAATGAAAAAAAAGAAGGGGATAGAGAACTGACAGGCAAGCTACAGTGTAGTCCTATAATCCTATTTTCCTTCAGAAGTTGTGTTGAAAGTCAGTAATAATAAAACTGTTAGCCTGTGATGTGGAAATGAGCCAGGAAGATAATCTCTTGCTCTGATTTGGTAAGGTTCATATCTGAGATTCAATCAGAGCTTAGTCATTGAACTAATACCATCAGAACTTCAGATGTTCTTCCTTTTTGGTATCTACTGTAAAACTTTAGTGAAACCATCAGGTATCCCCAATTTTGCACATCTAGAATAAGAACTCCTGGTGTTACGCAATCTTGGGCCAGATCTCATGAAAACAGGACTAGTGAGAGTGTTTAAGTTGATTTCTGGGGTAGAAAATAAATTGCTGGTAATTTTTTAGAGCAGAAAGGAAGTAGAGTAGGATTTGCAAGTACATCTAAAGGTTTCGATCCATTATCTTAAAGCAAGAAATTCTTTGAATATAATGTTTCCATCTTGACCTATTTCTGATTTGTTGAATGTTTTTCAAGCTTCTGAATGTTTATTATAGCTATGGAAAAAAATTTTTAAATTGTGTGTTTGCAGTGTTCTTTTCTAAGAAGAGAAAGAATTTTAACTCCTTTTTTATTTTCTTTCTGATTCCTTTCATCACTTTAACCGGGTTCATATATTTTACCCAGAGATTATGTTAGTGTTGTTCAATATCATAGAACCATAGAATCACAGAATATGCTGAGTTGGAAGGGACCAAAAGGGATCGTCTAGTCCAGCTCTTGGCCCTGTGCAGGACACTCCAGAGTCACACCAAGTGCCCGAGAGTGTTGTCCAAACACTGCTTGAACTCTGTCAGGCTTGGTGCTGTGACCACTTCCCTGGGGAGCCTGTTCCAGTGGCCAACCACCCTCTGGGTAAAGAACTTTTTTATGATATCCAACCTAAACCTCTCTGACACAACTTCAGGCCACTTCCTCTGGTCCTTTCACTGTTCCAGGAGGGTGAAGAGATTGGTGTTTGCTGCTCCTCTTTCCCTCATGAGGAAGCTGTGGACTGCAATGAGAGGTYTCCCCTCAGTCTCCCCTTCTCCAGGCTGAACAGACCAAGTGACCTCAGCTGCTCCTCATACAGCTTCCCCTCCAGAACGTTCACCATCCTTGAGGCCCTCCTTTGGACAATCTCTAATAGCTTCGTGTCTTTTTTATATTTTGACACCCAAAACTGCACACAATATTCAAGATGAGGCTGCCCCAGTGCCGAGCAGAGCAGGACAATCCACTCCCTTGCCTGGCTGGCGATGCTGTGCCTGATGCACCCCAGGATGTGCTTAATGCACTCCAGAATATGCTTACAAGCAAACGTTAAGAAACCTCAGTTTTAACCCTGTCTTTTGCTCAAGAAATGTGTCTTGCAAATTACTATCCTGTATGAAGAAACAGAATTTAGTACAAGGGAAGTATGTACTAAGGAATGGAGAGCATAGTACAAATAATAAGTGATATTATCTTGAAAAATCTGTTGTCCCACGCAAAACAAAATTGTTTTATGAAAAATGTGATATTAGACTGTAAGTATATGATAATACATAATAACATGAAGTAAACCTATAAGCTGAGAGATTTAAGGTCCTTATCATGCCTTAAAATCTGAAAGGAGTGGCGTTAGAGAAATGTGTTGGGTTTGGGGTTTTTATTCTTAGAACTACTGAACTAGTGAGGAGATATGTTTGTGAGAAGTACCATTTTTATATAAGGAGAAAACATCTCGTCGCAAAGGTAGTATCAGGTGGGATATAAATGGAAGCTGTACTTTCCCCATTGCATAAAGCTTGTTTTGAGCACTGCCATATTTTCTTTTAAATTTCAAGGGTCTAGAATGTTTAAATGAATCTTGAATGCAAGTAGAGTCCAAGTTATTTTATATTATAAAGGCTGTATAGCAGATAATTTTTTTATTTTCATTACAACACTAATGTTGTTGTAAAGCTGAACTTCTGGCTTGGCCAGATTCCCAGTAATTTCAAGACTTGTCTCTAAATTATAAATATAATATATTTAACTTAAAGTTAGTATCTTCACTAGTTTATATATATTTACATATTATCCTTCAGGCTGTAAATAAAAGTACATGGCTGGATAGCTTTTTTGTAAATTAGCAGTAGAATCTTCATTGTGAAGAACTGTGCTTTAGAGGAAAGGCTAAGCACAAGGTTTGTGTACAATATTTCTGTGCAATTTGGTGATGGTTTTCTTGTTTGTTTTTCTGTTTGTTTTTCAATCTCAGCTCATACTGATTTTTTTCCTTCTAATGGGAGGAAAAAGATATGATTTTTCTAAGTGTTGTTCTTAATTTACACTGCTACAACACTACAAAATGCAGGAATTGGCTAGGTCAGAAGGAGTACTTTAACCTATGAACTAGACAGTTTTCACARGCTTGTTCTTAGCAATAGAGTTGTTTCAATAATATTTTCTTTTTCTTGTCCTGTTTTTCATGTATGCTGACAGGATTCCTTTCCACTAAAAGTTCGAGGTATCCACTTGATTAATGAGCCTTTATTCTTCCACCCAGTCTTCGCTCTAATTAAGCCTTTTCTCACTGAAAAAATAAAGGAACGGGTGAGTGCGCACAAATATTTCTTTCTGCTACAAAACCCTTATATGACAATCTTTAGCACTTCCCTTAGGCTCTGTTATTCTTGACCACTGAAGAGCATAAATCATTTTTGTTTATTAGTGCCATACAGACCTCCAGAATCTAACTGTAAAGCATTTGCAGTTATTAATAACATGAGAGTTGCTAGTGTTGCTGTTATCACCACTCAAAAGATAAAAATCCACTGTGACACAGAAAGGTTAAATAATTTGCTTGAGGTCACACAGCGATTCTTCTGCAGAACTAGAAAAAAATAGATCCTGAATCTCCCAGTACTCTGCTTATAAATGACAGAGAAAAATTATTGCTGAACAGTGGTGTTATGCTCCAGGTTGTGCAGAGTTAGCAGAAGACAACCATTTAGCTCTGAAAGACCTCTGGAGGCATTTATGAATCAAAAATTGGTCAGACTTAAGTTCAAAGTTTTTTTCCAAACAGCTTCTTAGTTTTTTTAAATAGTTTTGCAGTTATACATCTCCAAATAGATTTGTATTTCGATACAAAAGCATGCCAAGGATTCTGGTTTATTGCAGCACAGGAAAAATATTGGAGTTTTCAGCTGGCACAAACATCAACAGCAGGACTAAGGTACAAAGTAAGCAGCCCTGCCTGTTGTTATTTCCATTCTGAAGCCTACTTTTCTCAGCACATGGATCTTGGATATTTGCAATAGCCATTGCACTCCAGGACAGGAGATCCTTTAAAAGTGGAAATAATGGAAATAATGAACAAGCCTTCAAATTACCTACAATAAAGCAAGAGGAGAAGTTGTAAAACTACAGTATTACAAGGATTAACGTGGAGGAGCAGTCCAGGATCTAATTTCAGTTGGAACTGAAACATAAGGACAGATCTATAGATTCTTTTGCATATCTTCCTTGACACTTGTCTGAACCTAGAAAAATACTACATAATCTTGGTTTTAAGTACATGTGGCAGGACCAGATAGTAATGGCCAGGAGCCAGACACGGTTCTTTTCTTGGAAATGACTGAAAGGCAAGTACAAGATATCATGACAAAGCAAATCACCAGTCTTCCCATGGTTTAGCTCAGTTTAGCAGTTTGGATGTAGAATGTAGTCTCMTCAGTTTTGCTAAACCAGTCTTGCTAAACCAGTCTGGAACAAGTGTGTAGTTAGTTTTGGCTCCTGTACTTAGAGCTGCATAAAATGAAGTTCTCAGATGTAGTCCATCCTTCACAAGTCTTAAGGTACTGAGCAGGACAGAGTTTGAGCACCCAGGGGAAACTCACAAGGTAGTTCCTTCTTTTTTTAAGGAGCTCATTATGAAAAAATACACTTATTTAGTTAAACCAAGCTGGCAGGTTCAGCTCTTGCACTGAGATTCTTTGCTGTCTGTTTTCACTCAGTAGTCTAGCATTCATGCCCAATTAAATGCTTTTAATATTTTGTTTTAGGTGTATATGCATGGAAATAACTACTTGCAGAGTCTGACTGAACACTTTCCCGTCAGCATTCTCCCACAGGAATATGGGGGGGAGGAAGTCTCCATTGAAGAGCTGGCCAAGGAATGGACTGACTTTATAATGGCATCTGCAGATTATCTTCAGAGCATTTCTCTGGTTGCCTAAGATTAACCTTAATATAGTATCTTATCGATTCTTGAATGCTGGAATTGGAAATAAGTTTAATATGAAAACTTCCATTCTGAATGAAACCAGAATGTCTTTGCAGGGCACTGAATGTTATATTGGCTGCACTTTCATACTAACTGGAGGCTATCAGTTTGTATGTCTGAAGAGATTAATGAATTTTACATACTTGTAGCACTGTTTGTAATTGATTAACTTGTATGCCAGAAAGCTGAAGAGTGCATTGGATGTCAGATTGATACTGCTCCTGTTAAGTCTTTGGAGACAACTCATCTGTAATAATGCAGTCCAGAACCTTACACTTAGCTTTTGTATCTTAGCTTGTTAAGACAATAGGGTACAAAACAAAGAACAGACTATGAATAGGGTAGTTTGTTGCAGAAATAACACTACAAGGCTAATTTACAAGGAGTGAAGAGGCTGCTTTTTGGATTGATTCTCAGGGAAAAAATCATGTTTTCTTAGTGTGTGTCAAATTGAAAATTAGTCAGCGATGGGGAGACATTTTTGTTACTCTTTCTGCTGCTTCTGCAACTTCCCTTTTTGTGCTAATTGACAGAGTAATCTTCCAGTTTTATAAGAGGAAGCAGGGGAAAGCACCATGTGCCTATTCTTCAAAAGACTGTGTGAATCAGGAGGAGGAACTGGTAAGAAAGTCAAAACAACCTTGAAAATTCTTATTCTCTTCCTTCAAAGTGATACTGTCTATGGACAACTATAAGCAACTCAGATTATTATAACCTTTAATTCCTAGTGTGGAGGACTACAGAGGTCAAAAAATTTCAGCTGTTTGCATTATCTGTTTACTTCAGAGGGTAAAGTAGGTTATCCTTTGTGGATCTGGACTTTAGAAGTATCTGTTGTGTGGTGGTTTTAAGGGTGCTTTGAGGTCACTTTCGACTTCAGCATAGGAGATGCTTGGTATCTTAATTTTATTTTCAGAACAGTAACTGACAACTCCTCAGTCTATTTTCTGTTAGGCACTGGAAGAAATTATTTTTAATTTCTATTGAGACTTCTTTGTTTCTGTAGAGGTAATGGAAAAAAATCTCTCCACACTTACTGAAAACAGTCTTTGTTTTTGTTTTGTTTTGTTGTTAAGGGGCATTATTGACATATGAACACTGCATGTGTAAAGCTACCACTCACACTACATAGCAATCCCCTGTATTTAATCATCTAAAACATTATTTTACTTTTCACTCAGCTTTTTCCTAAAATCTCTGTTAGTACACCAACTGCTAGAGTTCTGAACTCTGTTTTGTAATAAGCCAAGGGGTTTTTGCATAAGCACTATATATTTAAGCATTCCATATGAATTTTCACATAAATGAATCCAATAATTGCTTTGCATCTCAGGTAGCTAGAAATGATCAGTTATTTTGTAATCTTTAGGACACTGGGGTTTTATATATATATAGAGGAAAGAAATGAGACTATCCTATTAAATTAGAAATGTCTTACATTAGACTATGATTAATAAGGCATTATTGCAAGAGTCATTGGAATCTATTAGCAAGAGGAACATCTATGAAAGACCCATTGGAGTACTTGCTGGTTGTAGTTTCTTCTGCTGTGGTAAGGTCAATGCCAGAAATTCTTTCAAAACTGACAAAAACTTTTAAAATTTTTTTCTTCCAATTCCCTAATTTCCTCAAATATATTTTTTATTTTTCTCTTTCAGAATATTTTTGATATGGAGCCTAAATTTAAAGATATCTTTTTCAGATATATGATTCTATGAAAATGTGTTTCATATCTATTTCTTTTTCTCAGATTSAACTATTTTGTGATACAAAAGCTCCTTAAATAGAGGAGTTCAATAAACTGTGAATTCTTCTTTATAAGAAAACAGACTAAGTAGTCAGATATCTGGCAATTGTTCAAGTGTTTAGCTCAAGTCCCAAGTCATTTACCAGCTGGAGAACAGAAGCTATTGTCTTAATTTTAGTCCTTCARTTTTAATCCCTGAATGTAAACTGCATAAAGAAATGAACCATGTTCCAGTGGGTTTAAACTTTTCCTATGACACCAATCTCAGATTGTTGCTGGTTTATGTAGCAGAGACCTCATTTGTTTGCATATGTAAATGGCCATGAATATGTAGCTGGGGTTTTTTTAATCTTTATTTGGACTACACCACCTCTATGAATATAAATGTCTTCAAAAATACCCCGAACCTGTTATTCAGTGGTAGCGTGTTTGCGCAACACAACAGTTAGAGCACTAAGTGCAGTTATTTTTTCCTGATATGTTAATTATTTTTTAATGTTTACATGTTATATAGATGGTGGGAACTCTAATTGCAATTGCTGCTAATAATAAGGGCACAAGATAATTGGAACATTTACATCATGAATGGAGGAGATATTGGTATGATGCGTGATGRTGTGGCAGCTTTGAGCAGCAGTCAACAAAACAAAGATCCCTAAGTGCATTATTCTTTAAAAACATGGGGAGTGCCTCTACAAAAAGAAAGTTCCTGTTAAATGGTGCAAATATAATTTACTACTGACTGTAAGCACGATGTAATGCACAATGTTTTTTAATTTTTCTCCTTTTTTTAATGTACTAACACCGTTTTAATTAATAAACGCTTTCTGGTTGAACCAGCCTCGTCTGTCACGGTTTGGCGATACAAGCGGGCCTTTCCGGGGGCACAGAGAACGAGGAGGCCCCCGTAGGACCGCGGGGATGTGCTCCCGGCGGGCTCGGCCCGCGGGCGGAGCGGAGAGCCGGGACTGCGTTTCCCGGCGAGCCGCGCTGCGGGCGGGCCGGGCGCTGCGTGGCGCAGGGGCGGGCGCGGAGCCGGGAGCCGTGCCCGGAGCCGGGAGCCGAGCTGTGCCGGGAGCCGTGCTCGGAGCCGAGCCGAGCCGAGCCGAGCCGTGCGTGCCGGGGCCGAGCCGTTCCGTACCGGGAGCCGTTAGTCCTGCCCGGCAGCGGGCGACGTGGCCATGCGGCGCCTGGCGGGGCTCCGTCCCATCGCGGCCGCCGCGCTGCTCCTGCTCCTGCTGCGCTGCGGCTCCGCCGCCTCCCTGGTGCGGCGCGACCTCCCGGCCGAGCGCAATGACAGACCCATCATCGGTAAGGGGCCGATCCGCCGGCATCGCGGGCTGCCTCGCACCCTGCCTTGGCCGCGCTGGGGGCGGGAAACGCCGCCGGTGCCTGGGTGGAGAGAAATGTCTCCCGGAGCTAGGTGTGGTTAGAGCTGTTATAAGCAGCGTTACGCTATACTTGCTTTCTCTAAAAATCATGAAACAACGTTGTAGCTTACTTGAGAGAAGTTACAGTACTGAGCAGTCATAGCAGGGAAGCAGAGTCTTAGTCAGATAATGTGTATTTGTCTGGTACCTTGTGACTGGGCACCGTAATTGATGCTGTGTCGGTGCCTGCAATTCCTCTGGGCAGCAAATGTATCACTGCACACTGGCATATAGGAAATGGGAGTTTAATTAATTAATTAATAARAGCACAAGTCTTAGGTGGAGCGGCTGAGGAACCTGGGGTGGTTTAGGCTGGRGAAGAGAAGGCTCGGGGGTGACCTTATCGTTCTCTACAGCTGCCTGCAAGGAGGTTGCAGCCAGGTGGGGGTTGGTCTCTTCTCGACAGCTAGCAATAGGACAAGAGGACAGAGTCTTAAGCTACCTAGGGGAGGTTTAGAATGGACATTGGGAATAATTTCTTCACAGAAAAGGTGATTAGATACTGTAATGAGCTGCCCAGGGAGATGGTGGAGTCAGCGCCCTTGGGGGTGTTTAAGAAAAGACTGGACTTGGCACTTAGTGTCATGGTCTAGTTGACATGGTGGTTCAGTCATAGGTTGGACTCGATCTCACAGGTYCTTTCCAATCTAATTGATTCAGTATTTCTGTGATTTTTGTTTCAGTGTGTAGTATTTGCTATTTGTATAGCGCTAATTTTCTTCCTTGAACCCTTCAGGGATATTGTCACAGGAATGTCACTTTGATGAGTACCAGAGATTTGGAAGATCTTATATTGCAGCTTCATATGTGAAGTTTGTGGAATCTGCTGGTGCTCGAGCTGTGCCAATAAGGTACATTTTTTATATCCTTCAGAGTGGATAATAATTGCATTATGTAGGGGTACCATTTTAGAGGCACAGAAAGCAGTTGTGCTGCCTTTCTGAGTGTTTCTTGCTCCTCAAAGTCCATTTGAAGATGCCACAATTCTCAGGGAGTTTCAGAAATCTGAATAAAAGCAAAGTGGAACATGTACTTTTTAATATTTCTTCTTATATTAATAGTCTTTCTTTGAAAAGTACTATTTTTTTTACTAGTAAAATTGCTTTCTGTAGTTGCATGCGTGGTTTTTGAAGTTAGCTATATTCAGACTACTGTGTAGTGCCCCATAAACACACATAGATACCTAGATACATAGATATCTGCTATCTTTTTTCKCATTCTGTAGCCCTAGAATTCAAGGAATCAAGGAAGGCTATCGGTACTCCTTTGAGAAACCAAAGTTCAGTTCTGTTCAAACTATAGGTCACTAACTTCTTGTATTTTGGTTGTTTGGTAAAAAGTAGCAGAGTAAGAAACAATTGACAATACTTCGTAGGCAGGGCTTAGCTATAAAATATTAGGTGAACTGAAACCAGATGAAAAAATTATAAATTTCAGTACTTAAGAACRATACTAATACAGCTGCAAAAAAATAAAACAGGGTGTATTTACACAGTCCAGTAAGAGCACCACTTAAGTGCCTGAATCAGAAGCCAGCATTCCTTACCTAGCTGCTGRAGCTTTCAGAATGTTTGTTGACCAGAAGCTTTGTCTATGAATGGATGCTTCTAATTCTGGCAATTAAGTTACTTGCAGCAAAGCTGAACACTTTCACTTATACCCAGCATATCAGCCCTGCAGAAGTGTAATCATCTCTGCTGAGTTTGGCTGGGGTAGAGTTAATTTKCTTCACAGTAGCTGGTGTGGGGGTGTGTTTTGGATTTGTTCTGAACACAGGGTTGATAATATAGAGATGTTTTTGTTATTGCTGAGCAGGGCTTGCACAGAGCCAAGGCCTTTTCTGCTTTTTGTGCTGCCACGCTGGCAAGGAGGCTGGGGGTGCATGGGTGTGACCCACTGTTTGCAGCTCTGCCCTTCTTGGAGTCAGTTGGAAACCGGAGTTGCCAGTCTGCAGGAAATAATAACCATGCCATTCATGTAAATGGTAAATTTTTCAAGTGTCTGCAAAAGGGTCTCAGAGTTCCTAATCATTAACTGTACCTGACGGGGCCCTATTTTCAGTCTTGTGGATTGAGCTCTTTCAAGTGAAATATTTCATTTGATTTGGGTCTATTCTGTTTAAAGCATACTTTCATATTTTCTGTGTCAGATGTTTGTGTTCAATAGCGATATTTTTCTGGTTAAATGTGTGTATTTTGTATGTATTCTATAATTATTTTTTGGTGTTTCAGATTAAATCTTACGGATGAAGAATATGATAAAATATTTCACTCTATTAACGGGTAAGTTTTGATTTTGTGTTGAAAGACATGATAGTTCTTTTTCGAGCTCTGCTGTATTCCTAAGAAGATTGTCGTCCTACTCTGTCAGGAGATTGTGCTGGGCACTGCAGACATGAAAATATGTTCTAAGACAGAGAGTGCATTATTTCATCCAGTATTGGTGTGCTGCCTTTCCTTCCTTGAGGAACACGTCAGATAATCTGCTACGGTGCCAAGGCTCATCTTGGCATTCTCTCATGCTTGTCTGCAGGCAGGCAGAAGTGGCACTATAGTTATTAGCAATTTTGCAAGTGAAATACTCCAGTTCCTCTTTGTTAATTTTTTTGTCTTCCTCATTTGGGCTGTCACCTTAATTTTGATGTTTAATAGCACTTGCTCAGTATTTCAGCCCCGTTCCTACCCGTTCTTCCCTCTTCCAGTTCTTTCCATGTGTCTTCTATCATAAAAGTTTCTGAGTTCCAGTCCCTTCTATTTTTCATGTATGCTCTCTCTGTTGCTGCTTGAATGGTCTGTCTTGCCTGTTGTGATTCTGTGGCTTAGGTCCTTGTTAGACAAACTTTCTGACTTTTCAGGGGACCTATGGCAACTGTCCACCCCTCTGTTCTTCCTACATTTTAAATGTGGGATAATGTGATCTTGCCTAACAGATTTTATTGTGGACTAAGCAAAGTCAAAACCATTTATGGTTTTTTAGCCTTGAGCTAAAAGTGCACTTTAGAAGAGTAAAACCAGCTGATGCTACACTTCACTATGTGAGGCCATAGCATGTGATTGGGCTACTTGTAGTCATGAGATGAGCATCTTAAACTATGAATACATTTGTTAAGCTTATGTATATACTAGAATGTTAATCAGCATGTGTAGAACTTGCAGATTTAGACCTTTGGCTGTCTGGGGAGTGCGTTGTCCTCCTGTGTACCTCAGCATGCCCTGTACACTACGATGTGGGTCTTTGCAGTGTTGTGGTAGACAGTGATACTTTCTCTGCTGTGGCTCATCATGTTGGAGACAAAATGAATCATTTCATCCATTTCTCATGGCTGCCAGCTTCTCTTTGGTTGCCAAAAGGGCTTTCCACCAGTGGGGTCTCCCATTCTTTCTACCTCACCACTTACCTCAATGCAGAAGAAGGTGTTCGACAAGTAGATCCAGTTCCCTTGTCCTTCTGTCTTTGCAGTGACTGTCAGTTGAGTTTGTGCTATGTAGATGAGTAAAGATGGTCTATATTTTCCTCTTGTAGCCCTCCACTGTCACCTGATGGCTTCCACAGTAAAACTGTGTAAATAACAAAAAGGATGGAGGGAATGACCTTTTATTCTGTGGAAACTCAGAATAAGGAGATATTGATCTTTCATATTGGTTCTTTGCAGTTGGAAGTTACTTACTATTAAGTGCTAGCTTCTTAAAATCATTAAATTTCCTATAGTAGAGACATAATTTTATGAATGTAATCCCGAGGTAGTCGTTGAAATGCCTAGTGGAAATCATCAGCTCTAA
This sequence comes from Amblyornis subalaris, assembly GCA_018881555.1. Lineage (NCBI taxonomy): Eukaryota > Metazoa > Chordata > Aves > Passeriformes > Ptilonorhynchidae > Amblyornis > Amblyornis subalaris. Next base: position 1,214,300 of record JACAXG010000001.1, read on the forward strand.
CCAGTTAGAGATACTGGAATACAAGTAGTTGCATTTCAGTCTGCTTATGGCAATGTCAAGCCATTATCATTGCTGCTTAATGGGTTATTTCCTTTTTGCATTAGCAAAAATGACAATCATTTTTTCTAATTAGTATTGGCCAGTTTTTGGGTTGAACAAAAGGAACAGGTGGAGTGAATTTTCTACCACTTCCAGGTAAAGATCACCTTATTTGTTTAATTAGATCTGTGAAGAAATCTATAATCTAGCCTATTTTGAAAATGCTTTCAGCTGTATGAATTTTCAATGTTGACACTGGGAAGTAATGTTTTTTGTATTTTTGTGAATACTACTTTCCACCAAATACTTGATGGCTTTTGCATGATCTTGTGCATTATTCACCTTAAAAAAACTTGGTCACAAGAGCATTTGCTCTGCAGGTGCTTGGGATCATTTGAGATGTTAGCTGTTTCTAACTGCTTGTTAGTATCTCACTGATACAGGTTGCCATTTCCAGAGAACAGAAACGTAGAGGAAATCCTACACTCATTTTGGTAAAAAATCAACAACTGATGTATGTGACTTGAGTAAATTTAACTCAAGTTCTGCAGCAGTGGATTAGGGAGTGCTCACACATCCAGTTCTGTTCGTTCTGCAGTCACTGTTCCGTTTACAGCCAGAAGAGGCTTCCTTTATTTCATGTTACTGTTTCTGATGGTACTTGATTACTTTCCATGTCTTTATGTGTCCATGTGAATTCTCTGCTAGACTGTACTGAATCTTTTTCTTTTGTGGTGTTCAGGTTTGGAGAGCCACACAGGAAATTGCCATTGCTGATTATTTTTGTGGTGGAAAAAGCTTGTGCACTATTTCTTCGAAATTGTCCCTGAAATTGCTTTTTCTTCTTTGGCTATGTGATAGGATCCTTTGTGACCAAAGGTTATGGCCAAATGTACTTTTTTAACTTTTTGATAGAAACTTTTTGATCTGTGTTGTCTGCAATAAGAAAGTCACTATGCCAGGGCCACAATTCTTCTTTTCTGAAACTATACAGGATGAATTAGGATTTGTGCTGGAATTTTAAAGTGGTAGTGAGAGCCAGCTAAGAGTAAGGGCAGGAATTGACAGAGTCATGGCGTGAAACCCTTTTGTATACCAGCTGAAATCTGTATGTTTTATGTATCTTCTGTTTACTCTCTTCTTCCATATGTTGCATTAGGCTTGATCTGTACTTTGTGATAGAGTAGCCATTCTTTGGTAGAAGAACACTAAGATTCAGAATACGATTCAGTTAAAGACTGAAACACCTAAACTCAGCTGTCTGCATGTGCACTAGCTGTCCAAACTCACTAGCTGTCCAACACATAATTAAGGGAGTGCTAGTCAGTACAGCAGTGGAGCCAACAGGGCTGTTCAGCCTACTCACCAGTCAGGTGTCTGCTCCAGAAAACCTATTTGAATCTTCAGTGACTTTCCTGACTAGATCCCTGCTGTCCATAATGGAAGCATAGATGCCTATTTATAGATTTCTGAAAACTAGTCCTAATCATATGCTTAAAACTGCTGTCAGACATTTCTCTGTGTACATTGTCCAAGTCTTGGGTTGATCACTGTTGCTAATCATATTGTTGGATGTTGCCTTTCAGGGTACTTTTTCCAGGAGGTGGTGTGGATCTTAGGACTTCAGAGTATTCGAGGGTTGCAAAGATATTTTACAACAAGGCCTTGGAGGTAATTACTAAGGATCAGCTGTTTCTTGTTGTTGTCACTGTTCAGAGATCAAAATGACAGGTTCATATTTTTCATAGTTTGGCACTGTCATTCAGTGTATTAACTGTAGGCCTGGAAATAGGTAGCTTATTTCTTGTTTCTGCATTAAAAAAAAGTAATTTAATAGCTTAAGGTTCAGACTTGTGACACCCACTCCTGTTACATGTTTATGTTGTATTATGGTCTTAAACTCCAAAGTTCATCAGGTGAGAACAATATTGTTTATTCATTGTTACCTGAGGCTTTATGACTCTGCGTGAACTTGAAATAAGGTGTTCATTGGCAGTGAGGAATTGCTTTTCTACCATTGCTGCCGACCTTCCAACACCAGGCAAGGTAAATTCTGGGCAGTGGCATTCACAGGACCAGTCAACTGCTGCAATTCAGTAATTGAGTTCCCTACTCTTCAGTCCCCATGGCACCAATGTTTTTATTCTTTTGTCTGTCTTTATTCATGGTGATTGTTAGTCTGGTGCCTTAAAACTGGGTCTTGCAAAGACTGTCTCACTTTTATGTGAGCCAGTTAATCTCATTGCCTCTTTGGAACTGCTCACTGTGTGAACTTCAGCCTTGCCTTGGTATTCAGTACTGGGGCAAGGGTTTCTTGTGGTTTGTTGCACTATTACAACAAATTCTGTTGACATTTCACAATGATGAACTGAATTGCCTATGTCACTTTATGATCAGAGAGACAGGTTCATTACTGATATGTGTACTACCAGTGAGTGAAAGCAGAAAAGAATTTTCGGTTCATCCTAGGTAACCCCTAATAACAAGTCAGGGGTTTTTTTCCTCTGCTGTTTGTGATGATCTTATCTTTTGATTTTCATCTTTCAAGATGAAAGATGAAATAATTAGTGCTATAAAATATTGCTATAAAACAGTGCTATAAAATTCAATAATTAGTGCTATAAAATATTGGTAAGTTTTACTAATGTAAGCTACAGTAGTCAAGACTATCTTTACAGGTACAGAATGACTGAATTTTTTGTTTTTCTAAAACATGAGGTGTCCTCTTCATTTGCAAATGTTTACAATGAGAAATTACTTTGATCTGGCTCTACTTTAATATGAATAGAGGATGTGAAATGCTAATCTCCATTCAAATCAACAGATACACTGTTTACCAGCTTTTAAATTAGTTTTTAAAATGTGATGTCTTGGGTGTTGTTTAATACATGCTTGGCCTCCAGGCTATTGTTTATTTACAAAAGGGGAGGTGGGCACAGAATCTTTATGGTTCAGTTGTAATTGTTTTTAAACTGTAGTTTATTTTTCGCCTTCAGGGATTTTAGTCCTCACATGAAGCTCCACTGTCTGTCTTTCTTTGACTCCTGTGCCTAGCTAGACATGATGAGTGGTCATGAAGACTCTGTAGCCCTATTAGCCTTCTTTCTGTACATCTTCCTCGTTTCGCTCTGAGAAGAAGTAGTTCTATGGGCTTGTATTGCTGTACTGTCAGTAATGCATTAGGGTAACATTTTTATTCTGAGCCTGTCATTTTAGTTTTCTCAAAAATGGATTTGAGCAGCAGCCGATTGGGGGTGGTACGTGTGTGTGTTGTGGCATGCATAACTTAGAAATGTTTAGACATAAGTTAAGAAAGACTACTCAGGTTTCACAAAAACAGGAGTTCTGAAAAATCCCAGTCTCCAACATGTGCTTACTATGACGTAGAAACCATATAAAAATGCAGATTTCCACTGCACATATGCACCATGCATAGTTAAGTTGGAAGAGGAAGCTAGTTGTGTTCTTGGTTTCTTGCTTTCTTTTTCTCCTTTTTGCTTTTTTAATATTGTTTTCACACTGGCCTGCAAATTTTCTTTTGAAAACCGTAGCTGCTTTTTAATGTTGCTTAAACTTACATTTTGTCTTTTTGGAACACAGGTCCAAACCTGCTAGTTAAACAAGCATATAAGTATGTCACTTAAGACTGTAGCTATGCTAGGAGTAGGATTCACGTTTTCTTAATACAGTTGGGTGGGCACAGACATGGGTATTGCAGAGGTCCCTTGCTATGTGTGCTTGTTATAGCGTGCTCCACATAAAAGCATGACTTTTAATGAGTAGGTTTTCCCTCAAAATGGTGACAGGCCCTTCTGTGTCCCTTCTAATGTTTGCCTTTTCTCTAGAAATGTTGCCATTTGGTGGTTTCTCTTTAGGCTGCTCTCAACATTGCTTACTCATAGAACAGAACACTCAAACCAGTATCCACATTAGGCTCAGTTTGCTGCTTCAACACACACATGTATATCTCCTAGCCTTCATATTTTAGGAGAAAATCTAAGGGAGACTGCTTGTTTCAGTTGCAATTGAACTGTTACAATACCTGGGGTAGCAATTCATACTACTGTAGAAGATATATTGAAAAGAAAGTGAAAAGAGTAGGAAGTTCTTGTCAGTCTCTTTTCTGTAAATTTTCATTACTTTTTCCTTACGTTATTGCTTTTATTTTGAAGGCTAACGATAAAGGAGATTATTTCCCAGTATGGGGAACATGCCTTGGACACGAAGAGCTTACGTATCTCACAAGTGGTGAAATTTTACTTGTTCGTACCAAGACAAATGGTTTTTCACTCCCTCTGAACTTCACTTCAGGTGAAAAAATTCATTACATCTAATGTCTGAGTTTTGCTGAGAGATGTTGTGTTTTGTTCACAATAAATATTCAGGGGTAAACTTTCGGGAGGTTTCTGATAATTCTCTTGTTTAATTCTTTGTTATTAAGTTACCTTGACTGCTTTTGTAAAGTCAGTGCAATTGTCACTTCTAAACCAGAGAAGTGAGCACAAGCCATTTGAAACCAACAGCAGTCAACAAAAACCACAGTTGTGGCTCTTTGAGTCATCTGAAAATTTGGACCTACAAAATAACGTCCATTTAGGGATGTTTTTGTTACCAAGTTGAACGAAAGTCACAGGTTCAAAACCTATCAAACTTGGAGAGCAGGGGATTTTAAATTTTTCAAATCACATCTTTCCTAATGATGAATGGTAGCATGACTGACACATTTGAACAGTATTGAAATCAGAGAGATCCCTAAAGATAGAGCTGTGGCACTCAGCAGCACTAGTAAAATGTGGCCTCTGTTCATACTTTATCCGTTTTGAGTAATCCATCTGCAGACCACGTAGCATTCACAAATTCTGTCATTTCTGCTCATTGTGAGTGGAAAGGCTGCTAAAATGAGTGTCAAAGAATGATGCTTATTTTAGTGGGAACTTAGGTAGCAAAGTTGCATCCTCTCTGGGTCAGGACTGGTGGACAGTGGTAACAGCATATTGGAAATCTCTTGTAGTTATTTCACTGATTTTTCTTGCAGGATATTCTAAAATAATAAAGTTTTACTACCAAAAAAATTTACTTTAATACAGCATTTTATTAATGTCTTCTGTTCATTATTAGTCCATCTGAGAGCAGTTTGGGTAATGGACAAAATATCATTTTTTTCTTTGTAATAGCTGCAAAAGACAGTAAAATGTTCAGGAATTTCCCTGATGATGTATTACACGCGCTTGCTGCTGAGCCATTGACATCAAACTTTCATGTATGGAGCCTCTCCATGGAGGTATTTGATCTTTTTATTTCCTGCATACAAACACTTGGGTTTTTGTTAAAACTAGAAATAAATAAGCAAATGACACCTTTTCCTCTCCTCCCTCTCTCCTTATCACAGAATTTCACAAATAATGAAAAGCTTCGTAGTTTCTACCGTGTTCTGACCACTAACACCGATGATGAAGTGGAGTTTATATCTACCATGGAAGGTAAGGAAATTAATTTCCTTTGGAAACTGTCACTGTAACAAACTAGTTCTTTAGAGGTGTTGTGGCATTGATGTGAAGTTGTATTGCAAGTTGTCAAAATAGCAGGGGAAGCATCAGCCCTGTCAGTGCTCTGACTGTGAGGAGCATTCTTTGTTTGCAGGGATATTTTATCTTTTGAGTACATATCTGTGAGCCTAGTTACTTCTCTCACCCGCTGTTCCCCTTCTGGATATGCTGTTACACTTCGGCGCTGGCATATTTGAGTGCTGTGGTGGGAACTGCGCAGCTCTTGTCCTGTAGTAGTTGAATCCCTGTGCAGTGCAGTGTGCCTCTGTCAAACCTTGCTTTCCAGCTGTCTGCTTAGGCTTATGTTTCCCTGGTGCTCTCTATCTGTTAACTGTATGGGAAGAACAAACCAGGGTGTTAAGGGAACAGCAGCATTCCTTAGTATTTTAGTAGCAGTATTGGTAATTGTCCTCCTCCAAAAGCCTTTTGCATTATTTGCCTTGCGTTGACTGCATTTCACACTGGGCTTGCTCAGCTCAAGAAACAAGTTAGCTCTTCAGGGAGCGCTTTATCTTGATCACTGCATCACTAGCAGCACTACAGTAAGGCCCAGCTGTCACCAATGGGATTCTTCTGTGTGGCATACTGGCTGTCCTCCAAAAGAGAAGAATAGCACTTTGATCAGCAAACCTGATTAGGCTAATGACAGGCAGCACCTGTGCCTGCAAGCAGTGTATCACAGAGCAGTCATCAGCTGCTGTGCCGCTACTCCCTGCAACAGAGTTAAGGACTGACTCCCCTAAAATGTATCAGGCCTGGCCAGAGCAGATGGAAGCTGCCCCTGGATTGACTGGGCTTTCAAGGAGATGCTAAGGTTTGGATCTCTCCCATGGAACTGGCATCCTGTGTGGCTGTGAATACTGAATCTTGAGTGATGCTGGCAGCAGATAGGAGTCTTCCAGACTGATACACTTAAAACATTATTTTTTAGTGTGTATACTAATTCTGAAATGAATAATCAAAAAAGTGCTGTACAAATATTTTCTTGCATGGAATGAGAGCCTTCTTTTACAATATCCATTTATTTTCGTTCAGTTCTAGTGTGACTAACAGCATTTCAACTTTTTGTTTAAGCTTTTGTGAAACTGTTGATAAGTGAGGTGTATTTGTAGTTTATCCTTTGAGTTTCTTTTGCAGTAAGATTAAGCACATAATTCTTAAGGCATGCACCTTTACACGATTTGTGTTTTGTTGTAGCATTCAAATATCCAATTTATGGCATGCAATGGCATCCAGAGAAAAATCCTTTTGAGTGGAAGCATTCTCCAGGCATTCCACATTCGCCATCTGCTGTAAGAGCCGCATATTATATGGCTGATTTCTTCGTTAATGAAGGTAAAAAGTTTATTATCTATAAATGCTGGGGTGAAGCATTTCTGAAAAACTTCAGAGATGACAGACTTCTTTTTCAGCTGTCAAAGTTCAGTACCTCATAGTGCTTTCTGAGAAGATTACTCTGCAAGCTTTATAGGCTTATAAAACACCAAAGGATACTGGAAATAGAATGGCTTAGTGAAAGTAACATCAAAAGGCCAAGCATTCCACAAACTCTTTTCACGAGGCTGGCTCTAAAACATTGTTCTGTGACTTTCTACCATTTCAAAATATCGGTGTAGCATTTTGGCCTCTCTTGCAGAGTCAATAAAACATAAAAAGGACTCCATTCATAATTTCAGGGGCTTCTTCATCTCCAAACTGGCCTACAGTCGTTCAATGTGTTCTCAATTTCACTTGCAAAATGCATACACCAGGACTATAAACACAGCTTGGGCAGTAAATGGATGTGCCAGAGGGGTGCAATATGGTGCCCTACAGTTGTATACTGTAGACAGCACAAGAAGTTTTTGAATTTTACAGAGTTGCTAATTTTTTTGTTTATACCCTGAGAGTCTGAAAGTAACTAATGCATAACATTTTGATAGTTTATGACACTTCTGGTCTATTTGCTGTAAATAAGTAGGATATAAATACAGGAGTATTTGAAGGAATCAAACTTTATTCCTTTGTTTATCCCTATTAACTGTTCTGCTCGAATGTTTCTGAAATTGTCTTACCCGATTGATTGGGACTGTGAAGAACATAATCATTAAGCTAGTTGAGTTGGGTCTCTAGACTTGATCTCTAATCAGAAGAGTCACTTAAATGAAGAAAGTAGACAGTGATTTAAAGAAATGCAACTTGTGCTGACCCAGTCAGTGAAAGTGTAGAAATAAAAGTTGTGCTTCATACAAATTCAGGGCCCTTTTTTGCATAAAGTAGTCTTACTTCTGTTTGTGAAAATGTGGCAAAACCATTTTGATAGGGTACCGATAGGCCCAGCTGAACTGGGCCTCTGAGAAGCCTGGTCTAGTGGAAGGTGTCCCCGCCCATGGCAGGGAGGTTGAAATAAGATGATCTTTGAGGTCCCTTCCAGCCCAAACCATTCTGTGATTCTATGAGATGGTGGACTATGACAAAAATAAAGGGGAAAATAGGAGAAAATATAGCATGAGTCTGTTTTTTCTTTTGTAGTCTTATGCTAGAATGCAGTGTATTGTCTGGTTTTGTTCAGTACTTTCTGTAGTATCTGTCTGCACACCGTGTTACCAACAGAAGTAAGCTTGCTCAGGCCATCACCCAAGTTAAGTGTGGCAAAACAAGTGCCAGCTCTGCTTGTAAGTCCTGTCAAGACACAATGCATGTGAGTCATGTTATAGATGTGTACACATACAGTGAGCTTGGGCATAGGGCCACACAGATGTGTCACTATCTTTTGGATCTGCTGACCTACAATTCCAGTAGAGCAAACTTTCTTCAGCCAGCTCTATGGGTCTACCCCCCATCGCATCTACCAAATCCTGAGTTGCTCTTCATTACCTCCCCAGTCTCTTGGGGAACTACTGAAGAATAAGCTGCTCCTACTGAGTACTTCATATCATAACTTTGCAATGAATTATTCACATTTTTAGCTAATGTAAGGCAGAATGTCTTCTCTAACTTTGAAAATAAACCCGAGGTGAAAAATGTACACTGTTTACAGCAGGTAAAAATAAACCCGTTTGTGATCGCTTAATAACTAAACCATTCTACTGAAATACCATTTTTGTATCCATCCATCATTAATTTTAACTTGTGTAGAGTTGCCAACATGATGAACCAGAGGAGAATTCAATTTTATTGTCCTCACCAGCACAGTCCATGCTAACACTGCAGCTTTCAGTAGGCTGATACTCTGATGCATTTCTTTCAGAGTTAGAAGTACTGGTATTTCTGGTAGATACTGCCAGTATCTCATGGATAACTATTGTTATACAGTCTTGGCCTTAAATTCTCCCTCTCCAGTAATAAAATATGCTATAACCAGCTTTTTGAAGATGTGTCTTCACAGTTCTTCTCATACAAGTTACTGTAATTCCATTTGCTGTTGTGCTACTCAAAATAACTTAGTTTACCAAGATAAATATTGTCGAGGAGGGTAACATTAAAATGATCTGTTCTTTTGCAATGTTTTACAGCCCGGAAGAGCCTGCACCATTTCTCCAGTGAAGATCAGGAAGCAAAAGAATTGATTTATAATTATAATCCAGTTTATACAGGAACATTTTCTGCATTTCAGCAAACCTATTTTTTTGACTGAGGATCTTGTCAAAGGTGTAGTGTTGTTATTTATAAATGGAATTATTTGCCAGCATTGTGTAATTAAGCTGATATAGTGACAGAAAGCCAGAACAGTTTTCCTTTACAATGATTTATTCTGTGTATCTTCTGCACTGTTGGAACATTAATATAAAAATTTATGTTCAATAACATAATAATCGTCTTGGATCACGTTTTAAGGCAAGCTACAGAAAAATGTATTTTTCTTCTGGGAAAGAGGACTTGATTATGCTTATAAACTTTGAAGTAATCACCTTTGGTACAAGGAAAAGCTTTCATATATATTTGAAAGTATGAGACCTTTGTAAAATGTTGTGAACTGTGATAGTAGTAGACACTTAAATATATTGCGTAGTAAAATCCTGTCCTTTGCAAATGGTGTAGCAGATGAGAGTCTTGGGTTTGTCATAAATATGTGTATGCAACCAACTGCTTGACAGGGACTCTTCTGTCATTTCAAAAATTGACCAAAATAATAAGGCATGGTAGCAAAAAGACTTTTTTGGCCTAAGAAGCATGTTATATCCCATTTGTGAAACTGTTTCTCTTGTACATTCAGCATTATTTGGAGTCCTTTTACCTTGTGAGGCCTTCATAAATATGAAGATGCAGTGTAAAGTCAGCATCACAAATAGCAGATAAAATTAGTAAGTTTGGAGGGCTGATTCCAGTTTCTATTTTTTTCAGTTCAGTTTTATATATCCTCCCAGAATTTGTCTGGGGGTAAATGGAATCAGCAGCCAGATATGCCAGAGATGCAGACATTAATTCCTTTGTATTTAAAAGAATGTAAACCTGGTTTTTTCTCTAACAGGTCTGACTTTTCCTGTAGCTGGATAGACTTTTCACATGAACATAAGAGGTAGTTTGCTATTAATTTAGTAAACACAGTTGTTTCTTTCCGCCTTCTTGGATAGTTCAGTGCAGCTAGAATTTAAACAGCAGATGAATGTATACAAGGAACCTATTAAAGGTGACCTAATGTGATAATAGCAGTTGCATGCAATACACTGATACCTTTCTTCTTTGCTTTGGGTCACACTTGGTGAAAGTTTTGTTCAGTGGTTTTGTGTGGTGTCCAAAAAGAAACTAAGATGAGACAATCAAAAATAATTCTCCCTAGCACAGCTTCCAAACTCTTGTTAATTAATGTCAGTAAGGAATTAGAGTTTATGAAGAATTCAGGTTTATACTTCAGCTCTGTTTTGTAGAACCTTACACTCTCAGGTATCATATCTGAATAAATTGGTAACTTTCTCAGGTTTTTTAAGTAAAACACTCTCTAACTTGCTCTTTATCATGAAGCAACTGCATAAGAGAATGTGAAATGCGTCAGTTAAAAAAAATTATAAGGAAACATTAACTGTGACTACCAGAAAAAAATGTTCAGGTAACTACAAGCTTAAACATGTGATATTAAAGCTTATTTTTACATTCGTCATATCAGCCAACTTCAGTAAATGATTATCTTTTTAATATAGCTGACTTTATTAACCAACTCCTGAATAGAACCAATTGTAAAAAGAGGGTTGTGCTCTACAGTTGCATCTAAATATGTTACTACATAGCTGCTACAATACTTAGAAACCAAGTCCAGTCTTCTGCTCTGAGAATTTGCCTAAGTAAGGAGGGCATGTTTTAGCCTTAAAACCAGAGATCAATCTTGCAACTGAAATGTCTGCAATGGTAGTAATTAGTTCCTAAGTGTGTAACTACAAGAAATATTGTGTGTAATATGGATGAGAGCAATTTATGTATTATGAATTTGTATGTGTCTTTCCTTTATATCCTTTATCTTGTAAAGCCTTATTTGATGACATGCATGATTTTTCTATGATACATGAAATAAACTTTTATTCAAGCAGATTGGTATTTTTGTCCTCTTTTAGATACCGTGGATAAAGCACTAACAGTTATTGTCTTCTTGTTTCCACCTGTGATAGTCACAAATCGGGAGGGTACTGTACAGATTACAAACTGTGTCTACTTTCTCTGGTCATGCCAGCAAGTCGGGGTCAGGATAAGTGAGATCCATGGCCTGGCACAGACCTACCCAGAGCACAGGTACCCATGTCCAGGGCCTGAGCTTAAGTGCACTTCATTGTGGCTGCTGAGACAAGGGGCAGGAGCTTTCAACGAGGCTGCCCACAGCTCATTCTCTTACAGCCTTTCCACAGCAGGCTCAGCCCAGGGGCAGTGTCAGAGCTCGGTGGTGCGTGGGCAGCCAAACCCCCGTGAAGGTGGGAAGGGGCTGCAGCACTAACAGGGCTTTCAGGGCTCTGAAAGCTGTAAGCAAAGAAACTGCTGTCTGCAGTGTTCAGTGAAACAAAAACTTCTGTCTACTCCTTATAATACCTGGTGTCTTCCATCATGTTCTGCCAGAAGCAAACTATAAGAACCCAGAATTGTCTAGCAGTCACCTAGCAGTAGGTTTAAAAGTTTGTTTTAAAGAAGTTTCATTAGACCTTCTCTCTGCTCTTAAGTGTTTCTCATGGTTTTTCGTTGCACAAACAGAGCTCATAATGTAGTTTTTAGAATTATTGCTAGAAAGAGAAGAAGAGYCTGTGACCATACTCACATCTTACTGAGAGTCTGGTGTATGAGTCTAATCCACTTGCTTGTTTCTGTATAGGAAAAACATCCACTGATCAGCAAGGTAACCCTGTGTTACTAAATCGTCTTTAAGAAGGAAAAGTTTGAAGTGGTTTTTCCTCATTGGAGTATTCTGCTCTTCCCACTAGATGGCCTACGAGAACCAGTATTTTATGCAATTTTGCAATGGAGTGTGGTGGTGTCTCAAAAGTTGAGTAAGATATTTACTGTACTGTGGTATGTAGTTGTGTACTAGGGTATTTGGGATGTGGGGAAAGAAGAAGGGAGGAGACAGGATAGGACTGGGATCTTGCTGGCACAATTGGGCATATTGGCAGGATTGCAAGAGAGAGAGGATATGAGCATGGAATTAATTCAGCTGGGATTGAATCTTGTTTCCAGTGAATATTTAAACCATTCAAGCATTAGCTGGAGGTGACTGGAATTACATCTGTCTTTTCAGGCTGCTGTTCCTCCCCTTTAGCTATAGAATCTTGGTTCCATTTTCTATAAATATGAAACTAGCTCATGCAAAACAGGACAGACAGCTTAGATGGGAAGAACTGAGAACTTGATCTCAGAAAACCTTTGCCTGGGAGGCAGGAAAGACCAGTTTGAATTCGTTCTGGTGAAGAAGAAATTACAGGGAGGAAACATCCTGAGTAAGTGCTATAAATACTGAGTTAATGAGGAAGAACTTAACCCACAAGCTGCACTGTGGGGAAAAAAATCACAAAACTCACCCAAACCCCCACCACTTTTGGGCTGACAAGCTGTGCAAAATTCCCTGGCAAGGTAGTGAAGCCATAGCAGAGATTACTGTCTGAGCCCTTCTATGCTGAATAGCTTATTTTTGGGTTAATTTTTAACCCTTTCCCCTTCAGCATCAGTGCCACCTTATTCATTGCTGTGGATGCTGCTCAGCAAAACAATATTGAAAGCTGGACTGTACCGGCGAGTTTTCTATAGAAATTAGTGGCCTATAAGGGACATGGTGGTTCTTTCCTTGGAACAATGAGGAAAGTATGGGGATGGTTTGAACAACCAGGAGGAACAATAAGGAATAATTTCCCAGTTGCCTGTTATCCATGCATTGCCCTGAGGTGAGAGAAATATCTGTGAGTGTAATGCGGCTGAAGACTGCATGCCAGTGCTCACTCAAGAATGTTTGTGTTTGAGCTGGGAAGGTGTACACAAGATTTCAGTCACCTCTATCACAGTAAATAACTTACTTTTTTATTTTGTCTGGGGTTGTGGGGTTTTTTCTGGTTTGAGGAGGTTTTTTCCTTCTGTGGATTTCCCATATATGTATATATATCTGGTGCTGGTGTTACCAGAAAAGCCATGGGAATTGGCCATTAAGGCTTCTAAATGCCTTTTCAAATTACTATGGTTTGAGTACTTACATGGAAGACAGATTGACAGATCCTGTGAACTGATTGATTACCTTCATTTGTTAGCCTTGTGTCTTTCCCCTGGGCAGGCCTCCTCTCTAATCCACTGCTTATTTATAGGGCAAATAGTGAAGTATATCCTGCCCAGGGCCACCTGTTGATAAGGGTACTGTCCCAGCTTTCATCACTTCCTCATTATGTTTATATCTGTTTCATAGTGTAAGCAGTATGTTTTAAGAGCCAGCTTTCTCTGTCAGTTCTTATATAACAAAAAAATTTCCAAGACCCTTTCATCCAAAAAAAGCCTAGACCATTTAAAAATAGCTGTTGCTATTTGGAGGAGCACTTGAACAAAGCATTTACTCCAGACTTAACCAAAAAACCATCAAATTCTCTGATTTTCAGAAATGTAGTGAACAAATGTCCCTCTCAACTAGGCTTTCTGTAAATGAAAAGCTAAAAGCAGTAAAGCAAAAAGGTTGGAAAGAGGAAAGTCTAGCAGTTGTTGCTTCTGAGCATCAGAACAGTTGGGTTGAATACTGTGGGCTGATTTTGGCTGGAGCAGAGTTAATTCTCTTCACAGTGGTTTGGATGGGGCTGTGTTTTGGATTTGTGCTGAACACAGGGTCGATAATTCAGGGATGTTTTAGTTGCTGCAGAGCAGAGCTCACACAACCTCAAGGCCTTTTCAGCTTCTCACTTTAGCCACCAGTGAGGGCGCTGGGGGTGCACAAGGAGTTGGGAGGAGACACAGCCAGGACAGCTGACCCCAACTGACCACAGGGATATTCCATACCATATGGTGTCACACTCAGCATGTAGATGTGGGGGGAAAAAGGAAGGAAGGAGAGGACATTTGGAGTGGTGGCATTTGTCTTCCCAAGTGACTGTTAGATGTGATGGAACCTGGCTCTTCTGGAGATGACTGAACCCCTGCCTGCTCTTGGGAAATGGTGAATGAATTCTTTGGATTGCTTTGCTTACATGGGCAGCTTTTGCTTTACCTATTAAACTGTCTTTATCTCAACCCATGAGTTTTCTCAGTTTTACTCTTCTGATTCTCTCCCCCACCCCTCTGTGGGAGGAGGGAGTGAACGGCAGTGTGGGGCTTTCTTGCAGCTTGTGACTATGTAGCTCCCAAGCTTCCTTTGATGATCTATTTCACTGTGTGTATACAAGTTCAAGAGCTGATCATATATGTGTGTAGTTTCTTGCTATTTTCCTGACGAATAGATCAGCAAAACCAGAAAGACTAAAATAACAATTTTCTAGCTCGAAGCACATTAGTAAATTATTTTCTCCCTGTGACTTCTTGAGGTGCCATATAAACTGGTTATAATGACCATAATTCAACCTCAGACTGGGAAGCCTGAACTTCACATCCCGGTACTTGACTAGGTTTTACTCAGCAGCTCTTGCACTAGGCGGATTCCTAAGAGCCTGCTTTTTCAAAGGACAATGGGACATATTATTGTGACTAATTACTCGATTATTATTATTATATTAATTATTAATTTTTAATAAAACTATTATATTTTATAATAATAATGTTGTTAAAGAGGAAACACAAAGTAAAGCGAAGAGTCAACAGATCATTTCTGAGATTTTTCCAAAGAGGCCATGTCGATGGAAGTACTGCAAAGATTTTAGGCAAAGCCATTTTCATCCTAGATGGAGTTAGTCCTTTCCATCCTTCTAGGCTTCTAAATTTGTCACTAGCATTTTTACTGTTGTACCACCAATGGAGGGCATTTGCAGGCTCTAAAAGCAAATCTAACTTTGTACTTCCAGAGGAAAAGAGAGAAACCTGAGGGACCTATTACCTTCTTTGCTTTAATTTGAGGTATTTGTACTGATTATTTCTCAATAATATTTGGAACAAGCATCTCAGTCCACCACTTCAACCAAAAGTACTGATAATCCTTTTGTCTCTAGAGTTACCCCACAATAGTTTTTTTGTTCTTTATTCCACTAAGCTGAACACAACAAAATTTTCCTTCTAATAGGAACAGAAGCTAGTTCACTCTTCTTCCCTAGGTTCTTAAACTTTATTTAGGTTTCTCACCAAACTCAGGATGAGCGTCTTCACATCCCTGTAGTTTTCCCACTTTGGTTCTTGCAGAATGTGTCTTTGTGGCTCCTTAGGGAATTTAGTTACTGTACCAGAACTTCGAGCCAGCACTTACCACTTCTTCCAGCAACAGCTGCCATAGTCTTCCCAAATTACTGACAGTTCTACTTCAGATGCTTGCAGATGAGGGAACTGGCTTCATGAACACATTAGATGTTTCAGCAAGCCCAGTAACTCCCCAGCCAGTGTGTGTCAGCTGAACCTCAAGCCATCCCAGCCTGAGCGATAGTTAGGCAGCCAGTACTTCAACATCAATGTCTTTCATGTCCTTTTATTCTTAACTATCAACACCCTTGCCCCCCCTTAGTTGCATTTGCAAGGTTTCCCTAAGAAATCTGCTCAAAATCCATCAGTGGTTTTGTCTTTATTTTCCACACCCAGGGAGTCAGGCACATGAAGTGAATTAATCTGGACTAATCTCCAACTGTTTTAACAAAAAGTGAAATTTGAGATGTGGATATACTGTGGCTTTTAAGCTACGCTTAAAAGTGAGTGGGGAAAAGTTATGGTACAGATGAAATATGTATCTTTATACATTAATTTTATTTTAGGAGAAGTTGAATTGCATCACATCAGCATGGAGATTACCAGTCCAGACAATAATATCTGTTTGAACAGCAGCGCTTGCTGGGCATCTTTTGTTTTCCCAAATTCCTCACTTGAGCATTTCRATTGCAGAATCCAGGCTATTTTATAATAGACTACCCTTTTGGCAGCCATTCCCACAAAATCTCAGCACAGATGGTGATGGTCACACTACGACTTCGATGCTAAACCCAGCAATGTCTTCCTCTGAGGCTTGGCTGCATGAACTGCATGGGGCAAGAATACAAGTCATGTGCCGGGTGAGGTTTGACACGTCAGGGTTTCACAAAACACACCAAATCTGTCATGTCTCACTCATGTTTAGACAAACTAGGAGAGTATAAATTATTTCCCAAGAGCAGAGCAAGCCTGAGGCTCATACTCTGCACTGCCACACTGCTGAGTGCAGACACATGCACAAATTGTGCCATGTATTTGTGCTGTTCAAAAGGACTTCAAGTGATATTCAGAAAGGTTATAAGGTACCAAATAATGTTCTTTCTTTCTTCATTCTTTATAAGAGATAAAATTAACACCTATGTAACACAATGAAATGACTTCTGTATAGAAATTGTATCCAAGGAGCATTGTGGTGGCCATGATAAACCTCCTGGGCACACACTGAAGCTGAATGTTCATCCATGCAGTGGCATTGCTAACAAAGCCTGTGTATATTTTGAATTCCCAGACAGCCTATTCAGTTTCTGGATGTCATGAAGCAGATCTGTCCTGGGATCAGTTGTCCCCAGGCTGAGGAGTGGGAGCAGGTTTATACAGTGCCATTAGGGCTGGGGTTTACTGTGGGAAGAAAAAAAATCCTGTAAAAAAAAAAAAAAAGAAAACTGTCTTCAGAACAGAGTTTGATTGTCCTGCTTGGTGCTCAGTTACAAGACAGATGACCCCATATGGTAAATGAAGGGCTAGACTGACATTTTTCTTATGAACTTTGCTGCAGCCTCTAAATCACTACCACACATCATTTTTATTTCTTCAGCATAGTTTATCTCCTGCTAAGCTTGCCATGACTTCATTGCATGTTTTTTTAACTCATGGCTATAATTTTGAAGAATGTAATCCAGACAGATGGATGATTCATTGTATGAGAAGTAATTAAAAAGAAACATGATCTCATACTTTCATGAGTAGCAGGATTTTTTGTAGTTATCTTGTTCTCTGTGTCCTGTAGAACCTACTGATAAATTATCATCTAGATACCGAGACTTCAAACCAGACAAGAAAAATTAAAGAGCTTCATTTATGCAATTTGAAATTGGACTGGAGCACTAAAAAATAAAGGCGATTAAAAATTGGGATGTTTCAGCTGCCTGATTAAACATCTAACAAGATGCATGCCTGACACTCCTCTCCAATCTTTATTTATTTGTTTATTATTAAAAAGCTCCTCAGATGTGTGTAAGCCATCTGCTGTTCTCAGATTCTCTGGGCCTTGGTATATTATGCATCTGATGCCCTTAACTATGGAAATTTGCGAATGAAAATTTCCAGCAGAAAAAGCTGATGCTTTCTAGACGTTTCTGATTATGGCCCAATCTTTCCTCTTTTGTCCCCAACAGGTCTATTTTTATCATTACAGCTAAGCTGCAGGCTGCTTTGGTGTGATAAATATCACCGGCCGAGCGTCAGCAGCCTGGATCCTTCTCACCATGTTTGGGCTATTTATCCTGGTTATTTTCTCTTGCACTGCAGAAGCCGCCACCTGGAGATGGGGCCCTGGCTCATCTGCAGGACTGCAGAGCAGCCTGGAACCTAGATCATGGTGTGGGGAACATCATGGTCTAAGAGTGCCAGGGTGGGCAGGAGAGCATGACAGCCTGGGAGGAGTTTCAGACGGAGGAGGAAGCTCTGTCTGCTGATGTGGGTGTCAGACAGCCCGGGGAGGGACTAACTCGGGTGAGCATCGCAGCTGGCTCCCTGCTACACAACCCCTTCACAACTGTAGGAAGCTGAACCATGCCTTAGCACTGCCCCTTCCCCCCTGCAAGGGCAAGGAAAGCCCACACCCCTTCCTGGGCAGAAGAACGGCTGCGGGGTGGTGTGGGAGGAAGCCCAGCCTGGGTCACCTTCATCCAGGCCTGCCGTGCAGCTGGTGGTGAGCTGCCATCCCCTCTGACTCTCTTTGCCTTCCTACCTACTATGCCTGGTGAAAGCTGTTTTATGTTTCTACAGTAACAAGCATGCTGAGATTTGGTGGGACAGCTGCTGTAATGCAGCAAACGTATGGAAATGAGAAGGAATACATCAGTGCCATGAAAGAAACTAGCCCTTAGCTCCTGGATGCAAGATGAAGCAAGATATGGCAATTGTAGTCAGTTAACACTGTGTTTACTTCAGACATTGGGCTTCCCAGGTGACTCGTTCTTGATTCTAACATGTTCCTGTGGCTTTCAGTTGTCTGCCTGCCTGCCAGCTGCAGCATCTGAAAGATGTAAATCCCAGCCTTGTGGATCAGGATGGGAATGGAATAGTTAGCTATCATTTGACCTTCAGTGCTCATAATCTCCTTCCACCTGCAAAATTCCAGGAGAAGACCATGCACTAGGGGAATAGTCCTTAACTGCTGCAGTGAGCCTGCTATGTAGCAGCAGTGCTGTGGGCCTCTTCAAGCCTCCCGAGGGAAGAAGTGGTGGTGAGGAGGTACCACTCTGATGAGTGAGACACAATTCCCCTGTACCAGGCCCCATCACATCATAGAAATGTCTTTCTCTGGGGCATTGACCCTCTACCTCTGCACATGTCACTGCCCCCTCCATCAGTCAACCCTCTTAGCTGCATGGAGGGGATGTCACTGGTGCCACACAGCGAAGATTTTATTTCACTAAAGAAAAAGATGAGGCTGGAGCATGCAACTTCTCATTTGTGAAGTATGAAACCAATTTTTGTGTCAAATCCTGTGTGACTTGGGCTTCTCTTTACCTACAGCTGCACCAGATCTTCCCACTCACCTTGCAGAAGTAGCCAGGACTCAATGCAGATATGTGGAGCAGAGTGAGCTAGACACACCTGAAGAGGTGGATGAGCAGTTATGGAAGCTGATGGATGTAAAAGAACAACTTTGGAGATTAGCCAAGTGTCTTGCTGGGTCGTGGTCTTGATTTTTATCACTGTCTCTAGAGCTGRTTTCAAAACCAGACAACTTCCTGTAGCTGTCTGCAGGATAGCCCAAATAAACACATGCTATACAGCATTAAACATGCTGTGTCCAAGGTGCACATGCCTTCTAGCCAGACTTCATTTTACTGTACTAACACTCTGTATATTCATACTGAACATATCAAGGGTTGTTTGTTTACGGCTGGATCAAAGCTAAAACTCACTACAAGCCAAACCACCCAAAAAGATTATGAGATTACTAGAAATGTGAGAAATATCCCCAGTCCTCAGATGATGAACCCAAGTGGTGCCAAGCAGGTGCAATTTCTGGACAGGGAGAAATGACCATGAATTAGCTCTACACAGAGGATCTCCATAATTTAAATTCTGTTTCACTATAACAGTCTTTGCACTGTATTTTTCTCATACACCTTTTTATTACAGTGTGGTTCTCAGCAAAGTCTTTTTGTCTGCTTTGTAAAACCGTTTACTAAACTCTTCTGGATTTTGCTCGATTTTGCAAAAATAATAACAGCAAACCAACATAGCATTGAGTGTTGGTGAGGACAATAGGATGTCGAGGTGTTAACTGCAGCAGGTACATAGAGTTCTAGTGCTCAGTTACCTTATGACTAAGAACTGAAATGGAAGCAAAGTCTGGAGACTGTGTCAGATTTTTAAATGGCTTTAAGTGTTTAGAAGCACTTTTAAGTACGATGAAGAACAGTGTGTTTCTACTTGAGTCTTTTAATCTCTTCCATGGACAGTTGTGTGGCTTGTGGTGGGGTTTTTTTGTTTGGTTTTCTTGTTTATTTGTTTTTTGTTTGTTTGTGTTTTTTCTTTTTGTTTGGATTTTTTGGGGTTTTGTTTTTGTTTTTTTTTTAAAAATATATCTTACTTTTCCCCTGAGGGAAAAAGAGACGTAGGTAAAACCCAGTCCCTGTAAATGACATGTTATTTTTAGTTCTTGAACTCTGCTATGCTTAATTAGTTTATGCAGCTGAAAATGAAAAAGAAAACCTCACGCCCTACAGCAATACATGTTCATGTATAGCACTTAATAACTTAAATACTTTTATTTGTCTGTAAATTACACCCATTAAATTTGTGTGTGAAGAACGTGGCACAACCTGTTGTATATAATCCTCATACTTTAAAAAGTACAAATATATTTTTTATATAAGTGGGCAGCTTCACTGTCGACCTGCACACACCCATAACGTGCCTGGAAGTAGACATCACAAAGCTAAGTGCAATGGAGGAATCCCACCCTCTCTGTTGGTTTCCTCTACAGTTCTTTCTATTCTGTTGTGTTTGCTCCTCACACAGCCCATCGAGTTAATCTCTCTGTAACTGGTATATTTTTTCTAAATTGCCTCCTCTCTCTGAATATGGTATATTCCCTTTCTTATATTTTCTTCTTAGGTGTGTCTTTCAAAATTCTCATCCCTGACCCCTACTTTCTCTCAGTCTGGGCCAGCCTTGCCAGGACTCTGAGCCAGCCTGACTGAAAACCATGCCAAGGACATAGTGACAATGCCACAGCAACGGTGGGCAAGGGTTGGTGCCTGACGCCCTGTCCTGCATCGGTGCACTGGGTGATGCAAAACCTGAGCAGCTGCTGTCCCTTCATCTTTGCCAACCACAGCTGTGGGCAGACCCTGGCACCACTCTCCAGACTAGACTTGGGGGAATAGAGGGGAAAAATGAAGGAGTTTGATGCCAGCACGGCTTTGCTTTCAAAATGAGGTACAGCCACGCTCCTTTGTCTTTGCAACCACATGACAATTCCCATCTGGAGTCAATGGAAATTGAATCTAGAAGGTGACCTGGGAACTACTAGCATGGCTTCCATGCTTGTAGTCAGCAGCTCCGCTAAATGAAATAAGCCAAATCCGAGTAAAATCCTGTTTCTGTGGGCAAGTGCTACATAGCTATCATTATTCTCCTATCACAGAGCAGTGGGATACCAAGTGATTAAATATGACAGTGCAAGGCCCACAGTGTCACAGCCACAATACTGTGAGGGCCATTATGTTGAGGTCTCACTCAGCTGGAAGTGTTGCTCCTTCAGAGAAGTCCCAGAGTCTCTACTGTACCCCTAAAGTTTCTGTGGCGGATCCAGGCTAGTGGAACACCTGGCAATTTCCTAGCACAAAGAGAAAAGGCCTGCATTTTCTTCTTGGTTTCCCAGTAAGGCTTGGACCTCAGGGTAACAGCTGTGTTAAAGAAAGTTGCCACACTGACTTAGGAAGTTGAGTCTTCATTCTTCTCTGGAAGGACAAAGACATATCTACACACCATTAATTACTAATGTGTTGGCCCAAGCAGGTTTTCATCAGTCATTTTAAATGTCATTATAAGGGATGTGAGTGCTTTCAGAACATAGCTTTTGGAGTGTACATTCCAGTCAGCTCTAGGAAGTCATCTGTATGTAATTTGGAAGCAGAAACTGTATATATTAAGGAGCCCCCACTTCCACCATGCTGCCTAATGTTATGCAAAATTATATGTCACACAGAGCAGATTGAGAGTCATAATAGTTACACTGGATGAACAGAATGAATCTCAAAAGGTAGGAAGACAGTCCTGCAATACATTATTCATGGCTGGTCAAATTATCCCCAGAAACAGGAAGTAGGGGTAAAAGGGATAATTTACAGCTTTCTTTACTGTCCAAAGATTCTGACTCCAATGTCGCGTTTGTTCTGTGCATGATCTTGCTCAAACAACCTCTATAAAGAGACATTTCTTCAATGTAAGTTTAAAAGCCTACAATATATTTGAACAAAAACATTACTACTACTACAACAAAAACTTTATTAAATAAAAGTATTTTGTTTTGCTGTAACTATCATTAGCTTATGAGTAGGAAATAATTAGTATTTTTTTTAATGAGGCTGGCATTTTAATTTATTTGCACGGCAAGTTATCCTTTAAGAATACAAACTTTCTGGCAAGACAGAGAAATCAGGATGATCCCTAAAAGTATCAATAATTTTGTTCTGCAGGTTACTGCTCCAACAGGTCCATTTTCTGGACAGAGGGAGAGAATCCATCCGTAGCCTTTCCAGACATATAAAACAAAAGTATTTTATTATCTCTGAGTTTGCATCAAAAAACAGGGCACACACCTTTTTTCAACTACATTAATAAGAGAATCTGAATATTCAAAGTGCAAACAATGCCTGGCTTTCACATTCACTTTTACAAAAAGTTAACCTATAAATCTCTTGCTGAGAGATAAACCGGGTAAAGTTTCCCTATCACCTGTCATGGTGAAAGACTGTAGTATTCTTTAGAAGAGGGGTTTTAAACTATTCATAGTCATTTTTCATGTGTCCTGAATAGGTCTTCTGGTTTGTGGCTTAACCAAGTCATAGAAAAAACTCCAAAGACCTAACATTTTCATTCTTCATTTCCACTTCTCAAGATGCCATATGTGTGTCTAAGCAATAAATATTTTTGCTTTAAATATGTTTATGCTTTATCTACATTTCCTCAGATTCCCAGGAGCTGACCATACTCTGAATTGTCTGAAGCCAAGTATGCTTCATTGAAAGATCAGGAAAGCAAAATCACAGGATTTGGAAGTACATTTGTTTCACATTCCTCTGACTTTGGATTGGACTGAGATGCCCAAACTAAGAGCTTGATTGTCACAAACCTCATATAGGAGCAAGAGACACACAGCTCCTTTCCTCCTGTTCCTTTGCTAATGTCAGGCCACTGAACTGCTAAACTTCAATATTTTGTATAAAAAATGCCCAATCTTAAGACAGATTATTTCTATTCATGCATGAGCTGTCTGAGTGTAACCCATTGATTTTAACAAACGTTTTCTCCAAAGAAACTTTAGTGTAGCTGGGAGTCTGGCCATCACCTAACTGGCTGTACACGCCAGGTCACATTGATTCAGCCAGGTTCCATTTCTACTTTGTACAATTTATTCTAATGTAAAAATGTAACCCAATCTTTGCTAGTGAACTTTTGACTCAAGTAAAAATCATATTCTCCTGAGGTTCTGGATTTTTTTTGCCTTAAGTCTTTTAGGTGACAGTAAAATCCAAGTTCCGTAATTAAGCACAATATATATACATCCAAGGCTGTAATTTCCTGTTAGTTATTCAATTGTAAGTAAATATTATGTCTTGTTGTTAAAGAGACAAAGAGATTATACTTCCTGGAGTGAACAACAGTGTGTGCTTCCAGATAATGGCAACCTTCTGAAACAAGCTAAACATAGAAATGTAGCTCCACAGGAGGAGGCATTTATGGGCTAGTACCAGGTCAATATTGGATTATATGTTATGTTAGCAATATATTTGCAGTAAACCAGCAAATTCAACTGTTAAAAGGAGATGTGTTTTGCAGTGCTTTGTCTTTATATATAATTCACATATTTGATCTTAGCACTCTGCAATGATTGATCCCAGTGGGACTTCTGACATTTCAGCAGTATATACCAATAACTGGGATGTGCTACTCTTTTTCCTCTGCTATATTTTTGAAACAGCACTGAGCGTGGTGGTATTTCTGCCACTAACCATGAGGTGGCATAACACGCTCAGCAGAACAGCAGTCAAACCTTCCTTTTAAAATTCCTTTGTACGTCATATTCCTTGGCATATTAAGTTTTAATGGTGAAA
The DNA here is from genome assembly GCA_018881555.1 of Amblyornis subalaris. Taxonomy (NCBI): domain Eukaryota; kingdom Metazoa; phylum Chordata; class Aves; order Passeriformes; family Ptilonorhynchidae; genus Amblyornis; species Amblyornis subalaris. The sequence continues at coordinate 1,237,983 of JACAXG010000001.1, forward strand.
GACAGGCTGTAAAACTAGTTGAGCTTTTAGAAACCCTACTCTACTACAAAAGCAATGACAAAGATACATATTTTTGTGCTCGTGTTTTGTGATGCTTTTCATTCTAGTAAATAATCATTTTGAGCAGATTGCTACATGACAATGTTAAAAATAAAAATCACTGGGTTTTTTTTTTTTTTTCAGTTCATCTTCCATTACAGAATTCTGTTTTTGGTATGCTTCCTTTTAAAGTCTGATTTCTTTATTTTCTCAGATCTCTTTTTCTTCATAGGACTTGCCTGTCCAGACTTGATTTTACCTTTCAGATCATTGTGATGTGAAATAGGTTTGATGAGATGAAAATAGCCACAAGTCTAATTTCTTACTAACTAGGTAGATTAATAGAAGTGCTTTTTAAATCATATATATGTTACACATCTGTTAGAAACATACCTGAGTTTAATACTTCCCGAAGCACACAGCTTGACTTAGGTGAAGTCCTAATTTAGATAAGAGTATCTTTATCAGAGTGCATGAATTTAATATTTCATCATCAAAAGCATATCAGGAACTCATTTCTTGAGATCAGCTTTTTGTATTTTGTTGGCGTCAGGGATGTCCCTGGCCAGGCACCGCACGACCACAGCACCGCACAGATGAGCACCACGGCCCAGGGCTGAGGTTTAAATGCAGGTAAATGCAGCCCCAGAGCACAGCAGAGGAGGTGGCCCATGAGGTCTCCTAGAGCTGTTCTCCAGCAGGTGGCTGCAGGGCACAGAGCCCAGGGCTGGGACCTGCTGTGGCAGTCAGAACTCGGGTCTCCTCCAGAGCTGCCAGCTGGTGCTGGCACCAGGATGGGTCCTGGGCGTGCTTCCTTGAGTGGGCAATGATCTCCACAGGTGTTATGCTCCAAAAACTTGGAGGGACACTCCCTGCAGCAGTCCGGACATAGCCTCCTCCAAACTTCAGGGAAAACAGATTTGTTTGAATTATAAAGCCTTTAGAAATCAAACCATGACTCTGAATATATATATATATATGTGAGAGTGGCATAGAAGGTTACTGGGTTATCACACAGCTGAGAGTCTGGCTGCAATTTATAAACCAGACAGCTTTATTTGCCAAGGAAAAAACCAGAAATTGCAGTGTGGATTATTAACATCAGATCAAGGTTGTTTAAACAAGCCGTTGGCTTGAATTTTCCTCAGCACTTCAGACTCTACCTGCTTGCCACTCTGGATCTGGCTACACAGATAAAGCAGTATAAGCACACCCTAGTGACATTTTACTGAATAGCATGGGCCAACATGGGGAGCAGATTTCTTTGTTCATGTGTAGCACCGTTCTCATTTCAAATAAGCCACGTGCTAGGGGATGCCATAACCCTTCCTTGTATATGATGCTCTACTAATTGGGCAGGTATGCAATGTTGTGGGAAATGAGAAATTAGATTACTCTTGGAATCACATTCAGCCAACTTAAAATTCAAGCTTCAGCAAGTCTGCTTGGCACGGATTTACAGGAGTGTTTTGAAAGCATGGTTGCATGTGGCTGGTGTGAAATAAATAGGAAATTGGGACAGAAAGCTTGAAGAAGTGATATTGGGTCCTAGGGGGGATAAGCAAAGCAAGGAGAATCTTTTTTGCATTCCTGGTATTATTTATGCATGGCTGCTGCTTAGTGAGGCTATCTTCAGAGTCTGTTCCTGGTTTTGAGAGGCAACAGACCATGCAAGGGCAGCTATTCCACAAAGCTGTCACATCCAGGGCTGTGTTGTGTGACTGATGAGCAGGTACTCATGTGGAAGCAGGAATTAAATCCAGATGTTTAACTTGTTTAAAATCGAAGAGAATCATTCAAACTATGACTTTTGTGAAGAAGGAAATTATGTCAAGAAACCATCATTTATCAGCAGATAAATGAAGATGGCTCATCAACCTGGGGAAAACGGTGCAACTTACATGTAGCTGTCAAACAACAAGCGGTGCAGGCTAGATCTGTGTCCTTAGCTGCTAAATAATTATTTAGGGTTCTGAACAGCCTCGTGTCCCCGTAAAGTGAGGCAGAGTGCTGCTGATAATGCCAGGTAATCAGAGCTAACATGCTGGGACCACATCACCAGCATGCAGTGCGGACATAGCTCCAAGGGGCAAATACTGCAGCAGTAATCTTGATACAAAATATTTTCTCTATGGGCCCATTTTCACATATCTGAGTTCCCTGATTGTCCATAACACATGTATTAGTTTGCTCACAAAGCCTCTGCAAACTGATGAATTTTTCAGACTGATCCCCAGTTACAGTTGCYGGGATAGTCAGTTCCTGGGACAGAGATGAGAGAGAACACTTCTCTAAGGCTGCATTGATGAGGTCACCCTCCACTTTATGCAACCCTAACCCATTTGACATGACCTCAGGGCACAACCCGGCCACCTTGCTGTAAAAGCTCTATTCTGACAGGCAACAACATGACCCCATCACTGTGTTGGGCACTCAGGAGCAGATTTCTGTCAAAACACCCAGCATAGCAGGTAAGACATGAACTCGTTTGTCAAAAACATCCTACTGATGTTGAAGCTTTACATGGAAGGAACATTTTCCCAACCCGAAATTTTTTCATTGTCTAAAAGAGCTCCCGGGTTGTAATTTGTTATAATTAAACTAGATGAGGCTGATACTGGAAGGAGGCAAGCCAATTAATTTGGGACGTCAATTTTTGTTTGCCACTGTCAAAGTCTCTTAAAGGATCTTGATAGATTGCTAGGTTGGCTTTTTCAACCTGATAATCCCCATGTGAAAGACAGGCAGGCAGCTGGGTGCAGAGAAGCACGTTGTAGTCAGTGTTGAAAAAGAGGCAGCACCTGCCAACACAGTGCTCGAAGGTGACAATGGTTCTGCAACACTTGAGCTGTGGGCAGCTGGAGGAAGAGGTGAAACTCAGGACCCAAATATGGCGAAGAGGCTTGCATGGCAGCTGTGAATGAAGAAAGCCTGCACTGGAAGTTGTTTGGGCTAAAATCTGCCAATTTTTTGGTGCAAAACTGCAGGCTTTTTAGTGGCCCAACTATGTGTTCTCGGGTTTGAAACAAGAAAATTTAGTATTGTCTCATGCTAACCAGCAACCATACCCCTAGCTTCAAACTCCAATTAATAATATATGGTAAATACCATCTTCTTAATCACAGAATCACAGAACCAATTAGGTTGGAACAGACCTCTGAGGTCATCGAGTCCAACCTGGGACCAAACATCACCATGGAAACTAGACCACGACACTAAGTGACACGTCTGGTCTTTACTTAAACACCTCCAGGGATGGTCACTCCACCACCTCCCTGGGCAGCCCATTCCGATGTCTAATCACTCCTTCTGTGAAGAAATCCTTCCTAATGTCCAACCTAAATCTCTGCTGGTGCAACTTGAGACTATATTCTCTAGTCCTGTTGCTGGATACCTGGAAGAAGAGGCCCAACCTTTACTGGATAAAACCAGGCATCAATTCCCATGCATTTAACTGATAGAGCTCTATTGAAAATTATCTATAGTAGTTAATGTCATATCCTAGCACTAAAGAAACCTCTTCAGCAAAGCCAGGCTGTGAACTGTTTCATTTTAGAGGGTTCCTTCAGGTAAAAATTGAACTTCAAAAAAGTTATTCTAAACTTTTACATAAAAAATCTCTATGGATATGAAAGAGTTCAACCAATAATTCCAGAAACTGTAATATACAATCACTGTATGTCACTGCAACAGGYAAAAATCTGTTTATTTCTTGGTACAGGTTCTGTTTTCAGGTCCTCAAGACATTGGCTGCTCTTTTAGGAAACTGATAGTACCTGACTCAGTCCTTAGTGAATATGTAGTGCCATATTTCTGCAGTCACATATCCAGTTTTGCTGTCAGTTAAAGTACTGTGGCAAATCTGATTCTCTGTAAAACTTGAATTAAGCAGAAACTTGGGGAAAGAAAAAAAGTCTAAAAGTTTGAAGGACAGAACTTCAGCTGCCCTAAATTGTAACAGTATGACTTATTAATGCCACCAGAACAGTTTCTAGCAACTGATAATCTTCTCTGAGTTTTTAAGATTGTCAGCAAATTCTATTCTGCAGTACAAACCTAGTCATTTCCTGAAATTGCATGGTTCAGTTAAGCTTAAGAAAACTATTCAAGTTTATTTAGAAAGTCAACATTTACTTCCTATGTAGTTGGCTGATCTGGAACTTACCTAACACCTTACTGAAAATATATTTTGCAAAAATATAGGAGCTAGTACTCAAGGCTTCCTACAAAAATGTTAGCTAATATGTCCTACTATATTGCAGAACCCAACAATTAATATTCAAATTCAATTATGATTCTCAAGGGTTTTTTACCCCAAGATGTACAGGTTGATTGATGCTGTTTTGGGTGTCTCAGTTTAGAAAAGAATGACAGTTTCCTTTGGCATTGCAGTCTGCATTTTGGTTAGTTCTAATGAAGACAAATTCCTCTCAATCAGGATTGTTTTGTTTTTTAAGTGAGACAGATGGCACGCTCACTGTATGTTCTGAGATTTTTAAGAAGTGTGTTTGGGATATAGTGGTTTGCGTTCCCCAGCTAAAAAGTGATCGATATTTCAAATGGAAGAGAACTCGGGTTCTGTCTTCACAGAATTTCTGTGACATGTACACAGTTCTGAAGGACGTGCAGAAAGACAGGCTTTACACACATTCAGATGAATTTGTAAAACATGGTCCAGCAGACATGCCTTGGCAGAAAATCAAATATGCACTTCCAAACCCCTGCCAGAACAGCATGTTGAACCTGTGCCATCGAGGGCAGTGTAGTGCTCCTTCCTGTAATTCCCACCTGGTCCTGAGGGCAGCACAGGGTTCAGTTGGAGGCCTTTAATCCGCTAGCCCATAATACTTAATGCAGGGAAATTAATGATGGGATGTAAAGACCAAAGGGGGAGCTGTGTTGATTGTGGGAATCATTGTGCTAGTTGACCACATCCTGGCCTCTCTCTGTACTTGAGAAAGTTGAAGCAAGGCAGCTTCTGGAAAATGTCAGACACTGAAAGGTGCTCAGGTGTTCCCATCTCTGAAGTTCTGAAGTCATCACAAACACAAGACTGAACACACTGGCTAGGTAGACATCATCACTGTAAAAAAGCAACATAACCTATTGGGCTAAAGAGAAGTAAAATATCACAGAAATAGATAAAAATATGCCCACCTTATTAAAATATTAAAGCTGTAAAGCAATCCACACTGTATCTTCTTCATGATGCCTCAAAAATTATATTATTCCTATTAGTTTTGTGACAAAATACTTGGGCTTTAGTGCTAAGGTTGTGTTTTCTTTAAAGTCAGTGAGGTCTTTTAAGTTAACTAGCTGGAAAGCAGGTGGGTGTACCACAAGAACCTTGTCACCTGAAAATGATAGACTCTACTTCCATTGTATTTATTAGCATCCCCACTGGGTTCATATAGGTAAATAACCCAGATTTTAGGAGGGAAAGAATCAAGATGAGCTTTCTTCTAGCTCTCACCCACTCAGACTTGAAAATACACGATAAGAGAGAAGGCTGCAAATTTAGGACCTAAATGTTATTTAGATCAGCTGAAGATTTCTTAGGGTATTTATGGAGGAACTTAGTGGACATCTGTTCAACTTCTGGTGTAGAGCTAGAGAAACACATAGAAGGAATGTCCTTCCTGGCAATCCCACTAAAGAAACTATAAAGTGAGAAAACTGCAAAATCACAAACAGCCTCAAAACCCTGATGAAGTTTCTGCTCAATGTTGAGGCACATGGGCTCTGTAGAGAGAAGTGACTCTCTGGGGCGTAGAAATCTACACAGCACTTTATATTGTAATTAAGATGAAAGAAACAAAGTGTTCTGTTAAAAAGACTGCCAGCTCTCCAGAGAAAATAGCTTTGTGTATCACTTTATGCTAGTGGTGACAGAATAGAAAACAAAATACCACAGTTACATACATGTTCTTTGTCTAGAAGTATTTACAAGTAACTTTACAAATTTTTACACACATTTTCAGTTTTGCTTGTTTACTTTTAAATTAAGAGAAAAATTAGTCCCCAGAGGCTTCTAAGGCTTCAGTTGGTGCCTTTTACTGTACATTCATGCTTGGCTTCTTCCTGGGAGAAGGGAGGAAAGGAGTTTAAAAATGTGCAAATCACAGACATCTAAACAGCCCTGGAGGTAAGGATTCCTAGAGACCGACATCCATAGAGCAGTTGTCCTACTTCTCTTCAAATCAGAGACAGCTACTGGTGATGGACTCAGGGCAAAAGAGACTAGGAAAGGAGAAGGAGTCATGTATGAATTGCAATAATTAGGTGATACATTAGTGTTTGAAAATCTGGGTAAGAAGAGTCATAGATCAATTCCCTCTGCATTCAGCAATTCAAACAATGCAAGGAGTGGACATTGTGAACTCTGAACGCAGCATCAAAATGATCTCTTGTACAGTGTTAGGGTTTGACTCCTGCTGCATATTTTGGAATCAAAATTACTGTTTACTGACACAATCTTGACCAGGCACAGTATGATCCTCAGCCAAAAAATACTGACATTTTTGAGAAAGACACACCCTTCTCCTGTTTTCATGCCTCAACACTAAACATTGTAAAAATATTGAAATTAAAAAAGAAAAAAATTTACAATTTACAGGTGTCCATATAAGTAAATTGTTTAAAAATTCAAGATCATCTACAAGGATCTACGAAATAACAACGCTGATAATGACACTGAGCCTGTGGGAAGAACAATCCACATGCCGTGAGGATTGGATGTGGTGGGTTTCTTCCAGAATGATGAGTCACGAGGTTGGTCTTTTCTTCTAAAATCTGTTTCTTCGCCTACAGCAGCAGAAGTCTTGAATCCATGTTCATTACTTACTTCGACCTAAAAAGCAGGACATATATTCATACTTACAAATGAAAATCTATTCTGTTTATCTTCTAATTTGTAAGCTGTAAATTCACACCAGCTGACAGGTTAGTAACTAATGAGTAAGGTTAATCTCATCTGGTCACTCAGTTCCTCAGATGTGAGACTCACCTACATGGTCAAGAATGAACGACTGCATACAAAGCAGTAGCTTTGTACTGTGCATACCACGAAAGCAAAAAACATTTGTGAAAAATCCCACAGCTGGTGAAACCTGTCAAGCCCACACAATAATAAATTCATTTTAGCATAATATATTTAAACAGTGTAAGTCATATTTTCACCCAGTTATAAAATTCTGACATGACCTGATTACCAACGTGAGCATTTGAGCTGGACTCACGCTATTTATAGTCTTTGCCACAGTGACACACCTGCTGAATCTATGTCTTCTCACATGACTCCCTGTAAACCATTTTCACTGGTGTAATCTGGGAAAATCTGTGTTGGTCTTTCAGAGCAATTTTAAGATGTGTAAAGGCTCAGGAGAAGGTACAAACAGGACAGGATCGTACAGATCCATCATGGAGTGGTGACCTCTCCACTGGCACAGTTTCTTGTACAGTGAATCAGTGCCATGAGCAGAAGTTAGCAATGTTCTTAAAAATGCTAGGGACATCCCTAACTGGAATTAGGGATTCAGTGTCTGTCCAGATAGGGTTACTCAAAGCTATAGTAGTTTTATTTTATTATTATTACTACTATTACAATTATCATTATAATTTCCATTACTATATAATATTAGTACAGTATTCTTATTACAGCATAATTATGAAATTATATTATATTATTAACATATATTATAATATCATCATTATAATTAATAATAGTAATCCCTAATGCAAGCCAAAATGCAACTTCTTATTTTTTACTTCTAGCCACCATGCTTCTCTCTTTTCCACACAGCAGTACATGAAGCAATTCTAAATAATACTGAGTGACCTGTGCTTCAAACAGGCACAACAGTCTTCTTTATAGTCCCTGTGCTTTAGTCCCAAAGAGAACACGATGACTTTTTTTCCACTCCACCGTTTTCTCCTGCCTTATACAGATCTTAATTGAAACTGCATAGCTGAGGGCAAAGATCCTGCTGCTCCTTCTCCCGTAGCCTAATGGCATTACAGGCAGAACAAACAGCAGACAAGCCATGATCATTCATATTTGGATTAAAAATTGTTCCCCATGGGAACAAGTTCAAATTTAACTTCTCAGAGGTGAGTAGGAAAACTAATCTTAGTCTTGCTAATCATTAATAATTATGGTAGCACTAAGTAGACATTACACTGAATGTGAGTACTTGATAAAACCAGACTGTCTTCTGCAGAGTTTGGATAAGACCACAGAGCCTTGTATTTTCAAAGGGCTATGTTTAGTTAATTTATGAATGAAATAAGGGAAATAAAAGAGATGAGAAAAGGGGAAATATAGCCAAGCTTTCATCTATAAAGTAACATTTATTAAGGCTTTTAATGTATTTTTACAAGCATTATTCATGTTCAGTTCTAAGAGAATTCTATCAGAAATGGAGTTTTGCACAGCCTGGACACCAGAAGTCACATTTTTTTAGGGATACTATGGATTCTCAGACTATATATAACTGATACAGATAGCAATTAACTTATCAAAAGAAGTCAAGAAGGCTAATGTGCTGCAGAGAGATAAGCATCTGCAAATTTCTGGCACAATGCACTGACCAAATTATTTCCAGAAATTTGGCTTTTAATTCAGACTTTGATCACTGATTGTAATTTTCCTCCCAGCTTAGATAAAGGTCCTCTATATCTTTCAGTACATACAACCAAAACATCAATAAAGAAGAAAACACTGTATAATTTCTCTCCCAGTTTTATACTTCTTGCAGCAATAGAGGCCAAAGAGGGTCCTCCCAGCTGTACAAGAATACCCGTACATAGGAAATGGGAAAGATACCATTTATTCTCTGGTATTGTAAGATCACCAACAACCCCAAAATCCCTTGAGCTACTTATCAAAAATCTGCTATCAAACAACAAATTATCAGATGCTGTGACTTTTCTACTGCAAAACCAATGGACATATTTTGTATTTATCAGTCTTTTGTGAATATGCCCTTTATCTTCTTTAATTATAGTAAATCTGCTAAGAAAGTGCTAAACATTTATTCACTTAATGCTTAAAACTAATCTGAATGCAGGTTTAGAGATAAAATCTTTATGGAGAGGTGTATATGTTGTAGGTGTGGCTTTCTTGCTCCTGAATATCAATATAACTTTCTACTCTAGCAGCTTATTCAGAAGGGTCAAAACTTCATTTTGCAGTCATCTTTGCCACAGAAAATGCAGCAAAATTGACATTTCATGAAATATTACTAAAACAATGTAGATTTCTATGTAGAGTGTGTACTTAGTCAAAAGTCAAAAGGTGCATAGTTTCATTTTGTTGTCTTAATGTGTTATTTCTTCCTATTCTAGCATACACCATAATTTTGGGCCTTCATAATCCTATAATATATAAGTAAACATTTAGTAAAATTTTGTCTCTGTTTATTTCTACAAATTGAAAGCTGCATCATAAATAAAATATATTTTAAAAACCTGCAAAAATAAATGAAGTCACAAAGTTCAGGTGTCAAGTTCCAACTCAAAACATTTTTTTTAGCAGTTGTCCACTTTAAATTAAAACTCCTAGCACACGCGCACATGTATACACCAGGAAAAACCTTCAACCCATTCTAATTCTGTTAACTGGTAGGTAAAATACAGTAAGTCATTAAATTAGTTTCAGTCAATTAGCTGTACGGGGTTTTCATGTTGCATTTAAAAGGCATGAAAGGCCCAAAGGTAAATTTAAAGACAGAAAGCAACAGCACAAGAAGTTCCAACCATAAAGAATTTCCAAATTAACATCTTCCGGTTTACCAATAATACTTTGAAAAATCATCTATTTGAAGTTATATGAGCTTCTGCCAAAATATATGGCAGTACTAGTACTGTCTCCTCATATCTTAATTTATTCCAAATGAAAAGAATAGCTATGCATCCAAACTTATTCATTAGGTAGCAAAGCAGGAAGAGTCTATGAAAACATGATTTTCATGGTGCGAGCAAATAAGTGATGACAAAGAGATAATGAACTTTCAGTGAAACCATACAGCTAGTTAGATTTTAAGCTGACAAGCAGTTTTTCAGCAAAAATTTTTCTTTCAGTAGCTAGAAAAATGTAAAAGCTTCTGCTTTTCCTTAAATGGGTTAATCCCATTAAGGTTTCTGCAGCAGCAGCACCCATAAACCAGTTCTTTTCTTGCTAAAAAGTCAGCAGGGAAGCAATTGCATCCTTCACTGAGAGCCTCTCCTTGCATTGAGGCACGACATGGCAGACATGGTGATGTCTCCTAATCCTTGCTTTAGCAGATATGCCATTAATGACAAAGTGTCCTTACTCGAATGCTTTATGTGGATTAATTTTTAATTAAGTTCTAATTAAAATATAATTAAATTATCAGTAATCTGATGCCCAAATTATTTTAGGAGAAGGTTAGCTTTCAGTTCAGTTAGAAGGATTAATGCGGTCCATAGGACCAGAACCTTACCTACAGGCTTTACAGGCTTTAACTCAACATGTTCCTGGGGGGGCTGTCGGTAGGAGTATGTGTCAAGTCCGCCTATGAAATCAACTGAAAATACAACAGTTCCAGAAATGAACAAATGGAAATGAAAATATGTCAACTGAAAAAGAAATGTGGACAAATTATGTTTAAAAAAAATAGTAAGTGCATGCACAGGTTTGCATACAAGAAATAAAACGAGTAGATAAAGATGCCGTGGAAACTGCTTACAGAAGGGTCCATGCTCTGTCTTCCTTGGGGGCTATTTAGCCCCATGCCTGGAAAGACAGGCAGCAGTTGGATGAGCAGACACACTCTCGTGCCAGCGTGCGTGCAAAAGGAGCGTTCACGGATGTGCAGAGCATGTACACAGAAATCACTATGGGGTAAAATAGCTGATTCTCTTTAGGGCAATCTCAGCATATATATATATTTATATATGTATGTATATATATATAATGTATTAAAAAACTCCCTTGAAACTCCTTTAGAAGTGTTTAGAAATTTAGGCAATGGAAGCAGTTTAGCTCAGGAACTTAATTTCACCTAAACTCTTAAGGCTCAATGGACTTGCAGGAATGTAAAAATAAACACAAAACCAAAGGCATGAGCATTGAGTTAAGAATTAAGAGGTGATAACTAAATGTGAAAAAGCAGCAGCATCTTCTCTGGATGAACTTGTGGGGTCAGGAAGCCTTTTCAGAATCCTTCCACTTTCTCTCAGAAACAATGTGGGGATATCTGCTCTTGAGAAGTTTTTAGTTCCTTCTATGCTCATAATGGTTTTAAAATAAGACATTTTAGTCTGAGTCTTGTATTTTGTTATTTTGGTAAGATTTTAAGCAGCTTCAAGATGCCACAATTTCAAGCTATTCCAGAAATCTTAAAAGCAGGCTTGTGGAAAAGACTATTCTGTTAATTTTGAAGGGCTTTTTGCAGACCTGTCCAGAGGTGACAAATTCACAATACATTAGGATTCTTTGGTCACATGGAAAGCAACTGCCTTCATTTTTTTATATATAGGCATATATACAAAATTTCTAAGCAGAATTATTATGCTCATTGTGCTAATTGCTATATGAGCACCTAAGAAAAACCAGTCCCTTCCCAGTCAATGTGTGCACTAGGTAGACAAAGAGTGCTCATCCAGGATGAGTGGATGGAAAAATGAGGCTTAGAGTTTGACAGACTGATGAAATCCCCACTGCAACCTGTGGAAATGTTCCTGTTGATTTTAGTTTGCCTATCCTCCTGAGTCCAGAAAAGGGGTAACATGAATGAAAACTGAACTTGATTGAACTATATTTCCATCATACAACATTACCCTTGCCCCAAGACTGTTTTCTTAAAACTGTCTGAGCAGGACATAATGTGCTGAAGGGCTTGCCCAGCCTGAGTGCCAGCCCCGGCCTATCTGAACCTCCTCTTTCTACTCTAATTCTTTCACGTTGCACCTCTCCTCCAGAATGTTGTCCCTACATGAAATAACACACATCAAAATTTACTTCAGCACTATTGGGATCGAACCCTGACAGAGGAAGTACTCGCAGGAAATTTTTTGTAAAAGTAGATTTTTAAAACCATAGAATCATAGAATGGTTTTGGTTGGAATGGACCTTAAAGATCATCTAGTTGCAACCCCTCTGCCATGGGCAGGGACACCTTCCACTACAGCAGGTTACTCAAAGCCTCATCCAACCTGGCCACGAACACTTCCAGGGATGGGGCATCCAACTTCGGTAGGCAATCTGCTTCAGTGTCTCCTTACCTTCACAGTAAAGAATTTCTTCCTAATATCTAATCTAAACCTACTCTTTTTCAGTTTGGATCCATTCCCCCTTGTCTTGTCACTACATGCTCCTGTAAAAGTCCTTCTCCATCCTTCTTTTAGGCTTCCTGCAGGTACTGGAAGGCCAAAATTAGGCCACCCTGAAGCCTTCTCTTCTCCAGGCTGAACAATCCCAATTCTCTCAGTCTTTCCTTATAGGAGAGGTACTCCATCCCTCTAATCTACTTGGTGTCTCTCCTCTGGACGTGCTCTAACAGACTGATTTCCTTCATGTGCTGGAAACCTCAGAGCTGGATGGTAGATGTCTAATATATTACATATTTACTGAATAATTTTTTAGAATAAGTCACATCCATACTGACTTTTTTTGCCATGTATTTAGTTTTCCCTGAATTCCAAAGGTCTGGAGGTTTTTTGTTTTGTGGTTTTTGGTTTTTTTTTTGTTTTAATTGAGTGCATGTTAACACAAGGAGTTAAAAGAATGGTTTTGAGACAATTCACCACTTCAGAACCAGATGTCATTCCTGTCACCAATCACAAGCATCATCTGCAATTGTAAGCAGGGAGAGAATTTAAAGTAACTAGCCCTTCTACGAACAAATCTTTTTGAGCGAGAAATGAAGTCGAGATGTATTAATGATTGACACCATAGATGTGTCTTTGTTCTGACAAAGGGAATATATTTAATAGCACCATCCAGCAAGTGTTGAGATGAGCTGCTCAAATCTGTTTAGCTGAGGCTTTCTCTTTTGCAATCCAAGATGTCTTATGAAGGATTAAAGTTGAAATTCACCTTAAAATTCATGTGAAGCTCATTCTCAAGGCAAGAAGCTATTCTATCACACAAGGCAATGGAATGTGCCATTTTTCATTATGCACTCTATTTTATGGCTGATAGCTCTTTAACATGAAAATTCATCATCAATTATTTGAATTATAAGTTACTTTTAGTTTTAAAAATTTATTTTGATTTTATCTGGTATTTTCATCCCTTATAATTAGTAGACTTCCAGGACTAAGACCACAAATGGCCATTAAACACAGCAAACTGAATTTTTATTTTCATTGGATACAAACACATTATTATGTATATTTCAGTTCAAGCAGACATCAAATACCTTAAAACTTTACACTGACTGAACTTTTGGATGCATGCATACCTCTATTTAATTGGCCAAAAGTAAATAGCAGCAACATTTATATAGGTTTTCCAAGGGGAAAACATTGGTTTAAGGACGATGTGAAACAATTGTTTTTGTTTATTTCTGCCTGGTTAATGGATTATGGATAATTTCTGCCATAGATTCATAGGACTACAATAAATAGCTTCAGGAATTTGCATAAGCCTGGAAGAAATTTCAATTAAAAACCAGTGTTCTATACAGTTCTATAATACTATGCATTAAATTTAAAAAAATAAATGAACCAAACCAAAAACCACAACTTGTTAGCAGTAGGGATATTCAGTCACTAAACAAGGAACACCCCAAGTAGTCCAGTCATTAACTACAGTCATGCAGTGAGAAACTTAAAATCCTAGGGAGAGGATTTTTTAGCATCCCACTGATAATAGCAGGTTACAGCAGAAGCTGGTTATTTTATCTGCAGCTGGCTGCAAAACATGATCTCTATTCCCAGGGAATCGCTCTCTTCCTGTGTCACCTCGGTTTTGTGGTCATGCTGGATGCTTAATGGCCAGTGTGAAATGTTCCTTTAGAGTTCACTACCTGCTGTGCTTGGAAGTGCAAATCTGTGCTGGCTGTCCACCGCAGGCAGTCCATTAAAGTGATGTTCATTCATTCATGGGCCATATCAGAGGAACGGTTGTCATAATCTCCCTGAGTGAGAAAAGTGCAGTGTGCTGCTGGCTGAAGAAAATGTATCCACTGTAATCAGTGATTTTGAGGGTTATTCTTTTCTAGACAGATGACATTTCGGGTTGTCTTACTACTATTTATTCAGCGCATTCACCCATATGCAAGTTAAAATTTGCTTTCCTTTGAAGTTAGCGTTTAAGAATCAGAGTTCTGAAAAAAAATCCTTTCTCCTTTTCCACCCTCTCATCTGGAATTCAGCTTCTCTGGCAATATCCCATTGACCTGCTGGCAGGCCCTGTGCAAACAGCTGCCAGAGCTTGTCAGTTCATTGGTATATTACTAATTTCTTCTTTTAATGTTGGCAAATTCTAAGCATGTCTGGAGGTGCAGGGATGAACAGAGCAGCAATATGTCGATAGCACAATTCTTAGTAAATTCTGCAGTCTCTTGGCCTGGAATACCTTAGATCCTATGGATGCTTGCCTCCCTATTTTATAAATGGGAGTAAGCCCCAAATTGACAGCTTGGATGGTTGGCAGCTCCAGCTGTCCCATCTGCAATGAGAGGCAGACTAGCAGCTGCTTGAACTTCTGTTTTTATGTACACAAGATTTTCTTAACCTATGGGGTTCCAAATACTATTTTGCTTTGAATTATTTTCCTTGTACTGAGGTGTTTTTTGAATGGCAATAAATCGATGCAATTACATTCACTAAGAATGTAAAGATATGTAACTGAGGTGGGTGTAACTAGCAGAAAAGGAACCAAAATCAATTAGAAAGAGGAAGCAAAACTGGGGGATGGATGATAAGTCAGTGCTACATGCATAAAGTCCAAACTTTGGACTTTCCGATGTTTGCACTTGTAGCTTACATAAACTTTCCAGATAAGCATGTTTTTTCCTAGAGTGTCTACTTTTGCAGTTGTTTTACATCCTCAAGAGATCCGCTGCCCTCATAGCCTTCACTGCACCAGCCAGACTGACCAGCTATCTGTCTGGAGCCAATACTAACCGTTTTTCCCTCTTCATACTAAGCCTGAGCACCTAAGACTCAAGTCATGTTGCAGAAGAATGACACATTCCTTTGCAGGATCCCAGGAGCAGCTTCTCATTTATGCAGAGGACTAAAGGAGGGAAAATGTGTGCACGACAATTAAGAAAGGGAGAAGAGACATCAGTAATCATATGTGGCACTCTGATTTCTGCTCTATCTCTATAAGGAACTGGCAGATGGTAATCAGGTTAAAACAGGATAAAGTGGTAGAAAATTACTAAGAGACAACCTTTTACTTAAATTTTTATTACTGGAAGCTAGGAGGGGAATATTTCAATGTTCCACAGTAATTATTGAGATATTTGCACCAGATTTTTGTCTTAGTCTTCACCAGTGACATAGAGAATAATTTTAGAACTGCCCTACCTGGTAATATGTACATATGACACTGCTTTACAGGACTGCACTGAAAGAAGGATCCTCTCACAAATTGCCTTAGAAAGGGCACTGGTATAGAAATTTTATCTGTGATCTTTGCTACTGAAATCTCTCCTCCTTTTATAGGTGATGTGATATCCAAGATATCAATATTGTTTATTCTCCAAGGATATGACTGCCCAGTAAGACGAAGAAAGTATGAAGAAGATCTAAGATGTTAGGAAGTGAAAATTGCTCAAACCTTCTTAACCCAGACCTCCCCAGTCATTCCAAATCTGAAAGTATCTTTCAAAAATCTTCTCTGTGCCATGCCTTTGAAAGCTATTACAGCTATACCATGCTGTTACTGAAACTGACAGGCTGCCCGATTATGGTGTTTTGGCATTTTTTTCCCCTAAAAGTAAGTATTTTCCACTCACTTTGAAGTCATTAAGGACTCCTGGCCACTACATGGTAAAAGTCCCTAGAAAAGTATGGTTATCACACATAAGGCATATGGGAAAATACTTATCATAAATTTACTATCACTAATTTAATATCAGAAAAAAATATACTTTAAGCTGCAGTTATTTATAAATTGTTTCCTTTAGGCTTTAGAAAACATCCATTTTTCATGACATTGTGCTATCTGCCAACCCACATGCAAGGATTAAGTTGATGAGAAGTAACTTTCCATTTTGGTTTAAAATGTTATATTGTATTGTCTCTAAATACTTATCAGCTTGGGCATCAAAACATCCTGTACATCTCAGCATAGTTGCCTATGACTTACATTATTCTTCAGCAATGCAATTCAAACAAAGTATGTCTGATGATACATTTTCTTCCTATATAGGTCACTATTTTCTGTTCCTCCTTTTAATGAAAATGCTAACATCTTGATGAGAATACTAATATATGGAAGTTGTATTTAAAAACATTTCAAACAAATAAAGTTTTTTTTTCCTGAGGTTTGTATTTAAAGGTGCTATTGTTGTGAGTGCTTGCTTGTATTTGAAGGTGCTATTGTGAATGAGATTTCAAATACAGTGAAGGATAGCCTTCTTTCTGCATATGAGCAAAGTAAATTACAAACAATTCTAATTAAAACTTCCTACATAATTTTTAACACAGTGAGAAAATTAGAGATGTGAAATTGGTAAAAATTAGTCTTCACTTATTACTAATTTTCCCCTTTATGGCACCCTTTTTGATCTATTCCCTTTCGGTGCAGAATGTTCTGTGATTCCCTCTTTCTCTTAAAGTTACTATGTACAAATTAAACCTGCAAAGGAAAAATAAACCATGCATAAAAGATATTAAATGTTCAGAAACTACATTCATCAATTACATTCACACAATACTGAGAGAAACATGCCATTGGGTTTTCATAACATATACCCAGTCAATCCACTAAAATGGCAGCTAGATAGTCCCAAGTAAAGCCTGTGGTACAGAAAGCTGCTACAGCTTCAGTCACACCTCCAGACACGTGATCTTCACAATAAATGTGTCCAAGTTGACTTCAAAAGAGACAGAACTCTGAATCTGCTTTTTGAAGTTACGCTTTGATCTTTTTTTGGTATTCTGATTCAGGAATACAGACTATGCATTAGTGTGCCTTTATATTACTTCTGAGTTTGATGCCATAAACTACAGAGTTCTTTCAAAAATGTTCAGTGCAGATGCTCAGACCGATTGGAATTGATCTATTCCACTTACAGTTCATTGCTAGGTTGCAAGTAAGGTGTTTTGTTCCTTCAAGTTGTTGTTTTGTTTTTTTTTTCAATCAGTTGAGTCCCACGGGGCTCTATTCCTGGCCTGTTGTTCTTTGTATCCATAGAATTTCTTTTGGTTTCAGTTATTTGCCAGTATGATCTAATTATTTATTTTTGAGGCAACACTTAAATATTTATATCTGCCTGGTTATTATATACCCAAGAATATCACAGCTGCTTTTTTTAACATTAACTACAAGTTACTGATATTTTAGTATGCGAAATTAATGTTCCCAATTTTTAAATGAATGCTGACCCTGTTCAACTCTAATGAATAATTCAAGATAAAATTTCTAGAGAAAAGTATTTGCAAGATCAAATACATGACATATKAGAACACGTGTGACATTTGGAGGAAGGGACTTCTATGTCTTGAAGAAAGTTCGCATCATCCATTCGCATCAGACCATTAATTTTATTTCAAAAAGTAGGTTACGGGACTGGAGGGATTCTTCTTATCACTGAGTGATTCTGGATTTTTGTTCCCACCTTCCTAGGGATGAAAGACTGCTCCTGAAATTTGCTGCTGTCATCCTCTATGACATGATATTTGCTTCATGTGTTTGTATCTTTACTTGCCTTATGAAAAGTGAACAGAAGTGAGCCAAGGACGTTCAGGAGAGTGTGTGTGTGTTCATGGCACAGCACAGGATGCAAGCCAGAGAGGGAAGGAGCTGCCAACCTACTCCTCAAGGAGAGGCTGCAGTGAGGAGCAGCAAACCAGGCAGGCCTTAGAGATGATGGAAAGAACTTGGAAGGCCAAGCAGAATATCCTGCAAGTCAAGAAGCCAAAGACTTGGCTGAGACTCAAATTGTTCTCCAACTACATAGACAGAGAAAACAATGGAGGAAATGCCATAAGTTTGTCCTTTCTGTTCTGTATGATCCCAGTAACCTTGAGTTTTCCATTTTCAAATGTGTTAGTTTATATTGCAATTAATTCTGCTTTTTATGAGTTTTGTGCTGTGGTATTTTTGGGAAGTTTTCTATAAAGGGAACCATGCACATCCACTTCAAAATTCCAGCTGACTAAAGGTCTGGCTCTGTCACATTCAGCCCCTGTTGCAATTTTTCTTTCCTTTATAACTCTTATTTGCTTTAAAATCTGCTTAATGTGTCTGCCTGTTGATGTCTTTTGCTGTCAGTCGGGGAAGTCTCCTTCTTCCCTGGCCCTTCCTTTATTAGTAGCTGACTTTGCTGGGATCCAGGTACAGAACTACCATCTTTACCTCAAAAGGCTTGATATCTTGAACTTGCTACAGATGCTAAAACTTGTACTTCCGGTAGCCTGAAAGGTCACGTATCAACTTTTTTAAAAAAATACTGCTCTGATTGTATTTTTTACTTTTTGACATGAAACCCATTGTTTTCCATTTCAGATAAGGCCATTTCCTCATCCTCCTTCTCATTTGTCATTCTGCCTTTGCCCTCATGACCCTCAGTGACACTCTGTATAGAAATCCTGCTTCACCACGTGACATTTGTTCCTTCGTGTGGAGCATTCCCTGCCCTGTAACTACACTGACCTCACAGCTACACCTCACTTAGGGGTGGTCTGCTTCAACCCCTCAGGAGGCAGATCCTAAGGTTTTCTACCGCAAATCTCCCAGGGTTTTAGTGTCTTTAGACGCAAACTACCTTTTTTCCTCTGCTAAGCAGACAATGCTGCCTCCACCACTGATGGAGTCCTCCTCTCCTCATCGCAGCAGAAAATCCCTCCTAGCAGAAGCCTGTGGTGCTACTATGCCTTCTCTGAATCGAAGTCTACAGATAAGAAACAGAAATGAATAAACCTCTCAAGTGATCTCCAGAATCTCAATCTCTTCCTTTTGATTTTTTATCTCTGTGAATGAGCACAAATCAACAAGCTCTAATCTTCTGTTTGTTCTTGCCTTTAGATAGATGAGGAAGCCAGCAAGATAATCTTATATTTATCAGTATCATGCGAGCCTTCTCCAGCCCCAGTAAATGCACTATGAAGTTCTTCTGTGGTACCCTCAGTCTACCCCAGAATACATGACCATCCAGCATTTTAGAGCCATTGTGGATATACCCGCTAAGTTTACTACTTAATCAAGTCCAAGTGCATCCATGAGTACTCATTTGTCTCTGTGAGTTTTTCTCTGCCCATGAGGAAATCTATGGCTCCTCATATTTTTATTGCTTTTTTTCCTGCTCTATCTTCACACTCAAATCAACTTTCTCATCTCTTAATATTGCTTTTGGTATTACCATCTCTGTTACCAGCTCAAATTAGCTCCTTAACACCCCAAAACATAAAATGACTACTTTCTCAGCTTTGAAAATTGAGCTAAGAATGTAGAGCATTATAAAATGAGAGCTTACAATAACCAGTGGTCTTCTCATATATGATGGAGTGAAAAAAGAAATATCATGTGTGTTAGCAAACATGATGGCTAGGAAAATGGTTTTCTCATTGTTAGAAAGTGGTATCATTTCATATTAGGAGAAAGACGAATGTCTGGAGTAGAGTCTATAACAGGATTAATACTCACTTTGAAGCCACCAGTGAATCAATCTGCTAATGAAAAAGAAAGATAATGCAATACTGCCCTCCTCCATAAAAAAACTCTCCCTGAAGAAAGATGAAGTAAAAATACACATTTATGAACTCTAAAATTTCAGTCCTCCAAAAAAACACATTGTCATGTTTAAAGAGGAAAAGAGAATGAGTAGAAATCAATGCCAAGGAATAAGAGCCATCATATAAATGGTGAGAGTCACATAGTATCACTTAATTTTCCTGTATCTAATCTGTGATACTGAAAAAAACACAGATGAACTGAGATGAAATTTCTGTTAACAAAACCAGTTGTATATTTACTGATTCAAGGCAAAATAATGTCAAATGACGTTTAAAGTTAATGAGTTCAGCTATGACCCAAATCACAGAGCACCAGTAAGAGAAAGACTTGTTATGACACAGAGCTAATAAAGCACATCAGCAATACAGACTAAATGCAATAAATATAATGTAGCCTTTTTGAAAAACAGCTTTTCTAGGAACAGGTAATATATTTTATTTGACCAACTGGCCCAGCTGGAAAACCATAACAGCTGTATCTCCTGATTTATTAACACAACACTTCTTGCTATAAATCTTGCTTATCTTATATCCTGAAACCATTAAGGCTGTTGAAATAGTACAACTAGAAAATCTAAAAACCACAACATATAGACAAGTCAAAGTTTAAAACAGAAGGAATTTAAAAAGGTTACTTTATGAAAGGTTGAAGTTGTGATGACATCAGAAACAGTAAAGAGAACTAAAGAAGAGGTAAGAATTTCACAGGACAAAGAAAAATGTTTAGCAAACACTCACCTAAATTAGTTTCAATATTTTAATCACAGAATATTCTGAGTTGGAAGGGACCCACAAGAATCATCAGGTCCAACTCTGAAGTGAATGGCCCATACAGGGATCGAACCTACGACCTTGGCGTTAATTAGCAGCATGCTCTGACCAACTGACTTAATAACTTCTCCTTTCTCTTGTTCTTTGACTGTGGTTCTTCTAAGAAATGCTTTATTTGCAAGGGTCTTTCTCTTGCTTTGATCTTATCAGTAATCATTAGTTATCCCTTTCTTTTCCAAACAAAACTGACAACTTTTCTTGGTGGAAAATGCTGCCTTGCCTTTAGATTTATGAGATTCAGAGATGAGATTTTCAAAGATGAGGAAAATGGTAGATAGTTAATTCTTATTCAAGCTGTTCAATTTTGCCACATTTTGAGAAAGTATCTGTTATCAAATAAAATTATCTTCAAAATTTACCTGACTATGACCTGAAATTTATGGCTTAGTTCAATGTACTTCACTGACTTGTGCTGGTTAGTCATCTCTTTTTGAATTTATAGTAGCTGCTTTGCAAAGTAGTTTGAATATCCTCTAAAGCTATAATGTATTATTACATACACTGGAACCCATTAGATAAAAACAGAGCCATATTGTATGATTTTTGTCATGGATATCCCCTTAAAACAAGAAATAAGCAGCTTTGGCTTTTTTACTGCTATATTTCAAAGCTTAGTGCTATTAGAATTGTGAATAAACCTTATCTTCAGGAAAAATCAGTGGCAGGCTCTCAGCTCTCTGTTTTAATTTTTGAGGCTATTATCTGTAAGGAAGAAGGGAGCACTTTTCTTTCTTCTGGGATGAAACCTCACCATGTCTCTTGCAGGCATGGACATAAAGGAAAAGGCATTGAGAACTCTGACCTCCTAAACTGCTGGTTCATCCATAAGTCTGTTGGGTCTGCCAAACAGGTTGAGATATGCATAATGGGAAGCTGTGGGTATAGTTGTCTCAATTGTAACTGTTCACTGCTTACCCAATTCCCAGATTTCTTATCAGCATGTAATAAAGACAATTTACAGCCCAGCGTAGAGCCTAACTAATCCTGTGTCTCCTTGGCTCAGCACACCCCTTCATTACAGGGGCACATCATTTGCTCCAGGCGTACGCTTCCCATACCAAAGGCAGCAGTTATTACAAGACAGAGCTCCTAGGCATGATTTTCTGACTGGGAAATTATCACTTAGGCAACAGTAACAATGAAATAGATATTACTTGAGCTGAGACACAGAAATTAGGATAASCTATTTGCGTGACAGTTAAGATTTGGGAGAGATGGCATTTACACAGAAGAGTGGGAGTCTGAAGAGTTTCTCTTCAAGCTCCACAAACTAAAACAGACACAAGGCTGTTGCCATTCAGAAATGAAGAAGTAAGAGGATTGCTACTGGAAGTGGAAAATGGATTTGTAAAGAGGTTTCATTTTAATGGAGCAGCTGGATGAAAGGTAGGAATGGGCACCACTTAGGCCTGTATGTGATGTTGAGTGGAAAACTCCAGAGAGCAACGCTGGATGCCGGAGTAAGATTGATCTAACAATAGGTGTAATTTAAATGAAAAGGCTAAGGTGCTGGCAACTGGGGGTTGGGATAGCATCCATTTAAAAACAGATTTAATTTAAACAGAAAGGCCAAGGAGGTGGAAGGTAAAGCAAAATCAATATTAAGTTAGGTTAGTAGAAACTTGAATCAAATGAGCTAGTTAAAAAAAAGGGCCTACTGAGTATTTGGGAGTAGGGAAGCAATGCATGGATCTAAGAACTATTGAGGAATTCTTATTAAATGATATAACCCCTAAAATAAGACTTATTATTCCATTCTAATAAGAATATTATTTATTGCAGTAGTAAACCAAAAAATCTTAAGGAAAACTGCATGATTATAAGTATATTCCTGTTGTTCTCAGGTTCGAATAAACACACGGACACAGCTGTCAGGGTTCTCCAACAGGCAGAGGCCAAAATGGAGGACGAGGAGAGGAGGAAGAGAGAGCTGGCCTCTGCCCTCATTTTATTTATATGTTTTCCAAATTCACCGTGGATTGGAGGATGGAGATACCACCTCCTGCTGTCCACTGGTTAGTAATAATGTCTATCACATAGGTTAGGAATTCATAACAATCTTTGCCGTTAGGTCAACAATTCATGTTTACACAAAAGTGCGTGAGAAACTATTTCGCTGAACCAAAAACACTGCACATCTGAAGAACTGCAAAATGCAAGGCCACATATTCCTACTTGAAGATAATTATCTTCTATCACAAAATCACAGACTTGTTGGGGTTGGAAGGCTCCTTTGAAGATCGTGTAGTCCAACCCCACTGCTAAAGCACATTCACCTGCAGCAGGTTGCTCTAGGTGAATATCTACAGAGAAAGAGACTCCATGGCCTCGCTGGGCAGCCTGTTCCAGTGCCTTGCCTCTCTTAAAGTAAAGGCTCTTTTTCCTTACTCAGATGGAACTGCCTGTGTTTCAGTTTGTACCCACTACCACTTGTCCCATCACTGAGCACCACCGAGTCTGGCCCCATCCTCTTGACACCTGCCCTTAAGACATTTGTATGTGTTGATAAGATCTCCCCTCACTCATCTCTTCTCCAGACTGAAAAGGCCCTTCCCTCAGCCTTTCCTCATAAGAGAGATGCTCCTGTTCCCTAACGATCTTTGTAACTCTCTGCTGGACCCTCCCCAATACTGCCTTTTCTTTCATGTCCTGAGGAGCCCAGAAATGGACACAGCACTCCAGGTGAGGCCTCACCAGGGCTGAGGGGAGGGGCAGGATCACCCCTCTTGACCTGCTGCCAATGTTCTTCCTAATGCAGCCCAGGACACCATTGGCCTTCTTGGCCACAAGGGCACTGCTGGCTCACGGACAGCTTTTTGTCCACCAAGACCCCCAGGTCCTTCTCTTTCCAGCAGGTTGTCCACCAGGCTGTGCTGGTGCAGGGGCTTGTTCCTCTCCAGGTTCAGGACCCTACATTTGCCTTTGTTGAACATGCACATAGTTGTACAAATGTATGTATGTGTATATATATATACATATATATCTATCTACATATATATCTTTAAATGTGATATGGTGTATAATATTCATAGAATCACAGCATAATTTGGGTTGGAAGGAATCTTTAAAGGCCATCTAGTCCAACTCCCCTGCAATGAGCAGGAACATCTTCATCTAGATCAGACTGCTGACCTTGAGTTTTGTTTCCGGGGATGAGGCACTTGGCACTTCTCTGCACAACCTCTTCCAATGTTTCACCATCCTCATTGTAAAAAAATTCTTCCATATGTCTAGTATGAATATTCTGAATCAATGGCAGAAATGCTTAACGTTAATTGTATTTGTAAAACAGAAATTGATCAGGTAGCAGTGAACTAGCCTTTAAAAACTCTCCAGCTATCAGTCTGGAAATAAATTCAAAGCTAAGGGGACTCTGTATATACCTGTGTTTGAACCAAAATATGTATATTCAACTACATACCCATCCATATGGATAACATATCCACCTACACACATATATACATATATATATATGTACATATTTATCCAAACAGGTAAAATTGTCTCATTATGATATAATACTATTCTGACACATTTCTCTGTTCACAAAACTGTGTTAGTACCTTCTGAAAATAGTACATAAAATCTATTTTGCTTTCCATATAGATATTTCTAAATACTTTACTCGTGGTCCTGAAGTCTCACTTAAATCATTATATATAATATATGTGCATATTTCTACAGTCAGAATCCAAAATTGTGGATGGAACCTGGTGATTACAGCTCTGTACCTGTTGGCAGCTGAAAGCTCACACAATTCATATGGTATAACAGAAATCTTAAAAAAATATTACATTTTGCACTCCTAAACTCTTCCTCAGCTTTGTACAAAAAAGAAAGAATGCATAACTCCTACTTGATCAAAATGACCAAATATCATTTCAATGTATGAAGCAGAGGAGAATGTGCCTTGCCTACTGAGCTGTCTGTAGTGCCAGATACAGCTGGCTCTGGGCACTTGGGTTTTCCTCACCCACACAAGAACATTTCAAATCTATACTGTGTGCTCACCGCTACTGCAATGACCTACTTATATTCTGGGGAATATTCAATAATATTTCTTTTTGCTAAATTGATTGAGGTGATTCTGTCCTACTGAATTTAAGGAAGAAATTTCTGCCGTGTACTTAAGGGAGGAATTGTGGGAATGCACTGGAGGAACTCTTGCCATTTGAGTGATTTATCCCTTTCCTTAGTGAAAAATCAATGATCTGCTGGCTTGCATGGAAATGGCATCTTGAATATTATTTTCGTACCTATTCAGGGCAACCCAACAGTAAGAAATGAATTCTTTACTGAAGGTAGACTAAAATATGTTACTGAAGTGGTTTAGAAACTCAAGTGAGAATTCTTCAAGGTACTTGATTCACACCCTAGAGTAAGCTTATGTTCTACCAATGAAAAATTTAAATTAGTTTACACGTCATTTAGATTATGCCATTTCCTTACGCTTTGTCTGTGCACCCTATCTGGACAAACCTTACGTGGTGCATTCCACGTGAAATGTATGGTACTTTCAAGCAGGTAACTTCTGCTGCTGCTAGAAATATTCCACAGTTAAGACTTCCCTTTTCGTACGCTGTGTACCATCTATTATTTAAAGACAATCTCTTTGCTAGAACAAGGTGTTCTGCAACAGTTCATGAGAATACAACTGGAAATGAAGACCATTTTGTACACTTTGCTAGGGGAATGTAAAAGCAGACGGTTACATGGGTATATTTTTTTTTTTAGAGTTTAGAGTTCCTGTGACAGATTATTCATCTATGATTTTTAAGCAGAAAAAAAAGGTGGGATCATGCCTTTTCTGCAATTTTTTTGCCAAGAACTTATCTAGAATCAAGATTTTTTTCCTAGTATTTAGTATTTATATTGTTTTTTACAACACTTCAAAGGTTTTACCCTTTGTTGTGTGCATTATACCTATGCATATATTTCCATAGGAACTAGAACAAGTGCTTTCTCAGGCAATGCATGATAACTTAATGTAAAAGAAAAAAGAAACAAAAATAAATTGAAAGAGTATGTAGAGATAATTTAAATAGTGTAATGTCCCTGCAGTATTTCTTCCTTCATGAAATACTTCAGAATTCATTGTGTTAGTTTAGTGTAGGAATGAGCATGCATTTTCACTTACTTCACACACTAAGGCTAATGATAAATAAGAGGACATCAATAGGTCTGTAGGACCATACAATGTTGTTAGACCATAAAATGTTGTTAGAATAGAGGTTTATGCTTTATATTTCCACTACAGGAGAAAGTGGAGTTGGGTAAGAGTAGGGTGGTAAGTAGGTGAGTCTGCATCTAATCAACAAACTCCAGCTGGACAGACCTTCCCAGTCTACAGAAACTACAACCTGACATTTGTCTCCATTAAATGTCTGCCAGGGTTGTCCTGGGCCACCTGAAGCAAGGAAGCCCCGTGGATGCTCCTCGTGACATTTCTGGTCGCACTACAACCTCTCCCTCAGTTCACGGTAGGCATCTGCAAGATGATGACAGCAGCTGCTAGCAGGGAATGAGCCACCCTAAAATGCCGGCAGCACCTCAGTACAAGGAGCAGCAGGAACACCTATGGCATTAGCTGGGCTCCCTGGATTTCCAGATGTCACAGAGCATGTTGGAGGACAGGTGTGTTGGACTCTCCATCTCCGCAGCAGGCTGCATTTGGTTATTTTTAGGAAACTGTTCAATTGAATTACAGAATACATTTGGTTACAAATCCACTGCAGTTCTGTGCCTAGCAATATGTATAGTCTATACCTGGCAAAAATACCTGATTCTGTTGTTTTTCCAAAACAGGTGGATCAAAATTCTGGGGGGTTGAGTTTCTTGTCCGGATGAACAGAAAGACGCAAACTGCTTTTCGAGGTTTCCAAAAATACTGATAGTCATGGCCATTTTCCAGAAATGCCAAAGCCAGGAGGATGCTGTCAACCTGGCAGCTGTAGTGCTGTTTCACTGCCAAGCAGTAAAACTTATTATTGTTTTAAAAGTCTGTGTCAAGCATATTCATCCACTGCTCAGTAACAACATATTTTGTTTCAATGCGTCAAGTCATTATGGTCTGAAGGTGAGAGTGGTGAGTGCTAAAGCCCAGTGACGACCTGTTGCTGCTGGTTGGCAAGTTTCATAAGACATCAGTGAGGTAATTTAGGACAGTTATTGCCTGAGGATGTTTGATTCTTGTATTGCACAACAGAAGTGTAAGAATCTGCCTTCTTGGTCATCCTTGATACTAACCATTTTATCATCAGAATTCTCTTTTTTAGAAGGTAAATGGACTCAACTACATGGTCAATTGGAATWGATGTAAAAATATTAGTAGTGGGTTCCCAAAACCTCCTTAGGAAACCTGTGTATTTATATACAAAGGTAATCAAATATATATAATATTAGCTATTGCTAGCTAGTTCTTCATTCACTTTGCAAAATAATAGCATATTTATAAGAAATTTATCACTGCTGGACCTACAGTGTAACTATAAATATTAAAGTAAATGAGATGAAAAATTCTTTCTCTCTTGTTTGATTACTGACAACAGATGCTCAATGGTGTGTATAAATGTAATGCCATATGTCAGATAAGGCAATGCAGTGGTTTTTCAGTGGAAGTAATAATATATCTTGCTTTACTTAATATTTTTTTAATGATGGCATATGGAGAGTCATATTGAGACTAAAATATAGGGAAACTCGTACTTTGTAAAAACAAATTCATCTTCCTCCCTGCTCTGAAAGTACAGCTGAGTTGTGAATACGACTAGCATAGAGGACAGACATAAAAAAATCCTTTTTTTGTTTATTAATTTTGTTCCTGTGTTTTCATTTAGAGGATCAATCTTTCCTTCATGGTGAATGGAAGCCCTTTTTTGCTCATGCTCAGAAGAGGTTTAAGCTTCTTTGGATTGGCCTTTTGGCATCTCAGCCTCATTTTTACAAAAATGCTGAAATCACAATTTTAATTTTCTGGCAAACCTTCCCCTCTGATTTCACAGTTATTTCCTTACACAATTTGTATACAACTCAGCTTCCACTCCACGCAATCCCATGCAGTATAGCACTATCACTTCTGACATGTCAGTGTCACATTTATGAACTAGTATTTAGCAATAATAGTGCTATCAACTGTTTCTCAAAAAAGTCCAGAAACTATTTAGAAATTTAATAATGATTTTAGCAATGTATTTTGCTTAGTCTCCAGACTTCACTGGATTAAAACAGTAACTCTGACAAGGTGGAAACCAGTTTCTGAGTTCATTTTTAGGAGAAAATTATTCACAAACAGGATACTGACAGGCTTTTATGATTACAGATTTCACATATTCTATTCCTTCAAAAGGGCTTATAGAGATTGATAGATCTACAAAGAAAGAAATGAAAAAATGAAGGGAAGAGATATAAATAGACTTTTTCATTAGGATGAATGATGGAAGGTATTAACCCCACTACAGCAGTGTGCCTTTTACATGTCTTCTTTTTTTCCTTCCTTTTGACCTGCTATCATCTTCCTTCTAAGTAAAAGTTAACTACAGTACRAAACGTAGGTAAGATGAGCAATAGCTGGAAATAAATGTTTCCTCAAGCATTATTACTGTTCAGAAAAGTGTCCATCAGCTGAAATGTCAGGCTCAAAATCCATTTAAGCACTGCACAGAGGCTAAACAGGCAGCTATTATTAATTTTTAAGTCTGCCTGATGGGTTTCAGACCAAGAACTGGGGTTAACTTGATGCACTGAATATTGGAGAGTATATTTAATTAGGGAGGCTTTGACTCTCAGATGGCTGAGGACTTATTCTGTGCAAACTACTGCTAAAATATGACGGAATAGCTGCCTCTACCTAAGAAAAAGATCTGCTGCATCATATTTAAATGCATAAAAATGCTCTTTAGTTGCAGGTTTTTTGACTTTTATCCTAATGTAAACACTGTCTACTTTCAATCTGTTTTGAAGCGCCACTGTACTTACATCTGGAATAATTTTCAGTTCATTATGCTGCAAGTTAGCAATGTGAATTTTTCCAGAATAAGTCCTGTTCTTCTCATCTTATAACCAARCCAAACCAAACCATTTTCTCACTGTGTACTAAACAGACATTTATTTATTTAAAACATGTCTGTGGGATTTCTATGAAGGGGTTAACAATGGTCTTTAATGTATTTATCTATAAGCAGAGAGGACTCTAAAGCACAAATAGGCACTAAGATACAAAGTGGGATATTAAAGAGCTGTTTATTTGCTTTTGATCCAATTCAGGATCTTAGAAGGCAATAAAAAAGTAGCAAATCAGAAACTATTTCTCTCTAATGGTTGTAAAATTTCCTAGCTGCATCTATACCACTTCTTTGCTCCTCTTTTTCCTTCCTTTGTGCACCACTCTCACCCCTGCCCCAGGCCATTCTCTGCCAACTAAAAAAAACTATTCAGACAAGAGTCTAGAAGATTAAATGTAAAGGTGCAAGTGAAGTGAGAAATTTGCCCATTCCTAACAAAGAACATTACACCGTACTTTCCAAGATAAGTGAGGTGATTTTCACTTGCAACAGAACACCAAATTGTCATTGACAGTTCTGAAAGAAGCAGAAATGAAATGCAGATCCCTGAGTCCTTCGAGGAGAATGGGAACTGGATTAGTTCTACATACTTGATCACCTTAGCACTTGATGTTATTTTATTGGTTGATAAATATGTCACCTGTTCTCCATTCTCAGGGATTTAAATTTCCATTGGTATCATATGGCTTGAAACTTTCAAAAAACAGTGAGATGGTCTCACCATCAGAGGCAAGTGAATTGGGCCCCATCTCTTCTGAAATAGACAGGTTTTCTAAGTGAACAGGGCCCTTACCTTGATAAAAACCCTCTTGTGAGGCCCTGAATATGTAAACCACATATGCTCTTTAGCATATGACTGCAGTTTCCATGAGCCTGTATTCTTTGATGGGAGTTTTGTCTTTCACACCTGCATAAAGTAGGGTGTGGGAAGCACACTATAAAGGGTTAAACAAAACCAACAGTAATATAACATCCTTGCGTAAAAAGTGAAGARTCTGTTGTCCCAGATACAGATGTATCTGTGTTTGCATGTGGGTGTGCGTGTGCACACACTATAACTCTTGAAAGGCACTGTAGTTTATGTCTTCCTCATCAGTCTGCAGGCATTCCCTGACACTTAATGTAGCCTCCCTGATCCAGGAGTTTAGCTAGAAACTGTCTCGTAAACAAAGTTTCCACCTATCCACATGAAGCCCTATCTACTGTCATGACTCATCACAGACATATGGAAAGGAGTTGTCTCTGGATTTCACTGACCAAAGACTCTGTTTATACATCCCAGACTATATGGCCATCGTGCTGCTGTGCCATGTTCAGCAGATACCCTTTGTTACCAGTTCCTGCATAACTGGCAGTTCCCAGCTCTCCACGGATACATTTTCTGGGCTTTTTCTCCTCAAGACCTATATTTTATGTTGCTTCTCCTAGTGTTAATTTTTCTCCTTTACAGCAGCCATCTTTGTCCAGGCTCTTTGTGCCTTTTCACAGTACACTATGTGCACAACATGAGTTCTTCCCACTCAATTTCATCTGAACATCTCTTTGATATATTTTCTTCCAAATAGAAATCTAAATGATAGTGTTAAAATAGATTTGATACTAATGTCTGTTGCATTATGATGGAGAATTGAATGTTGTACCATTTGTAGCAATGGAAAAGTATTTTGTTTATGGTCCTTCACGCTGTTTTCAATCAAACGGTGTGTTTTTCCATCACAGACATGAATTACTTGACTTATGTCTTCAATGAGATTTTTCAGATATTATCAGGTGTTTTCCTACAAACTAAATTAATTTTTCTTATGATATTCACCCACTAGAGCTAGTCTGTGAAGAAACAAAACAACTATGTAAAGATTTATGAATAAAAGTTTATTAATAAATATTTGGTTGTGTATTATTTATCCTATAGCCATAAAATGCTATTGACATTTGTTTTTTTTTTCCCCCAGAGAGAGCCATTTTACTATTTACTTCCTGAGAGGAAGTAATTTACATGATCGCATGTTTTCCCTTTTTTAGATTTGTTCTTGTATTTGCTCCTCTGCTCATCCAATATTTTTCCATTCTCTCTACTGCTTTTGCCAACGGCTATGCTAGTCAGGTGGGTATGATGGCATCGTTAGACAATTCTCACAACCTCTTTTCACATAGCATCCTACCAAAATTTTCAGCATATTTGGATTTTTCCAACACCCACTAAATGATTTTTTAAGAAATCCTTTTTTAAAGGTGTGCACATTTTCAAACTTTTGGAACAATAAGAGTATGTATATAAGGGTTTCATTGATAAAGGCGAGTTAAGAACATGGGGTCAGCAGTGTAAATGCATGGTCTAGGTACCTGTAAGTGTTGATCAGGCTTAACTAATTACTGATCATAGTGATACTGCACACTGTAAATGGCTTGGTCTGTCATCTCCATTAACTTTACTGATGATAAAGCTGTCATTTGGAAAAACAGACCAAATGGCTTTAGCAGCTTTGATTCAAATGTGAATGTACACACATAAAGACACATATATATCTATGTGTATGGAACGTGGATCACATAATTTTCATCACTGTGACTGGCTCATGTAAGCGGTTCACAAATCTCTATGAACAAGCTTAGAAAGTGCAATCCTACCTAGATAAGATGGTAGTACCTAAAGAAGTATGTCTTTAAGCATAATTGGTTGTGTACATGAATGCCAGATTCTGCCATTTTTCAGGCTGTGTTCTTTGCCTTGGTAGTCAATGCAAGACTAAGTCTCACCCCAGGTACCTTGGCTCCAGAGATGGAGAGGTGTGTATCAGTACTTACAGCTGTCCTCCTCCTCCATGAAAATACTGATCACGTAACAGGCGTACACAAATCCAATCAACTGTGTGAAAGAGGAGGAAAAGCAATCATTAGAACACCTTGAACACTTATTAAGCATTTAGTACAATGACATATAAATACAGGTATTACAGCTAAATTTTAAAAATATTTACTTCCATTTCCTTCATTTGCAAATTTCAGTGCAAATGCTCACAAACAGCTAAACTAATAAGATTTTCTCTCTTATGTTCAGGTTGCATAACATATATTTTATATATAAATATGCATTTTATATTTTGAAATGTTTTTCCAGTCCCACTGGGATCGGTATTGATGAATACTGCTATTGAGTAATACTGGTGGAAAACACCTGTACCTTGACATTCAAATATTATTTACATTTCTTTGTTCTTCAATACTTCTGTTCTCACATGACTTTTCCTACATGAATGGGGGCCCCCTATGCGCCTGATATACTTACTAAAAAGACAAAATATTTATTGACTGCTACAGAATTAAGTCACACTTCTACAGAATCCACAAGAAATGTATCTTTGTGTTGCAAAAAGGGTCCCAGTGAAGAACTGTCTGGCAAAAGTTTAAATTGATATGTGAATTGTCATGACGTAGCTGAACAGTAAAACTGGGTTATGATTCACTGACATCAGGAAACACCTTATCAGAAGGGCCTGTCAGTATTTCACATTAACTTTCAGGAAATGAACAGAATCATTTCCCCAAAGAACAGCAGCCAAACCATGCCATTATTTTAACAGCAGCACCCACAAAAACATCCTCTTTAACCTGGACCTGTGTCACTTGGGCCACCAAGAGGAAGCGATTAAGATCTTTAGGATCAAGAAATAGATACTCCACTCCCTCATTATCTGTATAGACAAAATGTTTTCTTATGACCGTAACCAAAGAAGAAGAAAATCCCACTAGGCAAGGAAACCTATTAAACTTCACTGCCCAGACATGTTCAGGCTTGAGAAAATATTGTTTGTGCAGCTGTACACAATTCATGTCATCTGAAAGCCTTGAAAAGATTCTTCATGAGAGTTTTCAAAAATAGCCCAGAGATTAGTTTTAAGAAAACTCCTTTTCCTCTGGTCCATTCAAAAAATCTAATTAAAATAGTCCTCCTAAGGATGTCATGGATCAACCATCTGAGAAAGAGGTAATTTAATAGTATCTAGACAGGTATAAGCTCCTTCAGAAGCACAGAAATCATTCCAACCTGCTTTCTGGTTGGGCTGCACGAAGAGCTTTACAAACAGCTCCTAAAGCCTCTCTGCAGACAAAAAGCTTGTCCACACAAGGGAATTCAGGGAAGTTAAGATGAATTAACTAAAGCTGTGAAATCAATGCGCATACGATAAAGTACATTAAATCCCTGTGTGGCCTTTCCCATTCAGAAATAAAGTGGCCCTAGTTCACTGCAGCTTAATCCTTCTCCAAGGGATTAATCTTCCCATGGAGAATTAAGCTACAGTATGCTGAAGCTGAGCTACTTGTGAATGAGGGCTGTCACAGCACTTTGGCATAGTCCTGTCAGAGCTTCCTCTCCAGGGCATTCACCTCACTGGTGCTTTTAGAAAGTGAGTTTAATCCAACTTTCCTCTCATTCTGAGCAGACTACAGTATCAGCAGCTTCCTTGACTGCTTTTTCTTGTCCAGTTTACCGGGTAGTATTGCCACAGCCTCTGTCAGGTGAACACCACTTTGTTGCACTGATGCTCTGAGCCAGCTAAACGCAAACCAGCTCTGGGAAGGCACTTGCTGGAGACGACCAGGACCAGTCCATGCCTGAGCTACCCATCCCCACTGTGCCTGATGCCGTGGTGGCTGCAGCAGGATGGGACCCACAGACACGGTGGGGCTGGCTGGGTCACTGCATGCCCACCTTTACCTGCTGAGGAATGCGCGGGTGGTTAAGAGCAGTCCAGCCTCCTGCTATTAATAGCAATGGGATCTTGTGGTTCCAGGACCAGCACTGGCTTACAGACTCTTTGACCGATTAAGGACATTTCTTCCCTGAACTTGACAGTTTAGAGCACCTTTCAACTAAAACAATACAATATAAAGACTTCCAAGCGATCAAAAGACTAATCATACTTGAGATATAGTTCTTGTTCCATCTGAATGTCACATATGATTGAAAAAAATATTGCATTAGTACCACAGAAACACCAGAACACAGGTGATTTTTTGTAACTGAATGTCACCTGTTTATTTGCATTACTTCCTGTTCACCATTTGTGTTCTGCAATTTGACTAMATAAGTCACTTGGTTTTGTTTCTTTTACTTAAACATGACTGAAATATTTTGAAGAGTAAAACTGCTGAATAAATACTGAACATGAGAAAAATGAATTGGCATAAAGGTTGTGGGTTAAGTGTTTGTGAATGAAGATCAAATATTTAGAATTATTTACTCTTTTCCCATCGTGTATTTATTTTTTCTTATTAGTAGTATTCTGTATTAAATTAACTATACTTTTATAAATGCAATTCCTTCTTTATATGTACATGTGTACTCTATATCCATGCATATCATATAAAAAAATTATCTCTGTGAGTGCTTCCAGCAGATTTCTCACATGTCTAAGATGTTGGATAAGAGGATAAAGCACAGGAAGACTTCCACTTTGAAGAGTAATGAACTACCTGACACAAAGAAAGCAATAGGGAAAAGTGCTCAAAGAGGTCTTCCTTCCACGAAAACAGGGGTCATGACAAGTCTGATAGTTTTAACAGTCCTAACAGCTTATATATTGCTCTTTCAGTAGACCTACTTCTTAAAGTAAATATTTTCCCACTCTCTTCAGTGTTTGAAACACACTTTGCCTAATCCATGACCTTCTTGCAAAATGAGCAACCTTCCTCTGTCTCCCAGAAATATATTTCTTTATATTTCTCACTTTTAGTAAATAAATACTCCTCCATCAGTTAGAAATCACTGCTAGCTGTTGTATTTATGACATAAATCCGTTTAAAACACACCATTTCTTCCATCTGTTTAGTTATTAATACCAGGAGAAATAAAAAAATATATTCACCCTCTTTCAATTTCACGGTCTTTTCAAGGGGAAAAAAATGATGAGGTGACTAACCATGCCAGCAGATATCATAACCCACCCCATTCCAAGAATATCTTTCTGTTGTTAAATGTCAGAATGCACATTTCTGAAAGAATAAAGCAATAAGGAGAAAGAAGAGCCCTTTAGCATCAATTGTTAGGTATTGCTGTTCAGAGGTGGACAGCAACGCTTGGCTTGTAACTAACAAACAAGTAGTTATAGGTGGGTAACTGATATCTATAGCACAATTAACGAGAAGTGATAAAGTGGGAATATACCCTTTGACAGATGAGACCCATTTCCAGATACTTAAACAGAGTTACAACCACCACAGTGTGAATATTTTGATAAATGAATTAATTAAAGCCTCTTATTTTTCTGTTATTGATGGACACTCTAATAAAATATTTATATTAACAAATTATTTTTGCTATCTTGATTAACCCAGCTGTTGTTTAATTGATAGTGTTATGCTTATGTGAACCCATCTAGCCATCATGCTAATTGCCAGTCGTGGTATTAGAAATGCTGGCTGTTGGCCTGGCACCAAGTGATAGACTTAAATGTGTGTTCCCTGATAACTAAAGAAAATATAATGCAAATGAGCTGGAAGATACTTAATTGGGTCATCTTGAGTTTCGGTAATCTTTCAAAGGAAACAATGAAGTGGTTGGAACAGGATGTCCAAGGCAACAAAGGTCACTAACACCTGAAAGGATAAATGGGAGCCGCTGGCTTGATACAGAGAGCAATTTAGATGGCAAGGTGGACTTGTCTTGACAATGTTCAGTTCAAGGCATGGAAACCTTGGATTCCTGCACCGTACAAGACTGCCTGACTTGACTGGAGAGCCCAGTAGTCAAGTGTCTCAGACAACACTTATCAGTGCTATTCTGCAGAAAATCAGGTGGGAAATTGTGGGAAGGGGCTGTTGTCCCCTGCTTTCATCCACCTACACAGTGGTTACGGTACATCCCTTTCTCTAGGGAGAATAAGCAATACATAAAATACTCAGCTATTTCATGGAATCACAGAATGGTTTTGGTTGGAAAGGACCTTAAAGCATCTGGTTCAACCTCCCTGCCATGGGCAGGAACAACTTTCGCTAGATCATGTTCCTCAAATCCCATCCAACCTGGCCTTGAACAATTCCAGGAATGGGGCATCCACAATTACTCTACTGTTTGAGTCCCTCACTACCCTCATTGTAAAAAATGTCCTCCTTATGTTCAATCTTGATCTATGTTTTTTCAATTTACAACTCTTACCCTTTGTCCTCTGTCCTGGGTTAGTTAAATATTCTATTACCATCCACAAAAGCTGGATAAATTTCATAATTACACACCTGGAACTCCTTATCTCAACTGAGATAAGCACTCCAACCGACAGGAAGTACTACCCACCCTGGTTATCTGATCTCAGGTAATGGCCCATTAGCACCACCCAGCTGATTATCTGAGCTCAGGTAATGGCCCATTAGCACCACCCAGCTGATTATCTGAGCTCAGGTAATGGCCCATTAGCACCACCCAGCTGATTATCTGATCTCAGGCAATGGCCCATTAGCACCACCCAGCCTGACTACTTAGCCTGAACCCTTCCGGAACATTGTGAAGGACCCTAGGACTCCTCCAAGCTCATTACTGAAACAATCAATAGAACACCCGGAAGATCCTCTTCCATTGTGAAAGTCCCCGCCCCTGGGGGAGGTGCCAGCCAAGAAGCACAGCATAAAACAAGGGGTTTTGGATGGGAGAGGATACCCTCGATTCGACGGGACTCCGCTTTCGGGACTCCGCTCTTGACGGGATTCTCGACTCGGCTCGACGTGACTGGACTCCGCTCCCCGGAATTGGACTCAGCTACTCCACTCCACTACCGGGACTGGGCTACCAGGCCTTCCTGCAGGATCAGTGCCTAACTGGACTGCACAGCTACCACCCTGGTCAACAGGGTGTCAGGTTGTACCGTGACTCTGTCGGTTTGTTTAAGCCCGTGTTTCTGTATTACTGCATTTATTTTAACCTTTTTTATTAAAATTGTAATTTTGACCTAAAATCT
The DNA here is from genome assembly GCA_018881555.1 of Amblyornis subalaris. Lineage (NCBI taxonomy): Eukaryota > Metazoa > Chordata > Aves > Passeriformes > Ptilonorhynchidae > Amblyornis > Amblyornis subalaris. Next base: position 1,274,740 of record JACAXG010000001.1, read on the forward strand.
CTCGAGATATTCTGTGTGGGGTTAATTTCCTCCACTGGTTTACAGCCAAACCAGCACATCCTCTCACTACAGACCATGGTAAAAAGCCTGGCTCCATCTTTCTTAAAAGCCCCCTTTATATATTGAAAGGCCAAAATAAAGTTTAAATAGCCCCAGTTCTCTCAGGTCTCTAATTATTCTTATGGCCCTCCAAGTGGAGTCTCACGAAAGCAGAGTGGAGGGGGAGATTCACCTCCCTCAACCTGCTGGCTACACTTGTTGTGATGCGGCTGAGAGCACAGTCGGCTTTCTGGACTGCAAATGCACTTTGCTGACTCATGTTAAGTTTTTCATCCACCATGGTCCCCAAGCTCTTCTCAGCAGGGCTCCTTCCAAGCCATTCATCCCCCAGCCTGTACTGATGTTATGGATTGCCCTGAGCCAGGCGCAAGATCTTGCACATGGCCTTTTTGACCTTCATGTGGTTCACATGGGCCCACTCCTTGAGCCTGCCAAGGTCCCTCTGGGTGGCATCTCTTCCCTCAAGCACGTTAACAGCAGCTTGGTGTCATCAGCAGACCTGCTGAGGGTGCACTCAATACTGCCATGTCAGTAACGAAGACATGAAATAGCACTGGTCCCAGTACAGGCCCCTGAGTGACACCACTTGCTACTGGCTTCCCTTTGAACACTGAGCCATAACTCTTTGGACATGGCCATACAGTATTTTCAGACCCACCAGAATTTTCGTACCAAAACCCTTATTTTTTCAATGACTAGCTGATAAATGTTGCTAGCATTGAACAAGTCATGGTGAAGGACAGGTTCAGGGTGTGAGAAACAATTGTCATCTAGGCTATAACTTGTTAGAGATTCCAGTATGGAATCCATGAAAGGATTTCTTATTGGAACATGCGTACATTGATATGATGCTATAATCAAGGCTTTTGATGCATAATTTATTTTCTCCTGATATCCTTAGGTAGAAATAAAATAGTAGTAGTCTCTGTTATTTTTCTCCTGTACAGGCAGTATAGTCTCAAGAGGACCCTAATGCTTTAGTCTAATGAAATCTCTAGGCTTAAGCCATGGACATATGCATAAATATAAATGCCTAGTTTAATAGAAGTGAAATTAGGTTATATAATTGTCCATCATTAAACTGAGAGAAACTATTAAAACATGTAAGAAATTAAAAAACTAATAATTTGAGCAAATATATGCTGTGATATATAATTGCTTTAATAAATGAATATTACTAGAATATATCCTATTAAAAATAAGAACCAAACTGAGTGTAAAATGTATGTTTACTTGCAAATTAATGTATTTTAATAGTTACTAGTTAATGTGGATTAACCTTTCCTTAGGAAAGCAAGGACAAATGCAAAATAAAACTAGAGTGATGATTTAAATCAAGGCTATTTTCTGCAGACTGAAATATTTGTTATTAAAATTGATGATTTGGATAATTTTGATTTAAATCTTCGTGCTTTGCTTTGTCATCATCAGCTGTGGCCTTTAAATGCACTCTCATAGTATGTGATTTTCTTGTCTATCAGCTTCACATTCTGCAGTTCCACTGGTTCAAAGTAGACATGTGAGTGTATACCAAGAATTTGAGATTACATGCAGCAGTGCCCTGGGCTATCAGGTTAATCTTCAAGGTCACGTGTACAATAGGTCACTTACCACCATTAAGCAATCTCACAGAGATTTGTAGAGATCTCATCACAACAACATAGAGCCATCTAAATAAACAAAATAAATGTACAGTACTCCTGGCTCCCAGAGGATGCATGTGACATTGGAGGTAAACTAGATTTGGAAGTTTTCTCCAATCGAAGTGAAAACTGTGCTTCACACTCTTCCTTGTACACATCCAGACCACCCAGATTGTCATCTCACTGAATATGGCTTTTTCTTGACTTCTTTTTTGCCAATGAGAACTGAAAATCATTATTTCCTATTTATCTCTGTTGTTGTTCAAAAGTGAAACTTGGCAAACACAATTCATTTTTTTCTGCAAGATATTTCACTATTACTCAGTTTCCCACAAAGATTGAGGGAGTATGAAAGGAGAAGAAACTTTTAAAACTGAACCTTTATGCATAAAAAATGTGTAGGATACAAAGCTTGAAAAGATGTCTTAAATTTAACTTATAAAATGGAAATTGTGTAGCAAGAGTGAATTTACTGAGCAAAAAGGTAAAAATGCATTAAATTACAAAGCATCTTGACTATTACTATCTCCTGATTAGCATTTTCAGGAGAGCTAAAAACTACTGAGGAAAAGCTGAAATGTGAGTAGTTAATCTTCTTAGCTACCTACTTGCCACTAACATTTTTATTACTCTGCAGAGAGAACCATAAAGCCCTTTTCTTCCATTAAAGTCTAGAAAATACCTAAATCAGAATGGGAGATACATAAGGGAAACAGGATATTATCCCAGTATCTCTGTGTATACACGATTCAGCAAGATAGAAATATGACTAAGATTATCAGGCACAAAGAAATTGTAACTCTACATATTTCAAGACAATGACAAAGGAACAAGATCAAGTTGTAGCTTAATAATAACCATTCACTACTACAGTATATAGTTATCCAATTATATGACTCTATATAATTATGGACTCTACCTGATGATTATATACATTTTATTAGAAACATATTGTAAAACTATCATTATAGATAATTTCAAAACGGAATGCAATTTTTTGAATTAAAGAACAGTCAGTCTCAAAGGTATGTCCTCCTTTTCTAGAACTGAATGATGAAATGCACAACATTTTACACTGATAGCAGTGGGAGGCTCAGCCTTAAAGTACTTAGAAATCCAAAACCATAAAAGCAGACAAACAACTAGAAAAATGTCCAGAAAACATAGCAGGAAAAGATAGCAGGAACAGCTGAAGTACAACTGATTTTTGTCAGATTTTTTTTCTTCTCCTTCGTCTTCCTAAAATCTATTTGATTTGAGTTGAATAAAATTCAGGCTGTAGGGGCATTGTCTACCAATTCAATCAGCACAGCACAGGGCCAGTCTGGTCCAACTGTGCCTTTTACAGCTGTAGTGGAGAGTTCCTAGAGACTGATAGCCCTTAAAATGTGCTACAGACTCTAAAAATGGGTGACAAGAGAAACAACTGAGCAGGTACTAAAATGTCTATTCTTAAAATACATAGAGGTTGTTGGCTAATAATGCAGGAGACAATTTCTCTTGAATGCCATCTACCTACTGGGAGTCCAGCAGAATGCTGGAAAAGACTAGACTATACCTGTTAGCTACTGTGCTTTTTGACGTTTTACCCTGTATTTGTTGTTCTCAAGTCCTCATTCCCACTGTGTCTCTTTTTCTTTAAATTAAAAATTGCATTTGACAATCTAATTTTCCCAGGCCAAGATCAGAAACGTTGTTGCCTGCACTTGGTCTGGGAATTTATTTCTCCAGCAGCATAAACACACTGCTGTTGCCCAGTTGCCCAAAAAGACTTTACCAGTTCAGAGGGAGGACTGATGTCGTATGTTGCCAAGATGTGTCCCAGCTTTGTAAGGGCTGAGAGAAACAAGGGAGAACATAGTGTGTTCTCTCCCCTCTTCCTCTTTATCTTAGCTATGGGTTATTCTCCCTTCGTTGCTTTTGCTGCAAGGCCTTATAAAAAATATTTTGTGTTCTGATATCAGAAAGATGGAGGATTTTGAACAAACTGTGTAATCCAATCTCATGTATAATTCTGTAGGTCACAGAATTTCACCTAGATACTCTGTTAGCACAATGATAATGTCAGAGCAACCCTCACAGACTAGGATGGAGTACTGGTGCTCCAAAACAAGTTATGTCCACAGAAGGGATCGGGGAGCCTTTGTCCTTCACTCAGAGAAGAGATTAGAAATAAACCTCAAACATTAATCCTTATTTTTTTGGTTGTCTATTGTGTGATAGAGATCTAAGTTTTCTATTTTGAATGAAAAGGAAGTCTCAATATGTGAATACACTGAAAACAGTATTTAAACATGACTGGGCAGAACACAGAGTTTTATCTCGAAATATATTAATTGCTTGTTAATGATGCCACAGGCTACAGTGGAAGTCAAAAGTGTAAAACAAAGCCAACCTTAAACATTGAAAGTTTAAGAACGAAACAATGAAAAGTGAAGGGGATGAGGGTGGTAAGAAGGAAGATGAAGAGAAAGGAAATCTACGTCTGAGCAGTCTCTTAACAAAATCACCAGAAAAGAACTGGATAAAAAAGCAAGACTTTCTCTAGACCTAGTTTTTCTCCAGAGTATAAAGAAAATAAAAGTTATCCTAAGAATGGAGTCAAAGTTCTCATGTTTAATTTAATGAGTAATTAGTTTGTCAGTTGAATAACAGCGAGTGAGAAAACCCTTTACATCTAATTTTACAATAAGCAGAACAAAAGATGGCCTTCCTTCATTTCTGTCAAACTGACTTTGTGTTGCTCGTTTATATATTTTCTAAATACCTACTTTATTTGCTCTCACCTTAACTTATCAGTGTTAAGGATAATTTCAGAGCCACTTGCAGATCACACAATACTTCACATTTTTTGATATAACAAAGAAATTCAGATTTTGTTGTGTTGGGACCCTGAGATTAAATAATCATAACCTTTCGGTATTAACAGGTGATGATTTTCAAAAGCACATGGTATTTGAGCTGAGGCCTTAGGAAAGACTTCCCTTATCTAATGATAACACTAGAATTACTACTGTGTAATTAAAAAGCAACTTGTTATATCACTGGGTGAAATATGTAGAAATGTAGAAAACTAAGTTTATAAGTTTGTAACAAGATGGAGGATTTTGGGTGTGGGTTTATACTTCTTCTTTCTTCCTTCTTCTTCACAAATCTAGGTAGTTTAACCTTTGGTGCAGAAAGCCCGCACTGCGGATGCTAAATAGACAGTCACTGGATTCTAAGTAAAAACATGTTAGTTGGCAATCTATAATTGGGTAAATTAAGCTTTAAATAACCTTAGAACTCACGGTTCGAGGCCATTTTCCACCTTCCTAACTCAGAGAATGCTCTGTGCTACTGTGCTATAGATAAGAACTTAATAAACAACCTGATTAGAAAGACATCTCCGCGCCTCCTGCGTTTCATTCCGAACTCTAAGCAAAGAACTCCCAATATAACAAAAGAAGAAACAGAAACAGTAATTTTAACATTGTTGCAGTTTGATGGTGTCTTGTAACCCAAAGTATTTCTCAAAGGTACTCATCAGGTAATAACTTCACCTCCACCTAAGCTGCACATACCACTTAGGAAGCTGGTGATTACATCAGAAGAAAGAATGAAAGAAATGTCTGCCACTGACTAAAGCCAATGTAAATGTCTTTGGCATGTGACAAGGTACTTGCGAAGGTTTTTGAATCCCAGGGAAACCAATTATGCRTGCAGTGGGTACCAAAGCAAATTCCTTTCAGAACAGCAGAATATTGCAAATCTTGGCCATTTTTTATGCTAATACTCCTTTTAAAATTCTTTTACTGCTTATACTGCAATTATGAAAGATGTTCTTTGTTGATAGAATGCCAAAAGATATTCTTCCCTCCTTATTAGATCCGAAGGCACATAATGAGAGTATTATTTCCACTTACTTGTTACAGTAGACACAGAGAATGTATTTTAATTCCAATGATGCATTGAAATCTGTAAGAATTACTTATTTTCTACTGAATAATTTCTTTCCCTTCCTGCACAATGTAAATAACACATGCATGAAAAAATTACGTTACCATGAGGCAGTACCCATTTAAAGACAGACAAACAGTGACATGGAAACAAAAATACCTAGTTCAAGATTTCAGTGAATTATGACAGTCTGATCCCCATTATTTGCTAATCGCCTTTATAAATACATCTTAAATACCTAGGTAATAATAGCTAAGACTGAACATATTGTTATTATTATAGCTTCTCTTAATCCATAAACATAGATGAAAAATCACAGAAAAAAACTGCAACAGTTACGGTACAGCAGTAAGTCAAGAGAGGTGATTCTCTTCCTGTACTCTGTTCTCATGAGACCCCATCGGTATGCTGTGTCCAGCTCTGGGGCCCCCAACATAAGAAGGACATGGACCTGCTGGAGTGAGGCCAGAGGAGGCCACGAAGATGATCAGAGCCTCTCCTATGAAGACAGGCTGACACTGCTGGGGCTATCCAGTCTGGAGAACAGAAGGCTCCGGGGAGACATTAGAGCACCTTCCAGTACCTGAAGGGGGCTAAAAGAAGATGCAGAGGGACTTCTTAGAAGTGACAGGACAAGGGGCGATGGCTTAAAACTGAAAGAGAGTAGGTTTAGGTTAGATATTAGGAAGAAATTCCTTACTGTGAGAGTGGTGAGGCAAGGGAACAGGTTACCCAGAGAAGATGTAGATGGAAGTGTTCAAGGCCAGGCTGGATGGGGCTTTGAGCAACCTGGTCTAGCAGAAGGTGTCCTTGCCCATGGCAGGGAGTATTGAATTTGATGATCTTTAGGGTCCCTTCCAATCCAAACTATTCTATGATTCTATGATACCTCAGAGAATAACAGAAAAACAAAAAGCAATCCTCAGACAGACCCAACAATATCACATCATCTCATGCAGGAAATGCTATATGATCTAATGAACTGGAAAGAAAGAATTTATCCTCTACCCTTATCAGCCTGCTCATATTATCAACCCTATGGAACCCTCTGAGAAGACTTGCAGGAGAGGTTGACACAGAAATGAACCTCAGAAGTAAGTTCCAAAGCCCGGATGACATGCAGCAGCTTAGACCAGGCACTAATCAAATCACAGGAAAATAAAAGCCTTGAATAATAACTAGGAGCTGGTTAAAATTCACAAGAGTGTAGAAATTCCTATAAGGCAGCATGGATGAGCACATGTTGTCTGACAACTTTTCTTACAATCTAGTCTGCAAAGGGAGCTAGAAAAGTAGCATACAGTATTTCTCTCTGTGGATATCAATTTCAAATTAGTTTTGGACATTTTGTTTAATATATACAAGGGAAATCACACATAAAAAATCCACCTTCTATGTCCACCAGACTTCGACATTGTTTTGCCTTTTGGGTGTGTTCATTGAAAATACTATGGTGATGAACAATAGTAGATGACAGATAGAAGAGGTGGAGATAAGAAACTCTTTCTTGATCATCACTTTGCTTTTCCGAATCAATTTCCATCTAACAGGATATCTAGTAGATGATCTATCCCATGTGTTCTTTCACTTGTGTATGAATATGCCATATTTAAACCACAGAACAAATTATTCAGTTTTGAGCCACAGTTGAACTGGGGGTTTTTTTGTCTTTGGAAGGAACAATACTATAATTAGAAACATGGCTGGATTTATGTGCTTGGCAGGTAAATAGCAGCCTCTTCACTCAGCACAAAATGTAATTATTCAATATGAGGACATGGGGACAAACATGACAGAATGGTGTAGGATGAAAAATGGTGGAAGGGAAAAGCCATGTCCTTGTTTCATCCTTCCCACTGTAGTCCTTCTCACTATGGAGAACATTGTTTAATTTGTTCAAGCCACTACCTGAATGTGCAGATGGAGGTACATAAACACACACACACACACACACACACACACACACAGGTCCTTATAATGCTTTGTGGAGTGGTCTGCTGTGATATGTGAGAAACAAGAATACCATAAAAGCTGCAATGTTATCAGTTTGCTCAGGTATTCCTAGTTAAACTGTGTGCTAAAAGGCTTTTGTGCTGGATTCCCACTGGGCAGAAAAGCTATCAAGAATTGCAGTGAAGCTTTGCTTTCTATCAGTGCCTAATGAATTTCCAAAGCTGCTTCTCCCGTCATATCTGACCCAGTGTGATCTCTCCGTGGCACAGTTTATTTGATTGTATAGATGGTCCCTGTATATATGTTATGGCTTCATGTCCTATCCTGTTTCTTACCAGCAGCTTTCACTTGACACTGCACCCCACTGCTCCCTTTACCTTCATTTGGGTCTGATTCTGCAGCCTGAAGGCCAGGGTGCATCCTAAAGGTATATGTCTTTCCCAAGGTATCTAAGCTCAGCCCACAATCAGGCAGCATTCAAATACACAAGCTACACTGGACCCATTCTAGAAAGGACTTTTCTCCCACTATCAGTTCAAAATCACCAAAGCATACCTACATGGCTGGTAAGCATGTCGCCACATTTTTTTTTTTTGTCCCTAAAAAATTTGGACCTAAATCCTACCTTGAGGCTACTCCTGCAAAGACTCTGCAAATGCAGAGTCTGCATCTGGTGAAATTGACTGCTAAAGGGGCCAAAGCAGAATTTGCTGCACTGAGAGTATGTCTTGACCAGAGACAGGTTTCACCTGGAAGTGTGTCCTTGACAGTTCTTGACTCTGGCTCACATAGCCTGAACTTTTGGTTACAGAAGGTAGTTTCTTTCGGAAAACAAGCTCATATTTAATCTAGGACATAGGTGATGGTGCTTATTTGGGTCTTGTTTTGGCCTGAAGAGAGACTCTAAATTATACAGCCTGAAGGAGATTAAGTCAGGCAGAGAAAATGTTAACCCACTTCCCCTCCTTCTGCTTGCATCCAGACCTGGGACGGATCTTTGCCAAGAAATCTCCCCCTGTACATGAGGGACATCAGAGCCTCAAAAGTATGTCTTTAGTCCTTGGAAAAAAACTTACTATACATGAGGGAGGCTGAAGGTATCACCATAACAGGCACCTTTGGACATCTGGAGTACATTTCTAGGGTTCCTATGCTGCTAGACTGGCCGTTTGAACTCTCCCTGCTTCCTTTCAGGTACAAATAAGTTTAAGCCTATTAAGCCATGCTGTGCTGCACAGACTAGCTGAATAACCTGGGAGGTTAAACTTTATGTCTCTTTTCTCTGCTGATACAATTCCCTCAAAATTTGAGCAGAAATAGAGCTGGCCCATTTAAAGGAAATTCAGGTAGGTCTATTTTATTGGCAACTCTCACAGTTCTTTGAAATGTTAACTTTTACAAAAGCCAGTTTAAATCAAAAAGAAAATAAAGGAGAGGCAGTCTGGCTTCTGTTATACGCAAATTGGTACAATTATAATTATTCAATATAATTATGCAATTGTAATCATTCCATATGAGGACATGGCGACAAACATGACAGAATGGTCTAGAATGAAAAACAATGGAAAGGGAAAGCCATGTCCTGTGTTAAAGCTCTTTGGGGGATAATTCAATTGATATAGAACACTTGCACTTCCAAAAATTTATTTTACCAGATCCCTAACAACAGTTTCTCAATAATTGCATGCTGTCATGGAATAAAAAATGTTTATCTCTTAATCTCATAGATTAGCATAGAATAGGATTGGGCTATTTCAAATGGAAGGGACCTACAACAATCATCGAGTCTAACTGCCTGACCATTTCATGTCTGACCAAAGGTTAAAGCATATTTTTGCTGACACACTGACAGGCTGTGAGCATTGACCATCTTTCTAGGGAGCCTGTTCCAGTGTTCCACCACCTTAATAGCCAAGAAATGTTTCCTAATGTCAAGTCTAAACCTCCCCTGATGCAGCTTTGAACCAGTCCCACATGTCCTATCACGGGATCTCAAAACTGAAGAAGAGATCAGCACCTCCCTCTCTATTTCCCCTGCTCAGGAAGCTGTAGAGAGCAACGAGGTGACCCCTCAGCCTGCTTCTCTACAAACAAAATGAATGTCCTTAGCTGCTCGTGCCTTCCAACCCTCTCAACAGCTTTGTAACCCTCATCCGGATGCATTCCAGGAACTTCACATCCTTCTTAAACTATGGGGCCCAGAACTGCACACAGCATTCCAGGTGAGGCCACACCAATGAGAAACACAGTAGGACCATTGTCTCTTTTGACTGGCTGGTGATCTATGTTTGATGCAACTGAGGATGGGGCTTGCCCTCTTGGCTGCCAGGGCACACTGCTGACTTCTCCTGAGCCTGCTGCCAACCAGCATCCCGAGAGGTATAAGGATATATAAAACATGTATGGGTATATCAGTGTTCACAATGAGGGAAGTTATCTGTAGTGCTCTGTACAGAATCATGCTCAGCCCTAAGCATTTCAAGCATTCATGAATGATTGGGATTTAGGGGGATGAACTCAATCAAGATTGGTGACAATGCAAAATGAAAGTCCACTGCAAAACGTTGTAGATGGATCTCAGGGCACTGAGTGACCAGGTGATAAAATTAGAGCTGATATTCTATGTCAATAAATGCGAAGTAATGCACATAAGGAAAACCAACTGTAACTACACACACACAGTAATAGGCTCTAAATTTGATATTAGCTCTCAGGAAACTCGTGAATAGTTCATTATAAACCTCATCTCAGTGCTCGGCAGCAGTCAGAAAGGAGAATCAAACAGTAGAAAAGCAATAGAAAAGAAAGTAGAATACATCATAATGCCACCATACAGATCCCTTGTGTCCTACATCCTCAGTGCTGCATATGGTTCTTTCTCCTCATCTCAGAAAGGAAGTAGTTGAATCAGAACAATTACAGAGAAAGAAGTCGAAGATAATCAAAGATATGGGTGGTTTTAGAATAAGGAGAGATTAGACAAATTCACCCTTGGAAAGGAGACAATTAATGACAGAACCATAGTAAAAATAAAATCATGAATGGCTTGGAAAAGATAAATCCAAAATAATTAATCCCACTTTTCATTATACAAGCACAATGGAAAATCAAACCAAATTATCAGATCACAGACTAAAGTGTTGTCTTTCATCACAAACTGAAGGAAGGACATTTTCCACACAAATCAGAAATAAACAATAGAACCCAATGCCCAGAATATGTTGGACAGGTCAGCCACACATGGATCAAAAGCTCCTTTTCCAGGGAAAAATGTTCATCGAAGGCTATGAAAAACAAGACTTCAGATACAACAGATTTGTCTCAGGAAGTCCCAGTAAATATGGCCAGGAGATGAAAAGCTTTCATCTTTGCTGCATTGAACATGTCAATTTATTACTATTTACATTTTCTAAACTCAGCTGTAAATTATGTAGATGGAAAATCAGAAGCACGGAAATCCAATGCACACAATGTGAAAGAGATTAAAATATTAACTCTAGGCTTAATGTACACATTATAATTTCAGCCCAATATTTGTTGAATTGAAATGCATAGATTGAAACCTGGTTTCATTCCGGTTTTGAAATTCATATGGAATGGTGTATGCCGCCTATTCCACATGAAAGGGAAGGTGTAATGTTGATACTTCCACATAAAATATTGAGAATAGATATGAGGGATGCTCAGCTATTATGTCAGTTTTCTAGGATTATTTTCAGCAGTTCATAATCCAAAATTTTCTCACAACTTCATTCATTATGAGAAAAAAGGGCTGTGATTGGAGCTGGGCCAAGAAAACTTTTACTGTTTAATTATGAGTAAATTGGCTATTAGAAAATGTCAAAATACTTCATGGATTTTGTTCTGAAGTCTTAAAAAAATCAAAAAGTCCCATTAATAGCCAGGTTTTTTCAGCTAAAAAAATTTAACACTTAAGAACTGAAACAACTGAAAAAAAATCAAATACAGGTGTCCAACAACTTAAAAATCTTTAATATAACAATATAAAGCAAGAAGAAACTTCTTAAAATAGATTTTGATGGATTATAAATTCTTGTATAAGAAAATGCTAAAATGTCAGTAATCTCTTTGACAATTAGGAATATTTCTGATTCTCAGGGAGCAGACAATTCATGTTCTATGTGGAAAATAAACATAATTTCAGCTTATGAAATTCTTATATATCTTTTTATAATTATTAAATTTGGCAATTTGGGGAACCCAGTGCAAACTTAATAGCTGTTACTTTTTGCAAATTTTAATAACCTTAGGCAAATATTGTTATCTGTTTTAAGAACATGGTCATTTTGTCTTCTGTATGGTTTCTCTAAAAATTTGCATCACTGAAGAAAAAAATTATGTATTTCTTATATTTCTTTAGAGGTAAGAAGTGATACTATGAAAACTTTAAAATTTGTATGATCTTAACCCCTTTCATGCAGAAAGTCTTGTGAGAGAGATAAGGTTTTCTTTTGATGTTGTAATACATAACCCAAATAATATCTACATTATATTATATAAGAAATAACATTGAGTGGGAAAACAGCTTGCACTGCAAAAGCCCTGAACCACTAGAGATGACAATTCTGGGGGGAGAAGAGTGGAAGGAGGACATTGAACACCCAGGAACCAGATTGCAGTGATCCGAGATGGAACGCAGCTTCTAGGGGCGAACAGGTCTATCAAAGGGAGAAGTTCAAGAAAGTGATCGGACTGACTGGAAGAAGAYACACTGAACAAGTATGAGCTTTTCCAAGCAGAAGCATTAGAAGTGATGGATTTGGCGCAATAATGGTCTCCTGGATGACCTGCATACAGATTAGCAAAGAAAAATATAAAATAACATCAGAAGTGTACAGGAGTGATCTCTGAAAGGTCAAGACACAAGGTACAAATAAAAAGGCAATAAAGCATAATAAAAAATACTCAGTGGCATAAACTACTAAAGGGCAACTTCAAGCAATGAGCTGTCAGTCCTCAGTGATATGACCCTGAGGCTGCAGGTTCATGTGGCAGCAGTGATTATATTCCAGTGTGGGCAGGTCACCCACTAACTGTGCAGCCCACTGCAGCTGCAAAAACATCTCCTCCAGGACTGGAGGCATGGGTTTGAGAGCTGGAGGTGAGGCTTGGCTGTATCAGATGGCATTGCCTTCAGGGGAATGACTACAGACTGTGGCCTTGATGTGGCTGGAAAAAACAGTGTCTTTTCTCTTTATTCCCTTCTTCAGCAGAAAGATTACCTGTGGTTGGCAAAGTAATGCCACTGACACTAATGAAGGACTCAGGTGAGAATAAGGAAGAGTATGTTATTGATCATTTGCCTAAAACAGAAAGCTGAAAAAATTCAGATGAACCAGTCATGGTAAATTCACCTCAAAGCATGTAGAAGTTTGGCTAAAGCAATMTCCAACATGTTAGAACATATTTGTAACAATTTGATGAAGACAGGAGAGGCTGAAGATCAGAAAGTCAAAGATTGTACGCATCTCTTTACACAAAGACAGGAAAAAAGAAGGGAAAGAGAACACACAGAATCATCTCTCTAACTTCATTTACTATAAACTTCTTTAAAAAAGGAATCAAATAACTAGTGGGTAAATAAATATACTAGTAGGGAGACAAGGTGCTAAGTAGTAGCCAATATGAGTTTATTAGAAACTGAATCATGTTACATCAAGTCTGTTCCTTTAGTGAGTTTTGTGGTTGGGGAAGGAGAATCAGGTATGATATATCCTGATTTTAGTAAGCATTTTGACACTGCATGACATTCTTATAAGCAAACTATGAAAATACTGCTTAGACCAAAGTACTTTTGTACAGGTTGAACAACTGGCTTGAAAATTGCACTCAGAAATAGCTACTCATTGTCCTCCATCAAATTAAGAAACAGTTGTTGATGGGGCTCTGTAGAATTCCATCAGAGCCCAGTGCTACCCAGCAGTTTCAGCAGTGACTGGGTTATCTGCAGAGATACTATGCCTTTCACAATTCCAGATGGAACTGGCAGCGGTTGTAAACCCCATGGTAGACAAGATTAGAATTAAAATAATATTGAGAAACGGACAAAGAGTTTGGAAAGAAATATAGGCCAAGTGCAAATTGCTGTACTTGAGTGGGAATAAGGAATAACAAAGTACTTAAAGACAGGATAGGGTGAACAACAGGCTACATAGCAGTTCCACAGAACAATGAATCACATCCAGGCTATGAATTGATAATATCATAGTGTTGAGGGGAAAAAAACAGACATCATGCTGGGATGCAAAACTGAATTTCAAGGTGAATCAGAAGTGCCCTAGAACAGAGCACCAGTGGGGCATCAGTTGACAGATTGTGTATAATTTGTAGATTTCCCTTCAGCAAAGAGGAGAACCAATCAAAGGGGTTTCAGATGAGAATTATAAGGATGATCAAACATCTAGAAAACATGACCTCTTTGGAACTCTTATGATACTAAATTACACACTCCTTTAAAACTTCTGGACCTGGGAGTCTGCATTTACAGTGTATTGTTAGTTTTCATTGTTCATAGAAAGATGAAGTGTAAAGGGCTTCTCCAGAATGCTGCCACCTAAACCACTTATCAAACAATTTAATTCTAGAAATAATAAGTTACCGTCAGAGGATAAAAATCTTAACAGAGCTTTTCAAATTCAATTACAATATGAAACAATTACTAATATCAAAAGACTGAAGGGTTTTCTCATTAATATTTTAAAGCAGCATGACAGATTATTTTGAGTGTATCAATAATGATTCTTGTTGAGTCCCCAATATAAGGGAAAATCTTAAGACAGTTGAACTGTCTTTTTTCAGGCCAATATATGAAAAACATCATTAAAGTTGTTATGAATCTAGATAGGGTATAACCTTCTCTGACAGCTATAACAAGAGCAGATGAGATGCAAAGCAGAATCTGATCACTTCAGGTTTTGTGCTGACTACTATGTGGGCAAGATTCAATTATTAGGAAAGAAATATAACACACAGGAAATCTGTCCAAAGCTGAAAAGAGAAACAAGTTGTGTGTGGGTTATTATTCTCTGATGGTGAAGAGATACTATTCAAGATGGGATATTACCTTGCCAATAGGCTGAATAAAACATCACCATGAAATAGTAGACATCTTCAACATTACAAAAAAGAAAGTAAATTACTGCAGGACTCTGGGCTGTACATGAGAATAACTCTGTAAATCTTTCTAGGAAGCACCTTTGAAACATTGCCAGGCAGATGTCCACACCTATCCAGAAGGTAAATAGATGCCTATACATATGCATCTACTATAGATATAGGACTCTGCCATCAAGTACTCTGCCACGCTTCCAGTTACCACTCCAGGAGGTTGATGCCTTGTAGGTCTAATTTCACACTCCCTTACCATACACAGATATCTTAGGCATTTAAAACAGCCAGCTGTAATCTTAGTGGGATAGGACAATGACACCAAATACTTTCATTTAGAGGACRCAAGATATTTTCCAAACTGGGGAGAATGAAAAAATACTGATACTTAAAAAAAACCCAAACAACTGAAAAAATAGTAGTATTATACAGAATTATATTTTATAATTGCAACATTTCAACACAGACATTTCTGAGAGCTGTATCCGTCTCAGATCTCTACGGTGGATCAAGAGGTTACACCAGCAAAATAACCATTGTTTTCTCTTTTTGTCAGAAAATGAAATTGTCATTTTTGTAATAAACAACAGTGAATGCAATTTCCTTAGTATGTTTTGTTAATTTTCTTATTTTCCCTTTTCACTATATGCCTCTCCCATCTGTTTTGAACYCATGCTGTGTCCTATCTGCATTACAGAAGATGAATAACCCAGACAGGAAGAATTTTCTCTGCCTATTTCTCTGTACAAAACCCTGGGAAATTAGATATTTTGACTGATATTTCTAGTTTCTTTTACTGTTAGCTGTAGCATTATACATCTCCCAAATACTCTCTGAACATGTTTACTTCCTCTGAAACTTCCTTAGATGAGTTGCACAGAAAAACAATCATTATATTATAGTATATAAAAACTTATTGCTACTGTAGCTGAATTCCTACCCGTGGGACACATTTAATTCAAAGAGAGATTTAATGTGTCTGAAAATCATTTTAGGTACTAAGCTACAAACAGAAACAGATATAAAAGATATTGTTATATGGGCACTTAGGTAAACAACTCTTCTACCATGCATTTCCTATATTTTTAATAATATCTTATTAGCATAATGTTTGTGCTTTGTGCTAATCAAGTGCTTTACAGATCAAGTTACATTTATTAAAGATATCCTTATTTTTTAAAGTAATGAACTAGCAAGAATAAAGGATTATAGTGGTGCTGTACATGAAAACATAATTTTCTCTTAGGTAAGTGACTGCAGTTTTGCTTCTGCCCAGCTTAGTCAGTTTAACATGACTCATATGCAACAGGCATTAACAGTTATCTTAGCTCACCTTGTTTCCTAAAGTGATTTTATGTGCATGATGAAAATTGACAGAAAAGAGAGGTATCTAGAAAGAATAAATATTAAAATATTAAATGCCATGGGAAAGAAGAGATACTAAAAGTGAACCAGAGGTTGTGTGGGAAAAAGAACTAAACCAGAGCAAAATCCTTCCTTATATTTTCTCATTGCTTGCTTGCAGGAGGCCAGCTGACTCCACAAAGGGCTACGGAAATAGCTGTGGATAATCTGCAGCTTAGCAAGGATTTCAGACTAACTGTGCTTTCTAATGCTATTGCCTTGCTTATTTTGCCTTTCAAAGGATCTACTGGAAAGTTATTTATTTATATTGCATATAGATTGTATGCTTTGGATGCTATGGTTAGTGTCTCCAGCTACAGAGCTCAAGGACACACTTCACCATGGTGCTTAGCAATTTTCTGTCCTCAGCCTTCACAAAGATAACTCRTAGTCAGAGCAGGAAGTTAAGATCAGGAACAGAGAGAACTCAGGGTTTAGCATTTATTTATCTAGATCATCTGGCAGTCAAAGATCAGCTAAATCAGAAGAAAAGCACTTACGGAAAGCAATTTCTCTACTTTCAAAAGACATCTCACTCTAGGAGTAGATCAGCTTGGCAGTTCTTAAGAGAGGCACACCTGGGGCTGCTGGGGACCTTAGGGGAGGACAACAGATCTCAGCTGAATCCAGCTGGACTGCCCTAGCGGCTGATTTACTAACAGAAGAATGGGTGAGCATAGGAACTGTTTTCAAGCAGTACAGGAAAAACTTTTCTATTCCTAAAAATGGTTTACATCTTCCTAAAGATGGTTTACAATGCCTGTTTGAGCTGTTACTTTTATAACATATTTAAGCACGTGTTTAATAAAAATATGGCACCCTATTGGACAAAGTTAATATCTAGGTCTGCTAAGACAAATTTACAAAACACCTAAAAAAACTGACTAGATATTGCAGGTGAGGCAGCTGAAAGAGAATTAATTTCTTCAGTGAATAAAAGCCAATACTGAGATAGTATTTATTGGATAAACACAGTAGCATTCAAACATGGGTTTATTGAAACGTTATTTTAATACAGTTTAAGATCAAATGATTCCAGATGGTTAATCTGGAATCCCTGCAGATGGGCCTGTCAGATATACCAAAACTTTAATCAGACTTTTCACAAACCGATGGGCTTTGAACAGCCTGGAGTCTTGGGAAGAAAAAATCCTTAGGAACAATCATGAAAAGATTGATGAAGATATCTGAATAACAGGCAGCAGCCCTTACGAGCATCAAGAGAATGCTTGAGTGCACTAAATTCAGGCAAAAAGTAACAGCACATTAAAGGAAAGCAACTGTAGCCAAGAATAATGCACTTCTAACCCAGGAAGCCGTGCTTTTGATTTTCCCCACCTGGCTGAGATTCCAAATCTTGAAAAGAAGGACACATATATTAAGGATTAGCAAATATTTATTTTAACACTTTAAGCACCACTTACCTTTGGACAAATATTACACTAATCATTATCTGTAACATTTGACTACTGACAGAATATGGCAAATGTCTGTCCCTGTTTTGCTATGGGCAGAAGCTATTCAAGCTAGAACAAGTCCGGAGTAGATACTTTGCCACTCCCTTACTTTCACAGAAATGCAAAAATCATGCTTACGTCTATAAGCACATTAGTGATTAAACCTCATATGAGGTACATAGCTACATACTGAAATATTAGTTTACTACTTATAGAATCATGGAATGCTTAGAGAGTCATAGAATATTTCAGTTGGAAGGGACCTTAACACCATCATCCCATGGGGAGGGACACCTTCCATTAGACAAGGTTGCTCAAAGCCCCATCCAACCCGGCCTTGAACACTTCCAGGGATGGGACATCCACAGCTCCTCTGGGCAACCTGTTCCAGCCTCACCACCCCCTGTGTAAAGAAGCATATGGAAGCACAACTATTCAATTATTCCCTTCCCCCACCAASTGTCACACAGAACAAGAATAAGGACCAAGATCTATCATCTTATGCATTTCCATCAGTGAACCACTCAGACCTTGTATCAGTTTTTAAAAGTACACAGTATGTTAAATGGTATCAAGTCATATAATGATAACTCATGAACATATTTTAGAGCTTTTGTGATAAGGGCCCAAAGAGACATGAGGTCTTTAAATCATATTAAAAAATGTTAGATACTGGAGTTTAATTAAAGCCTGGTAGAATAAGAGAAACCTAATCCTGATATCATGTCAACACCCCAAATCCCATGTTTACATAAACTGAGTAAATAAAACTTTCAGGTGAAATTCAGGTCTCTAATCCATCCTCATCTGTTTTTCCTGCCTTTAAAATACTTTTGATAGCACTTTACACTGAATTTTTCCAAAGTGACGCTGAATGTCATGACCAATGAAGTCACTTCGAGTGGTGTTTCTGAGCGGTTTTGTGATACAGAGAATAAGAAGCTGTTCTGACATGAAATAAATTTGGCTTCTTTGCCCAGATCTGCTAAATCATCCCACTATGCCCTCTATGTTTCATGTATTACATCAGCAAAACCAAGTGAAAGGGTGCTCCTCTCTTTTAGGGTTGTGTCATCCCATCATCTGAGGCTTTGAAGACATCTATCTCACTCAGTTACCCTTGGAAGTGCAATTCTTCTGAGGCTTATGCTGTTCTGAAAACCTTGTCTAAGAACCACTTGCACCCAAAGGCTCTTAATAGCATTTCTGTGGCTTTCCAGAGGTCGATCTGAGGCGGCTCCACACCACCCACCTATCCCAGCTCCCCAGAGGAAAATCCTCTCAGTTCAGAAATCTGAGCCACTGTAACATTGTACTCCTCCACAGGAATGCAGGCGAAGAAGGATGCACCCCACAGGTAATATTGGCCAGATTAATGTATCAAAGTCCCTAATAACAGCATGCAGATGCTAAAGCCCCACAGAAGCTCTCCTGCCCACTGCTAATTATTTCTTCTGTAGATATTTCTGGCTTCACAGGGTGATTATAACATGTTCTCTCATTATTAGACTTTACAACTCCCATGTCAGGTCAGCCTAATTTTCCCATAGGTAAAACTCATCCAGAGCAAAATGAGAAATCCCGTGTCATGACAATTATTGTCTCAATTAGTGATATTATTAATATGCTCTAGTAAAAGAACAACAGCACTTGGAAATGTTCAATTCCTAATTAACATTATAGGACAGAAAATTATTAGATTACATCTAGAAAGGTCAAATTAAAGGGTAAGAAAAGAACAGAACTATACTGTAATAACTGTAGCCAGGGAGCCCATTTCAAGTTGTGGAACCCTTTGCAAGGGACAGAAGAGCAAAAATCCAATGATCTCTTCACACAGGGAAAAATTTCTGAAGGTATATTCTGTGTTCTTCTAAGAAATCGATACTACCTTTGTAGAACAAATTACTTCACAAATGTTAACGTGCAGATGCACTGTTGACTGCCTCTGCATTTAGAAACTCAGTCATAATTCACAGTAACAGAAAAAGTCTCCCCAAGCTGCTTTTTCATTGACAATTTAGCCAGCCATGCTGCAGGAATCCTTCTGCCTTTCAGACAGCATGTCCATCTATTATTTCTCTGGTTTCCACGCTCCTTATGTGAGGAAGGATGATCAGAGGATGATTCACAATATAATAGACAAGAACGCAAAAATAACAGTTTTTACACAGCACTTGTGAATGGTCAAATAGTGCTGAAGCTTCAAAACACAATACTAGGCAAATCTAGGATCTCCTTGGAAATTCCCAGGATTCCAATGAACCTTTTCTTTTTCTTTTTTGTAGCCCAGTCACTCTGTTTTTTAACACTCTTTCTGTCCATTATGGTTTGGTTTTTTATTTCCCTTAAGGATTATCTCATATAGTGTTTACTGAATTAGCAACTGGATTTCCAGAATATCACTAAATAGTGTGTTTGTGTGGAGGAATTAGTCTCAGTCTTTAAGGACTGGAGCTATTTTCCTTTAATAAAGCCTGTTTTCATATTTTCAGTCCTCACTGCTTCACTGCAACAGAGTTAAACAATATGGTATTTCACATGCAAACTTAGCCATGGAAATCCAGAACAAAGTCTTCAAGCTTCGTGTTTAGGAATCCAGCACGTCAAACAGTCTGAGAGGGTCTCAGGGCACTTTCCCAAGTTATTTGCACTTTTTGGGGGGTTTTTTTTGTTTGTTTGTTTTGTATTTCGAAACTGATTTAGATGGAAACTCATCTTTGTCCAGAGTTTTTGACAGATATTGTTAAGTACTTTAAACATGGTGGGCAAAATCAGTAAATAATTATATATTAAAGCAGATTTATGTGTATTTTGTAGTCTTATATCCTTGCAATACACATTGCTTGCTCTGTTGAGAAGCCTCTATAGTCGATATGGTGCCAAAACTGCCTTTCAAATTTTGTGTGGCCTCAGTGAAGCTGGCCACAAGAGGAGGACTAACAGCCAAGGAACATGCACAAAAGGAAAAGGGCAATTTGGGGATGGGAATAACACAAGACACTCTGTGAGAAGGCAGAATTAATTTGAAAGTGAGTAGAATACAGTGTTCTGTACTGATTGTCATGGTCCCAGCAGCAGACAGAGGTACTGAGTGAAGAGCTTCTCTCCCTTTCTTTTTTATTATTATGGTTGTTATTACTGTTGAAAGGAAATGGTACCTGAAAATTTGTCAGAGACTAATGTGGTCTTTTTGCCATCTCATAGGTGTTGTTAGTACTAAATCCAAACTACAGTTATCACTTAAACTCTCAGCATTCTTGATTTTTAAATGGTATTGCAGAATGTATTTTGTATATGTAGTAAAATCTGTCAAAAAAAAAAGTTCCCTTCTTCTTTAACTCCAGTGGGAGTTTTGAGATTCTTTGCACTGGGGCCAGGATTTCATCCACACTCTCAACTCTCTCAGATTCCTCCTTCATGTTTTGCTAGCAAAAGTGATATCTAAAAATAATTTCCCATCTTCAGAAGTAGCTTCCTTGTCTTTTCTTGTTAACTGCTTCTGTTTCTTTTCTCTGACAAGGGAACAAAGGGAGTGATTTAAAGACTTTGGTTATCTTCTTTTATATGGAAAAAAGCAAAATATTTTGCTTTTCAGCACCCAGAGTATTTAGCAATGGAGGCTGAAGTTACCCAGCCACTTCCATCACCAGCAAGGTGGACTCCTCACCCTGAATCCTCCTTGGTGTCTCCTGTTTGCCTTTGGCATCATCTGCTGCTCTTCTTTGTGTGCCCAGGCTAAAAGACTCATGGTAGAAACACACACTCACGGAATCATTGAGGTTGGTAAAGACCTTTAAGATCAAGTCCAACCATTCACCCAGCACTTCCAAGTCCATCACTAAACCATGTCCTAAGCATCACATCTACATGTCTTTTAAATACCTCCAGGGATGGTGACTCAAGCACTTCCCTGGGCAGCCTGTTCCAATGCTTGACAACTCTTTTGGTGAAGAAGCTTTTCCTAATATCCAAACTTTTGAGATTTCTGAGCTTTTGAAACAGGTGAAAAAAAATCTTTAAACTAATGAACAGTGAAGAAGAACATTTAAAGTGTTTCAGCACAAGTGTTTCCATCTATAAAGACAGGGAGTTGAAGCATGCTGGGTCAGAACTTTCCAAAATTGGCTTTCCCTTTCTGAAAGCAGATTGGTGTTTCTGTGCCTGGAGGGAATGCTCCCGCTTGGAAAACCCTCCTGGTGTTGAAGGTTGAGGGTCTCCCTCTGCACTGCACAAGCAGTGATCAGCCATGCAGAGCACTCATCTTGGATTTTCACTCCTTGTATGTTTTTGTTAGTCATGACCCTCTCACACTGTTTCTTCAAGGGAAAAAATAACTGAATTGAAGCTTTGGATGGATTTTGATGCTTGACTATTTTTCTCTTTTTTTTTTTGGTCAAATCCACAGCATATTTACCAATGATATAGAACCCTTTTCTCCCCCATTTCTTTTCATATTCATTATTACACTGTTAACAAGATAACCTACAGGATACAGAAACCTAAATGTCTTTACTTTGAATTGATAACTTGCAGAAAGCACACAGAGCCTCTGGAAGTCCTTATGTAAATGTTACATMGTCTCTTTAACTTTAACAGAGCTTTCCTTTCAAATAAATGACCTGTGACCTCAAATAGTCTTCAACCTTCAAGCTTTTCCCCCTCTCTTTTTCTCTACTAAAATATGGATTAAAATCACATTTTTCTCTCATGGTCTTTCAACATGACTTTGAATGAGTGTGATGTTTTCCCTGGAAATAAATGATTGTGTTAATTTTCCGACAGTTAGGCAGAAAATGAAAATCAGTCATGTCTTTATAGGTTTGATTGAGAATCTATTTTCAAGTAGAAGGGAACAGTCACAGTTCAGAGTTCCCCAGATCAGGGTCTATTTTTCCTCCGTCTTCTTTAACTCTCTAAATATATGTTTTATAATGTACTTGTATCATGATACTTATTGGGGCTATTTTTAATCCAGTAGATTTATGTTTAGATCTATAGAATCGTAGTATAGTTTAGGTTGGAAAAGACCTCTAAGACCATTGAGTCCAACCATGAACCCAGCATGGCCAAGTCCACCACTAAGCCATGTCCCTAAGTGCCACATCTACACATCTTGTAGATACCTCCAGCGATGGTGACTCAACTATAACAATTTAGTGTCTCACATGGTGTGTGCTTAGAATTGATATTGCACCTTTCTGCAAGGGCGCATACTGTGCTCCTAGTTTTATCTACAGGATAAAAGCAGTTTGGATTTTTTTTGTCTGTCAATAAAGAAAAGCAGGAGACAGCTGCTTAGTTTTACAGCTATTGTCTCTGCTAACACCCTCATTTGTTCTTATGGGAAGATTCATTTTCTTCCTTCCAATCAGGATCAGTGGTCAAATGGAAAATGTGAATGGCACATAACGAAGTAAATAAGGCACTGTGTGAGGGGAAATTTGGTTGGTTAGAGCACAGGTCTAGGATATAAGGACAATAATAGAGCTCTAAAAGTGCCATATGGTGACTAAAAGGCTCAATTTGTTGCAGAAGCGCTGCATTACACTAGATAAAAGACCTTTTATATCAGCTTCTTTATATCTTATCTTTGCAAATCGAACCTACTTTATTCCTTCACTCATTTACATATTTTTCTGTTGTTAATAGCAAATGAAAGAAAGCTTCAAATTGCTCAAGTTCCGTAAAAAATCAGATTTATTCTTTACAAGGTTGTAAATGTATGGCTAGCCTTAGAACAAGTAAATGTATCTACTGCACTTTTGCCCAAGACAAATATAATAAAATAGGCTGTATGGATGGTGATAGGAGTTATCTATAAAATCAGATTTCAGTAACATATACCACATAAGGGTGTTAATCAGCTAGACCATGAGATAAGTCACTTGCATTTTTCACTTTCAATTGACATAATATCAATTTAATGTATACATACTAAAATATGTTATCTATATTTCAGATTTAGAGAAAATAAGGCAAACATGGTTTTAGGAAAGGAAATTAATATTTGCCTACAAAGAAAACAAATTACATTGGTTGAATAATTATATACACCCCTAATTTGGCCAAAAAAACTTTATATTTAAGCAATTGACATGGTTTAACTGCAGCCAGCAACCAGCTACCATGCAGCTGCTTGCTGACTAGTTGTTCTTCCCTGCTGGGGAGAAGAATGGGAAGAAAAAAAGGAAACTTCATTGGTTGAGATAAGAACACGTTAATAACTGAAGCAAAATATAATACTACTAATAATACTAATGATAGTAATAAAATTAATAACTGCAATGATATACTAATATCACTAATATAATACTAATGCTACTAATGATAGTAATAAAGTTAATAATAGTAACAAAGAGGAGAGAGAGGGGAATAAAACCCAAGAGAAAGAAGTGATGCCCAGTACAATCCCTTCCCACCTGCTGACTGATACCCAAATCGTTCCTGAGCAGTCATTGATGGCTCCTGGCCAGCTCCCCTGGTTTATACGCTGAGTATGATGTTCTAAGACATGGAATATCCTTTTGGTCAGTCCAGGTCAGCTGTCCCAGCTGTGGTCCCTCCCAGCTTCTTGCGCACCTGCTCAGTGGCAGAGCATGGGAACCTGAAAAGCCCTTGACTTAAGGTAAACACTGCTTAGCAACAACTAAAACAGCAATGTGTTATCAACACTATTCTCATACTGCATCCAAAACACAGAGCTGTACCAGCTACCAGGAAGAAAATTGCCTCTATCCCAGATGAAACCATGACATTAATTGAATTCTTTGGGGTTTTATTCCTGTACAAATAATAAAAATATACATAAAGCCAACATTTGATACATAGGACTTGGTTTTAATCTTGCTTGGCATAAATCAAGAGTTGCTCAGTTAACAGCAGTAGAAATACAGCAATGTATGTGTGAAGTGAGAATTAAGCCCATACACTCCTTTTGGCATGTTTTTTTTCTTCTGAGATGCATTATTATGTGCAGTTCTCTCAGCAGCAAAGACACTATCTTTGCTAAGGGCATAAAATGTATTGTGTGGCACACAAAAAAAGAACTCAAGACAGAATTGATGCTTTGGAGTAGGAATTGGTTTGCCATATACTTCTGAAAGACATAGTAAAGGATAATTGCTGTTTTCATTAACTATCTCACAGAGTTACTCGCAGTGGTTTAGAAAGCCAGCAACATGGACTGATCCTAAAAAAAATCACAGATAGATGTCTTACTTTGATACCCTGGTAGCCAGAGGCAATATTCTGTCCCTTCTGATAGACATGCAGTATCTTTTAATTGAATGCTGACACTTCTTTATACAGCCAAGCAAAAATCTTGGAAGTATACAGAAGAGAAATTAAAACTGGCCAGGCCAGGAAAATGTTTTGATAGAACCCCACTGCAAGTTAGTGAGACAAGATATTTGTGATTGTGAAAATGCCACATGAATCTGCACTTCTAACTTCAAGTTTTCTTTTAAAAAGAAAAAACCCTCTAAACCCATGCATTCTGCCAAGGATTAATGCAGTTCTATTTTCCGTAATCCATACAGGAAATGCAGGTCCATGACCATTAAAAGCAATGTGCTATAAGAGCATTTAGAAATAAGTGACAGAAGCTCAAGGACAATAAAAGACAGACTAGAGCAAAAGTCCGTTCTTGAATAACCAGTGTTCTTGGAAAAAAGGTGAGGAGTCACTGGATAGACTTTTAGCAGTGAAAGCTGGCCAGAGAAAAATGGAAAGAGGAGATATAAGAGCAGACAAACAGAATTTCTCTTTCCTTCCCTTTAACCTCTCTCCTTCAGGTTCATTGCTTAAAAAAACAAAACAAAACAAAACCAAACCAACATCAGAAAAACCTGACTCTGGTGCTCCAGAAACACGCCCAGTGGAGAATCAAAGAGTGAGCTGTTATGGCCTGGGGAGTATGAGCTTCCCTGCACCATAAATAAATGAGTGCACAAAGAGCCATTCAGCTATGTATTTTTCATGAGAGAAAAGATGGACACCAGCATATAATGAGAGACAGACATTTTATAACAAGGAGATCACATTCTCCTCATAGTTAACTAAAAAAGGAGATAGTGAGAGCACTATGTGAGAAAAACAGAGCAAAGACCATATATAAGGATTTTGTTTTAAAAATGCCATTTTTAATACTTAAATACACCTTGATTTGGACTGTTCTGTATCCTCAAATGCATCTGATTTCTGAAAGGATCAAAATTTGCCCAACAGCCATAGTGCCTGAGCATCATATAAAAAGATTCATTTCTGCCATATAATTTCAAAAAAAGTAAAAACTTTGCGCAATATCCATTCTTATTTTGGTAAATCCAGCCCAGTATTTTGAATTCTGATTTACAAGAAAAATATTGGCCTAGGTTTTCACTAAGCCTTGATGCTTAATGAACTACACACAAGTATGATTGCTGCCATGTCCTCTTGGTTTGAATGAGTGAACTATGCCGCACAAAACTGTCGCTCCTGACTTTTTATTCTTATTAATAATTAAATTATTGATTGCTTTGAAATCAAGCCACCAGCAGTGGTGCAAGCAGAAACACGCTGCAAATCATCTGAAGGACCTCCAGAAAGTGAAGGTCTGACCAAGTGTACAGGAGCATTAGAAGAGCCGTATTTCCAGTGTGCATTACTGAAGTGTCACGAGACATCGTCACCTTACCCTATAATTTCCTGTGTTTACTTTGCAGATGTCTAACACATATAACAGGGATACTCTAGTACCCTCTTACATTGGAAAGCTGAGACAAAGTTTTCCGAAATCAGTAAGAGGCATAGCGTGTTACATCCATTATTGTGGTAAGCAGAAAGTATGGGCTGCTAGGGAGCCCATGGAGTATTTTCAAGTGTTCATTCAAACTCTGAACTTTATCCATTCTCCTTTTTTTCCTAATCAAACAACTTAGAGTCTA
The DNA here is from genome assembly GCA_018881555.1 of Amblyornis subalaris. NCBI lineage: Eukaryota > Metazoa > Chordata > Aves > Passeriformes > Ptilonorhynchidae > Amblyornis > Amblyornis subalaris. The sequence continues at coordinate 1,301,251 of JACAXG010000001.1, forward strand.
ATTATCTTGATATACTAAAGGAGAAGGGCTGAACAGAAACAATTAGTATTTTCAATGCTTGCCTCGTCTGCTAGTGGACTTCAACATCCTTTACTCCCTCACAATTCTTGTTTAAACAGCTTCAGTGTTTTTATTTCTTCAGCTCTGACTGTTGGACCATTTACTATAGTCATGGCTCTCAATATGAAAATGGCTTTGCAATTTTCAGGCACCTGTTCCAGATCTGTTTTCCTTCAAGCTTACTTTATGAACATATTTCTTCTCGAGTTATTATCCAGCATGAACAGAGTAATATACCTAAAGTGGAATAAAAGTAATACTCACATCTAATTTTAGAGAATTTTTCTGTCAGCTCCTGACCCTCCTAATATATATATTCATGTAATTCACCATGTCTCTGCTTTTTGCTTTTGTTGTGCTAAAATACATTTACATTGATTGACCACATTTGAATTGAATAAGTAAACCCTGTGTTGAAAAGAAAATCAATCCTGTTTTAATTCTGAACATATCAGTTTTTAATTAGGATAAAAAATTCCCCAATTAAACATGTGCATGAAACAACACAGACAGAAGTACAGATTGATCTTTCAAAATCACATCCTTTAAATATGTACGTAATAAAAATAGGCCAGTTTTTTTCATACCCACTATCAAACAATGAGAGAAAATAAAGGGATTCTGGGGAGGGCTGTGAGCCCTCACGGTTAGAGCTTTTAGCACTCCCTTGGAGACAGCCAGACATACCAACTCTCCTCTGGGTTATGGCAAGTTCCCAACATGCCTTATTTCTTCATGGTAATAGCCTGTACCCCGTTGGCTAATTGGTTTCCGCCCCACCCCCTGTTTTCCCCATATAAACCAATGCCTCGACCTTGACATTAAGGAGTTTTTGTCCCTGCCCCCTCTCCCTCTCCCTCTCCCTCTCCCTCCCCCTCCGCAGGGTGGTTTGGACAATAAAGCTACCTCTGTGGAACAGCCATACGAGGCTCCTGTCTCTCTTTCCCCGAGCCTGCCTGGGGTGATTTCACAAAACAGCTGAATCGCTTGTAGCTGAAACACTGCTACACCTACTGAAATCACTCGTCGCCTAGGAAGGCTTGCCAAGTGCCCCTGGAAGAGCTGTTCTCAGCGGGATGCCCTCTAGGAAGGTCGCAGGCATACCAGAGCTGGATATTAGCGCCGGACCCCTTCCTGTGACAGGATTCAAAATGACCCACTGAGAAGACAAAGTGATTTCAATTTTTCTGCATCCTCATTCTCTTTTTATGAAGGTTTAACTCATTTTGCAACTGTCCTCTGCCTAACTCTGGAATCCACATCTTAGTCTTTTAGCAAGAGTCTAGTTGATCAATTTTTATCAGGGGCTTTTGGAGCTGCTAACAATTTATATCTGTGGATATAGATTGCCATTAACATTGAGCCTGGTTAAACAAAATATTCCTGAATTCTAACAGACCATTTCTAATGAGACTATTTTAACTCTGTATTCAGTCGTTTTGCATTCAGTACGTCTTTTGATATTCCTAAGGAACTCATTCATTGTGGACTTTTGATTTAAAAATCCACATGAAAAATAAAAGCATATTAAGGTAAAAAAATAACAGCTCTCATCATGAATTAGCTTCAGGTCTACAGGCTGGTCTAATCTCACTATATATACCAGTAAATTTAGTTGCCCAGAAACAGTTTTAAACTTTTTGTTTCTAAACCTCATTTTTTTACCTCCCATGAGCATTTCTCTGGCAACTAGTACCACATAATTCAAGCCTATGAACACAATTAAGGATTATTTACATGAGCTAAGATTCCTAGGACTGAGTCTTCGGCTCCCCAGTCCTGTCACACACCTTCCATTGTTTCACAGACAGAGTCATCAGACTTACTTCAATAAAGCCTGAGTCTGAGCATGCCTAACATATCCCCAGTGATTATGAAAAAGTGCATCCTCCTCTGTTTCTTTCTCTGCGGTCCTGGATTACTTGACTCTTGAGGGAGCTCTGGGATGCACTTTCTGTCTAAATGCCTAAATGAAAGTTGCCACGGTGATGTATTGCTAAAGAGGAGATAAAACATTATTCTTCAGAGCCAAGAGACCTCCTTACTCTGAAAATAGTTTTTAAATCCAAATGCATTCCTGAACCAAGGTATCTCAGGGCAAAGAAGTAGAAGACAAAAGCTGTTGTGACTCTTCCCACATACATTATGGAGAACCAAAGACATTTAGCTTGTTACTCAACTAAAATTCAAGAAAATTAAAGAGGAGCTGTCAAGAGAAACAGCATAGACACTGCTGGCTACAGTGAAATTAGTATTGCGTTTCCGCTCCTTAGTGGGACCTCTAAACATCACAGGTTACTGCTTTGTACCACTTTTTAGCCCTATCTATTTGAAGTGACTGCATATCCTATTGCTACAATCCAACTACCTTTCTCTATAGTTTGCTGATAAAATGGATTATCCCATTGAGATTGAAACACAGAGATAGGACACGTTCTTTTCTTTGTGCCATATTAGTTTCTTTTTCTCTCAGAAGTTTAACTATTTTACTTTCGCTAAAAAACATGTGCTAGCTCCACACTTTCTGCTCCATCCTCTATAACTTCTTACATCTCAAACCCTGTGATCATGACATCAGCTGCATYTCTGTGCCAAATTCGGTGTCTCAGTGTTACCCATACTGTTACTCCCTTGCTTCTCCACTTGGTGTTCTCAAGTGTCTCCTTGTCCCCATACTTTTTGCTTTCATTATTTATCCCCATCAGCTCCTATAGTCTCTTATATGCTATCCACAGTCAAGGCTCTCAAACATCTCTTCATCCATGGTGTGACTCCCTGATCATCTCACTTTGTCTCTCTCTCTCTTTCCCTCTCTGTTTTCAGGAAGGTTGGCACTTTCAAAAGCAAAATTTCTGCACCTCTTCTGCAGAAAGTATTTTCATATTCCTTTTCTTTTCAACTACTGTATTATCTCAGCTACTTTGATATAAAATATTAAAGTTGGTTTTGATTAGCTTCCCTTTCCTTCCTTTTATGTTCATATCAGTATTCTTGCACACAAACTAATCTTCTTACTTCTCCCCTTATAACTGTTCTAAATCCCTCTGTTCTCCTCCACTGTTATCTAAAACTGTGATACGGCTATGGATTTATTTTTTCTTTGTGTTTTATCAGAACAACAAATCATCCTCTTTTTTCAGTCATCTTGGACTTCTTCTTTCAGAAATGAACTTACAACTATTTGTAGCAAAAAAGTGGAGGGCAATATCTGGAAGGGCAAGGCATGCTTCCTAAGACTGGAACGAGTAATCTGTCACAGGACCTACACAAGAGTGCAGAGAGGCCACGCTCATTAAAAATGCATGTTAATTCCTTAAGCAATGTTTCTCATAGCCTTTCTAAAACAGCCTAAGCCTTTGACTATTAGCTGGTACTTCTCAGAAAATAGATATTAACAAAGTCTTGCAGCAGCAGCAAGTAGATCCTTCAGCTCTCTGTGAAGAGAAAATGTATTTCAGTGGCAGAAAATTAGACCTTTATTCTCTCTGGTCCAGAGGGAACTTTCTCTTATGCAGTTAAACAAATGGCATGTACTCCTGTTCTCTTCATTTATTGGCAGTATCTGTGCGGGCTTTATCCTTGGGAGACTGTTGGTATTATGCCATTTAAGATTAATTGAGCAAGGTTAGGAATTAAATTAATGTGATTTCATTAATATTTGAACAATGTTACCACTGCCTATAAGATTATTTGTAGCTCTTTGTGCACCACAATATCATGAATATATATTGCCTAAATGAAAAACTTCTATTCAAAATGTGTTTGATATTGTGAATTAAAATACATACTGCAAGGTGAATGCATGCAATAAATGTATTATTAAAATAAATGTATATGTGCATTAGCTAATTATTTAATTCACTTTTCCCAGCTAGCAGCAGAATGAATCCATATGTATGACACAATTTCATAAATTAGTAGCACTATAAGTAAATTGGCCTTGCTTCACCCCACTAAACAGCCCTAGAAGGTTAAAAAAAAAATATTTTTGCATGCTCAGAAATTCAATTGCTCAAGCTCCAAGCTCTAGACCTATTTATAAAAAGAAATGCACTATTCTTAAATGAGGTCATAATTTTAGTTTTACTTCATTGGTCCAAATACAGGCAGTAAATTGAGAGTAAGGCTCAGAGAACTCCCCACATTAGCAACCACCTGGTCCACTCAGCAGTTAATGTTTTTTTCAGAGGAAAGATCAGATTAATTTGTTGGTGGTATAGAAAAATGGATACATAGTTTCAAAAATTATGCACATTATGCTAAACTAGGAAAAGCTACAAACAGAGAAAATAGGATAACAAGGAATAAGGTGGCAATACAAGCAGGATCAGGAGATTCAGATCACTCGAGATTCAAGTGGCAAAAAAAAAGCGGGTCAGCACATTCTGAAAATAGCAATCTAAACCATAACTTTTCTGATGGAAATACTTGGAAAGAAATATTGCTTAGAGAGGCTAAGGGGATATACAGGTTGTAAATTGGCTGAGAAGCTGTGCTGGGTAACAAAGGAAGCCATGATTTTGAGCTGGATGCCCATAAACAGTGTGGGCTTGGACACCAAGAGCCCCTTTCTACACAGCCCTGAGAGAATTGTATCTAGAATCTTCTATCTCAGTATCAGAAACTGCCAACAGAGAGAATGTTTGAGGAAAACAAAGAAATATATGCATGTAAGAAACGGAGTTTTCACACATAGAAAGATGAAAGTCATTTAAAAAGCCCAACCAAGACTCTAGAAATGGGAGAATTAACTCCTGAATTTACATCTCTATGCCTATATGTATGACTTACTTAAAATATCTTAGTTTGTCATAACAACAAGGATTTCTTCTTGACACCTTTAAAAYAAAGCTACTTAATAAGAAAAAGTCAAACTTGACACAGATTTAAATTTGGCAGATAAACCCACTTTAGGTTCCTTTAATTTTCATTTTGAGCTGCTGGTGATTATGCACTGTTTAGATGTAGTGCTGAAACATCAAAAAAAAAATTTCAGGAGGTATAAAATTGAAGAAGGAAAAATTAGAATTTTGTTCAAATATATTACGATAGAGAGTTGATAGAATTTCTTTAGACTTTCTGCATGTCAGTGTGTTCTGAGCAAGTGCTCATGTTTTGCACCTCTTACAGCTGTACTATCTTTTCCTGGCACCAGTGTGCTAATTTGGAGAGGATATCAGAATATTTTATATACACATATGTAAGTAAAAATACTTTCAAAGATGAAAGAATCTCAAAATATTTGTGATAGCGAGATGGAATGAGAATCAGATTTTTTTCCCCCATGCATTAAACAATGAGAAATATTATAAGGATAATTTAAAAATGGATTTGCTTTGAAGCAAATTTCTTTTACTCTGTACGGATGTTGAACAGAGGAACTGTTATTTTTGCATCTGTGATTTAAATGGATTGTTAATTTTTACCTTCTCTTGTAAGAGCACTGACAGAAAGGGGGCAGAAGGTCAGAGCCAATCCAGCCTCTACTCAGGACAGGACGCAGGGTGAAAAACTGTTCAGATTCACTGTTTTCAATCCCAAAATCAGTGAGGTCGTGCAGAGAAATTAGGATTGCTTAGTATTTCCTGACAGTCCCAGTTTCCTCTGATGGCTTTCTCAAGGACAGAGAGACAGTGGGTTCTCTGGTTTCCCCAAGCATCTTCCTTTGCTAAAGCTGAGAGATTTGCTACAATTTATAGCCATGACCAGAACAAAATGTCAGATGGTTTTAACCAGATGTTAGACCAAAGAAATGTGCCTTGGGTTCATTAATGTAACTCAGGAGGCATTTGCAGGTAGTGCCCTAGGTCTTTATAGTTTAAGTCTGATTAAGATCGAAAATAAACAGAATTTAATTTTAATGGCAAAAACTGTGTGTGCTCTGAAAGGCAAGTAACACATATAAATATCTGTGTCTTGGATAAATATGTGAAAACAAACTGCTCGTTATCTTAAAGAAATAAGTGTGGATTATTGATGAAGAGAGCAGGTATTCATTTCATGCTAAACTCCTGGAGATTTGTTACTAATACCGACTTTTGAGGTAAATTAATTAGCTGATCAGAGACCTACCTCTAAAAAGATTGGAAGCAAGGGTCACTTCAAAGACTTACTTTTTCTAAATCAAAATCTGGTAGATTTTCAAGGCCATCACATTTTGAATTTGATACTTTTTTTGATTATTGTGTTTCCAACAAAGATATTCAACTTGGAAAAAGAAGTCTTGTAAGAAAAACATGAATGATCTCACAGAAAAGACATTTTATGGAAATAAGAGCAGTGTTTTTGAGAATGTAGAGATGCTCAGCACTTAGGGGTATCTTTATCCCTGTGATTCAATGGTCTTTTAGTCAGCCTCTTTGCAAACAGTTGGTACAGACAATTCCTTTGTCAGTTTGTTTTGGGCAGTAACCTCTTGAATTCCTCCATGTGACATTGCCTGGATTGACCTATGCACCCACTGAGGTTCTCTTAAGGATTTGTGCAATGAGAAACCTTTGGTGTTTTCCTGTTTTCTGTCTTTACAACTTCGTGCTTACAGTCCTTTATCTTCTGAAGGGAGCTGAATCGAGCAAAGAATGGTGGCTGCCCTTTGGAAAGGATGGCTAGGATGGAAAGAGTGCATAGTAATACATGTCACAGCAAGTCAAAGGACGGGGAAGACTGGTGGGAAGAGATGCCAAACAGGCAGGTCAAGTCATGTGCCAGCCCTGAGATACCAGGGAGGGCACACAGCTAAACCAGGATGCAATTCAATCCTGTTTGGAATGCACTGTCAAACATCTCTTAATGTTAAAGTAAAAGGCTGGGCCTCAGGATTTTCTTTTTTTTTTTTAGGTGAAATTAATGAGTGTTTTTATCAAACTGACCAAAGAAAAGAACTTTTTTTATTAAGCATGTATATCATAAGTTTATGAAATTTGCAAATTTAGCAGCAGATGCTGTTTGCTGGTCCTGCTACGGTGTACCTTGATTCAACACGGAAAACATAGGTCTTTTCAAATACATCTGGTGATTATTCAAACAGAACTATGCACAATAAAAAAGTCTGCTAATTTATTTTAAACAGGAAATTGCATTTTCAGCACATATCTTTTTGTCCCCTGAAAGCAATTTTCTAAACTGACCTTTGAAAAAGTTCTCATCCAAAATTAAGCTAAAGAAACCTAATAACCTTTAAACTATTTATCATTTAAATAGCATATTAATCAATTAAGATGAGTAAAGATTATTTTGAAAATCCTTTGCACAAAGAATTTTATAAATTTAAGGATTTTTCTCCATTTCATTCTACTCGACAATCAAACTACAGGTCATAATAATTCTAAAACTTGGTATTTCAGTCAGAAAAGGAGGACGAGTTGGCCAACAAAGCCACATTATGCCCTGTAGCAAAAAAAATAATTAAAGTATGATTACTTACTGTTGTAGCAAAGCACAGTTTGAAAAGACTTTAAGAAAATGATCTTCCCACTTTTAAATATCTTTCCACAAGCCTAGAACTCTGAAGTAATTTCACAAATGTATATATTTATGCATATATCTTTGTTATATATAATATTTATATACTTACATTTTATTAGTATAATAATATTTTTTATGCATTGCTCTTCTAAGGACTCATATCTGTATAATTCAACCACAAAACCAAAGCACAAACAGAAGGAAATACTAACATTTTTGAGAACATATGTTCTCATTTATATAAACCATTCAGGTTAATATGAATTTTTTCTCTGAATATTTTGGGAGGAGAACTCAGTTGGTCCATGAAGCCAACTGCATTAAGCATTGAAACACAGACTGAGAAAGTCTGGCACTTTGTAATACCTGCAAAAATGTTCCTGCAAAAGTTTGCTTTTCTGAGGAGGACGATATTTGTTAGTGTAAAGTTGCAATGAACTCAGTGTCTTGTGAAAGCCTTCATTTATTTACATTGCTCCTTCTCTCCTGGAGACATATATCAACTTGCAATATATGCAGGTTGTATAGCACTGTGAGTAATTTGAACATAACAAGCTAAGACACAGGTCGGCAAAGTGCAATGGCCCTCTCACTTTTTCTGCTTGTAAAAGCATTTTAAAAAAAGGTAATAAGGCAGAAAAGACCATAAATGTAAAAAAAGTGCCTGCACGCATGTGAATCACACTTCCAGACAGCACCAATATAATGAGATAAGTTCAAACTGGGATCGCCTCCCAGCCTCATTTCAACCTGCACGTCTTCCTCAGACACTGGTCCACAGGTTCATTTGAAGCATGTGGGTGCTCAATTAGACGTTTTTATGATGCCTATTAAATTATACAAGGTGTTCTATGCTCAAGCCTGTGAAGCACTCATTAGCACGATGTTATAATGGGGAGCAAGCTTGATTGCACAGGCAGAGATTGAGAAGCTCGTTCACATTTTCTGAATCAAGCTGATTTTAATTGCCTGCCACCCTACACACTTAGTGTCGTTGCAATGCCTCATCCTAATACGGAGTATGAAAGGCTGTGCCAGCTGTGCCCATGCTTTCATGTCCCTTTCAGTAACAGCTTCATCAAGAGGACATAAGACTGAAGGTAACCAAGGAAAGGTGAGGGCTCCTTGGCTCAAAGAGCCCCTGTAGGAAGATGAGCTATCCTCCAGGCAATAAGACCAGCACAGGTTTGTGCTCAGCTCATCAGTGGTGCTGCAGCGCTGACAGTGTGCTTGACTCTCGTATCAGAAATAGCCAGCCTGACTTGATCTCCTTAACTTGCTCACACCTCTCCCTCTTGCTGCTTTGCAAGGCTGCTGGAGCCTGCTGCAAGTTTTCAGCAGCCTGGAAGCTGCTCAGAGCTTTTTATTTCATTCGATATTTCTGTCAAGCACTTGTCTTCAAAAGGAACATCAATTACTTCATATCAGACTGACAGTTTGCATGAAACACATCTGTGAGTCCTATGCCTCTGACTCACATCCTGCCTTTGTTCATTATTAACCTGACTGTTACTTGGCTTTTCTTTTCATTACTACCTTTCTTGCAACTACCTGTAACTCAGCAGTGAGCCAGGGAGGACATTGATCTGTGGCTAATACTTTGAGCATGTTGACATACTGTGTGACAAGTGTATGTCAACACCGGGGAGAGGTCGTAGGGCTAAACCATGTATTAACACAATACTGGCTGCACAATGCAGCACTGGGAAGGGATGACCGTGGCAGTGTCTCTCCAGGGAAGAAAATCCCATAAGAGACACCCATGGGAGAGACCTCGTTGTCTCTGTGCCCATCTGGTGGTGTTTTTGCTGTACAGTTACTTCAGGGATGCTACTGAGCTCCCTCCTCAGGTGGGTGCCTATGCTCAGCTGGCAAAGCACTCATGGAGCAAGGATGTGAGGTAGGAGGCAAACCAGTCTGGGGAAGAGGGAATATTCCTGCTTCCAAACCACAGTGTGATTTCAGGCTACATTATACTGGTGCATAACACATTTCACAGAAATATTTACTAAGGGATGCCTAGGGTGATAGTATTAACATACCTCTTACTGGCTCCCAACTGTTTCTATCCCCACACTGACCTCCTCAACAGAGAATCTATACCTTCTGCATGTTTTGTTTACAGCAAAAGTAATTGAAAAATCATTTTGCCTCTGGCTGCTATGTAGAATATGGGGAAATGGCATTTCCTAGGATTGCTACACAATGCTTCTTTCATATTAAGGAGTCCCTAAATGGACAAAGTGACTTTTAGCAATTACCTCCGCAGCAAGAGATAACAAGATAACACCTGTTATCAAATCAGCTTCCAGACATGAAGAAGGAATCACGTATGCAGAACCTTGCTTGCTCTTACCAGCTACAACCATGGTCCGATATATGTTTCCTGGGTTTTGTCCAACCTTAGTAGACACCTGGGGAAAAGCCTCACAGGTGCCAGCAGAGAGACGTGACCAAGGGTTAGACTGGCAAGACAGAAGAGAGTCAGACTGAGGGAGGCTCTGTGGTCACACCATGAGAGCAGAAGCAACCCATGAAGAAGGAAGGTCATTTTATCTGTGATATCAATGAGGCTCAACTCAACTCACCATATAGTGCGTGAAATTTTTAAACTATGTGTTTTGAGAATGTAGAGCAAGTATGACATCAGTGGTTAAAGTCTACCTTAGCTACCATGTTTTCTGATAGGCACCACACCTCAGGAAATATTGAAGAGAACCCACAGCACAATGACCATGATCACAGGCTTGGCAATAGAGTCACAGCTGGAAGAATGAGTACAGCCAATCTGGAGAAGAAAAGACTATGGTATGCATGATAGTAGTTTTAAAATATAGGGGAAAAACTCTAGAGAAAAATCTAATCAATTGTTCTCTTGTTCACTGAATGAAAAAAGTGGAGGGAAAATACTCTTCATTTTTAGTAAAGAAAATTTAGGTTGGAAAATTCTATGAGAATTTTTAACTAGGAAGATTGGAAATTCTGGCATGGCCAGATTTTGCAGAACAGATTGTATGAACAACTATAAAAGATGGCAAACATTACTTGATCTTGCGTTCGTGAGAAAGCAAGACCCAGTGATCTCTTTGAAATACCATGGAACACTTTTCACATATTCAGTAATGTACTATTAAACACATATTATTTTCTAAATAAACAAATATGAAATTACTAGTAAGCATTGCAAGCAGCAGTAATGTTTTTTTCAGCAAACATAGGTAGTGCTGAACCATACTTATAAACATTGCAGACTAGAAAAGGATAAACTGAGAGGAGATTTTTGTTTCCATAACTATATGTCAGAGTCAGTTGTTTACTTACCTGTTTCCCCAGCAGCTACATCCAATCATTGCTTTTTCCTAGATATTGCATAAATACATATTCCAAAGGCTTTCTAGAGTCCTGGGAGCTTTAGCAATAGTTTTACACATATGTCTTTTTGTGAAATGCATTAAGTGTGTTAGGAAGCGAAAAGCAGAARGGGTGTGTGTTGTAGGATAATGCAGGAAAGAACTAAGGAATTCCTCATAAGCTGTAGATTAGCTAGGCAGGTGCTAATAACTGTACGTCTCCATGACCTATTGATGGGTTGGTGGATAACAGTGGTGAAAATGTTCAAAGCAAAGCAAATTTTTCCTTGTGCATTTCTCAAAGGTGTTGTTTCTGTGGGGGTGTCTTTCAAAAAAGGCACCGAAGAGCTCATTACATAAAGGAACCAAGGAAACTAGGCAAAAGTGGTTGTTGTTATTAACTCCAGAGCTAATATAGAAGAGGAAGGCACAAAAACATGGAAGCAGGATGAGGAGAGCTGCATGGCCAGGCCTGGCAGGGTGGGCTCTGTGTTAGATGCAGAAACAGTACACGGCACCAGCGGTATTCATTTTCCTTCCTGTAAACCAACATGCAGGGTACTTCAGACTGCATAAAAAAGACAAAGAAAAGTTGGGCAACTAATCTTTTAATACTTCACATCAGGTCAAAGTAGCATCCTTACATGCAACCCACAAGACAACCTCCTTCTTTGCTAGTTTTTCTTTTCTGTCTGTTGCCATAAATGCTCCATTTTTCCTTGAATGTTGCCCCTGGCAGCCCATGAAGTCCCCTCACCCTGGGCATGGAGAAAAGGAAGGAACAAAACAATAAACCCTGTGTAGGGGTTGAGAAGACAAGTCCTGAGCAATGTCTGTGTTGTCTGCTTAGAGAGGGGGGAAATTCTATGTAGATTTTGTATATTTTTCAATTCCTGTCCCATTTTAAGCGGTAGGTGGTAGCACGATGGGAGAAAAGAGTCTGAAAGTTCAGGAGGACAGAAAGACAATTAGAGTGGTGCTGATGGAATAGTGCTCAAAACCCACCGCCTTTATACAACTATATGAATATCACACTGTGCTGATTGAATATGTTCCCTCTTTTSTTTAGGCTTCCAACACAGTCAAGCTGGCAAGCCAAGGACTGTGGGGCACCTGTGAGAAGACATGGGCAGTGCACCTCACTTGTGGGGTGGAAGCCACCAAGGCTTGCTAACAAGAAGGGCAAAGCTGCAATTTTCAAAGCAAGTGTGATAATGCTCACGAAGATGACATATTGTACGCAGACACAGAAATGACTTACGAAAGAAAATTATGTCAATGAAAATAGATTCTAGTTTACCCACAGGAAATCTGAAATTCCGACACATCTCCATCCCCACAAGATATTTTCCTCTTGACTCCCTGAGAGAATCAAGAATTTTAGCATTTGATCTTAATACTCCTCTAATACAGTCATGTTCATACAACTAGAGAACAGGGCTGAATAACTCATTTCCAGCTAATAATTRTAATTTGTACAAACACAAAGTCATGCAGGCAACTGACTGCCTAAAATTTATTTATGTGGAAGATTTCCTGAATAACTGTCTGTAATAAAAGCACAAAAGTCACAGTCTATTCACATAAGATTTGTAAATGAATGTAAGAAAAACTGATTTGTAATTACTTGCTGCTAGTAGTTGGCCCTTCTAAGTATTCTCTCCAATTTAACAGACCCAGGCTGTGATTGCACAATCACTGATATTAATGGTGGAAAAGAACCAGAAAATTCTCTTCTCTAGCTGAGTATTTTTGTCCTCTCTCTTTGTGATGTACTTCCTAACAAAAAGCTGCGAGGAATTTCTGCAGTGTCTGTGCATTCCTTTGATGCTTTGTACTTGTCCGGTCTCAAAATCTTCAGCATTGCTTTGAGCATATCTGCTCAGCTGAAACTGTGTTAATGATAGTAGTTTTTTTACTGCTTACTGAGATTGATGCTTTCTTTGAAGGCTCCTTGCTCATTTAAATCTTTGCCTGATAGTTAAAAAGCAGTAGTACATGCCTGTGTGACAGGCATCAGTGTTCTATCTGCTTCGTACCATGTCTTGCTTTGGCTCATTGTAAATTGTAACTCACAGACAAGACACTACTAAAATTTGAGTGAACGCATGTTCAGAGAAAATCAAAATGCCAATTAGTAAATGACAGATGCAATGTGTTCTTATTTATTCAGGATTATAACTTTTAAAATTAATTCATCTCAGTATCTAAACCGTGACTTTGTTTCTTGTCACTAAATTATCCAGAAGAAGATCTGGTAAGTCTCTGATTACCACTGACCGTGTCTTGTGCCTGCGTGACAGTAGCCCATCATCAGACTGAGTGCTGAAAGCAATGACCCACCCTCTCTTCAACAGACTACTTATTTTCAGATGCATATCACTGGAGAAAGCTTAAACACAGTGTCCAAGCAATTGCTCACCACAGAATGAAAATAGCGAAGAGTGGTGTAAAAAGACTTTACAGTATAGTGTGGTGCATACAAGGAGTCTGGCCACTTCTATATGGAGCACCCTCCTTCCAGGGCTGTCTTATTTTACTCATTGGCAGATGAGGGTGTTTCTGTTTGCTAAGCACCAGAATTGTGCTTACCTGGACAAGTACAAACGGAATCACTCAGACAACACATTTATATCAAAGAGTTCAATCTGGGAGGTGCTCATCACCTTCTAAAGATCTTAAGTATTTTTTTTCGGAATCAGGCAGATGAGAGAAAAGTTACCAAAGACATTAAAAAGGAAAAAAAGAATGATAATCTAATTTGCCCTAGATTTTACAGTACATGTCACCAGAGCAGCAACTAGCAATTTTTCTTAGCCTTTGCATCCTTCTTTTTCTTGAAAAGGAGTAAACAGCAATTAGCCGTAATACGAACAGGTATGAGATAGCCCAGTGTCAATTACTGTCAATTACATAAATGCACAGAAGAATAGTTAAGAGAACTGGAGTATTTCAAAATTGGTACTTAATTAGTAATGCTCTTTCACTTGAGTTTAGACACACTAACTGGAGCTAACACTTAACCTAGAAATGTCAGGCTAGATTAGGCGTGCACGACGGTTCAGGTACTGATATGGAAAGGTGCTGAACACTATCTCTGAAGGATGGATCAAAATATATACAAGAAATAGAGCATCTGTACTTTCATATACTTTGTAAATGTACTGCTTAGAGTCAGCTTACATGTCTTCTCCAAAAAGCACACCTGATGTTAGAAGCTTCTTCATACATTTTTCACTTTTCTGCCTTCTCTGTGAGTCCTTGCTTACCTTGCCTCCTCACTGTCATCAGCAAAAGCATGAGGCAATGCCTTTTGACCATGCCTAGAGGAGCTGCTCTAAGCGAACAGTATGTTGGGCCTTCTTAACTCACCCATGGGGTCAGTGCAAAACAACTCTGAGGGATCAAGCCTGCTCTGAATTAACTCAGAATCATAGGGTAACTAAGGTTGGAAAAGGCCTCTAAGAACAAGTCCACCCATTGCCCTTGCACGGCCAGGTCCACAACTAAACCATCTCCCTAAGCACCACATTTACATGTTTTTTTCAAACACTTCCAGGGAAGGTATTTCCACCACTTTCCTAGGCACCCTGTTCCAATACTTGACCACTCTTTCAGTTAAGAATTTTTTTCTAATATTCACTCCAATCTAATAATAATAACAATCTAAGAATAACCAGAGAATGAACATGACTTGTTTAAAAGAAGTAACTGAAACAGGACTCCCCCAGATTTGTGTGTAGCCAGAGTGCAAAAATACTGAGGACTCTCCTTCATCTCTTCCTCCCTGCAGACTTCAAACTCCTGCTCTACAACAAAGATCTCCTTGTTTTTTCTAATTGGTAGGGTGGAACATTTTATCTCAGTCTCTTTCTCAGAAAAGTTTTGATAGATGAGCTAAGCAAGCTTCAGGCATTAGCATACTAGGGAAAATTTTAGGCAGAATGTTTCAAATTTGGTGAAACTATATGATAGTGGAAAATATTTTGTAAAGCTAGGCAGCCTTAATGACAATGATGACCAGGGATGTGTCTACACTACCAAGCAGTGCAGACCAACAGGCACAGAACTGTACAGTCAAACTGCTGGACCTGAGAATCTCATACCTAAGCTACACACATGCCAGGCTCTTCTGTTTTGGTTTGCCTTTTAGACTGGATCTCATCTGATTCATCAGCTGAATGTCTGTTCCAGGCTCTCATACCTGATGTGTCCCCCAGGAGTTCCTCTTCCAGTTCAGTTTCGTGTAGTTGGAATCCAGACCATGAACTTGGAGATGTCTCCCTGATGTGAAACTCAGCACAGCAAGCTGGCATGGCTGAGAGATGTGCTGTAAAAGCCAGCTCTCATCAGAGATGAAACACAAACATAAATGCATGCTATCAGTACTAAGGATAGTATCGGAGGAACTGCAACAAGGTTATCCACAAAATGTTTTCCTGTTCCCATGGGTTCAGCATACACTGGCACTAATGATGTTTGCCTATGTCCACTCTTCAGAGTCACATGATTGATGAGCAGAAGAGAGAAATGTCAAAACAGGAATATCAATGACTTAGCCSTCACTTCAGAACAACCAACAAATGAAAGAAAGAAGAAAAGTACTAAACTTGATAGGTAAGAGAAAAGTGGGAATGGACCAAATGTCTTGCGCTACAAAGAGAGTAAATTACAGTCTGTTTGATGAATAAAGGTGAATCATGGTAAGGTCAATGAGGGAAGCATTGAAATTAGTCTCAGTTGAAAAATACTACTAATAAATTTGACTTGAGCATAGACTTGTCCATGTGATAGTATCAGAAACCAAATCAATGACACACTTCAGGAACAGGGCAGCCTTGCAGACCATAAGGCTCACTGAATTGCCAGCTGTCATTCTTAAAGCCATTGTACCAATAAAAATACAACCAGTAAAGTCTAATTTGATCAGACTTTTTAATTTATTTCATTTATATGTCACCTTTCCTTTTCACTATCATTATTGCTCAGTCTGAACTATTCATTTAAAAGCTACTAATCCACAGAGCTCAGCTGATGCTGCCTCAGGTCGAAGTGCAAAGCAGCTCCTACCTCACATCTTCTCCAACATATGCTGCATGTATTGGCTTTGAGAATTAGGTGGTCATAGACTAGTTCGTCCTGAATTACACCCCAAAATACTGTCTGTGTGTAACTGTCCAGAGAATAGGCATATGTGATGCAGAGCCATGCGGTTAGAAGTATTAAGTAGCAACCAAAACATTAGGGTTTACTTTGAAGTAACATGGTGCACATTATAAAATCTCCACATGCTGGAAGAAAGAGTAAATCCTCTGTGGTTTACTCATAAATATTTATGGGATTATTCAGTCCATTGTGTAGTGAATAACCAAATGCATTCTGATGTAAACCAGCCCAGCTCCTGAGTTTATATTGTCTGTCTGATGGAATACAATTACAAAACACTTTTGTCTTTTTCAAATTTCTACTTGAGCTCCTTGTAGAACCTAGAATTTGAGCTTGGCAATGTAGGACTGTAATTGTCCAGAAACCTGGCATCTTACAGATTAGCAGTGCATGTATTCTGCAAGGTTGAAACTATATACTCTATAGTTTATATTCACATAAATGTGTTCTGTAAGGGCAAATCAATATATTATAAATGTACATCCTATATTTTTGCTCCTGGTAGGGAATTCTATCACGAAGTAGGGCAAACCCACAAAAACAACTTAACTCTACAGTTTCACAAAAGGAATACTGCATTTGCTTTTTATTACTCTATTTTATGTTCAGAATGAATATGGCTCAGGTGTAGGCTGTGAGTTTTGATTTTACATATTCGTAACTGGGGTAGTTGGCAAGGTCTGCTATTTCTGACAGATGTAAACAGTCAAGCTCAGCCCTAAATGTGCCTTGTCTTTTTGTATTTTTTTCTGGTTGTTCCCCACTATTCAGTTTATTTGCTGTTGAAAGTTCTCTTTTATCAGAAAATCATAAACTGAGCCAGGGACTGAAATGCTGATTTCAGCCACAAATTAGAAACTGAAAAATAAGAGATGAAAGCAGTGGGAAAGGGAGCCTGTACTGTGCAGATGTAGTTTCATTTTCAAGAGCTTCTGTTTCCTCAAATGAAAGGCAATCTGACCAAAAAAAAGGGTTTAATTCACCATGGAAATGTGCAAAACTTTTCAAGTCAAAGTCTTTGCATATGCTAAAGGCACAGATGATGTTCCATGTAAAGCATTACTTTTATCTTTATTGTTTTGAATATGTTGGATCATAAGAATGGACACACTCCAACTGCCACTTCAAAGCTCTACAGATAATCCCACATCCCACTTGCTTTGTTTGCATATTTAATTTTGCTCAAGTAAAAGCCAAATCAAAGCTCATACTTTATTCTCTGAAAAATTTCTGTACAACCCTCCTCAACAGTCCAACTCATCTGAACCAGGGTAAGTTACAAAGTTTTTAACTCATTTGAGGATATTTCTATTTACTGTGTCTCTTTCCCTTACTTTACATGATAAAGTGCTTCAATTTCTCGCTGGATGGAAGTCATCAATCTCCACCATGTTCAAAAATTCTTCCTCTGTAGATCAAGGGGCTCCTAATCTGTGGAGCAGGTGTCGGTGTTGAAGCAGGAGCAGCCAAAGGAATAGAATTGTTTCTGATGCATGACAGTCGTTGTCACTCAGTCTGCAATGCAGGTGTTGACAAGAGCAAGGTCAGACTCCCGGTTGCAGGACATTTTTGCCTGTTCTGGTCCCTGAGACTGAAAAATAGGGCTGAGAGCAGGCAGTCTGTCCCCAGTTTTCTTATCACCTCTCTGCAGGCTTCGTGGGCCAATGCGGTGCCTGGGGTGATTTGCTCAAGGGAGGAAAGAAATAGCTGCAATTGTAAAATTCCCTCATTCAACGGTAAAACTTTTCCAGGTGACAGGGAGCAGAGAAGTCCAGTGTCTCTTCATCTGCCAGGTTTCTCCATTCCTTCCTTGAAGTCTTTGAATCTCCCTTCAGGAGACTCCAAGAGAAAAACCCCACATTGACATTTACTGCTGAAAGACTTTCACCCCCAAGAAAGAGATTGGGAATATTGATATGAAAGCAAAACAGCTGGTTTGGAGGGATTTATAGATCAAGAACTTTTCAATGTCATTTCTATTCAAAGCCTTTCAAACAGCAAAATATATTCAAGTTAGGAGTGCTTTAAGCGAGTAAAACCTTTTTTTGAGATTACATTATTCCCTCTATGACTTGATACGCAGTTAAATATGTAATTAGAAATAAATATATCATGATGATACTCCTTTGGTCTTTCATGAAATCAGGCACCCTACATAGCATTCATTCTCACCAGAAGGAATGCTCCTTTCATTCCCTCTGTAAAACCCTGCAAAGAATTAGGTGTCTAGAAACATGCTGTTTATTGCAATGAGCGCCTCAGGTTCAATAATGTTGCTACGAAATATGTGAGAATCCTGGAAACTGCAAGGTCTAGGCAATCTTCTCCTTACTCATTGTTTGCTACATAAATTCTTTATCAATGAGCACCTAGGGACTTTTTTTTTCACTCGCATTGGCTTTACAACTGTATATTTCCGTTTATTTCATTGTAATTATTTCTCGTGAAAATGGTGGTGTGTTTTAGTTGTGTTAGTTTACAATATTTTAATAAAAATGCATGACTCCCCTATGAAAAAGAAAAATCCCATATCAGCTATTTTCAAGCGGCACCTCTAGACTGAAACGAGCAGACCAAAGGAGAAAACACGAGTGGCTATAAAATATTCTTAGCCCAGACATGTGAGAATCTGCCAAATTCACACCATGAAAAAACAAGGACCTGGGAGATTTCAACCTTACTTATCCTTTTTGTCTGCAGAGCTCCTATGGAGTCTCATCTCCATCGTCTGTGCACAAAATCCACAAATCATTAAAGTAAGAAGAATTTCTGAAAGGCTTAAAACCAAAATCAAACACCCAATTCTTTCAAGCACTCTATTGCAAGGGTAAATTGGACAGCCCCCATGTTTGGCGTAGGAGCTGAAGAGTTTGCATGAAATAACGGGCGTGGTACAAGGCAGTCTTCTTCCTGTGAAATTGAGTACATTTCCTCAGGAATTCCTGGAGGTCAAGTATCAATTCTCATTAATGTGGGGCTGTGTGCAATCTCATAACTGGCCAATGCAGCCTCCCTGTACTGGACAATGAAAACCAGATTGCCAGTGTGGAAAACAGTGGAAGAGGAAACAGAAAAGACCAACACAGTCCCAAACCCTGAATAGTTTTTGTGACTGCCTCAGGCACAAACACCATGGAAATGTCCCATCTGTGATGGTGAATCCCAAGCAAAGAAAACCCAAGTGAAGAAACTCCACAGCACTCTTGTTTCTGTGGACTACATGGCAGGAGTAAAGAAAATGGGCCAAGGTACAATCCCAGCTGCCTCAGGGTAAGTGATGTGTCTGGCATGGCTCACACCTACGCACCTACACTTTCCTCATCTCTCTCCTGGCAGAGACAAACGGGGTGGGCTTATGTGCCCAGGTTCCCGGGAATAATCCCTGACCTGTGCTGTGTCCACCATTGGTGGTCAACATGGTCTTTTCAGATTTCAGTAAAACTTTTGATACTGTCTCACACGGCAATCTTCTGGATAAACTATCCAGCACATGGATAGGTAAACACATCATGCAATAGGTGAGCAACTGGTGAGTCAGGTGCAAAGGGTTCTAGTAAATGGGGTGACATCAGACTTGGAACCTGTCACTAGTGGCGTTCCACAGGGCTCCATCCTCTGCCCTGTGCTCTCCAACATCTTCATTGACAACTTGGATGCAGAACTTTAAGGCATACTATGTAAGCTTGCTGATGACACTAAATTGGGAGGAGCTGTTGACTCCCTTCAAGGCAGGAAGGCCCTGCAGAGACACCTTGACAAATTAGAGGACTGGACAACCACTAAGCCATATGAAGTTCAACAAGAGAAAGTGCCAGATTCYGCACCTGGGATGGGGCAACCCTGGATATACAGACAGACTGGGGAGTGAGAGGCTGGAAAGCAGCCAAGCGGAAAGGGACCTGGGGGTCCTGGTTGATGGCAAATTAAATATGAGTCAGCAGTGCCCTGGTAGCCAGGAGGGCCAACCCTGTCCTGGGGTGCATCAGGCACAGCATCGCCAGCCAGGCAAGGGAGGGGATTGTCCTTCTGTACTTTGCGCTTGTCTGGCCTCAGCTTGAGTCCTGTGTGCAGTTTTGGTTGCCACAATATAAGAAAGATATCAAGCTATCACAGAGCATCCAAAGGAGGACAACAAAGATGGTGAAAGTGTTGAGGGGAAGCCATATGAGGAGCAGCTGAGGTCACTCGGCTTGTTCAGCCTGAAGAAGAAGAGGATGAGGAGAGACCTCTCCAGTTTCCTCACGAGAGGAGGCAGAGGGGCAGACACTGATCTCTTCTCTTTGGTGACCAGTGACAGGACCTGAAGGAATGGAATAAATCTGTGTCAAGGGAGATTTAGGCTGGATATTAGGGAAAGATTCTTTACTTCGAAGGTGGCTGGGTAGTGGAAGAGGCTCCCCAGGGAAGTGGTCACAGACTCAAGCCTACCAAAATTCCAGAAGCATTTGGACAACTCTTTCAGGCACATGGACTTGATGATCCTCGTGGGTCCCTTCCAAATCAGGTTATTTTATGATTCTTTGAATAACATGCTGCTAATGTGCACACACAGTGGGTAATACAGGATGATGCTCAAACTAATTTTCTGGTCCCGTTGGGTTCATTGGTCCAGCCAGGGCTATTGAAATTCTGTAATGCACACCAAGTGTTGTAAACATGGGGACATCCCACTAATAAATATGCCCAATACAGAAAGCAGAGAATTGGAGGGGAATAGCAAACTGTTCTTTTCAGGACTTCATAATCCATTCTAGCTGCCCCTGGAAAAATATGCAGATTAAAAATATTCTGAAGTCTTCTGTGCTTTTTCCTTGGTGTCTAATGACTTCAATCATATTGTAGTTAGGCAAGATTGCTAGAGAGAGTTATATTATTACTATTATTAATTATATATAATATGATAATATTAAGATAATTACACATTGTACTGTATCAATATAATTTTATATTAATATTCTAGCTTGCATTAGAAAAATGTCATGGTTGGAAAAAACAGACAAACTCTCTGGTACGAAAGCCCTGATTAAGGTACCATCTTTACACCATTATGTACGATTTGCAAAAGAGTATAAAAAGCTAAGGCCAAAAAGAATCTTGTAACAGGAAAATTTCTTAAGATAGACACTAAATTTGATAATTATATCTATTAAGCTTTCCAGCTGGAAGAACCTGTCCCAGATTGTCTATTGATATATGAGTAAATTGTATCACTTGTTAAAGCTTGTTGCATGAGGCTGATACAGTCCATGTTACCAGTGAATAACACGATGGCACAGATAATGAAACTCTCATGAGGCTGCAGTTTGAGTTCGCAAATGAGGATGCTCTAGAACTAACAAGTGGAGCACAGATAATTTTCCTTTTTTTTATATAGTTTTTGGTCAAGAATCACATTGAAGATTTATTTTGTGCTAACATGTACACTAAACTCACTGTGTTGAAGGGGAAGCTTCAAACGTGTGCTGAACTTGGCAGATGTCCCTGCCCATGGCAGGAAAGTGGGACCTAGATGTCCTTTAAAGTCCCTTCCGACCCAAACCATTCTATGACTCTCTGAACCTAAGAACCTATGACCCTGTGTAGAGACTATGGGATACGACACGTCCATAGTCT
The DNA here is from genome assembly GCA_018881555.1 of Amblyornis subalaris. Taxonomy (NCBI): domain Eukaryota; kingdom Metazoa; phylum Chordata; class Aves; order Passeriformes; family Ptilonorhynchidae; genus Amblyornis; species Amblyornis subalaris. The sequence goes on from JACAXG010000001.1 coordinate 1,322,904, forward strand.
CAGATATTGTTCTGAATTTTGGGTAGAAAGGGAAGCTGAAGTAAATTACTTTAGTAAACCTGTGTGCTTTCTATATCTTTTGTTAAGAAGTAATCCTCTTCTCTATTTGCAAATTTAAGGAATAGCATTAAAGTTGCTTTCTAAGGCAAGTTTGGTGAAGTGGTCTGGAGTAGCTGTTATTGCTAGTAAAGTCTAAGTCCCTTTTCAGACAAAACAAGACAAACACATGGAAAAGAAAGTAGTAATAAACAGCAGAGCCAAAAAAATGCAACTGCTCTTTCTAGCACAATCTCTTTTGTGTGAGGTCAGTAGTGGGAAATCCCAGGACAGCGTGGCTTTCCATAACTCACTCCCACTCTTGGTCATTTATACCGATAAAAAAATATGTATAAAGTTGGTTTCAGCTGCCTAAAGCCATGACAGAGTCACGGCAGGGAAGGAACAGATGCCTTTGTAGTTAGGTGAGATCTCACTGCACAAGTGCTAGAGAAAATAGGAAAATAAAGTGGAGAAGTAAAAGAAATGCAAAGCTTGCAGTCTAGTTGTGTTCTAGGCTCAGCTCCTCTGTGGGCTGGTTTTGGGAGAGCATCTTCATGTGATGTTACAGGTAGAACCATGGTCCCAGGAAGAGGAAAGGGAGAAGAAGGAATAATGAAATACTTGGGTCTTTCCAGTTCAGTCCTGCTTTCCTAAGTGAAAACACAGTATCTGGGGAGGGGGACCTTGGCAATCCCTGGCTGTTAGTGATAAGAGCTACCAAGTAGATGAAATTTGTATGAAAAACCTCCAGACAATGAAGAGGCTATTTCAAACACCCACAGGACTTCCCTCTAGAAAACTCTTTCTGGAGATCAGCATATTACTCGAACAAACACTTGAGCTGTCTGGTATAATTGACCAAGATGTAATTTTAGTTTTCTATCTCGATCTTTATATTTTAGTTTACTATTAAAATATAATATTTTTATATTATGCATGTATGTGTGTGAAGATATCAGGTGCATTATAAGTTAATAAATACGATAAAAATAATAAATCACAAGTAAAAATGGAAATAATCATGTTCTTTTAAGAGGCTGTTTAATTACCTACCACTTTTGACTGTCATTCACAATGATTATCAATTAATCTACATAGCATTAATTTACATAGGAGGCAATGGAAAGTTAAGCTAGAAAAGTTCCACATCATAGGAATGATTTCTTGAAAAATCTTTACGTATATCATAGATTCAGACAGATCTAGTAGATGTCTTTTGCAACACTTGATTTATTCGATTATCATTTTCAGACTAACATCGGAATTATGGAGCAACGCGACTATTCATCATTCTTGTCCTTCCATGTGGACAATTTTTTCAATAAAAGCCTTCTACATGAGTAAAAAGAAATGAAATTTGCTTTCAGGCTTCTACTGTCAGATGATTTTGTCCTTTCGGAATAGTTACTGACACCAGATAAAACTTACAAACTGAAAGCAATTTACATCAGTGTCCCTTTCAAGACCACTAGCAATCTTACCTATTTAGATCATTATCAAACCACAGCAAAGAATGCCTCAAGCATCCATTTCACTCAGTCTTTATCTATTCTGAAGCTTCAGAGAACACAAAAATCCTTATTGTTGCTTATTTCTAGATGCAACCTGTCCTTCTCATCTGTGTTGGTTTTCTTTCCATGACAACACTCCTTTCTTTTGTCCTTAAATGTGTATTAAAAGTGCTTACACCCTTAGGGAAGCCTGACAACCACTGAGAAATTCAAACTGAAAAAAAGGCAAATTCATCAGGTAACTATGTAAATTAGTACCACGATATTGTAAAGAATCACTTCTTTGGTACTTATCAAGATGCGTCTTGACTGAATTCATGTATAAACTTTTTATTGGTCTCTCTTGGTATATTGCAGTGACACTCAAACCCTGCTCTCTAGTACCTCCTGTGAATGAGTCTTGTGGGCTGTAATCCCTCCCCACTTTCCTTCCTCCCCCACGGAGCTATGCACACACGTAACCTGTGAATGAGGCGTGTTGTGGCAGCCATCTCCTCTGGCAGGTACTGAAGTAGCAGAACAATGCTGGCATCACTACTGCAGCTGAGTGCCTTTCCCTACACAATGTGTCAGAGGATTTTGCTTGAACTGGGCTGTTCCCATGTCCAGCACCAACACTTTCCATAATACTAGACAGTGAACAAAGAATAGTCACAAGATTAGCAGATTTATTAGAGAATTTGAGCCAGAAGAATTAACTACAAAAGCTATGAAGGCAGCATTTGCAGAACACAGGGCTTTTAAAACTTACTCTGCACTGCAATCTTCCTATATCAAAATATATTTTCCTAGAAAACCCTGTCTGCCTTTCTGTGAGTAGTTCTAAGAGGAGCACATATGCACCTTGACTTCCTTCCTCAGTGAAAATCAAATCATTCCCTCAAATCTTGAGGAGTATGAGTATCTCCATTGCTTGTTTAGTGAAATTCTGGCTCTGGCTTCTCCTATTTCCCTAGGACAAAACAGAGAGCATTGCAAATCTTCAGGGACTGCATTTGAGAGAAAAGAATTCTTTCTGTAGTCAGGTCACATTCAGGAAACAAATTTTAATGGAAGAGCTAGGCTGTGGATTTAGTACATGATTAGAAGAAAAATGTCCTGTCAGTGGAAGCTCACACAGAGATGAGTTTTAATCAGTGGATATTTTTCCCCAATATAAGAAAGTTTGGGCACATAGCTATCAACTACAATATAGAGAAAGAATAATCCTGCTGAGTTTGAGTGAGCACAGATGTATTGCTGTTAGGTTCAGTGAGACTGCAGTGGGAGGCTCACTTCTGGTTTTCCTGTGTCCTTTACATTACATGTGCAGACTAAGGAACCAGTAAAATAGTAAAATACCTTTTCGTTTCTTAAAATCACATCTGCATGTAAAGTCAATTAGACAATTGTGGGTTTTGGAAATAAAAAAATGCAGCAAAGTCAAGGCTRTTCATCCAGAGCTGCCAATTGCCATGTGAACCCTTAGCCTAGAGAAGGAGTTAATTTTGTTGGTTGGTTTATCAACTTTGCAGCTGGATCGGACCTCATGCAGCACACTCCTGGCAATGCAGCAGAGCTCTTTGCACTGAATTGCAGCTTGGCAGAAAGGTACAAATTTGATTCCACCTTCCGTGTATGCTATCATGCACCAATTACCACAGAGGCTGCTAAAAGCTCGTGAGTGTCCTGAGAGGCATGAAGACAAATGTCCTAGGGAACAATGTGCTCTGGCTTTCTGAATTCCAGGATCTTTGGTGTCCCAGTAGCCCATCAAACAGTTAATAGATTCCAACAATATAGCCAAGAAAATATCCCTAAAGTTCAAAGCAAATAGTGCTTTCACTTTTCTTAATGAAAAATATTTGATTTAAATGTTCTCTAAAAAATGTTTAGATTGATAATCTTTGTTACACTTTTCACTTTATTGTTTTATAATTTAAATTCCTAGTGCAACATTCAGCATTCTGCTCAGCTCTAAAGACAGCATGCAGGAATACAAGTTTGCTGAGGCACTTTAACCTGTCTTTACCTCTTCCACCATTTCTCCTGCTTATTTGCAGAGATGCTGCCTTTTATTGGAATCTGCGACCACCAAGTTTACTGTGCACTGGGCTGCTGCAGTTCCCTGCTCAGTGCTAGTTCAGGTTAACTTCAGAACAGTGCAAATTAGTCAGAATGAAAGTATCTATCTGAGAAATGCAGTAGCCAAGTTGCAGACATATAGTCTATTACACTATTTCTGCCTTGAGAGTGGTAATTTTGGGCAGAAGCTGAAGGGGGAAAAAAGAGTTATTTTCCAAATCTCCCATTTATCTCCAGTGTTTCTCTATAATTTTCACTGGAATATTAATGGAGCTTCATAAAACTTAAAATAAACAATCGAGTTTTATTTTTACTATAAATATTTTTTGCATAAATAAAAGTGTTTCAGAATACCTACACAGAATTTCATTAGCATTTTTGACAATAGAAAAATTGTCACAGTAATTTTCATGTAAAATAGAAAACAACTCTACATCAAGTTCTCCAAAATTACTAGAACAATTAAGCTGTCATGCAGATTAACTGACAAGGTGAAGGCACTACTATGTTGCTAATGCTTGAATTGTTGTCTGCTATCCCCTCACCCTTAGCCAGCTCTCATTCAGAAGTTGCCTAAGTCTTTTTCACAAATCCATATCATAACAGTTAATGAATACATGAGCATGCAAATAGCTATACTATCAGTGGTTTCAGTTCCTTCTAAATGAGCTGCTTGAAAAAGCAGATGTCCCTGGATTGACAACTAAGATGAAACACTACAGATTTATCTTGATCCTGTCTCACATAGTTGCTTTGTTGACCCAGACTGGTAATTAGACAAATACACTTGAGTATTTTACTACCTACACACTACCATGAATAATGAGGTCTAACTAAATTTAACAACAAAGGACAAGGCCATTTCTAGAATGTTAGTGCAGGTACAGTCTCTCACTATTTTTCTTTCTCTTAGTTATATTTTTTTAACACTGAAGGCTTGTTAATGGCAAAGGTGAAGTGGGCTGTATGCATCCCTGAGCCAATATTATAAACAGCGGAGGAATTGCACAAGGCATAGATTATGACACAAGTATGACACAACTACAACAAAGTGTTGAAAGTAATGTCAAAAGCCGTAGGTTTGCACAAGCCTCTGTAGCCTCTTTGCAGTCTGTTTCAGAGACTGACAATTCCTATGTAACATTGCTCAGGCTGAAAAAGTTCTTCTGATTTTCAATAATCTGGTGATCATTCTAAACTTACTAATAAATCCGTGAGAAGCCAACAGCTCACCTTAACTTTCTAGTCACACGGCCAAGAGACAAGTGTTCATGGCTATTTTTAATTTTAGTGTTGTTGTGATGCTGATGATGATGGTTGTGATGAAGAACAGGCATATCTTTCACACCCTTTTTTGGAGTAAAGTTGAAGTTCAGCTCCGCACACAATGCAAAGTTAATTTTCCACACCACTTGTGTGATTGTTTATTATGAAAAAGAAGACATAAACTATTTTCTAAACAAAAAATGTGGAAAAGGTGCAAACTAAAATTGAATAAAGTATGCAATACCTTCAGGACAGCTATATTTTACTCACATGCCATTCCTGTAGCCCTTAACTCTAAATTACCTCATGCTTTTCTATCACATGCTGATGTTGACTGGCTTTCTTAATCAATCACATGTCACTCAAGGAAATGGAAAGAAAGCAAGGAAACTGCCTAAGCACTGGTGTCAGCCCCTACAGGGATTTTCTTTGGAGAGCAACATACATGATATGCTTCCTAGCATCCTTTCTGTCTAATTATAAAAATAACGGCCATAACTAATGGGAAAAAAGGGGCTGCTGCAGTGCCCCAGAGGAGCCACATTATATATTGATATAATTAGACCTTTTGTTACATTTAAATAAATGTGAATCAAACTGCAGCTCTGGCAGACTGAAGGCAGGGGAAAAAGCTGCTTTGCAACCTATTTTGGAGCAATTCCTGGAGCTTTTCCAATGGCTTAGAGAAGGTAATCTTAACACTGGGGATAGAGGTAGAGCCGTCCAAACAAACCAAAAAAGCATTTATATTTATGGGTCAGTAATAAAAGCTTGGTCAATGACCTGAAATACATTAAGCCACTCCAGCACTGCCCATGATCTTAGTCTCTCTGTAGCTCAGTGGTGACAGTGCTTCCTTTGATTAATTATTTACACAAGACTCATAGCCTCCATTTTAATGTCCATTGTGCTAAATATGTTTTTTAATTAATTTCTATTTTTCTCTGATGAAAAAAAAAGCATTTAAGTCTACGAAATGTCGTAATTAATTCTTATGTCAAATAATCAACATTTGGCAGATTCTTTGAAGACAGCAGGGCAGAAATAATTCACAAAGTGAGACAATTGCATGGAGTCAGTATGAGGCACTGACTGGTGATATTCAGAAATTAAGTCAGATCATTTCTTATCATTTCCCTATGGATGTGGTGCTTGTATATCCTGGAAAGAAGAACACAGATTTAGGACACAAGAGAACTGTGAGGAAAAAGCAAGAGGAATAGAGTCCAAACAAGAGGAAGCCATGATCTTTATGACACAGATGATTGTACTATTATGAATAATAACAATAATGAAAATCTAAAATATTTGAAATCATCCTACCTGGTTAATTAAAACAGGATAACCCTGCAAATGTATGGATGACATGTTTAAGAATACTAACAAGTAGATTTTTAAAAGTGTATAGCATCAAGTTATATCAATAATTACGAATCTTTTGGGCAGGTAGGGAACATTTTTATAGAAAATGAGGTAAGAGCTAGAAATATTTTTTTTTCTTTTTTTTTAGCATAACATACCTCATGAAGATCAACAAGTGGAAGTGCCACGTCCTGCACCTTGGGAAGAATAACCCTGTGCACTGAAATATAGTGTAGGGGCCACCCAGTTCAGGGGAAAGCAGTTAGGCAGAAAAAGACTTGGGGGTTGTGGTGAACATCAGGTTGAACACGTGTCAGCAATGTGTCCTTACCTCAGAGAAGGCAAGTGATATCCTGGGCTGCACTAGGCAAAGTATTTCCAGCAGCTGTAGGAGGTGATCCTGCCCCTCTGCTCAGCACTGGCGAGGCCACGCCTGCAGCGCTGGGCCCAGCATTTGAATGGAGGATGCAATGAGGATGGAGCCAGGCTCTTTTCAGTGGTGCCCAGAGCCAGGATCAGAGGCAATGGGCACAAACTGAAACACAGGAGGTTCTCTCTGAACATCAGGAAACACTTTTTCAGTGTGAGGGCTATCAAGTCGTGGCACAGGTTGCCCAGAGAGACTGTGGAGTGTCTCTCCTTGGAGATACTTGTAAGCTGTTTGGACACAGTCCTGGGAAGATTGCTCTAGGTAGACCCACTTAAGTGGGGGTGGGGGGGGGGGGCTTGGATCAGATGACCTCCAGASGTCGCTTCCGAGCTCAACCCTTCTGTGTGATTTTGTGATACAGAGGTTGCAATTTTGCTACCAGTGGTAGACATATCACTGAGCATTCAGACACTATATTGAAAGCTGCTTTAGAAGCCCGTTGCCTCTTAGGGAAAGTGTACAACGTTTATAACTTTGTAAGTTGAAAGAAGCACTGGGAAGACATCTTTTCAGGCCGTACACTTTAGCAGAGAGCGATTCTGCTCGGTGACCACAGTATCCAGTTCCCAATTTGGCCACCAGGAATGCTTTTTCTTACACTTCTTATATTACTTCTGGAGAAAGTAATGTATTTTTCTATTCTAATGTATGTTTAGTGCTCGATAGTGTATGTGATAAGCTATTTCCCATTGATAACTTTACYTTAGGCAGGTATGCTCACTGCTTTTTACTTCACTATGGAAAAATGTCAATATTCTTAATCTCCCTATATCACACCTTTGTCTGGATTTATAGTGTAATGAAAACCAGTTGACTCTGCAAGACTGGGTTATGGGGGTTTTTTTGTGACTGTTCCACTGTCGGTCCAGCAGGCAACCTGGGGGTTACAATAATTGACATTTATGAGAGGTAACAGATGGACCTCTGCAAAGTAAACCAGTACTTTCCTTCAAAATATCCTGAATTTGGTCAGCATCAACATGCCAAGAAGCTTCAACGTTTTGCGTATTTTTAGGTTTAAGGTTTGTGTTTTCTTTCCTTCCCCCTTTCCTTCAGTGGTCTTGATTTCAGGTTATCCTTCTATACAGTGATGAGAACAGGAGGAAAGTCAACCTCACCTTGTGCAAAGCAGCATTATGAGAAAGCAACAGCTCCTGGCCCAGAAACAGTCTAGTTGTGTCGGCTCATTGCTCTGCCAAAATTTATGAATTTTGCTTCTTCAGCACCGATGAAGTTATGTGGCTGCTGTTATGCAGCTGCTAATTCCAGAGTTACCACAGCGAGCCCTGGCTTGGGGGTTTCTGCTGCACAGTGCAGCTGTGGACTAGTTTACTCTCATATTAGGCTCCAGGTCTAACACAAAACTCTCTGCAATCACTTGGGSAACCTTTTAAAGCTCAGACTATTGAAGCCAGTGTATACCTGACATTTAATGCTCTCAGTGTGCATCATCTATTTTCAAATAACAACAAAAATTGTATGAAGGGTCTTTCTCAAAGATGCTAAGCTGCCACCATTTTGACTGTATTATTAATTTTTTCTCTGAATATTGACGTTTCGGTAATGATGATCTGCCTTGCATTTTAAAGGTAGTGTGCAGAAGAATTTATTCATCAAAATAATATATATTATGCCCTACATCAAATAAATGTAGATTTTTAAATACACCATTTAAATATAATCGTTCTTCACAATTAATTGCATTCTATTCTGTCTTATTTCTCTTAATTATCTCCCAATTTAAAGAAATGTTTAACATATTGAACTACCAATCATGTAAATAGCCACCCAGAATCAGGATGAGATATAAAGTTACTGCTTCACCAAAAAAAGATTTTTTTTAAAAAAAACTATAAAGCAAATACAAAAAGAGCTTTACTGTGTTAAAATTAAATAAATTATTGTCAAGCCTATTCCCTGAATCAGGGTTTAATGTAGTCACAGCTGCAGTGTTCTGTGCATATAAAAATCTTCATACCAGTTAAAAAAAATATAAAAAATAAAAMGTCACCTTTCAAAAATGCTGCCTATGAGTTATATATCTCGACAGGTACTTACTTACCCCTGGAGGTATTTCTTATTTCAGGGGCTCTAACTCCCTACCAAATGGAAGTGTTTGCATTCCCAGTCATTTGAGCAAGRGTTAGCATGATAAAATGATTTGTTATGCCAATAAAGTTTTTTGTTACACTGTAAAATGGTTTGTTACACTACTATYGCTACATAAAAATGTTATGAAAATTAAGTAGGTTGTAAGGTCCAAAAAGGAAGAGGCTGCTTTTGAGACAGCTACTCCGAAAAGGAAAAAGGAAGGATCTTCTGATCGACAGTTTTGCAGTACTTTAAAAAGACCACCTAAATTACTTTCTAACTAACAGTTGAAACTAGTACCCCAGTTAGGGAAATAGTTATGCATGCAAAATGGATGGGAACTTTCTCAGGTCAACAATACTCAGAAAATGGGAGTAAACTGCAATCAATTTGATAATTCAGGTAGTGACTTCTGTCCTGTGTGGCAGTACATGAAACAAGCCTGAACTAAAACTCAGAATGGAAAATGAAGTACAGACTCATGGTATGTTAATCATAATGTGTCACAGATGGGATAGCAAGATAGTAAAACTGGAGGAAAACCTTACTTTGCATGCAGTATTTTAACTTTAGCATTGTGTTTATCAATCAAAGCAATATCTGAAACTGGCAACTGTTTATTTCACAGTCATGCCTTATAAGTTCCTGGCACATTTAGAATTTTCAATTTAATTAAAAATTTGAATTTTTATTTAATCCAGAATGGCAATCAATCACTCCCTCAGAAAGGCCAGTTACATTTTATGCTTTATAATTATTACAGAATTTCTGTATATTTTCATCTTCATATTTGTTTAGTTTGTTTATATGAATTGTGTTTATTCTACTATTCTAATATAAATATTTGTGTTCCTGTTATTTGATCAGAAATGTAATGCACTGATAAGTGCAGAAGAAAACAGTTCCTGATTTCAACAACCCGCTGTGTTTCCACCCAACTCTAAATTTGCTAATAATCACAAAATGCTAAAACAAAATTTAACACAATACATTTTTTCTTACATAAGTAAGGAAGTAATTAAAATATTTATGTTTTTCTCCTTTCAAACTACCCATACTTCAGTTTCCTTTGTACAGGCTCACCGATGTGGAGGGAACAACATTGTATTGTGAGAGAAATCTGCTACAAATGAAGAACTCATGAGAGAAGCAACCTGCTTTGAGTATCAGGCCCCCAGAAAAGCAAGGAASGTGCATTCAGTTAAGCCTTGCAGATACAATGTGCAGAATTCTTCTGGAAGTGCTGCTTTCACGGAAGCACTATAATTTRTATTGGCATACACAGGGCTGGGCCGCAAGAAAAGTAATTTTGTCTTCACTGGAAAAGATCCTGTCTCAAAGTCTTTGCTGCCTGACTGAAGGATGGTTAGGAGAAGGCTTGTGTAGGTGCACGTGATGTCACTGATGCCTGCGAAGCTGATAGGTCAGAATAAGACTCATGTCTTGCGTAGATGCATGTGATGCCACTGGTGTGGAAACCAAGTGCACTAATTCGCCCCTGGATCATCAAGTTCATTAATCACAGATGTACAAGTTTATCCAAGTTTGATTAAAAATGGTGGCAAGATAAAAGCACTTGGTGTCTTACAAAAGGAGTTTAGTACTGCAGAGAAATTATCTTGAACTTTCAGACAGTTGGACAGAATGACAGATGTGAGCACATATACTGATTTCTTTTCTTTTCAAAGAGAAATGTCCTTATCTTGAAAAAATGTAAAAATTAAAATTTGAAAATAATTTTAAACTTAAGAGTGAGATTAATTCTGAAGATCTCTTTTACTTTACAGGTGGTAGTATTTACCAGTCAGTTAGTAAAACAGTTTGAAGTACTGAACAKACCAGGAATATCCATCCCTTCTGGTTGCTCAAATCCGGTAGCTCACATGACTCGTAGGTGTGGACTGCAGACCGACTTTCTTCTCCCACTGTCTGACAAGAACTAGTGGCCATGGTTAGGACCATGAGCCATGAGCATTTATGTTCTCAAAGTAGGTCTGGACATGTGGGGTGATCGATCCAATGTGCAGCCACTTGGGGTCAGCCCATTGCAATGCACTACACAYAGAGAAAAACCTATCACTTCTAGGAGATCTCACAAAGCTTGTGCCAAACAACCTGTTAATCACAAGCAGAAGCAGACAACAGTTTGAGGAAACACTGTGGCCATGACTGGGTTGTTGCTCCCAAAGCAACTTATCCAGCCCCAGCACTTCCCTGCGCTTCAGGCTTTTATAACAATTCCTTGTAATTGCATTTTTTGACTGTGTTACAACAAATGTGGACCATGGAGGCAGAGTATCCTGATAATACAGGGACCCACGAAAGAAAAAATAACATGGTTAAATATAAATGCATACTTTAATTCCTAACACTTTTCTGACCTTTTTCAAGGATTAATCCATGTCTCACTCTGGGAGGAAAMTTAGCCACGTATCATGTAAAACATATTTACAATCAGGGCTGAATAAATGGCGTCATTGATTGTGAACTTCGGAAAGGTTTAGGCAAATTAATTTTGGACAAGTCTGCTCTCCTTTGCTCCACATGTCTCAGTGGATGAGATCCAAGAACTCGAGCTAATTTTCACCTGTCCCAGCAGTGGCCAGAATGGGAACTATGCCTGTACAGAGCTTTAAGGGATATAAGGAAAGAAAACAACAGTGCACATTTTAGTAACATGTATATAGTTCTCTAATTCAAAATACAATTAAAAATCCGTGCTGCTATCCATCAGCTACTACAGGACATGCAACAGCAGCAGGCTGYGTGTGAAATGACCGACGGAATCCCGGTACAAAAAGAAACATGAACTTACGGAGAGGAGTATTTGGATAGCACTGTGAATGACCTCTAGGTACTGGAAATCAATGATGCAGCCTGTCACGGAGACGTAGGAGTAATCCTCTAGGATGCCGGGGGCAGAAGGACGCACCACCCTTCGTATGCAGCCGGGCCCGTGTTCCCGCCACCAAGAGCGGTGCATTGAGATGTTAAAGGTCATGAGATCCGTTTCCTAGGAGAAGGAGGGAAAAAGTGTGAAAACTTCCAACTTTCTGTTATTTAAGGTAAAGAAAGGGGAAAYAAAAGATCTTTTTTTATTATTATAAGGACAATTAGATAACTAATTTGCCTTACTCCTCACTCCAGTAATTTTAACATGAAAGTAAGATATTAAAGTGGAGAGAGGAAATTGCAAACATTCATTGATTATTCTGTAGTTGCAGACAGGAACTTCTGCCTGGCATAAGAACCATCATACCAGGTACTGTACAAAACACGTCCCCTTGGACTTACAGCCTAAATTGACTTACAGCCAATTTGGCTGTGATTTGATTAGCATGTAACTTAAGAACTATTTTTTTTTTTTTTAAACAGGCAACAGAGACAGTTTTACCCCATAGTACTGGAGATAATCTAAATCAAACTTCCATCATATGTCCATAAAATATTATTTGCAAATCACAGCTTTTATTTTAAGTAGGACCACAAGCGGCCAAGCTGTTCCAGTTGCCAAAGATTCAAATGMAGAGATGTCTCCAGCCAAGCACCATGTTCTCCTTTCTTTCCTCTGCCCCTCATCCAGATTACCATCTTCTCAGTTTAGCAAAGATACCTACTTCTGTGAACCGATCTGGGTTCAAAATAAAAGCAATAACTTCACTCAAATCATCTTCCTGATCAGATATCAAACSTACCCTAATGAGTACCGGTTGAATTGTAACCCACACAGGATGCCTAATGTCTGTGCATTTTAGTAAACATCACCCCACTTCCACTTGGAGCAGTGAAGTGGCAAACTTACTAAAGTACTAAAGATTTTCTAAGAGTTACCTATGAAGTACAAACAAGAAAATTAATTTGAATTAACAACAGGTTTCGTTCTTTAGGTCATGTATAAGTAAAATACACTGAAGTTGAATGGATGCCATTTAAATGCAAAAAAATCTCAATCCTCCTCACTGGAGATAAATGAGAGTTGACTTATATTAATACTTTAAATAGTTAATTCAGATTTATGTTTCCATGTTTCCCATTCTCAACTCCAAGTAAAAAATGTGTGCAAAATTGTCCACCATATGCCCACAAAATACCCCTGGCTTCCATACATGCCGGTTTGTGAGCACTACCTTGACACCAATTTGCTCTTTGCATCCCAGAAATATCTCCTGTCACTCTGTCTGTGGCCATTTACCTCCACTCTGACCAAAGGGACATTCAGTGCAGATTCCAGTTGCAGAAGTAGGACAMTTGTTATTTTATTTTGTTAATTGCCTTTATTCTGGCCATACCTGAAATTTGGCATGGGAATTAAATCCTGCCATCCTAACTATATCCTAAGAAATCTGCCTTTGTKATCTGCTGCTTTTCTCTCCACAGCTTCTTTACCCTTTAAATGCAGACTTGCTGAAGCATTATTTCCAGCTGATGAAGCATTTGTCAATTGACTTTGCATGTCAATTCTTGATACCAGTTTAGAAAATTTTCAGCTGCAACATGAAAACAACTTGTGAAATCAGAAGCTGACAGACAACCCCGTTTAATGAAAATATAATTATAAATATAGAGTCACAGGGAATAGATGAGGCTTCCTTTGTACAACAATGCCAGAGATTGCACAGTGTTATCAAGTGCTTTCAAAAATTGTCGACTCTAAGGACTGCCAGTTGTCAAGCAGCACACACATATTCACTCTAATCCATTCCAGTGGCTCTTTGCTGAGGAAGAATGTGGATTAGTGGGCTAGTGTGTATCAAATATTGCAAGGTAACACTTTGTTATCACAGCTGTGGGAATAAATTGTGATGCCCGTGGCATTGGTGTCACAGCTTTCTTGGCTCTTGAGGGGTTTTTTATTCTTTGGGGATTTTTGTCTTGAAGTTTTTAAAATGATACCCTATTACAGTGTTTGTACTTGGCTAGTTCACAGCCAATGACACAGAAAAATGGGAAAATTGCATAGGGAAACAGCTTGTTAAATCTTGACAACCCATTTAAAATGTAACATTTTGGCATGTGATCAGTACAAACACCTTATAAATAAAACCTTTCATTTCTGTAATACTGTTATGTTTGGGTCTTGGGGTGATTTAAAAAAATCGCTTACTTGATGGTTGTGTTCATTTTTCAAGGCTGCTGGTGACTCAGGTAAGAAGGAAACAGCAAAAAACCCAAAAGAAATGTCACCGCAGCACTTGCTACCTTTTTAAAAATGAATTCTCATTCAGAAATTATGGGAAAAGGCTTTAAGAGGAGATTTTCACAATTACTTTTCACTGTGTGTATTACATTCTGAGCTCTCAAAGCAGGTAAAAGCAGATAATGACGGCCCAGCAAAGATCAGTTTTAGAAATGCAAACAAAACCATTCGGTGCATTAGCTTGACCTCTGAAATATCACTTCACAAAATGGCAGCCATAAGCTGTTTGAGTTGATAAATGTTAAGCTGCCAATCAATAAAAGAAAGCCTGACAACAAAAAAGAAAAATYAATTTTTTTTTTTAGCAGCTGAAACACACTCCTCTCCAACTACTAGGAGATTCTTAATCCATAAAGTGAGTCAAATGCACCACGCATTAAAAAAATTAACCTGTATCTTTATAGTCGTTTAGAGAACCATAGAAAATTCAGACTCTTTGCTGGAATATACAGGTATTAAATAAGAGTGAACTCCTGAGAGTGTTCCAGTATTTGTAAATTCACAGCTTGGAAACCCTGAGCATGGTGGAAAAGCTGCTGCCCAAGTGGCTCTTTTCAGTTCTGTGTTTAATRACAGTTAAGAATTCTTTCAGAAAGYACAAGCAGATGCTTGAAGTTTTTCAAGAAATCATTTACTGTCTTCCAACTTCACCAGCAAATATTAAGAAAATGTGTACAAAATTTTTAATCTTCATTAGGTGATGAACACAAATGMTTATTTCTTAGAAAAAAATGATGCTGCTTCAAAGCAAGAGACTCAATTTCAGGCTCTGTACACGAGAAACCAAATACTCTTTCCAACTAATCCAGTTAGAATTCATTTAACAGTTGAAATTTCAAACATGGATGGAGAATTGCTCTCTTCTGAGCATATATCTTGACTTTAATTCCATACATCAGAGGGTAAACTACACTTCCTCAGCTGGTAGTCTCTCAGATAGACACCATAAACAGAGAGGGGACAGAACACAGATAACAGGACTTCCACGAAAATCGTGGGACTTAGGGAAGTGACACAGGGAAGGGAAATCCTATTTCCCACCCCTGCTTTTTTCTGTCAGCATTAAAGCAGTACTCCAATCTGTGGTAAGAAGTTTGCTCCTGAGTATAGGATCACCCCTGTAATCATATTTCTACTGATGCAGAGTCCCACTTAAATGTCCACGGCTTTTTAAGCCTTTAAACTATGTATAGGATTTGTGTTGGCTGTCAGCCAAAGGATTAATTTTGATTATTATTGGAAATCGTTGCTATGGCAGATATGTTCTTTTAAGGTGAGATGTAATCCCTGTGAGTCCCAGTAATACTGTTTCYAAGTGCTTGGAGATAACGTTTAATTTCATTATATCTGCTTAAATTCTACATTTGGTTTTAAGTGGACATTTTCTATTGGGCAGGGCTTTGAGCAACCTGATCTAGTGAAAGATGTCCCTACCCATGGCAGGGTGGTTGGTCTAGATGATCTTTGAAGGTACCTTCTGATCCAAAACATCCTGTGATTTTTTGATTCAATTTTCAGGTGGTGAATCTAGATAAATTTTAACACATCATAGCATAACATGACTTATTTTAAAACTACAGAGCAGTAACAAGGATGATGTTCCTTTCCTTTATTTGTGTATAATTAATGCACAGTGCCTATAACAACAACACAAAAAATGAATGAGAAATTAAGACTAAAATCACCAGTTTTAAAGAAAATTAAAAAAAAGACACTGAAACACCAGGGAGAAAACCCAATGCACCAAGATTGCCTTGCATAACAAACAAGAATTATACTGTGGCATGATTATCATCATATTTGTTCTTTCAGTGTATGCTTCTGCTTTATGACATGTTATTTTATATTTCTTTCATTCTTTGTTAGGATTCAAAAATACACTCTTAGGAAAACTATAACAAAAAACAATGTGTTGAGCAGGATGGAAGAAAGGCACTTTTTTCCTTCACAAGACAGCAGTCAATACTTGAAATTTCATAGATAAGTGCAAGAGCACAAAGGTCTGGYAAAGCGTAATATTAGAGATCTTGACTTTATCATTGCTTGTGTGGTACGTAGCCCTTCCTAACATCTTTATTTTATTGACACATACTATAATGTTTATTATAAATGAACATTAGGTTGAGGCATTAAATATTSCCATTGCATTTCCAAAGTGTAACAAGGATCTTCTGTTCTGACTTGCTACACAGGTTTTGTTTAACCAGTGAGGAGAAAAGATTTTCTATCCAACACCTGGTCAACAGCTAATAAAAGATTATATGCATAATGCTCAGAAAGAACCAGTTTCTTTCCTTGTAATACCCTACACCCAATTAAGCTTGTAGTGGAGATGCAGGGGTGTTGGCAGGGACAAGGAACAAGCAAATTCATCTCTGTGGTAGCAAAAGCAATGCATGCTAAACCAGAGGAATCATGTGATACACCTAAATTAATTACTACTAAAAGAGAAAAGTCACAGTATCACGATTTTCAGATACAGACCATGAGGTAACCCCAGCTTTATGGGCTAAGAGTGGTTAAGAAAGGTACAGAGGCAAAGCCATTTTTGGGCAGTGTGATTAGAGGCTCATGGTTCCTGCTTACTGAGATTAGAGATTCACAGACTGTAATCATGACATCAGGCCACGACTAAAGAGAAAGATTTCCATTTCAAGCATAATTACTGCTAGAAAGTTATGTTGATTTACTCTATTTTCCAAATCTATCTACACTACAACACTTTTGAACCATTTGCCAACAGGCTACCCTCCACATCTGCAACCCTCCAAAAAGAAAAATGTATGAGTTAAGCTTAGCAAGCACTGGCTTCTCCTTCTTTTACTACTTTTATTCCTTGGGCTACAGAGAGCAATTTTAAAATTAGATTTACCAAACTCACTAGCAAATCGGAATGTCATGGAATCTCTTTAGGAAGCCAGAAGTCAACAAGAGAAGCATACTGCTGTCTTCTTCATGCAGTGTTAGTATTAGTCGAAAGAACAAATAAGAACTAGCAAGGGGCTGTTTTCTGAAACTTGTAGCACCTACAGATGAACTCTGATCTCTGGCAATATTCAGATCCATGCTCAAGTCCCAGCTCCAAGCCTCATGTCTTTCCCTTGTTCTACCTCCCTTTTGTGGCAGTCTCTCTGTCTGAGAAACAGCCCCGAGAGGTAACAAATACGGCAGGAAAAAGCTGCAAGCCCCAAGGAAAAAATGGCATGAGACGGGGTGGTTGGATCAATATGAGCCTTACTTATCACTTGTCATAGGAAATTCAACATGAGCTCAAAGAAGTCATGACCGCCCAGAAAAGCTGTTGTGCTCTAACAGAGTCCTTGACAAGTGATTAAGATGAGCACTTAGTTTGAAAATTGCTCTCACCTATTCACTCTGATGATCCAGAGGTATGAAACAGTACAGATTTGGAGTGATGCCAAACTGTGAGCACTGCTTTGAGTTTTGAAGACTGGAAAGATCACAAGGGTTCGTACAAAGCCAAGGGTTTGTGCAGATTGGTGTGTCCCTCACCCAAACCATATCTGATTTTGACTGAAATGAAGAAATGAGATGACTGAAATGTAAGTGTAATAGTGAAGAATTAGGAACATCATTGGCAGGCCATATACAGCCACCCATACAAATGCTGTTAGAAAACTTCTCAGGGCAGAGAGGTAGGAAAGGTTAAAAAAAAGTTTAAAAGTCTTAGCACACAAAAATGGGAAAACATTCCAGTTATGGACAATAAAAAAAATTCTGTCCAGAAGATTCATAAACTATGAGCATTTGAAAAAGGAGTTTATAACATAAAACAATTTCAAAGCTCAGCAAGAACATTTTACCTTTGTTGCTGTTCTTGTTACTGTTTTTAAACAAAATTGCTGACATCCCTGTGGAGTCATGCATACATTTGAAATTTCACAAAATTAAAATTTGATGCCTCAAACAGTTATAGCAAACTCTTTCCACGTTATTTTGTAATATTTACTATTTTTTCTTACTAGATCATTCTTATTAATTATTAGTATTTAATATTTCATATTAAAGCAGAAAGGATCAGACTCATGTGCCTGAGTCACCGCGTTTACAGTCTCTAAGCATTCCACAAATACACTGGTTAAGGAAATGGAGAAGACTTGCAGTGTTGATGGGAACTGGATTTCTACAGTTGAAATGGACATGTCTGGCCTGGCTTGACCATACTAAAACTATTAATTCTTTATAGCCCTTTGTCTTTTGTACCACGGACACCCTAATGTTACAAACTTTGCATGGGGTTTTAGTTCTAGGAAATGTTACTAGGAAATGCATGAAAATAGAGGACCCAGTTTGTGCCAGAAACCCACATAATCCCAAAAGAGGAACAGATGCAATGTAGCCTCTAGCCAAAACAGGATTTAACTTTGTTATTAACCAAATAACCATATTTTGTTCACAGTGGTTGTGAACAAAGACAAAGCATGGGGATAAAGGCATAATTACAAATGTAATGTCATAACAATAGTACAGTTAATTTTAGTATTTTCCTTCATTTCTGGTGGGTTCTGTGCTTTGTCTCTCTGTCCCAACTATAATACCATAACATCTCTTGCTATGTAAGGAGATAAATACTATGCTGGAAATAAACACACAAGAGAGTGGGTCCTAAATTTAAAGGTCTGTCCCAGACTCTGATGACACTAAAATGCACCATAAAAAGACTTTTGAAAACTCACTTGAATGTTAAAATTTCTGACAACAAAAATAATTCTCTCTTTTGAGACCAGCCAGAATGTTCCTACCTGCATCCAGGAACACTTTTAAAGATTAATAGGCCAGTTTAAGCAACTGCTGTTGTGTTCTCTGCTTTGCTTGCTCAAAGCAATGCAATCGTTCATGATATTGCCAGCTCTAGTTTTATAGCAAGTCTGGTTATGTTCAGCATTTTTGCTAAAGCCTCTGTTCCCAGGGACATGAAATTACAATAAGAAGTTTGTCTTGTTATGAGAAAGTGAGCGGAAGAGGAAAACTTCAAAAACCATGAGCCCTGCTGCTAGGCACTTCCGGTCTGTGCTGCAATTTGCATTATTTGCTGCTTTTCTTAAAGCTGGGTCCTGGGATCTAGAAAGGAGGCTTCTGTATCACAAGTTCAGATCACAGCTATCAAGGGCATCATGTGCCATAGTCCTCCATCCTGGACAATCACAGATCCATCAGGGTATAGGAAAGGGCCAAGTGTTTCTCAAATGTTTGATCAAAGACAATGACTCAAGTGCACTCTAAAAGAGTAAAAGAGATAATAAGGAATAACCAATTTTGTCAACATGCAAATCAAACTGCATGACTTTATGGAACATTTGTCAGAAGATCCAAATTTTTATTTCAGAGTGTATGCAAAGGACAACCAGAAAGATGCACTAACTCACTGCATCTTTTGAATGAACTCCTACACAGCTCATTGAATAAGACTCTCTGCCACTAACAGACTGCCAAGAAGTGACTGTGTGCACTGCTGAAGCCCTTCTGAAGACTCAGAATACAAAATGAGACAAGCAATAAGCAGCAGAGGTGTATTGAACTGCAAGCAGTCTGTTTTCTTACTGCTTTCATTTCAGTAAAGCACATGATGCTCTCAGAACCATACACTTCCTCAAGACAATTTTTGTTTCTGTATTTCTTCTCTGTGATATCAGGTCATCATATTTTTGCCAGTCCCTCAATTTTTGTGGTACTGTTTGCCAATGACCTTGGCATTAGCAGAGCAATCCTTTAACCACAGGCTTCGTTTGCATTCTGCTGAAGCAAGGACAGTCTTCAGAATGAATTTGATAACATTTCTTTTTAAACAGCAAAGACAGTCCCTATAGAAACTCTAAGGTCAGACAACGAAATCTGAAATTCTCCCTTTTCTAGCAGAAGTGAAGTACCAATGACTGTGGAAAAGATTATCTGCTGTAGCAGAACTCAGTTAATACAGTTTATTTAATTAGTCATTTCACACTGACTACAGGCATTAGTTCACATTTTAGGTTCMTCGAAACATTTTATACATTTATGCAAATATATAAATATATGCATACAGTGTATTTTATGTATATACAGTATGCATATATTTATATATTTACATTTATCTGTAAAAATTCATGACTCAACAGTGCTTTCCTAAGGACAACTGCCAACTATGGTCGAAGAAGGCAGCATTACCAATCCCCTTCAGCAATGCATCGTACCCTGATCTTAATAAGATTAATTTAATTTGCGTCCTAATCCACCTCCAGATCTCAATAACACTCACAGACATTCATACAAAAGAGAGTTTTTATTTGTTGTCTCCAGTAGTTTTCAGGTTTTCAGAGGACTATTTCAGGAACAAGGATCCTTTTTTCTCTGGCATAGTCTCTCTATGGGTAAGTTTATAATCATAATATTCAAACTTCTCTAATTCTTTTGACAAGATTAATCAAAAGTATTTGATGCTGTCCAGTAACTTTTGGATAATTTCATGTTTGCCATGCCAAAGAAAATCAGTGAGGTTCTAAGTCTA
This sequence comes from Amblyornis subalaris, assembly GCA_018881555.1. NCBI lineage: Eukaryota > Metazoa > Chordata > Aves > Passeriformes > Ptilonorhynchidae > Amblyornis > Amblyornis subalaris. Next base: position 1,343,369 of record JACAXG010000001.1, read on the forward strand.
ATTATAGTCTCTTTTCAATTTTGAAGAAATTTCTCAGAGAAGTTTCTTTAATCAATGCGGTCAAATATGGACCCCAGAAATATATTTTTAATTCAAGAAGCAACTAGCAAAGGCTCTGTTAATAACTTCAAGTCTAGGTGGATTACTTAGGTAAGTAATCCTAGGTCCTGTTAACAGATGTTATATAAATCTGGTCACTTTAACAGATTAATAAAGCCACAGGAAAGCCTAATGATCCATTCACTCTTTAATGTCAGACTTGTCTGCAATCCATCATCATGCAATTTTTAATATATTCTGCTCTCATAAATAAGAACAAAATGAGACCACAACAAAGTTATAAGATCATACTAATATTTGAAATGATAGTTTCATTTCACTCTCAAATTTGAAATAATGTTAAAAGACAAAGGGAAGAAAGATGAACAATTTTTATATAGACTGATAGAGCTGTGAATGACAGTACATGATCACAAAAGGAAAAGTAATATTAACTTCAGTTTACATATTTACTGGAAAAAAAATCAAGGCTACTATATAAAGAATTTCCTCAAATATATATATATAAAAGAAGAATTTTGAGTTTGCCTGAGGAAAAAAACCCCAAAACATTGTCAATATAAGGCATTTTTCCTGCAAGCTGATGAGTACCTACAAAATCCAATGCACTTTGGAAATCATTAAACTTTACAATAAATAATAGTAATTACTAGTATTAGTAATTACTAATATATAAATATTATTTAATTACTAAATTACTAGTATTTATTAGACTAGCATTTTCACTTTGTAAATCTTCCTATTTTTAAAACTGGCTTTAGAAGCAGTAATGTAAGGGTGTCAGTATGACTCCAGGAGACAGCTGAAAGCCTGAGAAGCCTACAAAGCTACAGAGTTGATTTGACAAGGATGCATGCATATTATTTAATTTCAACAAGCATCCCATTGACATAAGGGATCTACACATATTTGCTGGATTAGGGCCAGTAAGAAAAGCAGTAAGAAATAGATGAGAGGAAAAGGACAGAAAGGTATGAACATGTGGGTATATTCTTACCGGCCTAATTGTAAATTTCTTGGAGATAATATGGAATTTCTTTTCAGGATAGCTGTCCTATATAAAGTTGTGTAGCTGAGGCATAGCGGAAGGTTTTCTTGAACAAATATGTGGCACATTTTGCTATAAAACTCTAGCTAAGTCTATGAAAACAGTCCACAGGTAACTATAGTGGATGTTAGAATTTCAGGTGCAAATGTTGCTGTTATAAGAATATGTCTTTAAAGGTGAATTTCCCTTTCAGTTCCTGGGTGAGGAAGAGAGTAGATGTTATTTACATTTAGTTTATTCCTCACATGTAGCCAGCTAATGTCTGTGTGATTGTGCTGGTCGTGAATTGGTTAAAATTCATTTCCTTCAGAGTAGCTGGTATGGGGCTTTGTTTTGGATTTGTGCTGAAACCAGTGCTGGTAACACAGGGATGTTTCTGTTCTTGCTCAGCAAGGCAAGTCAAGTTCTTTYCTGCTCCTCATGCCACCCCACCAGTGAGCAGGCTGGGGRCTAGAACTGTAAGGGACACAGTTGGGACAGCTGAAGCAGCTGTGTGGTGTTTAGCTGCTGGCTGGAGCAACTAACTTCCATGACAGCGCTAAATAGCAAAGATAAAGACAAATTCAGTGCTAAACATGTCTGGAGGAGATGGTAGATAGGATAAAGCAAGAAAATTTTAAGATGTGGAGAAATTAAGTAGGATAGGAGAAAGTTTCCTGCCTTTTATTACTCCCTGGCCCTCGCAGACTTYCCCACTGCTGCTCTTTCACTAATTGCCTATTCTCAGAGCCACAGACTGTGCAACAGTTTTGCTTCTTAAAGCACTGCTGAGGGCTGGGTGGATGAGAGGGGATGGSTCAGCTTTAATTGCTTGCTGGCTGGGCAAGGCTGCATGTCTGTGGGCATCAAAGCAGTGCCAGCTCAGGTGAAGGTGTCTATGGGGAAGAGCAGAAATCAGCCCTGCCCAGGAATGATGCACTTTGATGTTGTCTAACAAGGCTAGGGATCAGGAAACAYGACAGGAAAAATCTCACCAAATGCCAGTCCCTCTTGGTACTTCYAGATAATGCTCATGTCTTCACGTCTATAGCACTGCAAGTGTTAGCATCCACACGCTCAGCTTTAAATGTAAGTTGCAGAGTAGTGATACGCTCAATCAGCCTTCAGGAATGCAATGCAGACCCTCAGGAACTTCAGACAGCTTTGAATTGGATCCTGTTCAACATAACTGTGGGACAGTGAAGCACACACCACCAAACCAGAGGGATTTCAGATGACAGAATAGCTACAGATGCACACCTACAGAGGCACATCAACATGCACACCTAGAAAACAGATACACCTTCACTGCCCTGCACTGAGCTTTCCTTTCCTGTCTGGAATCAAAACAGATTTTGCCAACTTGATACGTCCTTTTTAAAAAAYGCAACTATTCATGCAAACACAAGGAGGGCATTGTCATTCATATACTGTAACCAGCTAGCTTTTTGCACACTCCCCACACATGCTGTGGGGAGTACTTAGCTTTGCAAGTTGGAAAACAAGGTARACACAGGCAGACGTCTGAACTTGGCAATCCTTTTAGAAACTGTAGCTGTTATTTCTGTTTTTTTCCCTTTCCAACAAGAAAAGTGAATATTATGCAGTAAAGACTTATGACCTGAACATGAAAAAGTAAAATATCCAAATGGAAAAAAACCCCCACCTAAACAAAAATCCTCTGAATGTTCACATTCTGTTGAATTTTAAATGCTTTCGAAATGAAGCAATTTTTCAGCTGAAAATGCACTTCCAAAGTAGAAGCACTAAAATCCAGTAATTAAAAGACCATATGTCCCAAAGTTTTTCTCTGAACAGGCCAGCTTTCTACAAAACACCTAAGTTCTCTGAAAGCAAACAATTTGTTTTCCCTGAAATAAAAGTCATAAAAYCCAACAAACTTTATATAAGGATCTGTCAAATAAATTCTTTGGAGTYCTSTTAGTRAAGCAAAAAGGAGAAAACAGCTCTAAACAAAGAGATTTGTTTATACTCACTTTAAATGCTGTCACAGATGATTCCTTGGACAATCTTTAATCTCTAAGAACTTTCCTTGTGTGGATTGTACTAACTCATGAAAGAAAATTAAAAAATAACCAAAATCCAGACAGAACAAAGATKTCTTATTAATTAAGCATCAGGAAATCATAGAGAAGTAAATCACACATTGTCACAGCCAAAGCCTGGTCACAGGGTGGTACTATTTCAGCTAAATCAATATAATTAAATTGGCACAACTTCCACCAATATAAAAACAATGATTAACGTTATAAAGGCATTTTAACCATCCTTTTTATTGCGCTAAGGTATGGAGAACAAACCATAACAAGATGAGGAAGTTTTGTAATGTAAAGCATAATAATGACCAGTTGTGACTACACCATTTCAATAATTTAATTAAAATTTAATCCCTAACTCTTGCAGTAGTACTGCTGTTTAGCCCAAGCCTTTACTCCCTGTAAACTGTAAGAATAAATTGCATTTGCAGAGTAAATTAGAACTGTCCATTCACTGACTGAAGAATTCTTTTGCATACGGTACTTATACTTTCGAGGAAATGCGAAAGCCTTTTTGATCTGTACCTAACAGCTTCACCAGTAATCTACCAAATTCTGACAGTGATGTGTCAAGTTTTGGGAAATCCTAAACAAATGACTGCAGCTCATGTGCAGAGCAACTCAACATCAAACACACATTGTGCATTTGTGCTGTGTGTCTGAGTCCAGTATTTGTAGTGCATTCCTAGTGGGAAATGTTGGACCTTGTCTTGAATGGCCAATACTCACAAGTGTATAAAAAATCAGGTATGCTTTTTAGTCTTATCCTATCTGCTTTTTATTTGGTGTCCTRAAGAAAGAACACTCATAGCATCTCAGTACATACCAGTTTCTGTCTCTCCATCCCTTTGGGGCATTTTAGCACCCAGGCAAATGAAGAAAGGTCTCATGTATATTAACTTAACCCAAAGATTTCATGAAAATAAGAAAACAGGAAGAGAAGAAGGACCATAGGGAAAGTTTGTCTTTTTCTGATAACAGAAATCATATGTGAGATAGATGTTAATGCACAAGTATAAAATGAGGCACAATTACTTCTGCTGCTCCTACAGCCAGTTACAGTGCATATTTTCTAGGGTTTCAACAAGGCTACGACTGAATGTAGTCAAGCAATGAAATTACTACATTTTTGGGAAAATGGCCATCAGAAATTGTGAATCCTAGAAACTGCTCCTGGTTGATCAAAGATCATGAGAGGAAGTACACATAGCTGGCCAACCTTAGTGGTTGCAATAAGAACAGGCAGCCAGAGAGCATCTTGTCATTAAGTTTTATGGGCAGAGAAGAATATCAGAAGACTGGCCTGAGGAAGACTCCCCAGAATGATTAAATAAGCTGTATTGAAAAGATATAAAGGAACTTCTTAAGTCTCAGCTCATTTGTACGTATTCCCACCCAAGGGGGATTAGTAGTTTCTATTTCCGTTTTTGATACCTAAAGACACATGGAAAAAGCAACAAAAGTCCAACCTCGGGTTTGGAAGGAAACATAGTTGAAAAAAAACCAAACAAAAAAGGAGAAAGGCTGTGTATAGACAATCAGATACAAACTGGTTATCTAATGGAGAGAGTAGGAGAAACTAGGAAACCTACTCCCAAACTTGTAAAGAATAATTGTTATTCTAAAGAGTAAATGACTTCAATTTTAGATGAGAAACTAAAAAAAAAAAACAAAAGTCACTGTAGGAAGAAAAACAAAAAGTTACAGGTTGGGGAAGTAAAAAGAAAAGCCTTAAAAAAGTCTGAAAAATAATCCACCAGCTTTCTGGGCTGTCATGATCAGGAGGAACTGATGAATGAGAAAAGAGAAAATGCATACAAGAAAGTGGAAGTGCTTAGAACTTCTCTTGTTGAGCTCTACATAACAGCAAACACTCCCACCTGCCCAGTTTGAAGCAGGGAAGTCATCAGAAGAGAGTTGCCAGTTTAACTCTCGTAATACTCACTTTCAGTATAATTTCTTTCAATTCCCCACCACTACTTTAACATAAAGCCACATGTATTATCTTAAAGAAACCATCTGGGTCTTCTGTGTCATTATATTTTTTTAGCTTTATGTATTCTTCTAGCTGCTAATTCAGCAGATACGAATAATTTATGCTTTATTGTTCTATTTTCATAATATAATCTATTTTGCGTATTTTGATCTGTACAGAAAACAGCTGCAAAAGTTACATAATCACGTCTGGTGAAATACTGGTCTACTGAAACCAACATATGTTTCTCTGTTGATTACATTGGGGCTGAAGTTTAATTCCAGCTGCATTACTTTTGCTTCTGTCTCTGCTTAAATTTTCCACATCCCATGTTGAAACTTTGTCCTTGTCTTCCAGACCCTACTGATTCCCAACTCAGCTGCCATGCTGTATTGGTACTCCTAACACAGTCTTTGCTGTGTTTGGAGTACCAATACATTTTGCCAAAGACTAGGTGCTTTTTTCTGTGCTTTTTTAATGCCTAAGGAAGTAAAGAATAAATGAAAACAACTATTATCTACCAAAAATCACAGTTTAAAAAATATTCTTCTGTAAATAAATTAGAAAATGTGTTTTCTACCATAGTCCAATATGCAAACAAATTATATACCCATGGAAATTACTGCTCCAGAACATGACATGAGACTGTGGCAGTATGGAACAGTATCTCCTTTTATAATGTATGCAACCTTATCTGGAATATTTGGCTCTTTTATAAGTTATGAATAGTTACAAGCCCTTCCATATCACATAAACAACAAAGGCAGAGMAAACATAATTCAAAACCTATATGAGAGGAGGAAAAATAAGGTTGTCTCTCTAGGATATTTCCTTTCCTCTCCCTCTAAATTAGATTCTCTGTTAGAGAAAATGGGCAATGAAATGCAYTGATGGACCTGCACTGAAGTGAGCACAGGAAAGAACATTTAGCATGCTAAGAATTTTGGTGTTGGGAATGTAGTAGTCAGGGAAGAACAGAAATCAGGCGTTGGCTTTTTGTTTGGAAAAGCCAATAGGGAACAAGAAACACCAACAGCTACAGATACTGACAGCATCCGTTGGGTAATTAGTTTCTGCAGCTGCAGTATTGTAGGCATGAATGCTGCTGCCTTTTATAGCCATAGAGTAATTATTAAAAATTTTAAAATCTCCTGTGGCTKAGGTTTAATGTTGCCCATTAGACTTCCAGCCAGATAACTACCACCATCATATTTTACAATTTTGTCTATTGCCACTAGTAATTCCAGGTGTCTGAACTGAAAAATAAAGTGGTAATATTATATTGTTAATATTTAGTCCCTGCCATGTTCAGAGAAGTCTCTTTTATTTTTTTTTTTGCTTTCAGCTTTCAGACTATTAGGGTGGATTCAGAGTATTTTCACTAATTTTGACAGAAAAATTAGTTGAAATTAGGAAATTGTAAATATCACAAATATTTCCTCCTATTTCAGTATTTGATTTTATAAACTGTATAAAATACTAAGTCTGAAATCATGCTAATGTTAATCAATTAATCCAAGGTCATTGCAGCCCTGCTTATTATCAGTTGCTTAGGTTCAGTTTTTATGTGCATGTTGGCTGTCTAATAAAGGGGGAAAGTAGCTCTAATTCAGCCTTACTCTTTTGCCAAATCTTGAGGTCAAGCTAATTCAGTTCRATCTTTTTGTAGCTCCCTATTTCACCAGCCAAAAAAATCCTTTGTAATGGAATCTCCTGTACATAATGCACTTCTGAGGGTTTTTTTTTTAAAACATTGCAAATAGGTGAGACAGGTTTACRACACAAGAGTCTCCTTGAAGGAAATTCTCAACTATGTATGTAAAGCAGGATTATTTGAACTTTCTTTAAAGGTGTTTCCAAATGAGTACAATGAGGAGTGGCATCTGTCCCACCGTCTGTCTGCTTGTCCCTCCAGTTCTTCAGAAATATCTGAAAGTGGCACCTGACAGACACTATCTGTACTAACAAGAACATCAGTAAGATGTCACAAACAAAATGCTGGAGGCAATGTCATCATTAACACCTTCCTCCTCAATTTAGGCATGACTTTTTTTCCTAGAAGCACAATGTGTAAAATAGATTAGCAGTACTAGCCAGGCAGGGAAATACCATCAGTACCATCATTCACATAATTACTTCCACTGCATCACTTCTCAGACATCACAGGAAAAGCCTAAACTTTCAGTTTTCTAGCATGTGGCCTGTTTGCACAGAGCAAAATTGTGCCATAGTAGTGGAAAAGTTCTTTTATTCTTTAAAAATGGCTACAGATTTCCAAGGAAGGGTAAAAGTGTACTAGAAAACAGTGTTTGCCTCAGTGATCTTTTGCGAGTTGTTTATGCTCTCAGTCCACCATCCAGTGTTTCAGTGTTGCCAGTGATAGTTCAAGACAGAAAAAAGGATAAACACAGCAGCTAATGTTGAGAAACTAATTTTGTAATGATTTCTCTTGAAATTTTCCCAGATTTCACATCTGCCCTGGCACAACAGCCTACATTTCAGAAAGTGGGTCTCACTGGAGATGCAGTGAGAACAGCTACACTTACAGCGAGTAGGCTGCTCTTCTTCTCTCCGTTTGAAATATTGTGCCTGCTACACAGCAGGCACAATAATTTATCCTTAAAAAAAAATAAAAAATCCAGCTAGCCAGTGAGAACAGGAACAATGTACTTTATAAAAGCCACAGTTAGGTCACTTTCCAGTTCCAAACATTCCAGTTGCAATACCAAGAGCAGAGTAGAAACAGATCCCTATGACAGACAGAGCTTTAAAATAGTTAAGATGCTTTCTTTTGTTGTCTCAGTTCTGAAATATTTGTAGATGTTTCCCGTGTTTCTGTCCTTAGTTGTAATATGGAAGCGATAGTTAAGATCAAGACACAAAAAGTACAAACCCTGACACTGATGCTTTGGATAACTTTTCTGTATTACAAATGTCGGATTCAATTTTATAGAAACATAGAATGGCTTGGGTTGGAAGATCATCTAGTCTCTCCCCCCTGCCATGTGCAAGGACATCTTCCATTAGATCAGGTTTCTTAAAACCTCATCCAACCTGGCCTTGAACACTACCAGGGATGGGGCATCCACAACTTCTCTGGGAAATCTGTTCCAGTGCCTCACAGTAAAGAATTCCACCCTCACAGTAAATAATTTCTTCCTAATCTACATCTTCCCTCTTTCAGTTTAAAGCCATTCCCCTTGTCCTATCATTACCTGCCCTTATAAAAAGTCCCTGTCCAGCTTTCTCGTAGTCCCTTTAGGTACTGGAAGGTGCTACAAGGTCTCCCTGGAGCCTTCTCTTCTCCAGGCTGAACAACTCCAATTCTCTCAGGATATCTCCACAGGAGAAATGCTCCAGCCCTCTGATCATTTTTGTGGGCTCCTTTGGACTCACACAAACAGGTCCACATCCTTCTTGTGTTGGGTTCCCGGAGCTGGACACAGTCTTTCATGTGGAGTCTTTTCTTTCCCGTAGAATTTAATTTTTAGAACACCTCCATTACTTTTGCTCAGTATTTATAGTCATGTAATGTTAAAAAATAAATGCTAAAATAAGCAATTGCATGAGTTCATGAAAATCTTTATTCACAGTGTTTCCAGATAGTGGAGAGGCATCACAGCATATATGAAGGATTTCCCTCATTTCTGACAAAACAAAAGGCAATATTCTAGAGTGTTGGTGGTTTTTTTTTCAAAATGTCCAAGAATAAAAGGATACAAGCTATACAGACTGACTAGCTATTATTTTGACAGGTTATTAAATTAAACTACGTAAGTTTGAAAAGAGTGAAAAAGTTAGAGTTTCCAAGACTCTTGCAGTCAATTCTTCCCTCTCAAAACAATTCTGTCATCTCCTTGTGAGAAGAGAAAGATAAAGAAAATCTTGGAAAGAAAGAAAAAAAATGACRAAATTGTTTAAGAAACTTGCATTTTCTTCCACAACCCACAGAACATTTAAGGAAGTCCTTGTTTATTGCAGAAGGAATTTTTGTGTTTTGCGGAGGACCGTTTATTTTGTCTTACACGATGTAAGAAGTGGCCTCTCTTTTCTTTATATGGCTAAAGGGGATACCATCTCCATGGACAGCCTTTTCAGTCCTTTCTCTTCCCCTGACTCTTCCCAAAGTAATTCTTTGAATGAAAGCCCCACTTCAAAAGCTTAAAAGAGTTGCTAAGAAAACCCAACAAACACCAAATGCTGTGATGGGCCCTGTGAGGCCCCGTTTTTTGTCTCCTGGTTATTCATCTTATGTAGAAAATAATTTCTGTATTGGCAATGAGATTTCCTTTATTATGCACTCCCATTAAGGCACTGATTTGTGTGTTCCCCAAGGACCAGGATCATGACCAGAGACAATCATGGGCTCAGGTGTGCTGAAAAGGTTATTCAAAAGAGGCCAAGGACAACCACAGTCTCCTCATTCATGTACCTTTTGTCCCTGGTGAAGCTTCAGCATGCTCCTACAGTATGCAACATTGTTTTTTAATATGTTTGAGATCTTCCTCATGTCTGGTTCTGTGCTCTAAATGGCCCATAAGTCAGCAGTTGTAGGTTTCATTTTAAGATTTCCTTAAAATCTTACAGAAGACACTTGAATATCTATGTTACTATAAATGCACATAAACCCAGTTCTTGACAGGCAAAAGAGAAATAGAAAAATCAAAGACAAAAAACCAAGGGAAATAAAAGTTACCATTAGTTCAAAGACTAAGAAAGGAAAATATTCCACATCCCTTAACTCAGCTGAAGGAGAACTGACTGCTGATGATATAGACGGGGGGACCTTTTGGTTGTTTGTTAACAGCTGAAGATTGAATTATGGTAGTGAGGCACGTTTGTTAAAACAGTTGCACTTAGTTTAGAGGACTAACAGCAAAACTGGGTAGAACAGAAAGAGCTATTTGAATTGGTGACCTGTAAGGTGTGCACTGTTCCTGGTATGCCTTGTCACGGAAATGATCAGCTCGTATAAGAGCTGAGCCTTCTCCAATTAAAAGGCCTCTCCAAGTTACCAAATTTTGTGAAAATGTGCAAGTAATAACTAGCAGTGCTACTAGAGAACAGTCTCACCATCTGACTGAAACTTTGGCTTTCCAATTGCTGTATATCAAACAAATAGCCATTTTAAAAGATTTGAATTAATATTTAAATGGAAGAATGAACTGACACAGATTTCCATCATTTTTCCTTGACAATAAAWTTTTTTCCTTTAAATAAAAAAAATAGAGGAATATCCTCCTGTTTATGGAGGATAACAATTTCTGAGTCAGTTAATAGCAAGGAGAGTGACAAAGAAAGAATCTTAAGCATCTTAGAGGCAAGAGAGACAAAAAGAATTTTGTCTTTCCTTATCAGTTCATTAGTTAAAGCTTATCCTTAATTTTCCAATTCTTACTACTTATTAGATGAATCCAATTTGTAGAGCCACGCAGTTCATTCACCACTTAYCTAAAGTATTTCAGTGGCACACAGTAGGAGTTCTCTTAGAGGRTATTAAAAGGAAACTAATGAATAGACTCTCAGGAGAAGAGATCAATCTCACCTACCTTCAGTAGGTCTATCCTGTCTAAAAGTTAAGTACTTCATTTCACCCAATTGTCTATCCCTCCCGGAAAGTGAGATGTACCTCTAAAGGGCTCTGAGGTTGTTCCTACAAATGGGTATTTAAAAGTAGTGTGACAGGCCTCTGGAGAATGTCTCTCCCTTTTTCTGCTTAGGGTAGAAGGASCCCACATAATCAACCTAGACTAGTTTGAGATGATTAATCCTCCAAAGTATTTTGAAATGTAAATCAAGACTTTAAATCCAACAGACAGGATCTGCACTAGATGCATTTACTTAATAAATGTCTTTTTTTTTTTCATCATTTAGAGGCRCTGATGAGGCTGAATCCATTTATATGTATAAGTTGCTTTCAAATCCTGGAAGATGGTGTATAATAAGGTGACTACTTCATATTTTTCAATAACATGCTGAAAAGTTGAAACATAGTAATTTAAGAAGCAGGCAACAGCTTGGCTTTCTTTAAATGCAGTAATCATACTAATAAATTATATTAGCATTTATTAATAATAATATTTTCCTCTAATAAACCAGTTCATTCCAAGTTGACATTTCCATATTTTTATTTTAGTGTTGAAAAACTAATCCAATTTTCAGCTATAAATAAAACTGTTATGAGCTCTTCAGATTTTGAAAGATGTTGAAAAGTAGAGGATAAAGGAGAAGAGAAAGAAAATTATTAAGAAACTGAAAAGGCTGTTCTAAGGGCCCAGCAGAGTATCTGGACAAGCTTAAACATTTTGAGTATGAGGTACTCCAAAGCAGGACAATATGTTCAAGTGCATAAACTGGATTTGGACACTTTACAAGAGCGTAATGGGGTCCTAAGAGGAAAGCCAATGGATGTTTGAGAGCACAGCAGGAGTAGCACACTGAGCAGCCCCACAAGGCTGCAAGCCCTCCATCYACATTGTTTTCAATAGTAACCACTGAAGATTGGGTTAATTTGTTCCCAGGAGAGTAAAATGCTGAAAAAAACCATGGAAATGTCATGTTCTTCAAGTCTCCTCTGTAAGAGAAACTTTAAAATCCACCTTCACAGAGAAAGGGCAAAGACCCTAAATTACGTGGTATCAGGCAATGGCCATCCTTCTGTGGAAGTTGCCAAAACATCCCCAGTTTTCAGTCTAGAGCTGGTCCAACACCAAAACTCCAGTTGCCTTCAGATTGTTGCATCCAACTGCCATCTCTCTTTTACCTAACCTGATCGCTGTTGCCTTCCATGTATAGTTTACTTCTCCCAGTGTATCAGACATTTTAGAACCCCAAATCTCTGGGTTCTAAAATCTCTCCAGAAGGATTTTTTGAAAGGACAGAATTCTTCATGGCTTACATAGATTAATACTTGTACCACATGAAGGGGAAAGAAGAGGATTTTTTGAATACTCACAATTTATCGCTATCTACAAAATAACAATTTCATAATTATATGATTCCTTCCAAGCTACAAAATGTGAAAGTAACCTKCACTCCCAAAGTAGACAGGATCAGTGTACTTCCAGAATGGCTTGGCATTTTGTAGCAAATAGCTTACGCTGCATTTATCAAACTGAAAAGAACCTTTCCTCAGGGGTGCATAATCCTTTCTGCTCCTTGCCTTATAATAAACTAGATTTATCCCTAACCTTCTCTTCTGTATAAAATTTTGCAGACCTACTACATGTAAGTTTTAAACCAAATCTGCAAAGATACTGCCTTCCAATTTTCTCCAGAAAGCACTCAATGCTTTAAGGAAGTCGCTTCCTACATTTCCTTTTTGTACAGCTCCCAGGCACAGAAATCACACAATTAATCTCCATAAAAGTGAAAAAAATGGAAACTTCTAGTAGCCAATATTTTGTGAGTGTGTCTGTTTTAATAGTTGCAGTTACTCTTGCAAGTAGAGCGCCTGAATTCTGCACTTAATGCCAGTTACAGAACTATGTCATATATGAAAGTGCAAATCCAAATAATGCTCCATGTGTAAGCGTCAGCAATTTTCTCAGTGAACAGAGAGAGGGCAGTAGATAATGCTAAGCAATATCAATGACAGTTTGCTGAAGTCCAGAGAGGAATCTGACTTCAAAGAATGTGCTATAGAAGATGAAGACATGATAGGAAAAAAAATCTCAAACTCTCCTTTAAGAATAGCATGAAAATAAATTATTCAATAATTCACTACTTTCCTTCACTAACTTTTCATCACTTATAGCTAAAAACCTCCAAAATGAAATTTGCAGAATGAATAAGGAAAACAATATTATTTTTTTCAATGAGACGCAGCTCTTTTCATTTATATAATTTGAAAGCAAACAGGGCTGACAAACTTAGGTTGTCCAATAGTCAAACATCAGCTCTACCGTATTCAGAAATAGCCAGAAATATCTGTGAAACCAAATCAAACAAAATTCATGGTTTCTCTGAACAGCATCCAGTCTCATCTGCATAGGGATAAATACAGATATGAATCTGGCAGAAGGGCTGCTCTCTTGTGGTAAAAAGTCACATTTTCCTAAGATAATAAGGCTACCACCAATATTTGTCCTCAGGGAAAAGTTGCCTTGGAAGAATAAATGTTAAGAAAATTAATTACACCAAGATAATTGAATTATTCTTGCAAAGATACAAGTTTCAAGAACAGTTCAGAGAAAAGTTCTCATGCATACATGAAAAGAAAGATACGATGTAGGGTTATGTTTAGTCTGTTGAACCCAGCTCATGGGTATGAAATTGAAATGCAATAGCTATGAAATTGCTTGAGATTCAGTGGCATATATGGTCAGAGCAACAACGTATTTGATTTCTCTACCACACTGGAGTCTAGGCTCGGGACGAAACCAGAAATAAATGTGGTGGCTTCCTACTATGATTTATTTAAAAAGATCAAAATCTTAACAATTTTCCAAATAAAACAACAACAAAAAGAATTCTTGGTTAATAACAGGGCACATATCATACACTCCAGTCTGATGTGTACCAGACTCTCCAGTTTGCCAGCTTTTCCCAGCAACAGCATCTGTGTTCATCTCGCTGCTCTTGGTAAAAAGGCACAAATTGATGTAGCACCCCTATGAATACTAAATCCTTGATGAAATTCATTAATAAAATAGGAAAGTTACACATTGAGCCTTATATATTTCCTCTTTCTTGACTGTCAGTAGTGAAGCAAAACCAAAAGAGGAGTTCCTCCTGAGGAAGATGGACTGGAGCTTTTCTATGATTATAGTCAGGATGAGAATTTGACCTTACAGCTACATTAAAAAAAACCTCTGGAAAACCCACCCTCTGTTGCCTGTCATCAAACTTAACTTTGCACAAAATAAACAACACAGTCTCTTTCTGTGTGGATGCAAACAGGATGATCACTGCCTAACTGCAAAATACAATACCTGTTTTTAACAGAAAACTTTTGTTGTACCAGCAGGAATTTTGAACTAAAGGARAAGCAACTCTGACAGCAAATATCAACTGATATGTCCCTTATCTCCATATAAATAATGGTGTAATTCCTTTTGGATGACAAACGACTCGATGCGTACACCAGCCGTAAAGAGTTGCCAGCAGACTTGTGTTCTCAGATCCACAAATACAAAGTGATGCAAAATGCCATCCTCACATAATCAGGTATATTTTGAAGCTACCACAGCATCTTTATATAATCAACACCGGCAAAGATGACATTTATTTAAATTACTTTCTAAATGGCTATTGCAATAAGTAACTGCTGAATTAAATTTCAGAGAAATTATGGCTTTAATTTACAGCACTTGGGAGAACTTTTCCTATCAATTTTCTCAATGCATGTATAAACATGAAAAAAACCCACCTTCTGAAATTCTATGTGAAATGTTTTATACATCCTAGAGAAATTAACCATTTCCAAAGAACATTTGTCAGACAGATATGAAATAATCCAGCTTTTTAGTGACTAATTATCACACAAATTGAAGATTTTAGATCTCATGAAAATGGTGACTTTTAGAATACAGAAAAAAGAAAGAAGGGATAATTATGTACCACTAAGGCTACYGTGTCATCAGTTCTTGCAGTATAATTAGGAAGATGTTACATTATTGTATAGAAAAATAAGAGCTGACAGGCAGTGAGGCTGCACAATTAGGACAACACATCAGTGTTGATGTCAGACGAAAGGCCAAAGAACAAATAATTTCCTYTCCCAGAAAGATGCACTTCCACAGTGCTGTTCATGATATGAAATAGGATTTATTTGCAATGAGAGACACCATATTCAAGTGCCATTGCCAGGGCTATGACTTTTAATACCACTGKGAGCACCTAAGAACATTGTGAGGGAGAAACATACCAAATGTTTCACAAAAAGAGCCATGTAAGGAGGGGAATGCAAAGTTCTTTTTGAACACCCCAAGCTGATTCTTAGTTTCTAGCTACCCAAACCTTAATCAGTCATTACATGACTAAATAACTCCTTGTTTTTAGGAGTTACTCTCAAACACCGAAAACATTCTGGAACACTGAAAATTTTGGTTGACAGCTGAAGAAGGTGTGGTTCTAAGTCATTCAGATTCTCTCTTGTGATTTTGATGTCTCCTAAATAAAAGAAGCAGCCAAAACTTAACTAAAAAAGAATAAAATTTTCCAAACTAACTTTCTGAATCATGGGCAACTACACACTAGATTTTTAGTTCAGAAAGGTCCACATGATTGTCTTTCAACCAAGTTCTGTATCTATCACAAAACCTTTCCCAGAGCTTTGTAGAAAATGTAAGACCTGGAGTACAAAAGACCAAAACTGAAAAAATATAATTTAGTTACTCTGAGTTCATCGTGGCATCACTGATGTGATTGAACATATAGATCTATTTCAAGAAATTGCCTTGTATCCAGATTCCTTCATCTTGTGCTTTCATGGAGGATTTCTCAAATCAAAATTTGGAGATCTAATGCCTTACATGCTCCATTCCTCTAGAGCACATGGGGTTTTTTGTGGATTTGTTGGTTATTTTTCACAGACTGTGTTATCAGAGCATCTTTCATTGTGTACTAGATGACACGGCCAACATTTTTTCCAATACAGTTTGCACATTTTTCCTTTCTTACACTTCTTTGGGGAAAACTGTTTGACTCGGGGTTCATACTGGCAAAGGAAGGATCAAAGCTATGTCCCTGTCATGCTTCCCATCTCTGAAACAGAGATGAAGAATTATAAAGCCAAGAGCCATCTATTTTATTTTATTGTATACATTATGATCTTCCAGCTGGGCTCCTGGCAGTCTCACAGAGTAAACCTCAGCTGGGAGAGATTTGGAGCATCTGTGCCTTATCTCATTTATGTGTATTTATACCTGCCAAATGGTCCTGATGTCTCTGACCCCTCCTGAAATACAACCCTTTGCTTGCCACAATGGAAAGATTATTTTCACTTCCCTCTTGTAGCCACTCAGACGTACTGATGTGGTAGCCGAAATCTGAAACTTTTTCGCTATCCCATTCAGACAACTGTGGATCTCAGCACTGTTTTCTTTTGGAAACAGCATGAAACCATTCCAGCTCCCTTTTATAGGAACTGAATCAACCAGTTTGGGAGTATTACAAAGGCTTGTCTCCCTGCCCTTCCTGCAAATCCTACAGTTTTCTCTGTGTRCACAATAAAAGATGGAATAACATACAAACATCACTAAGGTTTGAGGATAAGTGTGCAAAAGCGTATTTCTCTGTAATTGAGAAAGCTAAAGCTGTTTTAAAAGCACAGCTGCGAGGGAAAGTGAGGAGGAAGGAGAAAAATAGTGGTGAAGAGGAAGAACAGCAATGTCTACTTCTAGTCCCCTCACTTGTGTTCTGACTCTTCATAGTAACAGAATCAAATTAGAAGTGGAGAGAAAAAAATGAGAAATAATACTGGGCCAAAGGAAGATGAATCAAGGTGGTGGAAGGCTGATGAGATAGGACAGAAAGAGGGCTTGAGCTGAAGAAAAGGTCATTAGGAAGCATTAGAAGATAGCAGTAGCAGAGAAGCACACAAAAACAGACAAAGGAGAAGACAAAATTGACAAAAACAGAGAAAGGTGAGCAGGGGAGAGATACCACTATGGATAATTCTGGGAAAGCAGGCCCAATCATACAAAATTCCCTTACTTCCCATGCTCACTGATTTAAAAAGTCTACCTTGAGATTATGCTGACCTTCATAACYGTACATCCTGCCAAGTACAGAATCACTTTTCCATGTTCTCTGATACTTGCTYGCCTCTTCACAAAATTACATTACTGAGATGAGCCATTAGCAAAAAGGTATTCAAAATTAATTTGTGAGCACATTAACTTCTCCTCKGTTCCATCTCTTCATTAACTCTTTGTGCTGCAGACTCTTCCGTGGTGTTTTGTGCACACCTTTATTTGTCCACACTCAAAAAAGTTTTTACATACAGGACACTTTCTAATAGTTTTGGAAACAAGATGGAAGTATAATCATTAGCAGACTCATACAAATTTAAGCTTTTAATACTACCTTCTTTGACTTATTGCCTTACATTGTAAAATTGTATTTAATTTTCTTTCTTCCAGATCTTCAACAGCCGAGGAGCATGTAATAAAATGTAAAACCCTCCCAAAGTAGCTTTCTTGCTGAGTCCATGTAATGTAATTTGTCTCTGTAACATTTCATGTGTTCACTAATGATCTAGAAGAGAGAGTTTGTTACCAGCAATAAAGTTCAGGTAAGGTGTCAAGCTAGAAGATGTTTCAAATAGCAGCATAGGAAATGGATTTATGTGCAGCTGGAGAGCTGGGAATAGTTTAGAAGGATGCTRTGTAAGGGAGAGAAGGTGAGAAGGGAAGAAAAGGTCCTAAGAGGGAGATTGGGACTGTCAGTCTTGGTCTTGATAGAATTGCAACACTGAAAGAAGAAGAAGACAGAGATGCCAAGGGAATGCAAATCAGGTAGAGGATATGGCTCCTGCGTGGTGGACTAGGACTGACAAGTGACATCCTTCCTGTGCTAGGGTAAGAGTGAAAAACAGATAGGAAGAAAGGGAGGGGAATTTAAAAAGTGCAGTAGAATTACCACAAAGAGATGGGAAAGAAATTGAGGAGTAAGTATCTCAGCCAAAAGATCTCAGCCAAAAGGACAGAAAAGGAAAACTAAGAAAACTCAGGTTCTTAAGATAGCTAATTTAACACATACACAAAAAAAAAAAAAAAAAAAAAGAGGACAAAGCACTGTGTAGAGAATACATTGTCAAAGACTGAGATGGACTGAAGACTTAAGGTTTTGTTATTGGACTTCACTCCTTGTGTAATTTTCATGATTCCACTTGCAATTTATGTAAAAAAAAAAAAAAGAAAAAAAGGAAAAAAAACCTCTTGCATGTAGAAATACAATTTGCGTGTTAAAATTGGTATTTCATCTGTATGAACTGAAAACTGAGTATTTCATCTGTATGAACATAAACACACGTTGAGGAGGGCTTTTGTGGTCTACATATTTGCCCATGAAAACCTGAGGGCTTAAATACGGAGGTCAAGTTGACAACTATCTATAAATTGAATTACTTGGATTTTTCCACTGTAATCTGAAATTTCATTTATTTTTTATTATGTGACTCTGTGGCCAAAAATCACATTGCTTACAAAGAACCAAAGATGGCAGAAGGGCACATCAGATGATAGTTTAAAGCATATGGAAACCAAAGTCACTCAGGGTAAAGACAGAAAGAACACTGAGATTTTCTTGGCCACAAATAGCTGCTTTAAACCTCACAAAAAAGTATCTGAAGGAAACAAATCATTACCCGTAGATGAAAACCACAATTATTTTAATTTCTTCTGGCAATATTGCATCTTCAAAGGTAACATCGTAATAATAATAATAACAACAACAGCAATAATAATTTTGCTAGAAATTATATTGGAAATTCTGTATCTCTATTGTAGGGCTCAGTGCAGACTAACAAAACGAATCAATAAAAAAAGGAGGCTGTAAATGCATTGTGCTCCACAAGGAATTAGCAGAAGCACAGTGTAATTTGTGGCTGCCACAATAACAATTGTTTCAGAGACCCAGTTCTTGTTTCTTATTCAGAGAACAGAGATGAATTGGATCCAAGGGAAATAAGATTCTCTCTTAAACTAAGAGTTTCGAAAGTAATAAACCACAGTTTCAAACAAAATAATATCTTTATTGTATATTTTGAGGTCTAGTACTAGGCTTGTTCTACTTTTTCCAATCTAGGCTGCGTAACTTAATGCACGGGTGGTTCAAAGCTTTGCTTTTAGGCTGTCATCAACTACAGATGCACCTCATTCACCTCCGGGCACATTTACACAGAACATATTTGTATGCTCATATGCATAACTCAGTAAGTAGTGCCTCACATATAGCTGACTTAGAGACTAAAGGTTTTTGTTCGTCTGTTTACTTTTTTAGCTGAAATACACATACATTTAAAATTTTAGATAGAAAGATCTTCACTTTGAATAGTATCCCATATAAGCCTGGCCTAGGGCTTCATAGRAAACATCCTTATCACAGAAAGCTGGTTCCCAGGAACATATTTRATTTAGCAAAACCCTATCTGTTGTATATGAAATTGTTATTGATTAAGAACATCACAGTGACTGTCAGAAGAGGGGTTTGGTACTGCTGGAGCGAGTAGTCCTACAGCACACAACATTGAAATAGGATGCCAAGAAATTCCATCACCTTCCTCCTTATCACGTATAGGTCAGACCCCAGGAGAATGCAAGAATTCATTTCTGTTTCTGTCCTAATGAAGTACAAAGACACTCTACCAGCCTTTTTCCATGGACAATTTTATCCTGTTGCTACAAAATAACAGTATGGAAGCTTAGCATGGATGTCAAAGAAAGGAGTAGAAGTATAATGAGTAGAAGTACCTTTAAAAAAAAAAGAATCAGAATAATAAATGGTGTAAATGAACTGAATTTTTAGTAGCAGATGAAATCCAATCCTCCCAAAGTTTTTCACTTTTAATGACAAAATTCATGACTCAAAGTCAATTACAATGACTTGAAAAGAGTCGAGTTGAAGCAGGACCAGACATGGTAGCATATTTTGAAATGACTCAAAACGGCTAGTGTAGAAAGGAAAAGGCACCTATGATAGACTGGAGGGAATTCCCAAAGAAATAGGGAGGCTCTCACACAGAGCACTGGTCAGTCGCTTACGTTCAGTACAGACCACCCATGCTCAGAAGCTGGAGCAGAGGCAAAGATTTATGAGACTGCTCAGGGAAGACTGGAAGTACAGAGTGAGAGTAGCAGACTGGCATGTTTAGGCCAAGCAATAAGAAAGCTCAAGGGTTTGTGCACTGATCAGGGGAAAAGAAGGAGTGGAAAATGCTGGTGTCAGGAGCAGGGGGAGGGGAGGTCAAACCCATCCCCACTCCTGATACCAGCCAGTTTTGTGTGGCCCTTTGATTAGTATTATTTGGGATCAGAAGCCAAAATCTAGGATCTAGAGAAGATGTGCAGGAAGCTCTCTGGAATACTTTCAAGCTTAAGGTGCTCAGTGCCTCTGAAAATCAGATCAATTCCTCTGTACCTTACTCCAACAGCCCAACTATACAACATTAACTCTCCGCATGAATAAAASGAAGCTATTGCTACCTAACACAGCTTTGAAGATCCACACATTACACACATCTCAAGTTGTGAAGATTATAAAATCAGTGAAAAGAACCACCTTAATATTCTTTATTTACAATTACTCAATTCTACATTACAAATAATGATTTTATTGATCTATATATTTTCAATTAAAAAAAAAAAAAAAGAACTTGTTCCRGATTTATGGATCTACTGAAGGCAAAGGGCTCCAGAAGCAAATATACAGAAACCTTCTTGATTTTCATTATGGAAGAAAGACTTGTGACATTTCAAATAAAATTAAAATATATCACTCAGCAGACTTACAGAATATGCAACTGCAGCTTCCCCAGAAACAAGGAGASAATGAAACAAGTTACGTAAAAGTAAAGCACCTGGTGTTTTAATTTGAAATGTCAAAATTATATGATCTAGAAGGAAGAGCTAGGAAAGGATCCATAAATCAGAAAGTATTATTGTTTTGTCCTTTCATGACACTGCTTTTCTCATTTCATTAAAGTACTCAGAATCCTAAGACTTGCTCTCTGTGTTTCACCTAATAATATGTGATACTGTCATGGATTCATTTTCGATCTATGTTTCGTTTAGAAGGGCACTACTCATTTTTGACTGAAAATCTCTGAGGACAGAATCTTTGTGAAATCATCTGTCTGACATGCTTAACCTATACAGGAATGAAAAGCACCTCTTAAATTACTTCAAAATCTATATAGATTTCCCCCCTATACTCTGCTTTATTAGCTTGAAAAAGGGAGCTGAAGGCAACTCTGACTTCCCACAGTGCAGCTGCTAGCAAATATAATCCACTGGCCCAATAGCTAAATATCCAGCTCAGCAGGATTTAAGGTAGCTCTATCCATCATGGCACATATCCTTCCATACAACTGTACCAACAAAATGGATGCAGAACAATAATTATTCTAAGCAGCCAAATGAAAGAAGACAGTGAAAGCATAATATAAACTCTCTGGACACTCCAGCACTTCTTGGAAATGTTTCTCTTTCTCACTCTGCTTCAAGTTAATTTATTTGCTATTCTTGCAATATTTATTTCTAGTAGAGACATTAGGGTGAACATGGTGTTGCAGAGCACACTAAGACTTTCTCATCTGAACAGAGATTACAATAAAGAAAACAGGATTAATCAGGAGTGACAGCAAACTAAATGAATACAAACAGGCAGATCTTGATCTCTGGTCCAACAGTTGGATGCCTAATGCATTTTTTTTAATTTTTTTTTTTTTTGTCCAGAAGATGAGCTAGGAAAAAACCCAACAAAMAAGTCAAGCCAACCTCACATTTTCCTACAGTTTCCTCACTTAAAGGAAGGTTTAAAGGGTTGCTTAAATTAATGCCGGAGTGAACTAGAGAACATAACCTTCTATTAAATCTGTTAAGTCTCAGAAATAGCAGGGTGAAACATTTACATTTTGTCCTGTGAAGGATACATTCTACAGAAAACATTCAGAGTTTTTACGTAAACAAGTTTCACAGCCCCTGTGAAGGACCTGGAGATTTATTTAGAGGTGTAGGAAAGCAACTCCTAAAGCTATGATCTGAGGTCACCCATGGCCTTTGCGTTCATATGCTATACTGAAAGGCAATTTAATAAACTAGCTCTGCATGCTTTGAAGGATTTTATTTAAAAGGAAAGCAAGCAAATATGCATGTTAACATGTATATAATTGGCACATTTACGGTAATATAACTGTTCATTAAAACGGAGCAACATAATGATCAGTCTGCAAGCTGGGGCTCAGAGAGTCTCAGTGTATCTTCCAGTTTCATGAACACTGCCATTATAGCAATATTTTCAGTTCTCAAGTTAGCTGTTTTAAACCTGACTAGCTAACTGCTGCTGGGAACAGCAAAGAGTTCAAGATCTGTGAAAAGGCGCAGACAGTCAACATCAAATCTTGGCTCAGTTTAAGGATATGAAGATACTCAACACAATCTCCTTGTATTTCACTGCTCTCAGAAATTACTGGCTGCTTTACTAAYAAAAAATTACAATGACCAGTTCAGTGACTGACTGACTTACTGAGCAAGCACATGTATACATAAACAAATAAGAAATGACATCTAAGTATTATTAAAATATAGGAAAAAAATACTTGGCACTTTTTTTCGTTTTTGTTTCTTGAGTGATCTGTTTCATGAGCAGTATTTTCTCCATACAGATGGGACAGCCTTGAAGCCTTTCCTGAAGTTGCAAATGTGCTGCTTAATCCTATCAATTACTCAGTGTTTTCACCTCTTTTTCTTCCAGACAGCCTGTTTAGAGGGCTTATAACTTTGGAATTTGACACAGACACATGCAGAATGAGAACTACCTGCTTATCTATCTGCTCTGTCTGGTGAATTTTTTTTAAAAGCTCAGATCAACTTGTGAGTTTTGGAAAGGCAATGCTGAATTGTTCCTTTTATAACTGACGATCCTTAGGCTTGTTCATGTACAGAGTCTAAAGACCATGAGTCCATTCCAGGACTGTTTATTCTGAAAAGTTAAGGATATGCAGAAACACTTTGTCACATCGGGCTGGAATAATCATGGAGAGAAGCAATATGACAAAACCATCTTGTTTTCACAATGGCAGCTCAGATTCCATTTCRGAGGTATGCAAAGCAGGCTTTATGAGGAAAGTTTTCCTTTTAATCCTGAGATGGAGTAGTCATAGCAAAGGCAGAACTRATACAGGCATGAGAAGGACCAGAGACATTACAGGCCCATTGGCTGCGCCTTGTGCAGGAGAGATCATGCAGTTGTGCTTTCTCCCCTCTTCCCCCTCTCATTCATTGACAGAATCCTAGAACATGTCCCAGCATAACCAGTATGGTCCAGTAAATCTTTAATATTTTAAATGCACTYAAGAAAAATAATTTCTTTATAAAGTAATTAACACAATTCTACTAAACACAATCTTCTTTCTGACAAATACTTAAATGTTCTCTATACTGCTTTAAACTTTATCTTTTTTCCAAAAAAACCCAAAAAACAACACTGGAAGATGAGCAGAACAGCCATAATTTTCCCTAATGGCTTTTTACTTAAGAGAACTTTATATTTTATTGGAATAAATTATTTTACAACTTCTTTACTTACAGGTAATTTTGTATGAACTGTTTAACTGGAACTTTCTAGAAATAATTCAAATTAAGATAATTCAAACATCAGGCCTGGAAATGATCATCATAAATAGCTTTATAAAAATAAATGGAACTACAACTTCTATTTACGATAACTGTGAACAGCAGACAAAGTGCTGAAATGTAATCAGTTTTAGTGGGGCTAATCAGTTGCTCTCCCGAGCTGGATGAGAATGATCAACACCTTGGAACCAATCAACATTAACACATTGCCATGCTGCTACATAACTGGTATTTTGAGTCATAGAAAAAGCCTTAGCCAAATGTTAACTAACATGCATTAGACCCTTGCTGCCTTGAACTGACATTTCCCAGTCACACCCTATGGACAAACAGGAGCTTTTGCACACAATGCAATCTCTCAATGAAAGCACAGAGGCTTTTGATCAAATGCATCTAAGCATAAAAACTTTCACTGACTCAGCCAGAAAGATTCTACCTCTATGTGATCAAATGCAAATGTACTGTTGAATTTTGATCAGAAAGCCTAAGCATCGAGAAAATTGTGTGGGATAGCTTTGGGAGGGCACTGTTCCCCATTTTGTCCAGCAGACCATACAAAGATATCCCCTTCATATAGGGAAGCTGCTCATGACTGCATGGAAGAATATCTGTGCTGTAATGCATCATTAAATCAAATTAACCCAATCATCCACCTGCTAAGTGAACAAAATAAAGGAAAATCTCATTCTCAGCATGTTCCTTTGCTCACAGTCGGCAGGGAATAGATGCATCATGTGAACAGTTCCAAAATGTCACTAGTTAGCTCGCAGTTCTTTTATAGCCAAGCAACATACTTTGCTTCTAGTGTTTTARCACATTTACTATGGCCAAATACAAGTTCTTTGCCAAAATTAACTGTAGCAGAAAAACTGTACTTCCTTTGAATGCTCTTGTCTGTTTTTATGTGAAGTGGGATGGATTTAATTGTAAAAGAAACAAATAATTATATAAATAGGAACCACCAAACAAATAGCCTCAAGCAGAAGTATTTAATATTGAAAATGTCACTATGCTACTTTTTACTTTTAGTTTGCTTCTGTTGTGCCTCCACCCCATCTGAGCTTGGACTTCTATCTAAAACTACATTTTTCTTTATTTACCTCGTCTTCACAGTGACATGGTGCACCGGGAACTCCCAAAATTTGCTGGTTCAGAGTGGGGACTACATTGCTTTACTTTTACTTTACCAAAAAAGCATCATGAAAACAAAAGCACTACCCAAGCACAGTTTTTTCCCTGTTAGATCAGTTAGTGACTGAACATCAAGGGAATGTGTGTGACATTGCAACAGGCCCATTATTAGAATATAAACTACCACCTACAAAAATTGAATCCTAGTCCTACTTCAGTTTTACAAATTGAAGAATCACACTTTTAGCCCTGCAACAGCATTTTTTGTTAATGTGTTCTGACACCAGAYAGTTTTATTATTCATATAAACATAGTACCTTTCTTTCTTTGATAATTTATTTTATCAATAGTATACAGTTTTCCTATCTGATGGAAAAGTATTTTATTTTTATAAAAGCAAGGTCTTGCTTAAGAGGAATGTAAGCAAGAAAAATCATGACATAGTGTCATATAAGAAAATTTACAAGCCATTTTCCTATTAGCAATTATACTAAATTGAATCAAATTATATTGGGATTTACACAAATAAATGAACCTTTTTGCTTATGAAGCTAAAGTAGACAATTCTTTCAAAATACAAACTGGAAAAGTAAAAAGAAATCAGGAATGACTGCAGGTGATTTGACTTCCATTGCATTTGTCAGGTAAAGTACTGGGGATTAAAACATTTGAAAAGCTGTGGAAGATATGTATTTATTGATTTTATTACAGTAAAGAATGAAGAGAAAGGCTTTAGGCTGGATGATAATTTAGAAGAACTGAAGATCACAATGGAATATCAAATTGTTTCTTACAAGATGAAATGTTTCTTGTGATCCTATTATGAAGCTTTGGTTTTGGTTGCGTGGGTGTATGTACATATATCAATGAGGAGATTAACAAAAATGCAGCAAGAAAAATGGTAATTTAAAATTACATGCTAAGATTTCTATTTAAGATTACCTTTTTCTACATCCTGGTCATTCTATTTTATAACTGTTAGTGATGCAGTAAATTTTGAACTTAAAATGTGGGATGACATGACCATACAGAAAATCATGACATTCTACCGTTTATAAGTAATAAGGATATAATGGAAAACTATCCAGGAAGTATCCAATAAACAGAAAGTGAAGAAATTGTGAGCAATAAACATTTTATTGCTCAATTTCCTGAACAAACAAGAAACATTTGGCCTACATTTCAGATAGGAAAAACAATTAATAAAATTTATTATTCAAAATTTCAGTGTGAAAAATAATTAGTGCATCAACCTACTTCTTTCAGGAATACACTAATTTCTTTAAAAATTTCATACATTGTCAACAGTTAAAATCTTTGCACATACCTAGTATCTCCTAGGATGGAGGTAAAATTTACAGTGGAAAAGGTTTTCAGTGCTGTGGAAGTACAAACTCTGTTGACAAAGAAGCAAGGTCCTTTGGCCAAGGTGATCTGCTATTGCACAGGATAGCAGCACAAAAGGACAGATTGAAAAATAACACAAAATCATCATCCTTTCTGGCTTGACAGTCATCAGGAAATTAAAAACCCCACCTGAACAACACTACTCCCCACACACATGAAAACAGGCCAGAGAATAAGAAGCATCTGCTTTCAAAAGGAGCACACCAGCAGCATTTGATGCAATCAGGGCTGTCAAGGACATCATCTGTAGCTCTGACCCTGACCTTTTCAAGGAGAAGCAACACGTGGGGCCAGTGTTTCCAGAGTCTGTGGAAACCTCTTGCTTCAAGCCATGTTGCAATTCTTGTAAGCTGTGAATTCTCTCCTTTACCCTCGAGCTAGCCTGGCAGTCAGGACTGCAAGTTACCCTTTCACCCTCGGARGTGCTTCTAGGACTTGATCCAAAGGGAGAACCTGGTGTCACACATCAGTAAGTACAGACGCACGCTAGACTCCACGAGCTCTCCCTGATGTCAGCTGCTGACAAACACCAAGTATGTTTTTGTTTTTTGAAGAGGTTGTAAGGGTGTTTGGGAACAACCTTTACACGACTCGTATCACCCAGACTGAATCCCTACAGGCAATATTGTGCCTACATCAAACCTTTTCCTGCAAGAGCCAAAAGCTTTATCTGCTATTGCACACAGGTATCTAAGATAACACATGATGATTTCTGAAAATTAAAAACTTAAGGATTCCTCTATATAAAAACAAACCACCTTTCTTTTTTTGCCCTTAATAACCAAAGAAAGCTCATAAAATTTTACTGCTTTTCAGCAAAACACTGAAGCAAGGGATTTCCAGAGGAAAAAAGGGTTCTTTGAGGAACATGATTCCTTTGCAGCCTTCCCCACTAAGGACAACTTCTTCACCTATGTKATTGAAACCAGGATACTTGGGAGCTGCACTTGAATCTCAAGCAGACAGTGCTTATGAATGTCCACACACAGAACTTAAGGAAAGGTTTTCATGGCATACAATTACATAGAGAATAGAAACAAAAATCTTTTCACATGTCAGTCAAACTTGATTGGTAATCCCAAAAAAATAATTTAAAAAAAAAAATTACAGAACTACCATCAGATGTCTCAGGTTATTTTGAACCTACCTGCCCTTTACTCTCAGCCCCTGACCCTGAGATGTCTTATGATATTCGAAGCCCTCCCACAGCTAGATATGATATGCGCTTAAAATTGTTGAACTGAGGAAGAGCTTAAAAGTTTAAACTCAGGAGAAAAAACTAAAAACTCCAAAGTGAAAGACCCAAACTTGAATATGAGCTTGACCAAGCAGGATATCAGATGGCTTCACATTTGCAGCACTTACTTTCACATTTTCCACTAAATGTATTTTCCTCTCCGTGTTTCTCTCTCACACCCTCACTGTGTGTTTTTCATATCAAATAAGTGTCTAAACAGATAGGATTCAAACTATATGCATCACAATAACATGTAACACACAGAGAATTATCCTTTATAAAATTCATATTACTGTAAGTAAGGATGCTAATCAGCACAAGATGTAGGTTGATACAATATTTTAGTTGATAATTAGGACAGAAGCTGGCAGCTAGTGCCCAGTATGGGGCTGAGTAATGCTGAATAAAGCTGGATAATACTTAATGCTGACAGGCAAAGGACACAATGGGCCAGCAGTTCAGATGAAGCTGGGCTTGTGAATAGCCTCATATATGCCATCTCCTTCAAAAGGTCACTTTCAAGCTGGAGCTACTCCAAACCCAGCAAGGGTGTGCAGGTGGTATTTGGTGGCAGAAGACATACACACACCCCCACACACCCCTACACACCTGTCTATATCTGTGCAGCTGAACTCTGTTTTTGAAGGTAGAATGTAATGTCCTGGAATACATAGCATAGAAAGTTTTAATTAGTAAATGTTAGATTTCTAGCTCTGGACAAATAGAAATTGCTTTGTGATCCTGCTTCCTGAGGTATAACATAAACTGAGTTTTGGTTTTACAGCTTGCTGTATTGCGTTACAATCCTTCTGCTGCATTTGATGGAGCTGAGAAACCCAGCAGGAGGGGCAGGGGCAGGCATCACATGAAAAGACAAAAATATGTTACCAGACTAAGCTCCACATATCTCTACATGACAGGTATACCACAGGGAAGCAAAACACAGATCCTGTGTGATAAGCAAACATCTCATCTTATGTACAGATGCATAGATATATAGATGCATACAAGTTACTAGGTTGTGATGCTTTTGTTTTCTCAGTGGTCAAGAGCAAGTTAGGAAATCCCTGTGTAAAACATGCCTCAGCAGCAAATAAACCATAGGCCTCTAGTTCTAATAAATACAGATCACAGAAATTTTCTGCTCTGCTCCAAGGATTTTCTATGTCCTTTCACTCCAAGTTTCACAATCAACTCAGCTGCAAGATGGATGGCATAAAGGAAGATTTCAGAAGGGATGCTGAGCTGCCCAAACATCTGCTTGAGTCTCAGAAAATATGTTGAAAATATCTTCAACATTGAAGATCAAAAATTTTGTCTTTGGGATGCCTCATTCCATTAAAAATGAAAACTCATAGAATCACTGTGAAAACAGCAGTGCAACAATATTTCATACAACCTTCTGAAAAATACAGTCGTAGAATCAAAGAATCATAGAATCATAGAAAGGCTTGGGTTGGAAGGGACTTTAAAGTTCATCTATTTCCAACCCACCTGCCAAGGGCAGGGAGGTCCCCCACTACACCAGGGTGCTCAGGGCGCCATCCAACCTGGCCTTGAACACCTCCAGGGATGATCAGACAAAGCTGTCTGATCATATCAGTAAAAACGCTGGCAATCGTAGTGGATTGTATATACAAATGGCTGAAAAGGAGACAATTTTTAAATTTTCATTTTATTAATGGTTTTCTGCTATGAATAATTTTGACTTTCTGGAACAATCTTTAAAAGAAAAGTGGAACCTCTTTTATCATGCAAATGTCAATGTAAAAATGTGAATCAAAATTAAACTACAGGTTACACAAAGAAGAAAGAAACGTATCAAAGTTGCTCTGAAAAGCTCACTTCTCCCTAGGGAAATTAAACTTGCAAATGTATTCCTTTTCTTTTCAAACATTTGTCCTTTTTTTTTTCCTTTTTTTTTTTTTCCCTTTTGCAGGTGCTGGTGGGAAATCAGGGAAGGTATTCAAATGTAGATTAATTTAAAAATATACATCTGATTGGATACTGTATTTGCTGTTAGCTTTTACTGACTGCAATTCAAAGGCTCAATTAAGACAATAAGAAGAGACTAAGATGAGGCTCTTCTTTTCTTTCCATGGAGAGCAAAGATTGTTATTTTAAAAGAAAGGTCTTGTACAGCCAATTCCATATGTGTAGCTGAGAGACAGAAATCTTTATTTTTAAACACTCTTCCCTAAGTGATGAACAAACACACACACATGCAGACATACATACACACACACACACACACACACACACAGAGAGAAATAATCATCAACATGCTGCAGACACACACTCAACATCCAATATTTAAATCCATATATTCTGCAAGCCCGACACATTAAAATTCTGGCACCAAGCGATTACAAACATTGGTGAGTATCCAAAAGGATGACTTGCTTTCTTCACCAATGATATCTGATACTTGCAGTATGGGAGAGAGGAGGTGACAATCCTTTAAAGAAAAAATGCCTGACGGAAGAACACACGAAGCAATACAGAGAAGGCACATTTTCCCCTTTCATGTACTTTTGCTGTGGTCACTGTGTCGGGTCTGTGTTGGGAATGCCGTGTGTATGTGCAAGTTCTTTAGTTTTTCAACAGTATCCAGGGACAGCAGCAATTTGCTGGAGGTCTGGAAGAGCAACCCTCAGACAAATTGAGTGTATTGAGCCTATGTGGTGACCACATCTGGAACACTTCTCTCCCAAAACATCCCAAGGCTTCTAGTACTCGATCTGGTGAGTTACTCAGTACAGCACTGGTGCCCTCAGCATGCTGTCAGAGACGGAGCTGCTGCAGTGGATTTACTCAAAGTGCTACCATCACCACAAGAGAGCACAGGATGATGGGGAAAAGTCAGGCTATTGACATCCACAGCATTTCCAATGTTAAAATCCCCAAAGACATTTTCTGTTTAAACAAGGAGTGAGAGCAACTCTGCACGTTCAACTGTAACAGCTTGTCCTTTCTCTGGTGCCTTTCAGCAACCACATCCACCTAAGAAATCCATCCAAAATCAAGCCTCTGGAAACCTACCAAGTCAGCCAGTCGTCGAGCCCCCAACTTTCCAGAAGTCTCAGAGCACAAGGAACGTACATTTGATATCTGTTCACTTGTTGTAGTGGAGCAGAACAGGATGGTACAGGAGCCCTGAGGGGTGGGGCTTAGCAGCATCCCACCTTGCATCCTATAGCAGAGGATATGCTGCCTTTACAGCAAAGCTCTTCCAGCTGGAGCCACTGTGCAGTGATTGATCTCTGTTCTGTGCCGGAGCTGCACAGCCCTGAGCACCCTTTCACTACTTCATCACAGCAACACAACTSTATTAAAAATTCACTTCCTAAGTCTCCCACATGCTGGTGAAAAACATAAGACAAGCTAATGTATTCAGAAGTCAGGTCTTCAGAGACTCCATGCTTTATCTCTAGGATTAAATATATTGAATTTAATTATTTTAGTTATATTTATATTAGTAGTTCTTACATTAGAACTCAATTAAACTGCTTTATTCTGAGAAAGGAATTATGAGAATGATGTATTTATAATTTTAATTCTGTTTTCATCAATATTTCTTACTGTGATGTGTTTGTTATTGTTCTCAAAATATTTGGTCTTGATGTTTTCTCAGCAGCGAGTTGTTTTTCTATTAGTGTCACTGTTTGTTTAAACAGTAACAAGATATGCTCCATGTGCTACTGAGGAGAAATGTCACTGCTCTCCATTCAGGCACAGTTGTTACTCTGCAGTTTTATTTTCTGCTATGGAATAACATCTGACTATGATATTTTCCAAATTATTTAGATTTTTTGGTCTTCAGTTCTGCAGCACATTTAAATTAAGAATAACTGGAGGAACATTGAAAAAATATGTTACTTGGATAAACAATTTTAAAATTTTTTTCATATAATTGCCATTATCACTACCAGGACTGCCACTCTTTCTTCCAGAAAGTCCATTGCTTATCATCTCCAATTCATCAAAAGCAATTCATGGAGGTTATATGTACAAAGGCATACTTTATGCAACCTATAAAAACATGAAAAAAAATATCAGTGTCACATGTCTTTAACAGTGGTGGTCATCTGTACTTCCTGACTGATCTGTTCTTCTTCTTCCATATTTGAACTTCTGACCTGCAAAATAGCTTCACTGCACAATGTGAGGTACCTGCATTAAGGGAGATAATACCCTCTTCTAAATTTTTTCTTATGTTCACAGATTTTATGACATATTCTTATACATCTCTATACAGGTAAATGTATATATGTTGCACAGGTAGATGCACATGGATATCTATCAGTATATACCTACATATATACATGTGTATGTATATGGGAGCCCAAATACGGTGCTATCGTGCACTGTAACCCAGTGCAATGGGAATGTACAATGCAACATTTGTAACCCAGATGCAATGAGAATGGTGTAAAAAAAATGTTGAAGCATTGTAGAAGACGGCAGTATTTGCTAGAAAAGTGAATAGTTACATGTAAAATGTTTTGCATGGAGTTTTATATTGTTTATCTGAGAGACTAAAACCAGGCTTGAGAATGAAAACAGAATTAAACTCACTGTCTCCTTTCTGTCTTTAAAGGTTTTACCAATTATTATTAGTTTCTTGTTTGTTACATAATTTATGGACTTCTGGCATTCCTTTAGAATACTCTAATTTACATCTGAATTCCTATCACTTGCCACTACTTTTACCTTAGCTATTATATTTCAATGTGACAGTTACTTATCCCAGATGAAAAAGATTCATAGAATYCTAGATTCTTCTTAGAAAACATCATAAATTAGCAACAAACACAGGTTTTATAACTTACTTTTCAGCTTTAAAATAAAAAAAAAGTATTACTGATCTTGTTAGGGAATGTAGTTAGTGCACCACCCCTATGGTGATGAATAACTTGTGTTTTAATAGGTAGTTTACATAAAAATTACATGGTGTCTGTGAACAGTTAAATTATTCTAGAAAGGAGACACTTAGAGTTACTTTAATGCATTGGTTTAATACACTTCAGCAGCACTCCTACAGCATGTTTTCAACTAGGGAGGAAAGACTGGGCAATTTTTAATTGCTCAAACCTAGTTTTAATGTAAACTGGCTGTGCTCAGCTGTACTTCATGACTCTAAGGTCTCTTACTCTGATGGAACAATAGCATGTGATAATTACCAATTCTGCCAGAGCACAAGCAGTGAAACAATATACTTGATAAAATTCAATGACCTCGAGGCTGCACTGTCTGTGCTCTCACATATAAAACTGTAAATGACAGGAGGAATAGGAGCTCATCTCGAAAAAGAAAATGACTGCTGCCAACAACTTGCCTTAGCAAGAGGTATGGCTCAACTGGCAATGCTCAGAAGGCGTGTTGGTTTGCAAACCTAGACAGAGAAAAGCAGTGTTAAGCATCCTCAAAGAAACTACTGTCCTGATCTAGGGTGGAAATATTTATGGCATCAATGACAAGTACAATCTTTATAATATAATCATATAAACCATTTGGTGGTATGTCCTCAGCTAAAAAGTGTATAGCCCAGGAAGCCCTCTGATGTACTTCATGAGCAAGGAGATTAAAACAAAGAAAACTGAGTCCCACAGGAAGAGCAAGAGATGATGCTTGCTGCAATGCATTACTGGTCTTAGTGGTTGTTTGCCAGCAAAGGTTAGGGACCACTGCTTCAGCATATATGCTCCTCAGGCAAAACATATCTTATTTGTTTTCTGTATTTGGCACATTTCATTGCYGAGATCATTCATCAAGGTATTCAAGAATGTCCTGGATTTAACAGTAACTCAGGAGTCAGACAGGCATTTAAGTGTTTGGCTGAAAGGTGGTCTGTATGGAAGGCTCTGGGGAGACTTTATTGCAGCCTTTCAGTACTTTAAGGGGGCCTGTAAGAAAGACGGGGACAGACTTTTAAGCAGTGCCCATTGTGTTAGGACATTGGGTAATGGTTTTACACTGAAAGAGGGTAGATTTGGATTAGATATAAGGAAGAAGTTTTTTGCAATGAGGGTGGTGAAGAGACACTGACACAGGTTGYCCAGAGAGGTAGTGGATGCCCCATTCCTGGAAGTCTTCAAGGCCAGGCTGGATGGSGCCCTGAGCAACGCAATCCAGTGAATGGTATCCCTGCCCATGGCAGCAGGATTTGGAACTAGATGACCTTCCAACCCAATCCATCCTGTGATCTATGAATAAGGTGCTATTAATATTAGCACAAGACCTGCAGTTGGTGTGAAATCCATTTTAGAAGTGTAACAAGCACAATTGCTGCCAGGCTATTTTCTTTCAAATGTTGGAAGAGACAAAGCAGGCAATGAGTCTTTTCTTGGATGATTGCTTTAAGAAGCAAATGGTCATTTGGGTATTCCTGAGTTGTTTCTATCTTTTGTTTGTTTATTTTAATCTAAAACGTAGCAAGAGGAATCCTCTTGCTTTCCACAAGATGTTCACAGAACAGCAATATAGCATCAATTTATTGCACTAAAAGTCTTCACATTATTAAGGCATCCACTGTTTCTCACAAATGCAGCTCTGGGATGTGCTGTCTTGTATTGGTCAGAAAGATTTACAGCAGCCAGTCGGTTAAGCTTATTCCCATTTGAAACTACCAGAGAATACTCTTGCGAGSTTAAAGATGTGTAAAGTAATATCAAGAAAACAAGCATATGAACAACCACATATTACTATGAAGTACCACATATTACACAAACATGGCTTTATCTCCCCTTATGGCCTATAAACCCAGTAATTTTTTTCCCTTTAAGATCATAATGGTAATGAACACATCTTTCACTCATTTCCTCACTTTAAAGTTCTCAAAAGAAATGCCTGAAAGGGTGGCATTATTTTCTTCTCTAACGCCTTCAGCTATCTAGTTCCACATGATTCAAATTATCTTCCATAGACTGGGAACCCCCAAGGAGGCAGCAACAGATGAAGCATCATCATTTTACATAAAAAGCCCAAGTCTGCATCTTTTTTTAAATAACATTAATAATTTTATTTTTCAGCTTTCAAAATCACTATGCATAAAAAGAGGTGCTAATTGTAGGAAATACTAATATAACCAGGGAAGAGAAGGAGTCGTTGAGCAAAATAAAAAGACAATCTCATTATTTTGCAGTGACCTGGCTCAGCTTGATTTGTTTGGCTGATGGGTACTAATGAAGCTGTCARCTTACAGAGGGAAAATTGTCAGATAAAAACTCTTAAAGAAACTAATAAGAGATTCAGATCATTTGAGAGTCCAAACCAATCACAGCTTTCAATACTTTGCAAAATTAACTCAAAACCTCAATTTCTCTAGTTTTGATAATTTTAAACATGCAAAAATAGAATGCACCAATTCATCTGTAAATAAAGAAGCAGACAAAATTTTAATCAAGAGATTGGAAACTGGGAAAGAAGCAGAAATGTATGTACACATTGTACACTTTGCACAGCAACACAGTGGAACTACTCAGGAATTATCTCACAAAATCATTCAGATAAAAGCTATTACCTACAGAAATGTACTGATTTGGGTAACAAATCCAGCCTGCAAGGTTACACAATGGGTGACAAGATTGACCTAATCGGACGTCATCCCTTTCCTGGTTCCTCTGGCTGCCTGCAACAGGACCTGGCAGCAAGCAAAAGCACTGAGCATACTTAGCCACTGCACGAAGTCACGGAGCACCTCTGGTTTCACTCTTTCTGAGCCCCTTTAACAAGGTCGGAGTGCTGCTAGCAAGGAGAAAACAAGCATTTGGTGCATAATAAACAGTGCTGTTAATCAAGAGAGAGACTTTCCCTGGCCCTTGCCCGGATGTGCAGGGCTATGAACAAGCATATGAGGAGTTTTGTTCTTTTTTCGCACCTTTGGGCAAAGTCAGGCTTTGGAGAAAGGAATGACAGCTTCTTGTATCAGCCCCTGAAGTGCAAATTCCCCCAGAGGCACCCCGGAAATGAGAAGCAGTCTTTCCGCCTCAGTCCAGACTCACACTGGGGTACTGGGCAGCTGAAAGGAGCCTGCAGGCTGCTATCTCTTTTGGGTAGAACCTCTCATGACTAATGTGTACCAGCAAACACTGCCTTACACACAGTTTAGCTTTGAAATGGTTTGGAGACGCGTAACTAATCACCAGAACAGTCAGGATGTCGCCTCTTCCCCATCCCCTGAAAAAAATCAATAGAATAGAATTGTGCTCCGAGACTAATTCAGTCCCATTAAACACCAGTGCAAATATCCATGCTTTTCCCATTTAAAATGCAATTCCAAATTAATTCAAGCATCAACAATAATGCCTGGATACACGGTCCTCTGAGCAAGTACTTCTCATAGCATATCTGCTAATTTTGTTGTAACCTTTGTCCTAATAGTTCATCTAATCACCAGATAAGCAGAGAGGTGAGCCCATGAGAAATTATAAAATTAAACACTGAAACAATAAAAAATATGCAGATAATAAACTACTATATCTGTTGGTCATTAATGTTACAACTTTGTTGGTTTTATTCAAGGGCTCATCTAAGAAATGCTCAAGACAATTCTGACTGATTGGACAATCAGACTGCCTGCGTAACACATGGAAATGGAAGACAACCTAAATAAATGGTTGATGTTTGAATTTTCCAAACTGTACCTGAAAATTTGCACCCTTATACATTTTGCAAAGATACCACCTTGTTAATTGATGATTTCTATAAGAAGAACAGGAGCTCACAGACAACAACATTTTTTTTGGCAGAGTTACTAAGTGTGGCTTCAGTTTTGCAATGCAGAAGTGACAAGGTTAGGGGGTCTAGGTTGGTATTTTTTGGGCAGTTGGATTTTTTTGTGTGTCCAGAAATGTGGCTGTGGCTGGAGAGACCAGATTTCTAATTTGAATAATAATGAATTCTACCATCAGCAGTCTTTTCCCATTTTTTGACAAAGAAGACTGTAGTAAGTGATTATTTATCAGTCCCAAATAATAAATGCATCCAAAAAAGAATGACACAAACTTGTCATTTTTAAGTGAWTTGCAGAAGTAGGCAAGCTGCCAAAGAAATATTCATATGCACAAACATGCACATACATGTCTGCACAAAAAAAGCATTTAAGAAAAATTCTTCTAGCACACTAAAACTCAATCCTCTCTGTCATTGACACCTACTATTATTTATTCATAGTTTTTTAAGATGTAGATGAAAGGATTGCTTTTGCAGCATCCATCCTTAGGTGACTAAATTTACAGTCGCAAAATAGCGATAAAAATAAATCTCTGAGAAATGATGCTGTTTTAATTCATGTTGTTGTATCATACTGAGAAATCAGTCTCTATCTGAATATTAAGTTGCACTATGTAGGAGTCAAACATCCATTTCTCTGAGTGCAAGTTATACCTTCATGACAATTCCTTTGGACTTTTTTTTATTGTCATTATTAACTGCTGGAACTGTCTGATCTTTTTACCATAACTCAGAAGCTACAGTATCAAGTAAAACTTTCAAAATTTGATTGCCTAGAGCTACTGCCCTGTTTACAAATTTTCCAGTGTGTTAATTTTCCAGATAAAGGAAGATGTTGTCAGTCACTGTAAACTACATGGGACCTCATTACTGAGTACAGACATTCCAATTAATCTTAAATACATGCAGTGCCAAGAGAGTAATTAGCAACAATAAATTGCTGTGATTTTTTAAAATAACAATTGCTCCTACAAATCTCATTAACGCTTCATAAACCCCAAAATAGCAAAATGTATTATTTACTTGTGCTATTTTTAAAGACAGTAGTCCTTTCTGACTTTCACCAGTGAGCAACCTAATTTATAAAGTTAGTCATTCCAGCAAACTCCTCCATGGAAGTCTAAAGCACATGAATTTTGYAAAATCAAGCATAAAAACTTATTAAGTGAAAAAATTAAATTTGTTTATGCAGTCTTTACTTGGCCCCTTTGTGCATTTGCATTTTGATACAATCTTCAGATTTATGCAAACAATACTTTTTTTCCTCCCTTAAAAAATTATGTTCTTGATAATAAATATTTGCTCAATTATTCACTCCTTCCTTTCATACCTRTTATTTAGTGCCTAATCTTTACTGCAAACAAGTTGGATGTTGGTCAGGGTGACATGCTTTAAATTTGTCTCCACAAATTCCTTGGGGTATGAAGGGGTATTATCATCCCCATTTTACAGAAGCAAGAGCAGATTAAGAACAAGAAAAGATTAAGACAAATACTGTTTCCTGCTTTTGAAAGCATCAGCAAAAACATGCATTTTGTTTGTGCAGAACTTCTGCCACTCTGTCTAATCAGTAAATGAGARAAATGAGGAACATGCGACTAATGACTATTACAACGTTTGCATCAGGAACTGTCTCGTGCTGTGCCAGCAACAAAAGGATTAAGAAAGGCTATTCATCTATCTGGATATTGCTAATGGGCTATCCAGCAACAGGAAAAGGTTTGGGGTGAGATGGGAACATGGGCTTGCCACAGAGACAAATATTTCCCTGCAGGAGCCTGTACATTATGGACTGGCTGAGATATGAAAGAACAATCACAACTCCTCCAAGGAGTAATACCAGGGGGAGGTAAAGCTCTGTGTTCACCTGTATTCAGAACCATCTCTAGAGTTGCAGTTTGGGCCATAGAGCCTGGTGAAAAACACAGCAAARTGACAGTTCTTCGACTGATGGCACAAGCACAGGCACACAAACTTCTCTGGCCAGTGCCAAAGGTGATGACACCAGAAGGAAGCAGAACAAGCAGCTTCAGCAGCTTAGAGGAGTTGGGCAGCACTGCCTTGGTCACCACTGGGTCCCTTGATGGCCACAGTCAAATTCAATAATAAGATGTGGTTGAGGAGGCTTTTTTTTTTTCAAACGACAAATTGTAGTTGTAAGGACCAAGGCTTATGACCCGTTGCTTCACACTGTTTTGAGGGGAACACACAAGCAGCCTGCCATGCTCTGACTCAAAAGTGGCTCTTGGTATACAGGAAAGTGGCCTTACTTAAACTGGCATGCTGGGTTGTGAGAAGAAGGTCTGATACCATGGTTAAGCCAATCTTTCAGTTTTTTCTTTATAGAACCATTGCAGTAGCTGGGCACAAGAAGAGTTGGGTAATAGCTGGTGCCTTGAGGCAACAGACACTATTGCACATCATCCTGTATCATTTCCTCTCGTTCAGTCGCAGCTGATCTTGTAGCAGCTGGGCTCCTGCAATTTTGTGAAGTCTGGCCTAATGAGAGACTGAAGAACACATTTCACTCAATTGCTGAGAGACAAACCAACCCACAAACCAAGAAATTGATATGAAGCTTTAATCAAAAGAAATGAGAAAAAGCTTCACATAGATGTGCCTATACCACTGGGAGATGATTCTCCTATAATTTCAGATTGCTATAAGAGAAATTTTGCAGGCCTCAGCTAGCTTTTTTTTTCTTTTTTTTTTTTTTAATTCCTCTTGGGAGCATTTGAAGTCTAGGAAGAGAAAGCTTAAAATCACAGATGGACCCTTTCCTCCATGACAAATTTTGCACAACAGTTTCCAGGAAGTCCAGCTGGTACCAAAGGTATTTACAGAAGGCATTCTCTTAAACATAGCAATTAATATTGTTCCTTTACTCCAAATTTCTGAAAAGGACAAYGTGGAGACCCATAGAAGCACAACTTACAAAGTTTAATAATCAGAATGCAAGAAAGAGAAATTATGATATTAAATTAGTTATAGGATCATAAGATACTTCAGGTTGAAAGCAACATTAGGGGTTCTCTAATCCAACCTCCTGCTTCTAGCAGGGTCAGCTACAAGATCAGACCAAGTTGCTCAGGGTTTTATACTGTCGGATCTTGAAAAAATCTGTCAAAAGTTTAAAAGATTCTCACAGTCTTCTATCCATAGAACTTTGAAGTGGAACCCAGTATAGATCATTTAACAGAAAATCTTAACCTCCAACACAGGAGTGAATATTACGTTTGAGAGATGCCTTCCACATCTAAGATCTAAAAGAGATGGAGGGGTGGAAGGGAGAATTGACAGAATAATATTCAGAGAGCTTTCAGCTATGTCAGTTCCTCTTCTTCAACCCTCACTCCCCTCGAATAAAGGAAAACGTCTTTACACAGACTTAGGTTCCTACAGTGTTTGATTTGGTGACTTGTAGTAAAAAAGGTGTCAGAAACCAAGACATTTGCAGAAATTGTTCTGTAGGCACTAAATTTTTAATGCTTATAATAGCTCCGATTTCTATTGCATAAGGCTAAATTACATCCCCAGGAAGTCAGATTTCTTTAAGAAAAGTCGCTGAGTAAGCTTTGTGTTGTAGAATACAGGCTTCATTCATCTTTGCAGCTATAACATTAAGTGAAAAAGGCCTAATCCCAATGATAAAAATTCATCTGTAATACAGTAATGCCTAAGAGCACATTTGCTTCTGTGCTGGTTTGCACTAAGTAGCTCGATGAGAAACTGACGTTCAGGAAAACTGAAATGAGACTTTGTGCTACTTAATAATCACAAGATGAAATTGTTAAACACACAGAAGTATTTCTTAGGAGAGCTAATGCACCTATTTAGCAGAAGCTGAAGGACTTCTCATAATACATGCCTTTTCTTGGAATTTGCTACAAAACAAATCAGCCTTTGCACGCTATCTACTTTTGTTTAACTCTTGGTGGGGATATCAGTATGTAGTAAGTGAACTGAATTAATTCATATATTTTATGCACCCAGGGTTTGCACAGGGAGTGTTAAGATACAGTAACTAATATAAATTAAAATCTCAGTGTTGTTCAGGGATTTTCCAGGGCGGGTAAGCCCATAACACAAAGCTAGATTTGAAACCTGTGTGAGCATAACAGTTAATGATGCAACTTTATAACACTGTACTTAATACTGTCAAAAATCCTCAGATACTCAGCTAGAAGGATTATTTCTTGGCCCAAATATCCTCCTTCTTTTGTTCTGGAAGCTGATACAAAATACTAGCTACTGTCACTAAAATATTAATCTTATGCCACTATAAAGTCTTTTCCAGGGTGGTCTCAGCCTTGCAGGTAATCTCCTTGCAGGTCATTCCTTCTTGCTTGTAGCAAAGTCAAAATAAAGGTGTATTAGAAAAATGCTTTACTGTGTGATTAAGACTTTTTCTAGACTAACTTGAAAATTCCTCTGTTCTCTCTCCCTTAATTCCCTCTTTCTCTGATAGCATTTATTATTAATCGTGACTCATTTTTTAACACAGGGTTTATTGCCTTGTTTGAAGGCTGTTTGAAAGATACTACAGGGAAACRAAACAGCCATATGGTACATCTATTTTACTACCAAGAGGCACAGAAGAGTTGGACATCTGACCCTTTCATCTAGTCCCATGATAACCAGGTTTTGTTCTACGAGCACAAGAGTTCATGGAATGATAGTGACCGCAAGAATTATGGCTGCTGCTGTGCTCTCTCTGAAGTGCCTGTTTTCTCCATCCATCTCTTCCCTACACTTTGGCCATACTTTGTCATTCATTTCTTGACCACTCCTCAGACATGGTATGGCATCATCAAGGCCAGGCCCACTGTTGAAGAAGGCAGGTGGTAGGCAATGCTATTAAGTTTGCATTAGCATCCCAGTGTTGATGCAAAAAGGACAACTGACCCACACAGTTAGAACAGTGCTATTGCAGCATCCCTCTTTTAGAAAAGGGAAAGGGACTCCTCCCAGGAGCTGCCCAAGTATGAAAGATTATTTTGCCTTCATAAGGAGACAGAAGAGGTCTAGTCATACCTGTTCATTGAAAAAGCAAAACTATGTTTCACCAACTTCAACAGTTTTCTTTCTATCTTCTCATAGACTGTCTACTTTCTGGACTTTTAATTCATTACCCATAGTATCCATTCAGGAGTGATGTGGAAAATCTTTCTGCCTTCCCTTTTGGGTTTCTCCCCTGTTACAAATAAGGTACTAAATGCAATCAGCATGCTTATAGATCTATTTAGTGCTGAAATAATATATAAGAGCCAGCAAATAAGAAAGTGGTTGTTGAACCCAGCTTGAGAAAGGCATCTGCAAGGCATTTGACTGCTGGCACTTAATCTATAACACGAATGAAAGATGTGATCTCCTGCAATCTTCTTCTCTCTCTCCCATTCATAAGAGCTGAAAGATAATGCCCTCACACTCAGATCCCTCAGAGACAGATCTTACTGATGCAGTGATACACAAGAGTGTCTTCCTCTGACATATAGTGCAGGTATGCCACAGGATAATCCACTATTGCCAGCCCACTAAATGGATGCTCAATGTCCAGGGTGCTTGACATCCAATATATCTTTTTCAAAGCACACTAAAGCAAGCAGTCCACTGCAGCAGCAACTCTTTTCTTCAGAAATCTGGGTTTGTATCTGCTCCTAGGAGGAGGCCATCCCCCTTTGAAAGTTTTTGTATAGCATTTGTATCATGTAAAAACATGGAACACTTTAAAGTATCCCTTCTAAAGTTTTGTCTTGCTGCAGACAGCCCTTGTGACTGAGGCAGTACCATCTATTCACTAGCAGTTTAGACCATGAGCCCCTTTCTTCCGCATAATGGTTACTTGCTCTGACCATGGATGACAAAAAACAAGCAGAAAAATTATCACCATTTTCATTTAGTTTGTGAATCTAGACGGAGGAAAAAATCTCCAAAAAAACAAACTACTGAAACTTTGGGGGAATTGGGGTCAGTCACTTTTGCTGCTTGGTGATTGTCAGGAGATGAACCTTTTGTTGGAAAAAATAAACAATAGGAAAACTTAAAATTTTCTACGGTACCTATCTGTGTCCTTCCAGAGCGCAGAACAGGCTATTCTTGATGCTAAACCAAGCTTATCCAGCTGGCAGAAGAGGATGTACAATACAGCTCTCACCTACTTAATGCACCTCAGACCTCACCTGATGGGAGCAGTGCACGAGGGCTGCTTCTGCTTCCTATAAAGCAGCATTACATACCAGAAAATGTTATTAAAATCTTTACCATATCTTATTCTTTCATGAAGCTTAACAAATAGTTTTAACACATTAATGCTGTATTAGTATAGTGAAAGTATGTGTRTCTACATGGATGACATGTTGTACATATATTTTTAATATTTTTTTTTCCTAATGTCTGCATTGGGAATGGTGCCAGTTACCGCATTTGAAAAAGGACATTTTAAAATGCAGTTCATTAGTTTTCAACCAGTGTTAAAAATGGCTCCCTAATGGCTGGGCTCTGTTCCAGCAAATAATGATTTTCTGTACCTAGTCCCACTTCTATGAGCTGTCCCAGATGAATAGGGATGCTGTCAACAGAACTGAAATAAATTGATTGTTTACTACTTTAACTTTGTCTAGTAGTTCGGATAAATAAAAACTCAAAGATGTTGAAGATGACAAAACATAAAACTGAATTGTGTACAGAATCGTTCAAACACATTGTTCAAACAGCCCTGTTAAAATTACTTTATAGGGGTGCTCTGTACACTCTTGGAGAGTGAAAAATACCTGTTGTTAAGTAACTTCTTAGACTCAATATACAGAAATAAAGTCACACACACAGACAGAACCATCAGCCTTCTGGTAACAATTTGGAGTAGAAAAGAAAGAATTCTGAAATATCATCTTGATGTGAATGGCAACTGTAGTTTGTTTCTTCCTCCTATTCCCTTCATCTGACTACAGATCACAGTGTCACAGTGTCRCAGCAAGAATGGAGAACATGGTTCAACAAGGGATGTGTTCACCTCAGATCTCCAGATCAGAAAAGAGAATTAGAGACGCAAGGCTGGACTTTCCTGTGAGATGCTATAAARACACATCTGGGTCAAAACTATCAGATTTCAAGCAAAGATGCTGTTCCATTGAGAAATTTTTAGTTTTCCAGTCACTTATCTTGAAAATCATAAATTATCCCTGAARGTATTAGTATCTGCAGAGGTGCTTCTCACAGGCATACAAAGCTCTGCCCATCATAATAAATATTTCATTTTTTATAACATAATATGAGCTACCCTTACTGGAGCACTGAATTGCTGTATATATTACCTCAATTCAATGTGAAACAGTCATTTTGTAGCATAAATGCTGAAAAAATGATGATACAGTAGGAAAAACTATTCTTATATTCCACACTTACCCTTTCCTCAATGAGGTCAGAGATAGAGCTGTAACCCAGAATGTACTAGATGAAACAGTATAACTTTGAGCTATATCTGAAAACAGTGGTCCCAATCATATTTGTCCACAGGCAACAGTACTGACACAGAGTGAGCGATAGGCAACATCATCCTTCACTTCCTCTGAAAGTCCAGGTTTTAGTTTTATGTTTTTAATTTCCTATGCCCACAAGCAAAGCTGAAAAGTCTTGTACGCAGCACATTGTGTGTGACCCTAGGATAGAGAACAGTGTATTTAATATTTCCCCAACACACATCAAAAGATCACTTATTCCATGTCTCAACTTGCCAATTCCTCTTTGTTTTTCATTYCTCATCCCAAAAGTGATGAGCTATAATTTTCCATACTTCTCTTGTGAAAGAAGGCTAAGAATCAGGACAAAGAATTAACGTTATGTACGTGGTGCACTACATGCAAAGATATAGCTTGTAATTAACCGTTCTAACTCAGTATTGAAAGTACTGAAAAAAGTCCATTTTTCTTGGTGTTTTGTTTACAGTTATCTCTGAATACATAAAAAAAGTGTTTTCCTTTGCAGCAATGTAACACTTAAATAGTCCTATAAAATGATATATTTACCCTGGCTCAGCTGTAACCTTATCAGATCTATCTCCAGACACTTGGTGCAGTTAAATTTAAGAACAAATGACACACAACAATTACAGGCACTTTTCACATGGTTGTGACCAATTGTTTATCTAAAAGTGGATTCAGCCCTCTGTTTTTTTCTTTTTTTTTTAAGATGCTCTGTTAGTTCTTCTCCGGAAATAAAAATCTCAGTCTCAGAGAAATAGTTCAAAACCACCCTAGCTCTTTTCCTGTGCTGGGTGAGATGGTGTCTGAAATTATAAAGCAGATGCCCTGGTTAAGAGTCTCTGTGCAGTCACAATGCTGTAGTGAGAGAAAGAGGAAAAAAAGAGACAAGATAATTAAGGGGGTTTCTTAATATCATAAAAAATACTTAAGAGAAGTCCATCATGTTATCCACCAAATCCAAAATTCACAGCTGCAAATGATTATGTGG
This sequence comes from Amblyornis subalaris, assembly GCA_018881555.1. Taxonomy (NCBI): domain Eukaryota; kingdom Metazoa; phylum Chordata; class Aves; order Passeriformes; family Ptilonorhynchidae; genus Amblyornis; species Amblyornis subalaris. The sequence continues at coordinate 1,387,761 of JACAXG010000001.1, forward strand.
TACATGGATCGTAACATCCATGCATTTTGTGATATTTCAAAATAACAGTGGATCACACAATCACATGATATGTAATAAACTGATTCGTTTATGAAAGAGATTATATGACAGGATCATTGGTTATTCAAAAGACTGCACTTGGTGATTAAGTGTCTTTTATGATCACTTTTCTAAATCCAGCCCCCTTTTACCTGTTAGCTCACAAAATGGAAATACTCTTGACAGAATGCACCGTTGGGCACTCCTTGTTCCTGGATTATTTTCATTTCTGCTCTATTTGCTTCACTTGGCTGGCCTAGGAAATACCAACTGGATGTGTCTCTCATTTGCCTGGGTCACAACTAATTGATTTTTAATCCAACAGCCTTGTTATACTATAGTGTGTCTGAAAAGGGGAAAAAAATCTTCTGAAAATCCTGAGGAAAAAATAATGAGGCAAATACAGAAATTACGAAATATATAAAGACTTATTAAAAATGGCAAGAGCAATACCCCTGAGATGAAACTTTCAGTTAGCAAAGTTAATTTGACAGACAAATATGAGATTTTGTTAAAGTTTTCTGAGATCTAGAAACAGTAGAAAGGTTTGAATGTATGGAAAAAAGCAACGTAAAATGTACAACAGAAAGAAGTCATTATAGTTAAAACTAGTGTGCAATTTCTGCTCTAGCAATTTTAAAACAATTTAAATCTCAGGTTTGAAGGAGCTTATATATTCAATCTTTCTTCCTAATCACAATGTTTTTCAGAAAATATGAGCAAAGTATGGAAACCTACTCTTTAGTTGTTCAAGGAAAGAATAAGTACCTGATTTCATTGCTTGAGTTGATACATATAATATTTATTTTTGAGTATACCTAAGGTCATAGGCTGTGAAAAATCATTCACAGATTTCACAAAAGCATTTTCTAACAGATTCCTTCATTCTGAGTAGTTTACTTAAATGATGTTCAAGTTCCAGCAAYATTTTCTACCCCTTCCAGATGCTTTAAAATAACATATTAGCATGGATGTTTCCTAAAGGAAGATCACAATAGCACACAGAGGGAAAAAAAAGAGTAATTTTAAAAATGCCTTTTATTTTTTTCGTCTGTGTATGTGAACAGTTATGGCTACTGCACTTGACTGCATTTACCTTTCCTAGGRGAGATTCAAAACATGCAATATTTCATGATGTAAAAACATTTTCTGACTGAACACCGTAGAGGGATCACTTTTCCTTCTAATAAATCCACTCCTGCTTTCTGACTTGTGCTTCTCATCTATTTGATGTAAATATCATTCACTCCAATAAAAATGTGCTAAAATGAAGCAATATTCATTTTAGTGACCTAAAGGATGTAAATATGAGGGGGTAATGAAAGGTTATGTCACTGAGTGTGAACTGCAAGGGCTGTACACAGCACACAGAATGAAATGTCAACACAGATGGGATTTCATCATTGATTTCTAGTCATAACTTCTTCAGAATTTAACACCAAACAAAAGCATATTATTTACTTTTTATCATGAAGTCACGATCTATTAAAAATTTTAAAAAGCAAACTGTTGTCTTCTAATTGAAGGCAAATGTCAAACAAGAAAATTAATTTATCCCAAACAGAACTTCTTCCTCACAAAACACTCAATAAGAAGTCTAAGTATATCTTTCATTGGCTTCCTTGCTCCTTTTATCATCTTTTGGCTATGCCATAATTTTTTTATRCTCTTAAAAATAATAAAGCATCTCTTCCATTGTTCTGGAAAAATCCTGCACAATCATCAGAGAAAACTGACAGAAAATCGCATCAAAATATCACAATACGATATTTTACACCACTCAAAATATTGTCTGATGTTCAAAATAAAGAAAAAAATTTTTTTTCCCATGTAAGATATTAATGTAATTGTATAAAGCAGAAGGTTAAAGACATCCAGAGAAAAATTGAGATTTTAAAATYGGCATTTTTCTCTGAAATCTAACACTAAAGTGATTAGCAAGCAGAGAATGTGTTTATTCCTCACATTATTATAACTATTTCAATGATAGGCAACTTTGGAAAAGAAAAACAAGCATAAATTTTAACAAGACTGCTGTTAACTGTGTTGGAAAAACACTAAGACATCAAAACCTTACTGCTAATACTTACTTTTAATTAACAGGCCAATTTCATTACCACAAGTTTTCAAATCTGTGATATTAATTAAGAAACAAAAGGAGACAAATGGCCTGCAAAGAGATGTATCTGCCTTGTGGCCTATAAATGAGCACTCGCAATCTGTGTAATCGATACCAAGAAACTCGCTGGAATTAATGCCCAACCTCACAGCTTTCTGCATCAGCTCCTTCATTTACCTGACCTTTCAGGTAAATGTATCTTGTGGTTCTCAAATGACTAACTTGCACCTTTCATTACTTTAATCATTGACCTGAAAAAAGTACGTAAATTTCAGCCTAAGACCACATTTTGCTATATCCATGATTTCAGTACAGAAAAGGTGTGTCAGTAGCTTGACGGTTGGGAAATAGTCAGGCTTTGGAAAAATTAAAATTATATTCTTCACTCTCTTTCAGCTGTGGCAGTAGTAGGGCTGCTGCTTCTTAGTATGCCCCAAAAGAGATTTTACATGTTGTACGTAACATTTCCTGATATAAAATAATTGGATAAAATAAAAAATCTCAAGCCTTCTAAAACTGATTGAATTTTCTTGAACTTCAAATCACCAGAAACAAGAATGAAATGTTCCAGAACAGTAACAAAAACGTCTGCTTTAATAAGACTTGCCAAAAAATTGTAGAACCAATAGATTTTTCTAAATGAAGACTATGAACAATCCGGCAGCTTCTTACTCTCAGATAGTCATATCCAAAAAGGTTACTTTTGATAAATATAAGATCAAATTTCAGATAAACTCTCCCTCTATGTTTCATATATGTAGATGTGTCTGTGAAATGAGGGCACATCATTCCATTGATGTAAGTGAATCTAACTACAGAAAAACTATCAGGGCTCTTTCTTTCGTTTGTTAATTTTCTTGTTTGTGGGGTATTTTGTTTGTTTCTGTAATTTGTTGTTATTACTAATGGTTCTAAGCCGTGCCAGGGGAGGTTTGGACTTGACATTAGGAAGCATTTCCTAATGCTTCAAACACTAGAATGGGCTCCCTAGAGAGGTGGGTGATGCCCCCAGCCCATCAGTGTTTAAGAAGCTTTTGAAAAGTGCCATTAACAACAAGCTTTAATTTTTGGTCAGGGAGTTGGACTAGGTGGTCATTATAGGTTCTTTCCAACTGAAATATTCCATTCCATTCTATTCTAAAAGCAAGCATTAAAATTTTTTATACAAAAATAAAAATTAACCCCTCCAAACACTAATTTATCATTACTGCATACAATAAATGAATTACACCCCCCAAAACCACTAACTCTGGAGAAAAATTTTGAAGACCTGATTTGGGATAGCTAAAGGTCAGGAATCACATTATGACCAAGAATGGTCTCTAGGGAACAGTATCTTTAAAGCTTGTGTTCATGGTCCCTTAACCCCTCACAAGCCCGTCCCAGCTGAAACACAACTTTAATCAGAGATTCTGCTTATGCATCTTCTTGATCTTTCTCTCCTCTCCCAAATGGAATATAAGGCTTGACATTTATGMAGAAAATGTCAATATTATTTGTTTAAATTTACTGTGTAATATACTTCACCTCGAAGTACTATATGATACTTTCAAAAAAGAATATTAATCTGGTGAATTTATAGTGTTCTCCCTGTCTTCAGACACATGCTTGTATTGTGTACAAAAATTACTGATCAGATAGTATGAGCAGTGGAAATCTTGATCAAGAGAACAACAAACTAAATTCAAACCACATCTTTGTCCACCCTCATGTGGAGTTGACAACCATCAAAACATCCTGCTTTTCACTCATAATGTTCTCTTTCATTTACATAGCAGAACTCCTGAGTTCAAACAATGTGCTCAAAGGCAACAACTGACAAAATTATTTAAATTGTTCATTAAAACATATTCTAAAAATTCACCGTAAACTTGGTTATTTTCATAAAGRTCTTGGAATTCCAAATGACTGAAATTAGGAATATGCTTTTTCATCTTTTTCCAGCAATTTTTTACCTTCTTTGTTCATCAAAAAGCATTTTCCCAGTGAACTGACCCCAGGTGACTCATGCCTCTCAAAAATATTTGATCAAAAGATGTCAAAGCAGCTTACATTTTCCAATACAAAAACTGATGATAAAATGCCAGGGTTGAGAGCACTCAGAGATTCTAGGGGAAGATATTGCCTGACATACTCAAACAAAAATCCACAGATAGCAAAAAGCAGTTTGTACAAAGCTGAGTTTTTCATAAAGTCACTTGTTCCATTTTTGCTCTTTTTATGGAAGCAGATAAAATAAGGTCCTCCTTGCATTCAGAAAAAAAACAAAGCTGAAACAAGATAAAGAGTCAGAAACTGACAATAACAAGTTATAAATTATGTGTCACACAACATTTTAAAGCATCATATTTTAAAACATTGATAGAGAATACCAAGAGATGTTGCTTGGTTTCTCAATTACRTACAAGAATCCAGGGATCTTCAAGCAAGTCAGTAATTATTAAACTTTCACTCATGACGTATTTTTTTTTATTACATTGTTTTGACATGTTTTCATTCCAAATGATAATGAAACTAAAAGAAAAAAGTTTCTCTGCAGGATTGCTTTTTATTACAGCATATTTTGAAGCTGTGGATGCCACTGTACTTTAAAAATATGCTAAATTCACACTAAAAATTGACTGCACCTTCCTCAGATGAAAATCAGATGTGTTACTTGTATAAATTGAGAAATAAAAGAATCACCAACTGTATTGTTAGGATGCGCTTAGTGACAATGCTAAATTAACTTTTTTAAACTAAATTCTTCTAAATAAACAGTTTTTAATCAAATTAGTTTTTAAGTCAAATATTTATACTTGAGACGGGGCAATAAGGATGGTAATAATTTAATTTATTGCTTTTTTGTGGTGTTATTTGGTACTTATAAGTATCTGTTTAAATATCTTGTGTTTTTTCATGTCAGGTGGCCAAGAACTGCATAAGGCATTGCAAAAGATGAGAGAAGGAGACCAACAGGGAGCAAACAGCTCAGGGATGGCTACTTGGAGGGACTTGCATTTGTAGAGCATCAGAGAGACAAAGCAAATAAGCTCACACATGAGAAAAAAGTATTTAATAGCAATACTGTGTTTACAAAAACTGATTTGGCAGCCTACTTTGTTTGGATTCAACACTGGAAATACAGCTTGTTTGAAAAAATTCAAAAGAGGTAGAGATTTGAATTCAGTGACTTCTCAATGAGAAGGGTGTTGTTTAATTTTTTTTTTCTTTAAAGAGAATATGAGCAAAGGAACTGTGTTTCTTCCAAATAATTCAAAGTAATTCTTCTGTTATCAGGTCAAGTCTTATGACTTTGCAAAGAACATGCAGCCCATATATATTCCATACTTGAGGTCTGGCTGGTAAAATACTTACTATACCAGAACAATTTAAAGCTGGCTTTCAAAACTTGTGAAAAAATCAAAAGCTGATGGAAACAGCAAAGGCCACTTGGAACTAGTTTGTGTAATATTGATCTGACTTATGAAATAACTCAGGTAATACTAGAATAATGGAATACCATTAATCTGTATTCACTGACCACTTCAGTTTTTAATTCCTGTGATGAAGTTCTAAAATTTTCTGTTCTTGTTCATGGAAGCTAAAAATGGAAAGAAAAACAGTAATTTATTAAAGAACTGTCCTAGCTTTCCTATTCAAGAAAAACTGAGTGAAGGTTGGCATTCAGACAAACTAAGGATGAAAGCAGACACTAAATTGGAATAGGCTGATTTGAAATGCAAGGAGTGAAAAAACGATTCTAGGACACCTTTGGGCAAAGTTTGCTGTTGCCTTGCTTATCCACAAAGCAGCATCACTGAAATYCCCAGGAGGCTGCATAACTCGTGTTAGCACCCAGTGAGGTGAATTCCTGTACTAACACGTGAGGCAGGAGGTCTAACAACAGCAGAACTGTGTATCATTGTCAGCACTGTGGCCGCTTTCTGTTGTCAACAGGTCTCATCCAGGCAGACTTGACTAATGTTTCACCAAAGAAAACAGAACTATGTGGACTGTACGCCTACCTCACAGAAACTAAAAAGAAAGTTTTTAATAAAGCAAGGGGGAAAAGGAGCCTTTCTGTGTGTATGCAGAAAGGAACTGAATTATAAATCAAAGATGCATCAGTAAAATGTGTGCTATAAGTGTGCTATAAGATTTTGTATTTTCAATAAATCAGRGACTAGAGACATTTTACTACTGAGAAAGTGACTAAAATATTGGCTAGGGACAATTAGATCCCCACAGGATAACTGACATTTTTTCAACACCCTGTCTAGTCTGGTGTGACGAATAATCCAGGTCCCGTCTGAAGCCAGACTTTTGCTTACACAAAAATAATTCCATTCATTCTATTTCCCCCTCTATTTTTTAATAAATAATCTAAAAAACGTATTTTTAACGAAATATCGCAGTATCTACTGCTCTCTGTGTTACACCCTTACTGGTTTAATGTGTTCTTCCTACAAAGCTGTTTAAGAGGAAAGAGAACTGATCTCTTCCTTGATGCTTGCCTTTTTTGCCTGTCTCATCACTTGCTTTTTCCCCCATCACCATATACTTCACAAAAGCAGAATTCCAAAGGCAACACCACATGACACAAGTGAAAAAGGTAGTGGAATCCCAGGCTAGCTCTATTAGTGAATACTAATACACATGGGCACTAATACCAATAGAGTGCATATGAAACATCAAATTCACTGTTATAACACAGCAAGAGTGTCCATTAATTCCATATAAACAAACTCAAATCCACTGCGAGCAGCTGTGTCCCCCAAAACGCCTACTGTCTGAAACCTTTCATCAGTCTGGCTGTAGTAACAGGAGTGGCAATGCCTGAGGATCACCTAAAAGACCAAACTGTCACCTGACCGCAACAACTGAACAACTGTAGCTTGTCTGGTTTACAAGGAGGTCCTTTTTTCCTTTTTTTTTTTTTCAATTTTTCTATTTCTGTTAGGTTTGCCTCACATTTCCGCTGTCTCTTGTAACCAGCCGCCTATAACACAAGTGCTCATCAGCCTCTAGGCATGCCTGCTTCATACAGGTGAACAAAACTGTGTCTGGGTCTTCTCTAATGCGCTTGTACACATAATTCAGATCCCAGTGGTCTGCATGTTTTCCTTTGTCTCTTTTTTAGATATAGTACTATCTCAGACTCTTTTCACAAGAGATTCTTCTGAAAATGTTGAACTTTCAAGTKACAGTGCATTTCCTCAAATGTACTCCAGTGCTTATGACCACTTTCTGCTTTAATGGTTTCCTGTGTCTGAATCATATTGGTCAAATAAGCTTCAAAGTAAGCAGCACTATGAGACATTCTTCTTTGTGTCCATCTTCTAGAGAAGAACAGTCTGGTGTATTCACAGAGCGATGGCAAAGGAAAGAGCTTTCTGTCAACACTGCTAATTTCTAGGTTTACTCACTTGGACACGGTACCCACAATATTCCAGGCAATGCAATATTAGGCTGATTTGCTTTCCTCCTCCTCAGAGAGTTATTGAAACTAGAGTTTTTATGCAAAAATTCTTTATGCAAAATTATTTTTTCAAAATCTAGGGATGTCACGCCCTTAATAAGAATAATTTTATTTCCTGATAACAAATAAGGAAGTTTAAGATTGAAACTTTCAGTTAAAATTTTTGAAGAGATTTATCTTACCTGTAGAACACAGCTTACAAGATAGACTTTTAGCAAAAGAAATCAAAGTTCATTTTTACTATTCTGGCAGTTCCTGGATAACTCACTGTGATTACTTCTTTAGACCAAGGACTTATCCAGACCAATAGCCTGCAATGCTGGCCAGGTTTTGGTTGATTGACTAYACTAAAAAGTACTTTGCAACTATTTATAGGACATAGAACATATGCAGGAGTTATTTGATGTCAAAAAAAAGTTCTGGAGAACATCAAGATATCTAAGTTAGTTCATGTTTGAGTGCATGTTCATTTCTGAAGGCTACTAGAGAACAACAATGAAGGTGTCATACTGAAACTGCTCCCATGATGTCAAAGAGAAGGTGGTTAAGACAGTGATGAAACATATTTCTCAGGACAAGTACTGCACATCTACATGTCATGGAAATGTAACAGGAACTGAGTTGGTAGGAAGACTTCCAGTTTAGTTAATAACCTTAAAAAAAAAGAGTAAATAAAGATGAATATCCACCCCTCAAGCCCAACATGATATTCTGGAAGCCAGCAGATCATCTTCAGAAACTACTTTGATAAACATTGCTTAGAGAGAGCAGACAAAACAACGAAGCCACTGCATATCACTATAGTGCAGCTGTAGGTAGCGCTTACAGTCAGGTATTTTGGAAATACATTACTGTGTTTATGGGATGTAAAATGTCAGCACAGAACCATATACCGTYACAGGACATGAATGTCTAAAAAGTTCATGTCTAATTTCCCTTGAATGTGTTAATTTGCGCGTATAGATACTTCAGCTGTGGTAGGAGGTCTATGTGCTCTTCTCTACACRAACAGAAATATAGCTCAACCTCAATGGTAAGGAATTGTTCAGTAAACTTTATAACCTCATTCCAAACTCTGGCTGTCAGTAAACAGCTTTTCAGAATGACAGTTTAAATCAAAAAAATATCACGTGTATAGTAACAGGTCTAATCTTGTCTGTAAATTGCTGCCTGTGGTTTTCAGAAACACAGTAAATTGCTGGTCATTTACAATGAGTCTCACTGCAAGGATAGCTTGACTCTTGCACATTTAACAAAACAATCTTAAATTATTCATGCATATCATTCAATGTTTGGGCAATTTTGAGAGTCATTGATTTCAGCAACCTGTAGTCTGTTTTTTTACTAGATAAATCTTATATTTGACTTTTACTTCTCAAATGTAAAACTTGAAGTCTGTCCTGGTACCAAAGATCTATAATACATTTTAGGACTCACTCATCAAGAGTAAGTGGACAATTTTTTTTCCAAAGATCTAACAAATACAATTGTTTAGACTATCTTTGTATAGTACCTCAGGTACCTCAGGGTCACTGGTATCTGCAACATGGTGCTCTAGAACACTTGAGTGTTCACTTGAGTGAACCCTTTTAAAAATACAGTGAAGCTAAGATTGTCTTCCATGAGTCAAATACCTAAGCAATGGTTGTCTGGAAAGCAAGGGACAAAAGAAATACATAGAGGTGAAATACACAGAGGTACAATACACAGCTTGGGGTGAAAAGCAATGGCATGGATTGGCGGACAGCGTTTTATAGAAAAAGAACATCACAGCAAACTTACTTCTGTGCTGGTAGATGGATGAGGTGGGACTGTGGACGGGAAGAGGTTTGGTCTATTTATGGAAGGACATGGTAGAAGAAGTCCTGAATACACAAGATGCCCTCTCCACTCCCTGGAGAGGCAGCCAGACTCATTGAGAGACAGTTTCCTTCCCAGCATTGCCACTGAGGCAGTCTTCAAAGGAGAAGCTCCATCCTAGCCCGTGGGAGGCCCGTGTGAAACCTGTGACTGCACCCCTAAAAATGCATTGTTGATGTCAAGTTACCTTTACACCACTGCCCTTCAGGGGCTTCCTCCTCAGAAAAGGTAACAAATCTCACTCTCATTTCAGGTTACTTTGCACACAAGTATCTTTCCTTTCTTTAAAGAAATGGCTGAGACAACAAGGTCAAATTTTTATCTAATCTGTATGATCAAGGTTTCAATGCGTTTTCCTTTAGCAATGCCAGTTGATACCACCTCGGCAAAAAGCCAAGAATTTTGAAATTTTAACACTTCACAAAATGAAAATCTGGGTTTTTCCTCCTAAAAATGGTATTTACCAACAGCCCATACAGAAAAATGTGCAAGTATTGAAAGACTGTGTTTGGTTTCCAGTACTGAGAATAGCTATTATGTAATACCTTTTGTTTAAAGTCCTGCAATTTGTAATCTCCTGTGTTTCTTTTCATCTACAGTGCAGCCAGACTGAAACAGTCACTCAGAGGACTGACAAARTAATCTATAAAGGCAAGTGGAATTACAAGTAAAATGAAGTGATAATTCTGCTACAAAGAACACAACCCTATGGAATATTAAATAATACTTATTCAATGCACCAACTTATTTTACTGTTGGCAAAACATTTCAATGCAAGAACGCATTTACATTTCCATGCTTATAAAGGGACTCAAAATGCAAGTACTAAATTAAAAGACAATCTATGCCAAAAAGATTATTTATTACACTGTTCACAATCTTGGTGATGTGATGTAGCAGGACAAGTCGTAATGGCTGTGCCGCAGAACATAAGAAGCAACATATTGTGCAGTCTTTTTCACACAAACCTAATACTAATAGAATACTAATTTCTTCACCACTAAACCCTTTTTGRGTTCTAAGAGTGGCTCTAATACATAGTGAATTTTTATTCTCCCTTATGAGGACTATATGTTTTTTAAAATACTGGATGTTTCAGAGATGCGCCAAAATAGTATATTAAGGCAAATGTTTGCTTAAAAAAATAAAAATTTTACACAAATTTCATACATCTACATATCCCTCCCTGACTTTTTCTGACTCCATTTCATTGACTTTCTCTCACCTCATGATTATCTATTGGGAGAAGTTACAAACCAAAAGCACAACAGAATCACAGAAAAGGTGACACAATAATATATACAAGATCAATACAAGCAAATGTAACCTAGATTACTGGAAAAGGCTGTTAAGAGATACTATTAGACAATATTGCAATGTCCATAATACACAAACAGAATAATATAGATAGACCAATACATCAATACTTATTTAATACATTGTGTAACAAACCTTAGCATTTCAACTTAATTACATAAGACAAGATTTTTGTACCTGATGAATTCCCAGGGTTTTTTCAGCTTTTATATTAAAGCCCCCATCCCCTTCTCAAACTTCATATATGAGAAGTAGAGAGGTCTATGGATTGCCTCTTATTTTAATGCTGATCCTGCAAACTACTTAAATGCATAGTAAGCATGTGAGTAATTTTATTGAGTTTAATGAGACCACTCGTGCATTTTAAGCTAATCTTGTGTCTGAAGCAGCAGAAAAAACACCCATACAGAAATCTAAGCAGTAGGAATACACAATGTTACAGGACAATAACCACTGTAATTTCCACACACTACCCATGTGCTTTAGGCTATAGCAGCTCATTGTGGGGGTAATGCTCTGATTGCCTTTCTGAAGCAGATTTTGTGCATATTAAGAACACACGAAAGACTTCTCAGTGAGGGAAAATACATTTGTTCTGGGAGAATTTGTTCAGGGACAGTACAGGAAGAATGGCTGTGGAGGCTTTAGGTGAGTGGCACATGGAGTTTCAAAGGTTAGCAAGTTAAGGACTATTCCAGGTTCAGAACTGGGATGCTTTGGATGAAGGACAGAAACTGGGAGGGAATACAAAAGGATCTCTTTCCATTTTCCTTTACTGTGGTCTTCCTTCTGGTTTAAACTAAAGACAGACACTATAAAGCTTCTAATGAGAGATTGCAGCGATGTTTCTCTTGGCGGCACCAGACAGGTCCTTTTGCCCACCCTCTTCTGGATGCCTGTCATTTCTAACAGCACACATATACAAAAATTTAATTATGACACATTCATCCTTTGTGAATATTTCTGTCAATGGGTACAACAGCTTTCAGTGTTAGGCAAAAAACGCACAAATACACTGTGTCATCCTGTTCCTCAAGAAACAAGAATAAAAATGGTGAAGAGATTTCAGTCTTTTAGAAGATAAATTAGAAGATACGTAATAGAGGATATTTAATGGTGAAGAAGAACAAGTCAGGTAGAATCCATGCTAGCAGGGTTAAAGGCAGTAAAAATTTGTTCATTAAGCTTATCAGGAACAAAAGAAAACACAGACATGGTCTAGACCTACTAATAGAGGTTTACTGTGATTTTTTTTAAAGAGGCTTAAGAGTTAGACCTTTTTTAAAGAACAGAATGTAAAGAACAGAATGACAAGAGGAGGAACAAGCATTTTCTGAACCRCTAGTAAGAGATCTATGAACTTATAAATCACATGCAATCTTTAGGCCTGGACAACTAGCAACCACACAAAAGCTTTGGATATTGAGGTCCATGAATGCAAATAAGTTAATTTTTAATAAATCTCTGGAGCTGCGTGAGACTGAAAAATTTTAAAGCCTATAAAAGATTCAGAAAATGCACATGGAATGGTTCAAGGATCATTAATCTAGCTTTAGTCCCAAAGCAAACACAGGAAAGATGACTTAAAAACAGATGCTTGAGAACCAGCAAAAGCAGCATAATTTATGTCAGTCAATAAAATTTCTTAAGACATTAGAACCTGTTAAGCAAACTCCATTTCATTGCTTCAAGAGGTTAAATGTTGAGTTGATAGCAGCTGTAAGATGATAATATACTTAGAGATCTATAAGGCATTCACAAAACCTTTGTATTAAAAAAAAATGAATGTATATTTTAATGGACTGAAAATTAAACAGATTGAAGACTACCTAATTAACATAGTTATCAATGGAAAATCATAGCTGAATGGGAATATTTCTAGCAGGACTCGCTTGGGATTGATGTATGCTCTGATGTTATTCCACATTTCCATAGTGATCTAGAAATACATATAAAATCACTGCATGCAGTGGATATATTTGCAGATGACACAAAGAGAGGGAGGAGGGTAAATAATGAAAAAGCAGGTGGCTGTACAGGGCCATCTGGACTACTTGGTAAGCTGGGATCAGCGAAACAAAATCCATTAAATTATAGGCACAAGCAAAATTATAGAGCCTGGAAACAGGAAATACAAGTCATGACATAGATCTGTAAACTGCATTCTAGAAAACAAGATGTTTGGATAAAAGTTCATATGATCCTGGGATGTTTAAGCAACCTGCCTAGCTACACATGTAAAAAATGATTTTACTTAGAAACTCAGAAATTAATATCCCAGATGGTATTACTAACATCTAGGAACTTTTTAAAGCTCTCTAACAACCTTTTAAAACCATTTGGTTATTTCATGTTTTATAACCAGGTAAATTTGTGTATCAAGCATATTTTAAGATGTAGACATTTTCACAAATATTAGCATATTGTATCAGAGTAAAGCAAGAAGTTTTCAAAGAAAATGATACCACAAGATGATTTCAATTTTTATAGGCAATTGCAACTTTAAAACCATTATATATAAAGTATATTTTTAACTAATCAGGTAGTCAACTGATTCACAAGAATAAAATATATGCAAATTAARCCTAAAGTAGATAAAAATATCAAGAAGTACTAATTAAAAAGTGATTATTAAGAAATTTTGGCTTTTCCAAAATTGTTATCTCCACTGACTGTGCTAATGTTTTCAGAGCACACAATATCCACATGCCTACAACATCTGAAATAAAAGTAGCTACCTCATGTGAAAAACAAGACATAGGGATGGAAGACACCCTGAAGCAAACCATAGTTGCAACTCAGGGTAGACATGAAGCGTATGAAAATGGTCCCAATACAGCATGAACTACTCTGAAGTTAAACAATATACAACTGTATTTGAGATGAAGATTTAGTGAAAATCACTTGCTTCACAGCTGGACATGTAGGCATTTTTTTCCTCACAGACCTCATAGTCTTTTATCCAACAGCCCCCCCTTGAAGTGGAAAAAAAAGAGCACTTGTGAATGCCCTCATAACAGATAAAGAGAAAGAAACATAAATTTAGTCAAGATGAGATGGTTCAAAAGGCAAATAGTCTGTCCTGGCAAGTTTGCCTGTAGTTTGGTCATATCTGATAAAACTGAGGAAAATTACCAAACTGAATGAAAAGAGAGCTGAAAGAAATTAAAATATCATTAATAATTCACAGAAAGTAAAGGTAAAATGAATCAACTGTGTTATATCTGCTGCAAATAAGTAATCTGGGATTTAGGAATATTACCTATGCCCCTTGCAGCAGAACTAGACAGTAGGCAGTTCAGAGAGTTCAAACCATCTAAGCATAAAAAATGTCCAAGACTTCAAACATCTCTGAGATAAACAAGTAAAATCTTCAGCCAAAACTTCCAAATCAAACATGAGCTCTTGATCTGCCAAAGGAGACAAAAAGAGATAAAAATAAAAGAGAAGCTGCTTCCAAGCATGCGAAACAGTTACACAACAACACAGAGCAGCAATTCTCAGCAGATGGGTATAATATATTCTCTTCCTGGAATAGAATAGCTCTTTCAAAACAACATTTTAAAGAACCTCTACATGYTCTCTAAAGATATAAGCAGAAAGGGAATCTAAGTGTACAGAATGCAACGCTGCTATAGCACAGAGATAATCAAATTATTCATAAGGAGCAGTTGCCCTTGGAAGACAGTGTTAGTCAGACACTGTTGCCATCACTGTGACTTCTCTTCCAACATTTCTGCCTTTCCCATTTGACTGAATAGGTCAAGAAGACCCAGCATTATTCCTGCCGTAGTAAAGCCACTGAGACAATAAACCTCCTAGCAAAGCAAAGGGCAGGAGGGCAGCTAAATCCCCAGTAGGATTCTCTCACTCTTTCCCCATTAATCCAAACTGAAGAAGTCTGCTCAAAGGAATGCTGATACTCATGAATAATAAATTCAGTCACATCATCAACATGAGCAAGGAATTTCCCTGAAGGACAGCTGAAAAAGAAAGAGAGTATAATAATCTAGACAAGGAACAATCCCTCCAATTCCCTTGTGCAATTGAAAAGGAGTTCTCAAAACCCATTCACCTTATAGAGGTTAAATAAATTATTACAAGGAAACCAGATTTAGGAGGTAAAATTGCCCCAAGATTCGAACCACAAAGATTAAGAGAATAGTTCCTACAACCTTATAAAATCAAAAACCTTATTCTAATTATAACAGTTTAACACAACACAAACATTAAGCCTTCTACAGAAGAAGAAAAGATTGCCAAAACAGACATGTTGGAAGTACATTTAAGGCTTACCCAAGGTTATGCTGTTGAACTAGAGTTTTTTTGTTTGCTGAAGCCTTCAAAAAACATTAATACCGTAAGTAAAGGCAGGGACACTGCCCTTATTGTTCACCAAGAAAGAACCACTCAATGGGGGCTGAAGAGCAAAGTTTTTTTCTTCCGGATGCTCTTTTGAAATAGGTGGTGAAAGTCAGGTTCAGGTAGGTCCACCATACTTACAAGGTTTGTAAAAATCAAAGGCAAAATTACAACACCAGATCCCTGGACCAAAGTAATTTAAGAGGGATGTTAACTCAGAAAGTTCAAGATTATGCACATCTGAGGCCAAGACACTAGAAAATACTAAAGAATAAGGAAAACTCTGAGTGGATAAAGAGGATCCTACCTTAAGAGTAGTAAAGTACTATAACACAGAGCTGGAGCTCATCTAGAGATGATAAACAATCACCAACAATAAATCATCTGTACTTTCATCAAAGTCTAGGGCTTTCTGACGTGCAAATCATTACAAAAAACTTTCTTCTTAGCAAGCATTGTCTTCTAATGGAAGGAAAAAAACCCAAGTAAACAACCTGTGAAACAGTGTGAAACTTCCTTCAGAACAGTATAACTGTTTTCAAAGCAGGCATCAATTGAATGCAAATATTTATTAGAAGACTGACAAAATGACAGATTTCCCCATAACTAGGAAGAACTCCTTACTTGGCCAATGTAGGAATTAAAATTCCAAAGGATACACTACAGCAGAAAAAACAGTGTATGGAAAATTTTAGCAAAAACCATCAATTTGATCTTAGCAGGAAACAAATAGAGCCTGCACTAGCACTAAAATAAGTATACTGCTTTACATGTGGGTCAAAATCTGTACACAGCAAGTCACTCATCTCAGAAGTTGTAGGACAGAGAGCAGATGTGGTTGATCTAATGTCTAAACAAGAACATGATTAAAGAAATTAAATATCTTTCATTGCAGTTTTGTCAGAAGGGCATCACATTTGCAAAGAAGAAAATCAAATCTCAACAACAGTCTTCCCATTTCTACAAAAAGAGCGTAATAACCACTACAAACCAGATCCACATGTCAATAAGTAGATAAAATAATACCCTGAGCAGTGAAATCTAGGTTCACCCTTACCTGTAGATAAGTGTGTCATACTTGCTTACAACCAAACCACAACTCAGGGAAATTTCCCTTCCTCACTCCATGAACAATTCAATTGGTTTCAGAAACGCAAGGTTAGAATAGATGACAACGTGGTCCTTGCTGCCCTTATATTCTCTCATTCCTTATGTTCTTGTTCTACATGTAAACACCCAGTCCTTTTTCAAGCTTTGATACAGGCTTCAGGCACACACTAGCCATCGCAGCATGGATTCCTGAGTCACGGGAGTTCTTTTTCATATCTGAAGGTGTCTTTGGAGAAATATTGCAAGCTACTTGAGTTATTTACCTCCTTGCTATGAGCCTACATTAGCGTTTTTTTCTTTTAAAAATCTTCAAGATCCTAGAAATTAAGCCAATGAACTCAAACAAATATGAATGCGACATTTGTATTAATAAATTTATCTGTGCAGTTCCTAGCTAAGCAGATATACAATACCTATTATTGCCAGAGCCATTTAATATAAATGGATATAAATGGATTATTAAGAAAAAGCCACAGAGATATTACCTCAGTCATTTAAACCAATGAAGAAGATGGTGGCCTACATTCCAAATATCAACTTTAGAATTTTGCATCATTAGGGGTTATAAAAAACACCAATTCTGATAGAACCTATTTTAATGGTGCTCATTGTATATAATATAATGAACCACTGGAAATGTAGACTGAAAGGATATAAAATTCAATTTTTGCACCATCTGGAATGTACTCCTGATTAAGTTGTTCAGCAATGTGACTGTATCACCTAAACAAACTAACCAACATCAGAATGACACATTTTTCTGTTTCAGTGGCATTTATCTGTGTCCCATTTATTCCAATTTTTTTTTTTTTTCCAGGATGATCTTATGCTCAAATAGCACCACGAAGGTAGCTRGTGTTAATTGTCCTTTCAGGAGTAAGCATAAATTTCATTAGACTTTACACAGTGCTACACAGTAGAGTAAAAGAGATTGAACAATAAATTACTTTTGGAACATGAAATCTGGAACATCAAAGTCTCTTCAGCTAAACAACCACAAAGTCTCCTCAACTAAAATAGATTCACACAATTCTGCTCTTCAATTTCCTTTTTTTCCTTTTCTTTTTTCTCCTTTTAAGAGAGCACATATTAAGTCATCTTTTGAAAGTCACCTTTTTTGTCTGAGAAATTTAAATTGCAAATAAAAAGAAAATGCTATTTTCCATAGCTTCATCATTATGAATTCACAGTTCATAGCTAATTCTTCTCTAACTTTTCATGAAAGCAGTCATTATATCCTATACAGAAGCTACCACACATAGTTTCTTCTTCTGCACATACTGATGTCAGCCTAGCACAACATCAAAAATACTGTTTGCAAATACCATTGAAAGGCACCCCAACAACATGTTAATCTATGATTAACGATACTGAACACCAGCCAAGGCCGAGCTATTATTCTGAAGTGCTGAAATGTTGTTTCTGTTCAATATTACACTGCATAACTTCACACTAAATTGGTTTCCAGGTTTATTGCCAAAGCAATTAAAAATTCAAAAGGTTGCTGTTTGAGCAGAACATTATGGAAAAGTATTAAATACAATTGAACCTGGAGATTATTTCTTTTTATGGTGAGAGAGCAGCAGGATGGGAGGAGCAACTTGAATAAGGAAGGTCATATTAGAAGTTCATATTTTAGCAAACACATTTCAGAGGAAACTCTATTGTAGAAAAGGGCATGAGAAAAACTAAAAGGAAGCAAATGGTTCTAAAAACCATTTTTTAAAAAAAAAAAACAAAAACTGTTMCTTCTGGGACCTGGTTCAAAGAAAGAGTGAAAGCCAAAGGAATTAAATGTATTATATGATGTAAGCATTAAAACTTACATTTGGTCTGTTTTTCTTGCTTTTATATTAGCTTAACTATATTTACTTAAGTGCTATTTAATCAGCATTCCTCCTTTTTCCATGTCAGAGGAGATTCTGGAACATTACTCTCAAAACAACAATATTTTAAACCCTTTGAGAATAATAAGGCAGAGGAAGGAGAAGAAGGTGAGAGGATCCAAACCTCAAAGAATCAAAACCAACCTTTTCATCAGGTTTAATTTCTGCAAGTTGAATTTTACTAGTGCATACACTAGGAAGAGATTATATTTAACTACTGCTATAAAATTAGTGATTTCTAATGTCTAGAAATTRCAGAATGCCTAACAGCTACATCCAGTGCTTCAGCGTGATCTGTCATTGTGTACATCTCAGCTGGTAGAAGCTGATGGCATCAGCTGAAGCAAATGAATATCCAGTAGTGAGGAGACTAAGAAGCTAAGGAGTATGAAGTCTCCCAAGAGAGATGGTGACCAAAAGGAAGTGATGATGAACGASGTGTGTGAGAAGAAATTCTCAGCTGAGCCGTACATGAATGTATACAACACGTATAGCAGCGAAGAAATACACCATTATCACTCTCACTTTGCTCTCAGTGAAGGCAACGATCTGTGTTCAGCTGAAAATCCATCAATAGCACAGACAGCACACGAGTTTTGTCTGTAACAGAGGTCTAATCTCTACCACGAGTGGGCCACAATGACAGTGTTGCCTCCCACTTGTTGCCACAGGGTTGAACACCACAACCCCCCTGAGCACACACAAAACCTGCTGTCAGCCTTGTAGGAGACTCCGCTGGGTTCCCCTGTTTTCTGTGTCCCTCTATACCTGCTGGGGACAAAAACCAGAGACACCTCAAGCTCCCCAGTGGAATGACAGTCCTGATGAAATGGTTAAGACTCTTAATTAAGATGAGGTTTTGGGTCTTCAACTTGTACTCATTTTTTAAATTTAAACACTCCTACCCTAAATCATCCATGGACACTGACTTGGGTTTTCATCTAGACAGAGGCTTGTTTCTATAGATAAAAAAATAGTGGGGTAAAAGAGTTATCCAGTAGTAACGATTTCTAACAGCTTTAGATCCTCTTCTGTGCAATTATTATTAAAAAGCTTCTTTTGACATGCAACCAAATCTTCTTTGCCACGTGCTCACCAAATTATTTCTTGCTCTTCTTCCCAGTGGATATGAAAAAAAACTAATCACTTCCCTCCACACAGAAATCACTTACATGTGAGTAGATGCACAATGACCTACCTTCAGTCTTCTGCTTAGGCTAAGGAAGTTCTTTATCCTCCATCTATTGATTTTCCATATAGGTTTTATGGATGCTGCCAACTTTATCCCCCAGGTTTTTGGAGTGGGCAATTCCACTGAGCTAATTATGATGCTAATTAAACCAAAATAATGGTGTCTGTTTTCTCACTTACATCAGCACAAGTTAGAATGAGAATCACTTTTTCTTTCATCTTGTTAACCTAAATTCAACCAATGCTTATTCTCTCATTTCACACTAAAAAAAAGACACAAGCCTGAGCATACACGATAACATCTCTATTAATATAAATTAGCATTGGTTCTGAGCTTAACTTACTCCATTTGAGATGATTAGATATAATTGCAGAACAATTAAGGATTGACTGACATGCACCAGATGGAATAAATTGGATTTCACAAGTATCCAGTATAAAGTCCATATAATTAACCCTCATTCTGATATACAACATTTTGTTTGGAAAAGAGTACTAGGTTTCCATTCTCTCAGCATTTTAATAAGTAAATTATTAGTCCATTTTGTCCTCAGATAGAAGAAATCATTAATTTTGTCAGATAATTCTATCCTCCAACTACATATYGATACAATAATTTAGCTTCTAGTTCTGTCTCCAGATTAATAAAGCTGGATGGCAGCCCTACAGACTCTGAACTTCCACTGACAAAAATAAATATTAGTTGGAAAAAATACATGAGAAAATATTCTTTTACTAAATGGCATAAGCAAAATTTTCTTCAGCTTCAGGAGAAAGGTGAATGAAGTTTGTGTCACAGGCACATTAGAGAGCTCAAATTCACCTGCACTCAATATGTAAAACCAAGGACCAGATAATAAACATAAGCTGTTTTAGAAGTAGCTTCCTACCGAATATACAAGTGAGTGTCAAGCAAATCCTTGGCAAAAAAAAAAAAAAAAATAAAAGAGTCAGATGAGTTTTTAGAGCTAAACTAAAAGTAATCCAGAATGAGGGAAAGTTCATGCCAAAGAAGCACGCCACAGAAAAGCCATGCAGAACAAGCAGAAATATACCAGAAAAGAAAAGGTCTCATCAGTGTTGCCCAGCTGCTTAGGTAAGGTATATCAGACAACAAGATAGTTGTACACAGTACTGCAATGCTGCTGAATAAAGGTTTTACCACATGGAAGGAAATGCCAGTAACTCACAATAACACAAGCAGTAGAAAAATGGTCTATCAAAAAGTATCAGTTGGAATAGCAAATGATAAATACAAATAAACATAGCTATTTTTATACTGGATCTAAAATACTGGAGGGATATAAACAATAGAATTATTATCTGTACACTCTAAACAGAGGAAGTCTCCTTTGTACAGGAGTACATAACACCATGTATTGCTGGGGATGGAGGGCTGGCTTAAACACATTAGAAGTTATGTGGTCCATATTTAAGCACATACAAAACCTCAGAAAAACAGTTTGTGTTTACGTCTATATGCTTTAAATTGTCTACACTCTGAAATGTGACAGAACAAATTGTCATTTCAAGACATAGAACGAGATCAAAACTAATGAGCTGATGTATGAATGTAGCAATCTGCCATCCTGCAGTGGAGAATTAAAAGGTCGTGTTATAATAACAGCTTTGTTTCTCTCATATGGAATGGTTAACTCTAAAAATTATGTTTTCAATTTCATAAAAGTAGTAAATGAATAAAGACAGGCAATTTTTTTTTTTATATGGGCAGTTTTATCACTGCTAAAATCAGAAAAAAATAGTTAATACAAATAAAAAATATGTATATAGGTCTATTTCTTTTATTTCTGATTAAATATAACGTCTTTAGCCCCGAAAAAAAGAACTAAAATTTTATTTGCACATCTGTAACATAAATGAAAAAGGATCTTAACCTATATGTTGTTTATAAGGCAGTTAAAGAGGAAACCTTTGCTCATTAGATTTCTACTGACAACAGCCGGCTGTGGGAGAGCTGTGTTTATTTCCCTTTCACGTCCAAGATGACTTGAATCCATATCATCCTTTCCCCAGGAGACTGCCTTAATCCCCATACTGTAGCTATTGGAGGATGCTTCCACAGACAGCTCTTCTGTGAGTCCTTTTCTCCTGTTATATTATAAAATAATATGATATTAATTGGAGCAGGGACTGAGATCCAAGTGAATTCCTTCATGACAAGCCTACAGCCATACATACAGTCTTCCAGTTCCCAGCTTATCTCTCTCCACCTGCTTCCTCCTCTCAGGCAGACCAGTTTGGTTCTCCAGATTATTAAATTTTGCAAATTGCTTGAAAACAAGAAATGTGTTTTCAACTAAAAATATACTTTCCATGTCACTCTGATGAAGAAACATCATTCTTTTTTGAAAGAATGGAAAGGATCAAGACACACACATTGTGTTTGACATTGGGAGTGTTGGTGGCAGTTGTTTTCATTGTTCCTTGTCAAGAAAAGTTTAAAGTTCTTGGTGTACTGAATCCATACACTTCAAAGTACATACCGAACCATTCCTTAAAAAAAATACCAGTTTATCAAGAAATTTATAATTGAAAGGAATTGAAGGGAAAATGTTTCAGACTTTCACAGTAAAGAACAGGCCTAAATTATCTATGTCCTTCTTATTCTCATTCAAATTTTTCATTAACTGCAGTGGAACTTCTTGGCAGAATTCAAATTATGAATGTTCAAAGGAGATCTTCCTCTCTGCTGCAGGAATAAGATCTGAACAAAACTTCAGCAGTGGTTGGTTTCTATTATGACATTTGAAAAGTCTGCCTGCATTGTATGCATACTCCATGCAAAGATACTAAATTAAAATTACCATTTATTAACATACCAAATTATATTTTCTGAAGCGTTCATGATTGAAGACCTAACAAACTCATGACACCAACAGCTAACTCATTCTGGTCAGAGCAAATACAAACATGATAGTGTTTAAAAACAAACAAACCAACAGAAACCAGTCATCTGCCAAACAGCATTACAATTTCCCCTGATAATATGTCAACAGAAGTTTAAAACTATAATCAATCTGTATTCATTTCAGAAACACAGCTTCTTTTTTTTTTCCAATGAAAAWATAGAACAATAGGAAGAAAAAAAGTGACTATTGCCTGCCAAGATTTCAATGCTGAATAAACCGCCATACTTGGAGAGCTTATTATGGTGTTTGATTTCCCAATCACACTAATGTACTTTGCTAACAGCACTTTTATATCATGCCTGACAACATAGGAACATATTAAAAGAAGAAATGATGATTTTTTTTTTTAACTAACATCTTGGATAAAATGTGGGTACCAATCAAGTTGGGTGTCACATACCAATCAAATTGTAGATACCTGTGATTTCATGCATATGGTGCAAAAAACCCCTCAGTCTCTTGATGGCCTCATCATCTCTAGCATAATTTTCAGAAAGACCATTAAGTGGACCCAAAATACCATGATGTACTTAAAAAATTTCTTAATTCTGTCATTGCTAACTTGGTCTCGATACTCATACCATTGACATAATCTACATAGGAGCAGATAACCTCCATGGAAATAACTTTGTGTCTATCACCTTGTTGAGAAACTACTTTTCAAATGTTTTAATTATAAACCACAACATAAAAATTCCACAAGAATGTTGAGATTACCTGAAGTATACACTAATAAAAGGGAATTTTCTCAAGTGCCGAGTAATATTTTTTGCTACTGTTTCTCTGTGTTGTGGTTTGTCATATATGTTAAGCAAGAAGAGCAAAAAGTGAAACACAGAAGTGACATTGGAAGGTGAAGGATTTCAATTCATACCTGATGATTTATAAACCTCTTACAGTGAGGATATGATCAGAATCCTTTGCAATCAGTGGAAAAAGACTCAAATTTTCACAAACTCAAGGGTCAGGCTAAAAGCTTTGCTTCACTTCCTAGGCCCTTGGACAAATATAGTAGTTATATATAAAATATAATAGCCACTACAAAAACAGACATAACCCATCTAAATGAAAGAATACAACCTCTCTGTATCATGAGAATGAACAATCATCTGGCCATTCATCACTTCTATTGATGTGAATGAGCAACATTGTGCTCTTTTGCTCATCTAATAGATTTTTAAGTCAGAACATACCATTAGGATAATTTAGTTTGATCCTCTATGAAGTGCACTAATTTCCTCATCAAGCCTATGACTTCTTATGAGCTACGTGATATTTGAAGGAAAAATAAACTGTTCCAGCTTTTAATTACGAAATTTTATCATCAAAGGAATCTATCACCGAAAGGTTTAGTTTTAATGGAATTTCTACTAAGTAAATTAAATTTTACTTCTTATTAAATTGATTTCACCAGTTTTCTGCTTGTTGTCACTCAAAACCTAGGGGCTTTAATGCTAGCAAGTACATAGTTCTTAAATGTTCCACTCTGAACTGAGCGGAGCATACAATTCACAGAATCACAGAATGGGTCAGGTGGGAAGGTCCACAGTGGGTCATCTGGTCCAACCTCCCTGCTCAAGCAGGGTCTTCCCAGTGCACATCGCACACAATTGCATTCTCTAAAAGCACTGCATGAATTAACAGTGATGCAGTTCATATCACCAAATAAAATCTACAACCAGCAACAGTGACATTTATTCTATTGATAATGCCTGGATCAGCATGTGCCATGGGCATACTGTGCCTGGAATCATTTAAGTATGATTGTGGTAAACAAAGATCTGTATCATCTATGTCCAATTGGAGGATAAAAAACTGTTGTATGGAACTCCCTGTAGATACAATGCTAAACATAACCTATATTAACATAAGTGCTAACTTGAACGACTGCACAGGTCTCTTGATAATTCCAGCAAACATTTCTGCTCTAATCAGAGGTTTGAATAAAGAATTGGTGACCTGGAGCCCTGAGTGTCATGTAAAGGAAAGTTTTACTCAGATACGACAAAAGTCATCCTTTGCCATTTGTTCTTTTTTATAAAGAATTAACATTGTCACTGTGAGATCAATTTGCTCAACAAGTTATTGCATTAACCTTCTAAGTAATTTTCTTTAGCCACTTTCAAAGCAGTCTTGGAAATTCACACTTTATACACACTTGAAAATTCAACCAAAATGACATTGCCTGCTTTTCAACAATCAAAAAGGACCTCAAATTCACAACTGAATACCCTTCCCACCCCTCACCTTGGGATGGTACTTCAGAAGACAACTGTAATTCAGATTCATTGCATTTATGTGCTTCAAACCCGTGGCTATTTGCTATCAGGGGGAAGTTCAAACACTAGAGTTCTTGTTGGAGGGAAACTCTGAAGATCAAATTGTATGTTCAAACAACCACATTTTTCCTCTATGGTTCCAGTCTTCTAAAATCTCAGAGTCCTGTTGTTAGAAAAACCTCCCATAAACCTGAAGAAGGATAAGTGACCTACCTTAGAAAGTCCGCCTACTTCCAAATAGAAGCAGATGATGAAAACATTCCAGGTGACCCACAGGGCAGTCCACACCGTGTACTAAACACAAAGCCGGATGAAAGCAAAGGAGAGAAAAATAAAATGTGAAGATGAAACGACTTCATACTGAGAAGATCAATAATAAAAAACTGATATCAATAAACATTCTTCTTCTGGGAACAGCCAAGCACAGAGAGTTCAGAAAAGGAGTTCTCCCTGCAGAAGTCCCCTAAGAATCACCGGAAATTACAAATCCAATATTCATTGCGGTACTAAATAAATACCAATAAAACAGATTTATTCTTTACAGTTTTACACTATTTTATTGATATCAATTAAGTCCAAAATGCTGACTTTAACGCTGGTTTGGGGACAACTCTGAATAATTTTTAAATCATAATTTAGCTCTGTTAAAGGAAATTTCAGAATAGCACAATATTTTAAATAAGTAAATATTATTTAAAAAAATTTAAATATTATGAAGAAAGGCACAAGAATAAATAAAAATATCAAATAAAACAGAAGATCTATTAACGTGATAATCTAGATTTTTTTCTTTTAAAACAAATAGGTAAAACATAAATGTGATCTCTTGAGAGTCTTTCGCAGTACCTTAATTACATTAAAATTAGCTCACTGCTTCTTCAGCCCTTTTGCCACTACAAAGCATGCCTAACATTTGAACAAATCCGTCTCTCTTCTAGGTTCTCCAGCATTGTACTGAACTCATACACCACCCTCAGCATGAATGAGAGATTAACTCCTTTACTTTAAATCATCTTTTGCATTTTAACTGTCAGCGCAACAGGCTGGCACTATTTCCTTACAGATGCACTGTTTACTACCAGAGCTGTAAACTATTCCCAATGAACTCTCTGGGCAGTCTGCCTCAGGAGCATTTCATCCTGATGGGCCAAGTGTCCACCCAGCCATGCTAGAGCTATATCCCCCTGAACAAATGCAATGAGGAGCAGCAGCACTGCCACTTTACATTTGCACACTTAGAACCTTCACAGTGGAGGAGTGCTGCTAAGAGCTTTTGCAAGTCTAGTTAGCCATGGCCAGATCAGGGTTAGTATTTATTGTTTTTCTTCAACATAATCACTAAAGCTCAACATACTAATCTACAATGCATCACACAGGGGCCATCAGTTTGGCTTTCTTGGACAGTTTTGGGTTATGTTCCCCTCTTCCTTCTCACCCCTGTCATGTATAATGAAAGGTTCAGGTAAAGAGGGTTGAATTTTTCCCACTTTGATTACTTCCCCATGCACAGGGCCATTTCTGTACACCAAACATGTCAACTGCTTTAATATAATGTCTTCTGGGTACGTAGGCAGTTGGGAGATGGCTGTGGCCCAAGAAGAAGGTCATTAATAAACAAAATAAGAGTAACACTCCTGGGCCATTTCCTCTGTCTTACAGAGAAGGGCAGTGTGGCAATTAAAGGCTGGGTTATTATAAAATAGACAAAGCTGCTGTGATCTGTGAGCAGGATAAGATCTGTACTACTCATAAGGTATTGAGTATATCACATTTTACTACATTTGTTGACTTTGTAGTAACTCATCATAAGCCCCTGATTTTCCAAAATTTATACTCAGAACATAACGTGCAGAGTTCAAAATTAATGAACAATTCATATAATCCCAGTTGCATGTAAAAAGCAGAACTGAGACTATCTGGGTGAATTCTCCTTTTTAAGAAAGAATTTTTTAATCCGTCCATGAACTAAGCCTGTCACAACAACAAAAGGAATTCTATTTGATCTGCCAGGCCAAGCCAAATCTGTTACTGTCCCCATTCTGTCCCATGGGCACCAATGACAACTCCACACTGTGCAGGAAAAACTGCCTGAACATGCTTTCCGAAACCAGGCTATGCTGTTTTACACAGTCAGGACCAGTTCGATTCCTTATCCACTGTGAGGATTACTGAAAGAGAAGTGCAGGGGCAAAGCAGGTGTGCACCTTGAAACCCAGCTGCTGCATCTGGAGAGGCTCTTCCTACACTCTAGAAATCTGAGCTGCTTTTGCTTTATAAACATAATAATTACATATATTCAGTAATTAGTACTATATAATTTTTTAAAGTAGGAAAGTTATTGTCCACATTGGAAAACACGTCTTTTTGGATATGCAAGGGGCAAATTTTTTCCTTGCATAGCATCAGGTACTTAAGGAAAGGTTATAAGACAGCAAAGGCAAGAAAGCAAAATTAGGAAATGTCAGAATTTGGGTTGTGTATGCCAACTTAATTTTTCTATTTTGTGGATGTGCAATACAAAGCAAACATTAATTAAATCATTATAGATATATTTTTATTTTATAATATCTTACCTCCCTTAACACATTTTATGAACGGCTACCTCAATAATTCATTTCTCCTTGTTGCTCAGACCCTGCTCTGAGGACAGAATATTAATTTCCTCATGAGGTTTACTAAGATGCTCATCGCCGTAATGTGTGAGAGCTGCACAAACATTAACTAATTTATTTTATGTTATAAGGGAATGATACAGCTCTCAGAATGCAAATGATGTTCTGATACATGCAGAGATTACATTCAGAAGTATTCATACATTATAAACATCCAACTGGAGGTGCTTAAGAGTTCATTTTTCAGAAAGCTTGAGGTTATACAGTACTTCATAAACTCAGTGTTGAGCTCCCTGTGGCTGAGCATGCAGCACTTGTGCAAATCAGACCACAAGGTCTCAAGACAAGAACCCAGAACGTAAGAGTAAAACAAAGCGCGTGACAAGTTTGGTTAAAGTGACTCGCTTTGTGTCAAAAAAGGTTTCACTGGTTGAGAGCAGAGATAAAACTCAGCTACCCAGCACAGCCTTCAAAGTGAAAGCAATCCTTTTATTCTTGGTAGCGTGTGCCTCACTTCTCCCRTTGTCTTCTGTTTTCTTGAACTCAAGCTTCTGTTCTATAGCTGTGATCACCAGAAAACCCCCAAATGTCTGTCCTTTCCATTGAAACTGACAATGTAATAAGAATTGGTATGCATTCATCCAGTTCAAATCTGCAAATACGTCAAATGATCACAGTAAGATTGCACAGAGGGCTTTAATAACTTTTCTAAATTTTTGAGTGTTTCTTTCTGAAAATTTTTTAAAACTTTCTGACATTATGTGTATTTTTTAAATTTATTTGTATATACCATGTAGGTTAAAAAAACAACAATGAAACAATAAACAGAGATATATTTCACATATCAGTCAAATACAAACATTTCTAGAGTTAAAACATTTGCATTGGATGGACACAATGTCACAAAAAGAACCGGTTAAGGTAAAAAAAAAAAAAAGGGAATTGTCTACATTTGAATATTACAAGGATTGTGGGACAAGTTTAGCTTTAATGAATAAACTATCTCAAGAGTACTTTTAAATCTGAAGTGCAGCAACTACTCTGACAGTGTCTTGGCATTAGAGGGAATGAATGTTGGCTCGGGGATGCTTCAAGAGAAAAGAGCAACTACTGAGTCGTCAAATCATCCCTCTGTACTACCTGGCATGAGTACATGCAGAGCCTTGTTAGTCATATTCATGAAAGATGGAAAAGGAAAAGGTAGTGACATAAATCAGCATGATAGAGCAGTAACAACACAGAATTTACCAGGAAGGATATTCAACAAGTAATTTTGGAAGCTTAAATATTTCACCTGTGTTTTCACTGTCTGTATAACATTTGCTTGAATGCTGTATAAAGTATCCAATACAGCCTTTCTTCTGCTTTTCTGTTTTTTTATTTGTTTGGGTTTTTTTTTCAAGAAACTCTCTCCTGGCTTTTCAATTGTATCTGTTGCCTATATATCATATTATTTACTGGAATACATTAAGGCAAGTAAAGCAGAGATTTCCACCATAGATTCTCCCTATTTAAGTGTATTATTTTCATGCCTCACTGTTCATTAACACATTTTATTTCAGCTTTGGGCCTGGGTTGTGCAATTTTAGCTACATGACTCACCATTCAGAAGCCTTTTGAAGTCCCATATCAGAAGAAGGAGAGGGGAAAAAGCCCCAGCTTTAATAAGTATCCTGTCATCATCTTTAATCAATTTTAACAGCCTGAAAATCTTGCTGGTGATAGCAAGTTCTATTAAGAAAGGAAAAGCATGCACAAGGAAATGGATAACAGCAGAGTACTGGAGCTTCATTACAAGAGTGTAACAGCATATTTAGAACTGAAATTTAGCTGTTTCTTTCTTCTTTGCAAATGTTTGGGTAAGTTTTAAATGAGCTAATACGGGAAAATTAAAAATCAGCTCTGCACATCTCTGTCCCCTGGGAACTTTGCACTRATTTAATTCAGTCACAAAATATTCAAATACTGAAAATAGCACATCCGCTTAGTGACAGGACAAATTGTTCACAAAATTTATCTAAATTACTAATTAATACAAAACCTATTAGAAATAATTATTGGATTTAAACTAATTAGGACACTTGGAGTCAATGCTGTTGCTCCCTCTCTCTCTGTTTCCTGAGCTCTGAGGACCTGGAATTTTAGCTACGAGTAAGTGAAATTCCAAATTTACTTCAGAATCACCATCCATGTATCTGAAAGACTGTAGACAGAGAAAATGAACCACTATCTTTGACTACTTGGAATAACAATTATATTCAACAGAGATGCCTCATGAATCAGCCATTGCATGGCAGCTCTTAGATGGTGGGACATTTTTTTGGTAGAAAGCTCTCATGACAAATTTTATATCACTCAAACTGATTTCTTTGTTCAGCCTTTTAATCTAATGGCTATGCTTATGCTGCAGCTTATGTGGTCATTAAATGCTAGCGATAAACTAGCTAGCCTGGGTTCAATGGCAGTGGAAGAGTCAGAAGCATGCAGCTGCTATCATTGTGTTCATCAGCCCTCACTGAACTCCTTGGCTCTGATGTGCAACAAAAGCCTACTCAATTGTGCCTGCAGAACTAGTTTCATATCAACTCCACTATAGATGTTCTTCAAGTTACAGCCCTACATGTATTAGATTTATTCACTTACTTTCCCATTCCTTACATATGTTAAAATTTGAGGAGAGAGAACATGACACACGCAGCATAGGATGACAAAGTGAAAGCTTTTGTGTAGCTTTGCTTGTCAGGGAAACCTTCAGGCACAGATTTCATTGCACAGAAGATAGATTAAAAACATTCTCCTGAGATTAAACCGGTTATTCTATTCTATTCAGCTGGTCAGCTGAAGTCCAGATCATCACCAGAGTATGACAGATTGTCATGGGGACAATTTGCGTTCATATGTGCCAAATCAATTTTGTGGAGACAGTTTACAGAAGTAAACTGTTGTATCTGACATGATTCTCTCTTTAACTTTTTATATTGTGATATAAAATTAGGGTGATTTTGTATTGTGATATAAAATTAGGGTTTTGCCCTAGTAAATTTTGCCCTAGTAAAGCTGATTTCCAAGGAAGACTTATGGAAAAGAGAATGGATACTAAGCACAATTTTCTTGAAGCAATTGGTTACTTTTCCAGTTAAACTGGATTAAGCTTAATCTAAATCAGAAGCTCCAGCAACCAGAGTACATAAAAGCGTTACACAACATATTTCTTCTGCCACAGAAAAAGTACCAAAATCTTGGTACACCAGCCTCTAACAAATCCAGGGGTTTAGATGTGACTGAAGATGCAGCTATGGACATGGAAGCCCATGAAGATTCTCAATTAATTTGAAGCCCAATTCACTACTCAGAGTATGGGTAAGAGTGTCTCTGCGTTGTTTAATACATTCAGGACACTACTGAAGATTTGCATTAAACAAACCTTATATATTGACTCCTTCTGGGGCTTCTGGGGACAGTAGGCAAAGCTCAGCTGTGTTTGGGACAGCCCTAGGAAGGCACAGCTTCTGGGAAGCATGTGTTGGGCATAGCTTGGAAGATCCTGAGGCTCAACAAGCACATTTAGCTGCTGTAACTCTGCACTGCTACAGAAAGACTCCATGCACTTTTCTCCTTCCTTGGAACAAGAAAAACACATTGGAGAGCTGACCTACACTTAAATTACCAGTAAGGAAAATGGTTGCTTTTCACCTGGATCTGTTCTGATTTGACAGTTTACCAAGTGGCTGAACTGATGCTTATGCTGGTGCAAATGGAAGAACAGCACAGGGACTGAAGGCAGCATCTGGGCAAAGGGATTATTGCTTATGCTGGTTTGAGTTATCCACGGAATTTAACCTGAGGGCAAAGCTAGGCAAAAGGCTGAACTGATAAGTTTGGAGCTAGCAACAAGAGAAGTCTTGCAACTCCTTCTTTCCCCTCCACCTCTACACTGTTATTCATAACCATGCAGTCACAAACCTTGCCTTATGCTGGCCCTGCCAGCCATTGGGATCCTCACAGATTGGATTCAGCTGACCAGTTGAGAAAAAAACTCTCCACTTTTTACTAGGTTTTCTGACAATTTAGAAGTGGAACTAACTTGCTGATGGGTCCAGTTAACTCCTGCCAGAATTGGGGGGGGAGGATACGGAGAAGTCCTCAGTCACGGATAACTGTGGGAACAGGGAGACATGCAAGCCACCCCCTTCTGCTGGTGTTGAGTTGTGAGGTTGGTTCCAGACACCTTGTGTTCCAGACATCCTTCAGACTTCAGGATTTGGCTCAAACTATTCCTACTTCACTGTAAACTGTGAACTATATTTCACTGTTAGTAAGTATATAATCACAGATCACTCAGAGAGTTGGTGACAGGATGAAGAAGTGGGTAATCACAGAATATTCTGAGTTGGAAGGGATCCACAAGGATCATTGAGTCCAACTCTTTAGTGAATGGCCCATACAGGGATCAAACTTGTGACCTATGGCATTATTAGCACCATGCTGTGACCAACTGAGCTCTAAAGCCTTGATCTCCCCAAGTAATGAGTATTTGCATCTACTGTAGCTAGACCTCTTAAATATATGCTTAAAAATAAATCAGAACATGGGCTCAGTTAAATCTGAGCATAAAGTATCTTGCTGAGGAGGTGTTTCTTTCTTTAATTATGAGTTTTCTACCTCTACTTTAAAACAACTTTTAATACAGCCTAAAATGTTCAATTACATTGGAAAAGATGTAGAAACAGTCAACATCTGTTGCATTTCATTTGAAAATTAAAGCAGAGCTTGCATCACTGAACAGCAGTGCTGAACCTGAGGGGCAAGAAATTTTATAGTGTTGCCCTTCAGACATGAATTTCCTACATAATTTTACAGATGCTTACACTCGCTTCTTATGAATAAAATGGGGAGCATGAAGCAGAAAGGTGAGTCATCAATATATGGATGCCCAGTTCTTCCACTACAGATAGTAGATAAAAGTGCTATTTTTTACATCAATTCATTTTCAATTCGTTATAGTCTGCTTGTGAGCTTAGCTAATATGAGTGTAATCTTGGATGCACTTTTTGTTCACTTTTTCTTTTAAGACACAACAAAGAATTACAGGATTCCAGGCTTGACTAGAAAAGATGAAGCTTTTTAAGTATTTGTTTAATGAGTTTTCCCCAGTAGACATTTATTTCACTCTTTTGTGAGGAAAAAGAAAGATAACTTTAGCCTCTTAAAATACATTACTGACAACACAACCAAAATGTTCCAAATACAACTATTACCAGGTAAAGACATAATATTCATCCATTCGGGAGAGAACGTGGGGGAGGCACAGAGGGTTTTTTTGTTGGCAGTTTACTTCACAGCTATGAAAATTCTTTTTATTCCTGGCTATATTGAGAACATGAGAAAAAAACAACTGTGAAGTTTCAAGTTACAAGCATCAGAGAGAATTTACAGTAATTTAGGGTCAAGGCTGCAAATATAGGTCTTGACAAAATTACATGTAAGTGAGATTTCTTTGGAACCCATGTGTCACAGGACCAAAGAAATTTCTACAAGCCTGGCTTCTCCCTCTTTAAGAGAAAGATGTAGCTAAATATAATTTGGCTATGGCAAATATTTTTTTAATCGCCATTGATTCTGCTTGTCTACTTCAAAAAGAATAACAATTTGTACTTCATTTCTTCATTTACACTTAGTCTAATTGACTTGTACCATAGTCATAATTTTGGCAGCACTTTCTCCAGATTACCAATTTTTGTTAACTTCTAAAATCTCAAAAAAGCCACTTGGCAGTGCTAAATTTACAAAAAGACATAAAGACCTCTACAGTTTCTACTGAAATACCATGTGGTGTTTTGAAACCAAGAAAATTCTGCTTTGTAATAAAAGCGTTTTTAAACCAATTGCAAAAAAAAAAAAAAAATAAAAAATGATTATAAATGAGACTTACCACGACTATATATCGAGGCCTAAACTGGATGGTTCCAAACAAACCCAAAATGACAACTATTATTTGTAGGAAATTGCCAAGGATAGGAGCCCACTGGAAACCCAGGAAGTCAAAGATTTGTCTCTCTAATGCTGCCAGCTGTAAGAAAACACATAAACAGAACATCCACCTTTTAATTATGGGTGAGACAGAACATTTAACATTTTCTTATTTGCACCAGGCTTCACCAACAACTGAGCAAAGCTATGGAAACCTTGCTGTTGCTACTGAAATATTATCATGCTCCCTCCCTTCCCCATGTATTTGTTTTCTTAGATTTAGCTTCAACTATATTCAACTGCAAGTTCCTCCACCTGTTCCTAAAAGCCCAAAAGAGCAGAGCAGGCCCAGACAAGTCCTAGGTGTGGCCACTGGGTATGATCCCAGGAGTTCCTTAATGCAGGGATTAAGGAAGACTGCTGGGAGCTCCTCACTACCTGAGGCACGTAGGTAGGCTGCAGAAAATGTTAAAAGACCTCAGAGCAAGCTGCTTCAAAACCAACAGCCAAATGAGCCATCTGTCCTCTACCAAAAGCTGCTACGTTACTTTGGGCAACCACAAATCAGAAAGAAATGGTGGCAGCCTCACAGCTCTCTTCCCACTGTTCTCGTGGCATTTTGGGTCTGGGTTTAGGTGGCTGTGGAAAAGGAAGAAGCTAGGAAGCATCAACCTTCATCCTTGCATCATCATGTGGTTCTTAGGTAATTCTGTATTTCCGAACATTAGGCAAAAAAAGAAAAACAAAACTCCACATTAAAATTCTTCTGCAAACACATTTGCTACTCATTTTTGACAATCCAGTCCACTGTACTAAACATAAAAAATCAACTTTCTTAGCAGCATATTTGTTGAAGTTTAAACTTGGTTCAATATTTTTGCAGCTGTAGCAAGACACTCTTGAGCAGCTGAATAGAATCCTACTGAGAAACAATTGAGTTTCTGTGCTTTCTAGAATTTATTAACATCTACTTGATTTTACTACATTGTTACAAACCCTAAAATTTACTGAAATATGCACTTACAATATTTATAACTGAGACAGATGGAGTAAGCATGGCTCTATGAATACCAAACAAAGTATTATCGTACGTGACTATTTCACATAAACCATTTCATTCTACACATTATGGCCAGATTCAATCTTCACCTACACGATGGGGATAGGTGTCACTGAGAGCAGAATCCATCTTTTCTGTACAAAAGTCCTCCCTTATAGCAGACAGGAAAACGACATTCTCTATGCTGAGGTTAATAAATATGATAAATTCAAACAATCAAATGGACAAAAGTTGAGTCATCGACTTGGTGCAGCTCCTTTGCAATCAGTGAAGTCACATTGGCTTTTATCAGCTAAATATCTGGCCCAGCATATATAAATGAAAAATCACACAGTACAGTACAAGAGTGCCCCAGATCCCATGTGCAAGATGGTAAATAAAGAGTTTTGAAAACTCTTTGGCACAGGAAGAACTTACTGTTTATGGTCTAGCAACAACATACTGAGAATCCTGTATCACACAGGAAGGTATTTATGACATGCATGACAAGAGACAGAGCCTGTTTCATTCCCATTACAAGTGGAGTTCTTCTGGGTCAACAAAACAGCTAAAAAATTCACAGACCACCAGTTTTCAGAGACAATGTGTCTCCTTCCTGGAGCCCTGACATTACCATGCAAGCAGAGGATGGAACTGTCAAATCAAACTAGAATTTGCTTAGTGCCACCTCTGCCCTGACATTCACTGAAACTCTCCTGCAGCCTTGGTCTTCACCTCCACTAATAAATTGAGTGTATCCTATCACACTCCCAGCACTGCAGGCAGCTGTCTTAGGATTGTCACCATTAAAGTGTCCTTGGCTCTGAAACAGGGCAGCTGTGTGCAAACTACATACTTATCTACTCAAAAAGGCCCTTGACTATGGGTGAATTCTTTGGGAAGTCCACTGGTCACAACAACCCTGGTTAATGTGACAGAAAACTCTAATGGCTCACTAACATCCACAATGTCACTGCCTGGCTTCCTCCCCAGGCATGTGTGAATGTGCTGGTGTAGGGAGCAGAGTGGGTACTCCACTTGCCAGGAGTGGGTATTGAGGAAATTCACTTCACACTGGTGGTTCACCGCAAGACATGGATGCCATTATGCATTTTATGTAGCTTTGAAGCACCTAGAACTATCTGAAAGACAAAAGCCTGCAGCACAAATACGAATATTGCAGCACAGGTATGGATGAAGCTCTTTAATATCTGTCCTTTCTTAAACTGACCCTTGGTATAAATTTTCAGATCAGCACCTTAAATGCCTGAAAAACATCATTCTGCAACATAAATGAACACAAGAACTGCACTTTGCCAACAGACCCATATTAAAAGGGTTGGTGTTCAGCTCAGGCCTAGACTGGATCAGAGATAAAGTTTGTCTTCACGTGTACCTCCCTGATATCTGCCAAGCAAGTTCTGACATCCACCAGGCAGATCTGGGCTCCCACAAAACAGCACGGTGGCCACAAGTATATTCCCAAAGATGATAGTGCACATGTGTATATTCAACATAGACAGAGTTGTTGTTGTATTTATAAAAAAATAATTAGTCTTTCTATGGATTACTGTGGTTAAGGCACCCACCACAAACACGGGGAAATAAAGTTCAATTTCCTCTCTTGCTGCCTACTGAGGTATTCATCCCTCTCCTCCCACTTCCTATCCATTAGGATACCAAAGGAAAGAGCTTCTCTTTGAAGCTCTGTCACAGGCAAAAAAGAAAAAATTGTATTTAGTGAGTCAAAAAGAGAGTACAAGCAGAAACATGAGTCTATAGTCTATTGCTTATTCAAAACTGGAAGAGTTGCTTGTGTTTCTTGCCTGCAAGGCTCACTCTTTATTTTATATACAGTGACAGCAAGAAACCATTGAAGGAGCCCTGGAAGCAGGATGCCAAGCATACAGTACCATTCCTTCCCCAATAACAAGTGCTTTTACCATCAGGCTATGCAGAGAGACCTTCCTACACAGCTAAGTCTCATTTATTTTGTTCTTGTCACCAACACAAAGTAATTTGTCTCATCCCTAAAGCCCACAGAATACATTAGCAGGGGTGGTGCGGGGGATGGGGAGAATCTAAWGAAAAGAAAGAGGTAGGAGGCATGTCTTTCCTGCTCAAATTGCTACTCTAAATTATAACACCTTGCAGGCAACTCAGGTAGAAGTTAAAAACCTAGTAATTCATTATCATGGMGGAGGAAACATATTAAATTCTGGGGTTTTTACACTATGAGCAATATGGACAGAATAGAGGAAACATCTCAGTGCTGCTCTTCTTACATCTAGTATTTCACGCAACAGAGCCCCCAAAAGCAGTGAAGGCCACAAACTTTTTAGCTCTGTGCAAATGAAAAAGCAAACTCTGACACAGACTGTGATTCAGGTAATTCACTGGACAGAAATCATCAGAATAAAGGGACGGAAACAGGCAGCTGTGCGCAGTCACAGGCTGGTTTTGCATAGATATGAAGAGCCAATACTGTCTAAGTTTATCCAAATCCAAAACCTCTGTAGCCATCAGTGGCCACCAGACTAACCTAGATTCCATGAAAGATGGTTTTACTTGGAGTTATGTGCATGTAAGTCCTTCAAAATGTTACACCAGAAACATTTTGATTATAAGGAGGCTGTTTTTCTCAATGAGAAATTTTCCCACATGAATTTCTACTTTCATCACCATTTTCAGATTCTTCTGAAAACAGCCTAAAAAACTGAACCCTGAAGGGAAGGCAGAGGTTCCCAAAATTAGCTGGCTCAACTTCTCCCATTGCTAGAAGACAGATATCAACTTAGTAGGGCAGAGGAGCTTCAGGCTGGAGCTGGGGAATGCTCGATGTGACTGAGATCCTCTGGGGGTTTATTGTCCTACCACTTCCCTAACAAGTTGGGAGAGGCTGGCACCTCCACTACTTTTGATAACTAAGACAACAAAGTTTGGGAGTGTCCATAATAAATTGATATTTGATACTCCTTTTTTTAAAGTTCCACATAGAAGTGGAATGACAACTCAAACCTTTCTCGCAAATAAAAGAGAAGGCTTTGTTTTGGCAACTTAAATACTATGTGTATGTTTTTAGTGAAACCTGTGTCCATTTGAGGGAAATTTTTTCATGATAACTTATAAAAATCTATCAAAGTTGATAGGAAATAACATTTTCTTATCATAACAACACTTGGAGAAGGATACACGATATTTCTTATTATCGCAGGCAAGGGAGCACTTTGTTATTTAGTCTTCATCATCACTGACAATCTTGTAATGTAAAGTGCACGACTCGGGAGACCAGAACTAGCAGTAAAATGCTCTAGTGGGACTGTAGAAGTTCACTTAATGAAGATGTGCCACATTTGTCTTGGGTTTTTACCTCTATGTTTCACTAAATCTTTCAAATATTTCCCATTTCCCACTTCCTGCAGAGCGCAAGAAGGTACTAAGCTGCAATAAACACACTCAGGGTGAACTTTCCCTTCTGGGCTTGAGAATGGCTAGAACCTCCTGAACAGAAGAAATAGTGCAATTGTAGCATAAATGTTCCACATGCAGCTAAGGCAAAGGAGTAGCAAAATAAAAGGTGGCAATCAGCAATGCTGCATAGGATCTGCAGAAAGAAATCACCAAGATATTCCCAGCAATAGAGAGATCAAAAAACATTTTTGAGAGAAGGCTTCAACAAGTGTGCCCTGTCGAGTAAACCCCTCCTCTAAACGCTCAGGTCCAATTATACTTCAAAATATCTATCAGAAGCTGTCTGAGTGATGAGACACCACAGCAGAGTTACAAAGTCAACTTTTCAAAATACGTGTTTAAAACTCAATTTTCTCTTCTGTCAGAAACATCACTGAAAACAGTCAGTTTTATATTTTAATGGAAAAGCTTTTATAAATGACATGTTAATTTGAGATTAATAAATAGATCCAAATCCATAACAGAAGTCACTGTATCAAGATGAACAGTTTTCATATGTAACAGATCATTTCATACAAGAAAAGAACTAAAAGTGGCTTGATATAAACAGAAGACTATAAAGTTGCTTAATGTAAAAATAAAAGGTTAATGATATAGCTGCAAATTTGATACCCTATAAATTACTAAATTTACAAAACTGGRAAGTATAATCTACTCTGCATTTGATATTAAAAAGTTGCTTCACTCTGTCATGTAAAACAATCCCTAGAAATTACAACCAGAAAAGTATCAATACTATATCTAACAAACTTGTATTCTAGAAATCTAACAAAAATCATAAAGGTAAATACTTAACAGCAGAGCTGTAAAACTAYATAGTTTTCAAATCTTTTTTGAAATAAAAACAATTTTAGAAGCTAGGAAGAAAAAGAGAAAAAATATTATAACTTCCCAAATGGACACTGTTACTCTTACAGATTGACTCAACTTTCAAAAATTAAAATAGTATACAAAAAATGGTGAATGAAAAATTACAGTTCACAGCATTCATTTTCTAAATTCAAGTCAGGAATTATCTGAAACATTTCAATTACACATATAAGACCCAGAGTTGGCTGATGCTGCTAATAATTTT
Source organism: Amblyornis subalaris (assembly GCA_018881555.1). Classification (NCBI taxonomy): domain Eukaryota; kingdom Metazoa; phylum Chordata; class Aves; order Passeriformes; family Ptilonorhynchidae; genus Amblyornis; species Amblyornis subalaris. Next base: position 1,426,482 of record JACAXG010000001.1, read on the forward strand.
CACAGAAGTTCTAGGGCACAGCTCATCATCCACACTAACTGGTGCTCCTAAGGATAAAGATGTTTTCTCCAAAATTCTCAGCTTCATCTTGTAGTCACAAATTTAACCTGTGGCTTCAGGAAGAGTTTCCTGGACATGATGAATCTCTGAGGACTATTGTTCCTTTTACCATTACCACTAGTTCCAGTGTGCTGTGCTGAATTACAGAGAGTTTTGTCCAGTTTGGTAGATGCAACAGTTAAAAACTGAACTGGTTCCCAAGCTTCCTCTGGGAAACTTCACCAGGAGTATTAAGTGCCCTCTGTCCTGAAGCCCCAGGATACATTTGTTAAGCTCAGCAGTGCACTAACTTTTCCTCATAACCTATCCTCCCATCCCACCCCACCCCATCCCCTCCCCTCCTCTCCCTCCTTCTTTCTTTCCTTCCCTTCTTCCTTTCTTCTTTTGTGCCCAGATTGGTGGGCACTCCCAAAAAGGGAGAGAGATATGGCAAGGCAGGAGAGGAGCAGTAGGAGCCTCTTACACCACCTTGTAGCCTGGGTATTCAGCTGGAATAGACAAGACCTTGGAACAAGGTCATTTTTAGCATTAGCCAGATTTGACTTAAAGCCTGTCTTCACATTCCAGTGCTTTTAGGCGCATATTTCTTTTACCTTGACAGATCTTCCACTGAGAAAACATTTTTGTAAAACCTCTGGGCAAATGCTCAGTGTTCCCATCGTACTTTTACATTATTTTGGAGAATACGCACATTCTAATTTTAAGGAGAAAAGACATCAAAAAGCTGCCGAGCTACTCTGGATAAAACCTCAGCATTGGAGACTAAAAGATTGACTTATCACATGCTAAATTCTGGTATTTCTAAACAAAAAGTAACAGGTGATGAAAGAAGGTTAAAATAAATAATTAAGTAAATAAAGAAGTTGCATCAGAGACTGATGGTAATGAATAAACCACTTTTTATACAAATTTTATACTCCTGTTGTGATTTCAGAATTTTACTGACAGGCTTCACTCAGTAAAAAGGAAGATAAGATTTAACATGAGAGAAATTCCAGCTTTTTAATGCAGGGGAGAACATTTAAACCTGAAGTGGAAGGGTGGTGTCAGATGATCACTCTTAGCTGAAGAACACTATTTAGCAAGTTACTGTTCCTCAGCTAAATATTACAGCCTCCTTATCTATACCTTACCATCTTTCAATAGAAGCTTCATTACCAAAGATGAGTGTAGTCTATGTCATAATTAAATATTAAACTTTGACTTAGATCACTTCTTTATAGCTTTGGTGACAGTTAATGCAATCATCTGACCAGAGAAGAAACTCTCATTAGATTTTTAATGATCTGCATTCACTTGTTCACGTGAAATACTATCTTTTGGGTGATTTTAAGATGGTAATCCCTTATAACAGCTCACTAAATATATTTGTAAGACTGTGTGTCATGGAGGTTATTGAATGTCAGGAAAGATTCTGAGCAAATCACTAATATTTACAGTAAGTTCAGTTTAATGGAGCAAAAGAGAAACTGTTAGCTTTCTGACAATTCTCAGAGAAGAAAAAAACCCTGATGACCAAAAGTGCCTTTGCAGTGTTGGTCAGATAGATAGGTAATTGGCTGTCACTTGAGTAACTTTAAATTAAATATAAAGCGAAAGAAATATATGTGCTGAAGGAGCTCAGTTAAAGAGTAATAGCCAAGATTAGTGAAGGCCAAAACATAAAAACAGAGAAAAGAAAGACAGGTTTGATAAAAAAACATTGTCTTTTTAAGAGAGCCTGTGCTGCCTTTCAGCAGTGAATGCTATTCTTATTCACCTGCTCAACTCATATGGAAAATACTCAGAACTAAAGCTCTTTCCACCACTCTGGCAAGTGCTTTGGTGAATGAGTTCATTGGAGGGTGATGGTAGTGAAGGCACATAATATTGCTGAAGACATGATATTTTAACAAAACTTTTTTTTTTTTTCCTGAAGAAAAAAAATGTTTCACTCATCAATACTTTACCAGTTGTTCTTCAATAAATGCTTAAGAAACAAGACAGGTAAGGAGCAATCAGTATATGTTCAAAGATTTTTGAGAGCCAATATACAACACCTCAGAACCAAAAGACCTCCTTGAATGGCAAAGTTTATCTCATCAGAGAATTTGGACCATAGTATAAAAAGTTTAGCTGGTAAATGCCAGATCCTAAAAATCTATAAATGTAATTATATGATGCTGAAAGGGTTCTCTTCTCCACCTTTCAACAAATAGATACATATATATTTAATAACACTATTTAACATTGTCAGACAGGCACAAAACAGGTAATTATTAACAGAAAGATGTTTTTCTAACTACGTGTACTACAAACGCTACAGCAGCTACACCAGTGATGGGCAGGAAGCTTTTGAGTGATGGGTTTGTTAGGATATTAATTACATATTTCATCAAACTGACCCCAAGCCTCCAGTTTTTGCTCTGACAAAACCCACATGAAGGCAAAAGAAGCCATGACTGCATCCAGGCTGCAGGACCTGGCTCAGAAAGGCAACAGCAAATTAAGAATCTCATCAGCATGAAAAGAAGAGTTTGTTAATATTTATTCTGCAGGGTCTCCTGACTGCATTGATGTAAAAGGTGGCATCAAATAGTCCCAGTTCGCAGCACACTACGRGTGCCAGGGTGATATACCCGAGGCTGACAGCTGCATCTGTACCAAACAGACACTATAAAAATGCAGTTACAGTCTGTGGGTAGCCATGATAGGGAAGAAGCCAGCTATTGTAATAAAATCCCGTAGCGCCAACCCGTTACAGCACAGTGATTCAAGATTGAATTTCAACCCTTCAATGAAGCTGTAACTGATCCCAAAACACTAAAGTCAAGCCCCTTGGCTGGTTGACCTATACAATCCTGCAAACAGCTGGAATGAACGTGCTTATAATGGCGTTTAAGACTCCCCTGGTTGTTTCATTTAAATGCCAGCACACATATAGCAAAAGACAGTGTAAGAGATGGTTATAGGTTAAAGATCTTTAAAGATTTCTATCTTACTATGGATGACAAAGTCCGTGTCAAAAGATACAAGACACAAGGGAAAAGCAAATTACAATTTGTCTTCTTTGTATTTATATTAAGCTACATATGTGGTGGCTTTAGTCCAAAAGAAAGCTTTCATTTGTCACATCATTGTATCCCTTCATGTCTTCAAATACTGAACTCTTGCAATTGAAATTTTGTTTTTTTTCATTTATTTGCACATTTGAACACATCCAGTAAGCCTATACACCTTTACAGGCTTCCTCAATGCTCAGGTTTAAGAAATGCTGCACTAAAGTACTTACTGACATTTCTCAACAACAGTGAGAAATGAACGTTTGCTACTACTTTGAATTCCCAAGGCATAGTAGGCAATGTAAGGAGATAACAGATGATGCCAGCATTTGATAACAATGAAGCTGACAGCCCCAGATACCTCCTAGATTCTGATGACTATGGTATCCAGCCAAAAAGAAAAAAAAAAGAAAAAAGAGAAAAAAGGAATAAGCTGGGAACATTTGCTGCAGGATCTGTACCCAACCCATTCCCAGCATAAAGAGACTGCCTGTGAGGGAAGAGAGGATAAGATGGGCACCCAGACTGCAAGGCATGAGATGAATTGAAATCCTTGTAAGGTAAACAGGTAAAACAGTATCTAGAGCCTCTAGTAGATGAATGCTCCTTCTGGCCAAAGAACAACCCCTTACTCTTACAAAATATGTCTCTTTGATAACTCTTTAAAGCCCTACAAACCCCTGAGTCTTAATGCAGGCTCCAAAAGAAGAAAGAAATTAAACCAGATGGAGCTGTCCTTCCATGACTAAGGAAGATACATATTCAGAGCTCACAGGGACCTGGACAAGTTGGACAGTTAGTTCAAGGTCCAAGTTTAATGAACTGCAATTGTTTGATATGAGCTTTGGCATAAAACATCAAATGGCACAAATTGATTCATGCCAGATCCTGAGAAACGTAAGGCTTCCCACAGAATGGTGCATCTTCTGTTTAGTTTGTGGTTACGAAAAGGCAGTGTATCTTCTATCACCAACTCTCTTTAGGCAAAACAAAGTATTAAGCCAAGTAATAAAAATCGTGTGCTGGCTGCTTCCCCTAATTTGAGCCACAGCACAGAGCCTATTTCCACAGCAGGGAGGAGTTCAGATGTCTGCCTGGATAAAGTTTCCATTTTTTTTCCCTGGAAAACTTGTCTCCAGTGCATCTCTCGAGTGCCAGCTACGCTAAAAGAGAATGAGAGACTGCCTATATTCAACAGAAGCTCTAGAGGAAAAGAAGCAGTTTAGCAGTGGCTCAGAAGTCTGACGACGTGTCTAAATCAGCCCCTGCATTGCAGTTCATTCATTTGCCGTCAAAGGCCCATTTCAAGCATAGTAGAAACACTCATGGATCCTTTGACTCCGTCATTGCAAATGACGAGATTGCATTGACGTTGCCGTTGCATTGGTCAGGAAACTCTCTGATACTGGATCATTCCACATTCTCAAGTAAAATATAGAAATATCCTTCTCTGTTTACAGCATAGCAAAAACATCCCTCCATCTCCTGAGTTATTTGGCCAGGAAGAAGGGTTAGGATAGGACTGACTAGCAGCATGACAAAACATTTTGACCTTGTGTTATCAGAAGCAATTCATCAACAAAGTTTAGTGTATGAATAACTTCCAACAGGGGGCTATATGCGCATTTATGTCTCATTTAGACATATAAGTATGTTTTGATTAAAAATAATGGGAAGTCTGAGGTTATTCTCAAACATGAAAGAAGAATACCATAGTTAGAGGTGGATGACAACATAGCAATATCTTGCTTTAAATCTAACTCTTTTACATATTCTAAGATATGGCCATTCTCTTGCAGAAATAAAACCCCAAATTCACATTATTTCCTGTGATTTTGTAGCTTCCTTATATAGAATGGAGAATGAAATTCTCAAAGTGTGTATATATACACATATGTATAACTACATAYATGGTTTAGTAGAAAGTTTTCAACATAAACACTTCTTCTGGAAAATTATTGTTACAGAGCTACAGGTAAATAAAAGATGTCTTTTTGGTCATCTAAGCCAGTTCTCTGATACCAAAATTAACTCCACTCTCAGCTCTTTTTAAGGAGTTTATTTTCTACATAAACTGGCTTGATCTCCCTACTCCTTCTGGAATGCTGTTCCAAAATGTTGTTGTTCAAACAGCACCTGTTTCACCTTGAATTCATCTTTCCTGAACATGGGTGGCCAGCACCCTTCTAGATGTGCAGATGAACTCCCATGTGTTCCTTTTCCAATGGAAATACCTATTTTCATCTGGAATCAAATAAAAAGATCTTGACTTTGGCTTCTTACAAACTCGTAATTCACAGTTCATAAAAGAGAGGAATGAATTGCAATCTGAATTTTAAACAAGTATTTAGTAGGGATGATACCTTTCAGGGTCATTTTAAAACTATAAGATAGACATATAGAAGAGCAAAAGTTCTTTGTATGTTATATATTTGGAACTTTTTTATAAAATAAGAGTTCAAATTGTTTAATCTTAACTTTTTGTTCTGATTGTTACAGAACTTAATTAATCTCTCAGTGACTTACTTCCATTTGTCTTGTTATTTCCATTTAATCCTCCAACTTCTGCTTTTTCACCATAGCAGTTGGCCTGCAGTGTTTCAAAAAAGTTTATCTAGCCTTGTCCTTGCAAGCCACAGATGCAGTAATTATCTCCCTTTACCTTCCCAATTCCTGACACTCTCCAGTAGCCCCACTGCTGGTATTTCAGTATACACTACAAAAGGATGATAGCTAGTGATGTTCTGTGGAGCTCTTCATTTATCTCAGCGGTGTTCTCTCTGTTTATCCCATCAGTCAAACCTTCTCCAGCAGCTCTTTTGTCCATTCCTAAGCATAGCCAAGACATACCGATACTTGTCAATTGTCTCTCAAAAGGCTTGGAACAGAACAAACAAGTTGAGGAAAGCAGGGGGGCTACCAGAATGTCACAAAAGACACCAACGCTGTTCAAAGGCTGGAGGTAATTATCCCTAATTATCTAGAGATGCTCAGCAAGACTACACAGGCAAAATGGAAGACAGAACTGATCTGAAGTCATGGAGTGTAATAGATTCCCATGGCAGAAGATTTCTCCTTTGGATTTCAGAGTACTGATCCCAGAGATTTGAAAATTCCCCAAACATTTGTCAGGTTTTGGTAACATTATGTATGTAACGTTCCTATACAACTGAGGTAAGAACACAACAGCCTCGATTAGTTGCAAAGCATCACACTTCTGTGTGCTGTGCTTTTCTGAGCTGTAGCACAATAATGTGTGCTCCAGACTACTTGGACTGCATAGGCTAATGTTGTGCAAATACCTCCTGGTTATCATCTGAAACTGCCCCACAGGAAACATCAAGAAATTGGATAGTCTTACAGAAGACCAATGTTTAAGTTTATGCATAGGTCCTACCTGACTTCCAGTAGAGCAAAAATGCTTTGTGGAATGGTTAAGGTGGAAAAGGAACTCTGGAGGTCACCTGGTCAGAGTCCCCTGCTCAAGCTGAGCCACCTAGTGCCACTTCCCCAGGACCATGTCAAAATGACTCTCGAATATGTCCCAGGGTGGGRACGCCCCTTTGGGAGACCTGTGCCACAGCTTGGTCACCCTCACAGCAACAGCATTTCCTTTTTCAGAGCCATTCAGTATATGATTTCTAGTGAATTCAGCAGATGTGCTATGACAGTCTCTGTGGAAAAGGGGGAACTTTTAGAAAATACAAGAAACTTTAAGGCATGTTTCTGATATCATCTGATATGACTAAATCAGGATCAAATTTATAAATTTGAGCAAGTTAGTTGTATAAGGAGGACAAAAGGAGACAGAAACAAGTAAGAAGCTAAGACAAATTGTAGAGCAAAGGCCCTGGAAAAACTCAGAATCCGGAACCCTTGGTCTCATCAGTAGTTCCAATGAAGCCTGTGAGGTTCTTCAGGAATGTATGAGCCCAGGACGACATAAATGATTGAATGGTAAGTGTGCTAAATTGTAGAACTGTCAAAATTCACCCTCAGCTCTGTGAGATAAAGGAAGATCATTATAATGTGTCTGGAACTTCACAGCACTATGCAATTTCCTCTATTGAATCACGATGTTAAATTAAGCAAAATGAATGTCAGATGAATCAGAATCTGATTAGAGATACTTGCAGTAAAGAAAATTGTTAAGACCAACCAATCAATTGATAAGTGAATTAAAATAAGAATCAAAATATAAAAGTACCTCAAGCATCTGTAGCAGGAAGACAGTATTGCTGGCTTCATGGCTGAAAAAAACTACACTTGGGAAAAGCAATCACTGCTAGAAATCTCCAGCATTTCCTTCCACAACTATTGGGACTACAGGACACAGTGAGACTTTTGGAAGATATCATCTAGAGATACTTACTATGGAACTATTGAAGTTCATATTACCGATAGCACATGCAGTTGGAACACTGGAATGCCAATTGTCTCCTCTATGAGCAGGCCATTAAGCATGCCTGAGAATGTTTCCTCTGCCTGCTTTTCTGCAAAAGACACAAATTGCATGTACGTAGTTTGCAGTGCCAGAAAATATTCTCGCCTGCCCAACACACATGAGGCTGGAAATCATCTCTCTACCAAATTTGACTTTACTAAATTCTATCTACTTCGAGACCTCCAAGAAGTTGTACTATTTATATGATGGCAAGTTTTTGTCTACTGTTTCCCTATAGAAGTAGAGTTGTGGTCCTGAAGTTTCAGTAGTATGACTTAACTTCATGATTCAGCAAAGAAATAAGGGAAATTAGCCAGAATACTCCAAACTCTTATTTGAACACAAATACTACCAAAAGTTAGAAATGATGATGACCAAAACTATGATTATCAAATAGGTATGTTTCATCTTTAGTATAACATTTGTCTGAAGGTCTTACTGCTGTGAAAGTCATTCTTAAAAGTTAGTGAAAAGAATCTTTGAAAGACTGAGTGAATAAAAATGTTACTTGCCTTCCTTTCTTACTCACATTTTATCTACCCAAAATAGATGGATTAGTACAAAATGTACAGGGAAGCCTTTAAACCCAGGAAAAAAACCCTGCCGCAGGCCTTCTGCCTCATTTAATTTTACTGTGCAAGTTCAGAATGGGAAGACCGTGGAGAGAAAATATAATGCTAGGTGTCTTTGTGAATACCAGCAACCACATTAGGCTGTCACATGCTTATACATCCAGTGGATTTCAGTCACTGTAGACTTATTCATTCTAGCTTCATCTCCCTGGAGAGAGACACCCATTTTCAGCAGGGCTAAGCAATCAGTGTATGACAGGGAGTTTTCAGACCCCAGGGAAGGTGTGCTGTAATCTCTTTTTTTATCATTGCTGAAATAGGCATAAAGACAAGGCGAGCCTGCCTTATCTGATGCCATGGCAAGAAATGATAAACATGCATTATCTTGCAGGAGCTCCAGAAAATCCACTGTCAGAAAAAAAGCCTCTTTAATCCAGTGATTCGGCAGATGGGAGTAACATGGAGGAAGCTGGTACAATGAAAACCTACCATATTTCTCCATGGRAGGCAAGCCCCCCATGTCTCTTTTGTCTCATCTCCTTTATAACTTCRGAGTTGGAGAGGCTGCAAACATGTTTATTCCTGCTTCTACTTGAACTGTCACATCTCTCATTTTGTGCTGCCATAATGCTGCCTTTGCATATTCACACACCTCCTTTGGGACATCCTGTCCACTAAATCCGGGGGTTTCCCTTTCATTTCTTTAGGACCAAAGTGTCTCCTGTGTGTCTCCAACACACTCTTTTGCAAACTCTTAATCACAATGACTGCTGTATTTTGTATCACCTGGGCTACATCCCACCATCTGGTGTACAAAATATTTCTAATGGATTCCTAGAGTTTGGGGTAAACCATATACACTTTAAGCTGTTGGTGGATTTATGCTTGTCAAACAGTTTGGATTCCAAAAATGGACAGCAAATATATCACATAAGTTATATTTTGCTATTTAATGCTCAACAAGGTGACAAACAGATTGTTTGTTAAGAAATATAACACAACATGTCCACTTTGACCATTAAATTTAAGCCTTACAGATCTTTCGTTCCTGGCCTTAATTAAGAGTTGATGTCTAGCTGTTCTGCTCTAGGGTTACTTTGGAGACAAATAGCAATGATGAATTTTAATGACATGACTACTTTCACTGAAGAACCAAAGCGAACCATAGGACCCAGGAAAGATGCACTGCATATTCTTTCTTGTGCCCTTTGCACTCTGCCATCTGTCCATCCCTTATCCCCTACAAGAGAAATGTGGGGAACAAGAAGCTGTTTCATGCTCAAGAGTCAGCTTCATAGTATGCTAGGAAGAGATAAAATATTTCTTATAGCAATACTTTGGTAAAATTTTTTAAACAATAACCCCTTTTGAGTGTAAATGGGCATTATATTAAACCTGACAGTCTCTGACATTCAAAATCTCCCCCTAAGTCCCTGTATGTTTCTTGCACTCTTTCCCTAAAAATCTGAGCACTGTTAAAGACAGGAAAATGGATTGCCTAAGTATTTGCTGTGATTCAGTATGGCCATTCTTATGTTCTTGAATGTTCTTGAATTCCTGGGAGTAGTTTATTGCAATCTATTACTACTTCCAAGGCTATTGCAACTCAATGAGATGAATAAAATATCAACCTTTATCTGTATCTTATGACTACTTACGAAATACAGTGAGAGGCTGTCATCACTACTTTCATTCTCCACTGTAAACTCCTAATATTTCCTTCATGATAATGTATTCTTCTACAAAAGTCAGAAAACTGCTGCTCCAATTGAAATACTCTTTGTATTCAGATGAGGACATGGAAGCATGCAAAATATTTATCCAGTAAATAGGTAATTTCCCCTAAACAAAAAAGGACAAGGACAAAATCCAAATTCACTTTCTCAAATGTAATTCAACTTTCTCATGGATTACTTGCTCGTGGTAGTTGATTTCCAGATCCACTCTTAAAAATACTTTGCACACAAGTGGCCCCAGGAGGCTTTTGATTTTCAAGGACTTCTACTTACTCTCATACTCAACCTCCCTATTTCCCCTACCACTGGTAGACAATAAATACTTATCAACCTCTTTAAAGCTATAAAAACACAACTCTAAGATGCTGAAACACAGTTTACACTTTTTATTTCAAGCTTATGTCTTGGAAAAGAAGAAAACTRTACAAAAGAGCAGTTCTGGTTTTGCACTGCAGGCACACCACAGAAAGCACAGAGAAGCCTGCTATTCCCTTCTCTATTTGGTAGTACGGCTGTACACTGTGTTTTAGTTCAATATGCACTCGCACAGCCTTTTACTAGGTTTCCTCTTTTAAAATTCTAGGTTATTAACGTAATACACACAATGCACACCAAGATAACTGTTAGCCATATTGCCTACTCTGCAATGAACACCTGTTTAATCAGGTAAGATACCCATCTTCTTCCTATTTTTCTCCAGAGTCAAAGCAAATCCATTTCTCAACAGTGAAGAATGAGTAAGAATTATGGGAAAGGGATAATGTATAAGATACGTTTGTCCTCAGGTACACCCTTAACCTTATCTCCATTTTGACTCTCTAATGATCCAACTTATGGTATATTTTCTCTAATTGTAAATTCAGGATCCTACTTCTGATACACAGTATACACCCTAAAGTGTCTYGTGGTTTAAAAACTGTGCTTGTTCTGATAAGCTCTTTGTACTACCCACATAAAAGTATTGAATGCAGAGCTGTAAAAATGTCTCCAAGCTCAACTGTAAATTAAAGCTGTCACTTCATACTGAAAGCCTGGAGATGCTACATGGCTTTAGCAACACACAAGGAACCATTACCTTTCTATCTTCTTTTTTTCTTCACATCCTATGTTCCTGTCTTACTGCAAGCATTTCTTTAGGAATAAAGATCTTCCAGTTTGTTTTTAGTGAGGATTTATTTCCGTTACACAAACACAGGATTACACCACAAGGCCAAGATTTCAATCATAAATCAGTGAAAAATGCTGAGTCTGTCTACTGAGAACACTAAATCATGACTGTGGGTTCTTTTACTGTTTGCAAAGTTTATGTAACTAGATTATGTTGTTGTATTACACTTTCAGCCACCTTCAGTGTTCATTTCCTTTTTTCCACGGCTTTAGAAGTTACCATTTTGCATTCCCCATGCTAAGTTTGTAAGACATCTTCCAGAAAATATAAGCCAGTGAAATAAGAATATATAATTTATCCAAAAATGTTTCACTGGAGTCATTCAATCAAGTCTTTGAAAGAGCTGGATGCGGAACAGAGTTCCTTGATTTCTCTTTCTAAGCATTGCCTTACAATATATCCCAAAGTATCCAAACCTTTTTCTAATTATTAAGGAACAGCCTTGTAGGTAAAACAAAAGAGACACTTACAAAAGGCTCTTGCCCTTCTCCCCATAAAGCTGTGTATGATCTGTTTGAGAAGGCTGACATCACACACAAAGTCAAGTCATACATTCATGCAAATACCCAAAAGTGCAGAGAGTTAGTTCATAACATACATCTATGTAAATTGCATATATAAGTTAACATATACATTTATGTTTGTGTATATATATGTGTGTGTGTAATTGATTCAGTGTCCCTAACTCTTAGGATACAAAAGCAATTGTATAGAACTCATTCAGAAAGTGTGGCCCAATCACACATGCAATCTATTTAGATTCAAAATAGTTCCCTTTTCTGAATAAAAGAAACCCTGCAAATGTTGTAGGTATGAAAATTATAATAACATAATCATAAAGTAATTTAACACAAAAGCTCTTTCCTCAGAAAAACTACTCRATTCAGCGGAGCATGCACACGTGTGAGGAGGGCAGGATCATGTCTGATGTCCTCACAGCAGCTCCCATGCCTGCAGAACCACCCAGACTAATCCACATGGTCCCTACACCACCACTGAATCCACTCATCTAATGTGAGACCCTTAGTCCAGGGGGAAGTACTGCCTTGTGACTTATCTCCATCAAGCACCAAGACAAGCTCACTCACGGCAGTTGGTGTCTCACAGAATCCAAATCCTGGAGGTAGGCACAATACTGAGATTGTGGGCAGGAGGCGGGGACCAGCTGTTCAGGGAGCCTTTTCTGACCATAGCTACTTGCAGCTCTAAGTAATTTCCTACACCTGAAGTGAGCTCTGCCAGCAGGGCTTTTTGGCCCTATACAACAAAGTTATTGCAAAGACTGAATTCTTGCAYCAAATACAACTCTTTGGGTATTTTTTAATTTTGCTTGTTCAATATATGTCCTTCTTGTGTGTTAGTTTACATTTCCCATACACTTGCTTTCAGAAACATTGTAAAATTGACTCATATTTAGTAAAGTCTGACATTGCCTGACTAAGAATTAAACTCTTGTATTTGAAATAAAGGAATATTTTGAAATCAACAAGGTTTATGTAAAACCTTCTAAAGTCAAAGATGATCTTTCAGTGATTAAACTAGGGTACAGCATTAATGTAGTAGGATTAGTTCTTTTCCAAGAACTTAACATTGAAGTTCTTTTTGAAGAACTTAAATATCCACTTTGATGTGAGGAAATATTTACTTAAATGGGAAGGTCTGATTCTTCCATCTTCTACCATTACCCAATGGTTACTTGACATAAGGCAATTACTCAAAACTGCCAGTAAACTTTTCCTAAAATATGCTTTCTTTGACTGACCAAAAGCGCTATAATTGGCCTTGTATTACAAGATAAAGTCCATCTTGGCCAAAAGCATGTCAGACATAATAAGTTAGAATTCTTCTCCCAGAGATGTGAGTAAACTATTTTAAAAGCTACTGCAATAAAGCTTTTGGGTTTTAGTAGATATGTAACGGTATCAAGTCAGAYCCATGCTGGTTTTTTAAAAAGACCCCAAAAATAACAGAACAATCATGGTATAACAGTTATAGGATTCTAAACACTTTGGAGATTCAGGACTTTTTGGAGACAAGCACACTAGAATTTCAATATTTTTGTTATTTACCACTTTCCTACCTTTTCATTCTTGTAAGTGTTATAAATTATTATTATTCTATTATAAATATTATTATTCTGTTGCTCATTATTGAAATCTTTGGCATCACAAGACCCAAAGCACTTACACAACCATTAGGAATACAGCCTTTAAACATAATATTCTTAAACAGAAATCTCTGAGAAAGTGGTTACATTTAGAGAACTAGAGATAATGTACCTTCAGTGCATTTGAGGAATGCCGTACAATTTCCGTAACACTTTTATTTCTTGATTCAAATTTCATAAAGTGTCCAATTAAGCACATTGCTAAGCACTGAATATAAATAATGTAAATAATTTACTTCAGATTCCTTCTAAATTATTATTATTATCCAATTACCGCTCTTCTGGAACTTCTTTGGTGTTCCAAAATATGGTGAAAACCAAGATCAAATCCTGAGAGAATTCCTCACCTCTTTCAAAATCTCTGAATGCAAGACACATGCTCTTTTCAAAATGTCTATCATTTTAATATTTAGTACTAGGCATCCTCTCAAATTATCACAGGATCAAAAAAGGTTTTATCATCATTATCTTTTCAAACACCTCCATCATTTACTTCTTTCATTTTTTCCCAAAAATGGAGAAGAAATACTAAGAGAACACTTCTGTCATTTCTACATTTTTAAGCAATTTGACTATTCTATCACTGCTCAAGAGATCTGCATCACTGTTAACATCCTTTTTGCTTCAAACACATTAATACTTATTTCCATGCTCTATTTCCATTGCCACAGTTTTCTTCCTTGCCCTCTTTTGATGATTTTAGCAATTTTSTGACATAGATACATATTTTTCTGGTACATACTGGAATATATATYGATCTTTTCCTGATGTACTTTCATTTTCCTTTCTATGTATGTTTAAATGCTACCATTGGTTACAATAAATTTCGTATTTTCTATGTTAACCTAGAGCTAAGTAAAATGGCTTGTTTCTTGTAACTGATCTCCATTTCTTGAATTTTAAGGGAAAGCAAAAGGAAGACAAATTCATTCCCAAGGGCTAAGATGCACATTCTGTGGTTTAGACAAAAGCCCAGTAAGTTGTATAATGTGACCACTGTATAGCTGTTTGGTTTTTTATATGTTGTACACTTATTAAACAAAGGATGTGAAACTGAAAACTTTCAGTCATTTCTAGGTATGGGGTCTTGTTCATCATCATATCATAAATTTAGATCTCTGGACCTTTTTACAGAAATGACAAACACTCGTAAAATTGTTAAGATCTATTTTGCTCTATGATTTTATAAAATAACTGCGCAGGCAATCTAGTAGAATATTACAAAGCTACCATGCTTTGATCTTTCCTCATTATGATCCTGCTGCGCTTCTTAAGCTAAGCAAAATAAGGAGATGTACTGGGAAAAAAAGCTCCCCTTACATACAACTATTGCTTCCTCTTTCCTTTTCAGGCAATTTCCTTTATTTCCATAATAATGGAATAGATACAGCAGGATACCAATCAATAATCAATTGTGAACCAGGATTTCAGTTGCCATAAACTGCTTTATGCTAGCAATAATTCTGGTCTTACATTTTATCGTGGACCTCCTGACATAGCCCTAGGGGAACTAAACTACTACAAAATCTCTGCTGAGTATTAGTACATGCGTGCAGAAAAGGGCACACAGGGTGAATAATAAATAGCTGCTGTTAAAAAATCATATTTAACACTATGAAAAGTACAACTATAGGTTTCAGAGCCTATATTTTTAAATTTTACTGCTCTGCTTTTTTGCTGCTATTTCCATGGAAATGCAGTAAAATGTCAGACAATATTTACTAAGCAAGTATCTGAATCACAGTTTAGAAAGAGGACAATAAATTGGTTGAAGGAAAYATTACAGTCAAAGACCTGCATTTCAAGGGAATTATTCTGATATGAATTATGAAAAAATTATAGGACCTTGCATTTGGTCTAGTATCTGTAAAAATACCATATTTAAATAAATTGGTCCTGTCACTATGATATAAGAGAAATCAAAGCTAGTGATGAAACCAAGATAAAACATCTAATCCAAAGACCAAACCTATTGAAAGGCCTGCATCCAGTTGCAGCTCCTTTTCCATCAGGAAACAGCAAAACCTCATTTCTTTAAAGATTAAGACAGAATGTATTAAAGTTAGTGGAACATTTGTGTTTGTTTAAAGATACAAACTCCATCAGCAATAAGAAACTTTATTTCAGCAGGCACCACTTGTAATTTGTTGTACAGCCCCTAAATTCAGATCTGAGTTCCCCGGATTTCAAATTGGGTAATTGTGGTCAGAGACAAACAGATGAAAACTCCCTTTCCTAATGCCCTATACTGAAAATAAGAAAGTTCTGTCAGCTTGGAAGAATTGCCCAGATGCGATGAAACCTCAGAACAAAGCCATGCTGAGATGGAAGTATCAAGAAAAATGAGCCAAGTCCACTGCCCACTCCATGGGAGTAAGTCAACACTACTACTCTTGGCATAATTTCGTATATGTTGAAATAATTATATTGTGGGATGACGAAGAAAAGGGGAGATAGTTGCTGTCCAGGTGACTCTGGTGATAGTCGCTCTGGTGACTGAAACAACATTTTGTAGCAGTTATCATTTCCAAAATGTTGTGGGTTGCTGAAAATCCTTCTGACCCCTCCACAGTTGCGTGTGCTAACTTTGGCGTGTCTATAATGCTCACATAAGAACACCTTTATCAATAAATTTTAATATTATAAACACTTACTATGAGAATTTATGACATAGTGCTCAGCATGCCACCCTCCATTACAACTAATTCTGATTTGTCAGCTTGCAGAATTACAAATCTGGTGCTGGTTGAAGAAATGAATATGGTCATATTCATCTGTTTCCTCCAATGGCATCAATGAAGATGGAGTTGACAGGGTAAAGGACTGGTATTTTGCAGACTCTCATTTCAGAGAACTTTATGTTAATCCTGATGCACCATCAATACATTTTAATTTGACTGTATATACTGCTAACTGGAACAGCTGTTCAGCCTGAGCATGGTGTGTGTCCTGTATATATTCGTTTTGAAAATGTCAGGATGTGCTTGGGAGCAAGCATGGAGACTTTCCAACTTCCTATGGAATGGGGAAGATGCTCTTTAGAATGAAAGAGTATAAATATCACAGTTGTTATGTTAAAAACCTTTAAAAGGAAAGAAAAACAACTTGAAAACCCTCAAGAGCCATTTTGGCAAGCCATGCAAATGGCACATGTTACAAGGAGATTTTACACTGTTGCAATTACTTTGCACTGAAGGGGTTAACCAGAAGTTTTGGAGGTAAAATCACAAGAACCACTAAAGTCAAAGACTAATTGTGTTTTCTCTTTCAGCCCAGTTTTTAAATTACTCATATTGGGTCATGTACTTTCAAGAAATTAGACTAATCCAGTAAACATATTTCTGTGCGAAATATACAAAGGAGTTTAGATCTGCCTATAATGATTCACAGATAATATATAATATATAAGATTTTATGGCACAGAGTGACACAAGCTATTAACTGCATGAAGTTCTTAGCATCTTAGCTTCCCATAGCCTGGTATGGAGTTCTACCCCTTTCACATGAACAAATCACTGAGTGTTATTCGTATTGAGATTGATTCTCATCTATGGGAGAGAATGCTTTACACCATTATGGCATTATAACATAAACATGGTGTAAATACATTTTATATACTACACAGAATTTAGAATCAGTGTTTCTTTAGTGTTTTAGAAGTATGAATAAGTTTTATTATCTCCTCTCTACAAATGGAAGGAAAAATCAGACCATTATGGGCTGCAGTTTTGCTCAAACTTCATATGGGTGAAAGGAGATAAAAGTTAAATCTTTGTGTGATTATGGGAGATAAAGATTCCAAATACACAGAAAGCAAGCAAGGACTTGCATGCTTTGCATCAAATAAGGAGCRAGTGATATGAAAGGTTTAGCAGCTAAACGAAGCAGACAAGCAAGTGTACGTTTGTTAGGTTTTCTGTGCTGATGTTTGGTAGTTTTACTACAGACAGAGGTAAGCAGCTGATTATTATCCCCCAAGAGCAAAAGGAAGCCAGCAAGCAATTATTCTGAACTGTGGTAYGAGACACAATGCCTCCCAGAGCTATTTGTAGGCTGATGCAATTTACATACCATTGTTTGCTCAAGCTYGTGCTTAAAAAACACTGTTTATCCAAGGTAATATTGTCGTGCATGAGCAGTCAGGTCTGAAACTGAACAAGCTTTCTTGTCTCACCATCTCCTTGGTTGCTTTCGAAGATATTCTGCAGCTTTACTGGTGGAAATGGAAGATCCTTTCCTTCAAACAAAAACATCAGCTCAAGGAACAGTGTTGTTTCTGGAATGTCAGTGGGAGATAAAAGGAGATGCTGACTCTTATGAGACACTAGGAAGGGAAGAAATGGACCAAGTCTTTGTCTTCCATACATGGGGATGGAAATGGAGCAAAATAGAAAATCAAATTGCATTTCTAAATCATAACTTCTAGAATTTTTAATATTTTTACATTTTGAAATACTATAATATTCCCTCATTCATTTCTCCTCTCGGTCTCAGATTCCTCCTGAACTAATGCACAGAAAGGGACCCGGGGAAACAAGCAGGCACAGAGGTAAATAGGCAGCAGTTATCTCGTGGTTCCGATGGAAACCTCCTAGAGTTCAGTGGAAATCTCTCCAAACAGTCACATTCTTTTTCATTTTTGTTTTAGCAACATCAGAAAACTTCTAACCAGCGTTCAAAAATCCAAATGTTAATGGCATCTGCTTAATAATAGCTAGCTCAACCAAAATCTGTAGTTGGAACACATTAATATTACTCTTTGTAATGAGTTTGATATGGGAAAACCTGAAGGTTTGTATATAAAGAGTTTGTATACATAGAGATATCTGTCTATATGTAATTAGATCAATAGGTAAAGATTGCAGCAAAGATGGCATATGAAGCTAACATGAAGACTTCTTTTATATACCTAAGGTAGATTTTCATTATTTTGACAAGACRATTTTTTTTAAACTATCCTGGGTCATTGTCCTTTAAATTCTCATTTTCTTATTTTTAATTTTTCATAAAAGAGAAGCAAAATATAACCATAATCAGACTATTTTCACTGTTTAAAAAGCACGTCTGTTTCTATAGTCTGATATACAAAATGTGAGATGTCCAGAGTTTTCATAAACATAATGGCATGTAAATTAACTTAGACCTAGAAGAAACAAGAGTGCATAATTTTAGACAGAATGCATAATTTTAGACAGAAACAGTTGCAAGCAAAACTGGAATCAAGGAAACAAGCTAAATTAAATTAGAATAGGTGATCTGGGATGTATATAGGGCCAGTCCTACAAGGCATTCAGAGTGAACCCAGGTGTTAAGCTCATTTGACTCTAACTGAAATGTCACATACTGCTCATAAAGATAGCCCATATTTCTAACCCTGCAGAAGCTGAAGGGTTCCCTATCCTATGGTTAATCAGAATCAAGCATCTTTCTACTATAGCAAAGAAAAGGTCACCCTGATTTTAGCCCATCACTGTGGCAAATCCATAGTAACCCCTTGAAATGTTAAGCAGTTAAGCATGCGTTAAAAAATGTAAATGAGAAAAGAATTAAACCCCAGGAGACAGGTCCATGCCTGGTGTAAATATCACAGCTTTGTTAAAGCAATTGTATGTATGACAATACACAGTGAGTGAGAATTTGCTTATATGTTGTTTCCTGCCCCACCCTCCCAAAAAATTGTATTTTTTAGATATATATCTTTAGTCTCCACTAAAAAAAACCCTTCTAAAATAATCTGCTCTTTTAGTGAAGTTATATTTAGGATAGTAGAAGCTCTAAAAGGAAGTATGTGGAGAAGAAATGGGTTAGAGGGATGAGGAAAACTCAGAAATTATCTTTCTTCATCCTTATTTCTCTTGTTGCTCATAGCTCAAACTATATTCATCATCCGTTAAGAGACCAATTGTATTTTTGTAATTATTTCCTCCTGTCAGGACACAACATGAGAAAAGACCTCATTGTCTCATTCTTTGAAACATAGAAAACTTCATTAGTAAGGCTGCTTCCTTCAGATTAACCTATCTAGAGAAATTAGGCTGCCTACACAGGTTCCGAGTCTGCCAGAAAATCTTTTCCCTCTTCTGAGGCTCATGATGAATCTTGCATGAACCATGCCTGTCTTAGAAYATTTTTGTTCATTTTGTGATTATTTTGTTATCAGCATGTCTCATTTCCTTTAAATTCTATGGGCATTACTTGTAAATAATTTTGACAGTGCAGATCCTCAGCACAAGTTTTGCTGAGAGACTCACCATTGCAGCTCATTAGAATTAAAACCCAATTCGGTCTCCTTCCAGTTTCTCAGGGTTGTTATCTTGTAGGCTGTCCTGAATGTTAAATCAAGGCAGTTCTATCTGAATAATGTCCTAAAAGACCTACATTGTAAGTAATAAATAACTGTTTCAAGCCAAGGGGATGTTCAAAATGTTTGTTTCAAGCTAAGATCAACAAYGTCTCCTCAAAGCAAATCATTCATATGCAAGAGCACTGTCAATTATACAAGTGCAGGATTGATTAGGTTGTCTCCCATAAAAGCCATTGAGCAACAGTTATTTACTGAAGTAATCTGAAGAGCAGCACTAGTCTATGATCTCACAACATTTTATGTTTTCTGTGTGCTAGACCATGAACCTCGGCAAGAGAAAAAAGTTAAAGTTTTCTTGTAAACTTTGTTCCTCAAACACTTGAATAGAAGCACAGTATGCACAGATAAACAAGTATACAGAAGTTCAAAATGCTTGTCATGACCCTGCTTCCCACAGCTGAATAGCAGAAGAACCTGAAAATGATCATAAAAATAGAGGGTTGGTGTTTCAGAGAAGATCCATACTGATTTAATATCTGGGAGTGCATTCAAGCATCCCTCAGGTGCCTTAGCATATTAACTGTAAATTTCTACAGGCAACTCTGAATGTTGAGTTTTTGCTCACTAGGAAACATACTATAGACAGAAAGTGAAGAGATTCCTTTGATTTAGATAAGATTTCCCATYTATAATAAAAAGATTATGACCTGAGGCTGTTTCTCTCACTAATGATACTGTGACATATTTAGCAACTTTTTACTCTTCTATTCTGCCTTGAACTAGAGTTTAGAAAATCATCAGAAGTTTCTATCTTTTTGTTCTAAACCTAGCTTAATCAATAAATATCTGGTTTCAGCTTTTTTCAAACCATGAAGTTTTTGGGAATGGACTTGTTGGAGTCTCATTCAATATATCGCTTATGTATCATATTTATGGACTATTTGATTGTGCTTTATTTGTGGTGTCTGTGCCCCTCCCCAGTTCAAATAATTAGCCATGGTGGTTCTGAGATATCCCTGAGGGAATTGAACTCTGTTCCTCTGCAAAGAGATAGAGGGAGTAGTTTCTGCATCATTAAATTTYAATTTAACCCTTCAAATAAGGCTTGAGTAAGTACTGAAGAGACATATAAGCTTTGTGCTAACCTTCTTCAGAAGAATTAATTTCATTCTACTATGAGTATCTTTTACTGTGTATCCGTATAAATGTAACTTGTTGATCAATGGAAACACCATTCTTAGCACAGTTTTCTAGACAGTGCTGTTAAACATTTTATTCTCTTTAATAATAATTTGATACATAGGGTCATTGCCTTTGTGGTGTTTTTTTTAAAGACTCTTAGTACTGTAATGGACTTTGTAATGAACTATCTTTTCCTGTAACATTAACAGTTTAATTCAAAGTACACCTTCCATGCATATGCATCAAAGCATTAGTATAAAAGCACTTAGCAACTAACATTTCAGCTAAAGTCTGCTGCAACACTACAATTTGACTAATTCTCCTGACAAGCTGCAAAAAAACATGTCTTAAATTATTCCATTCAGAATACAAAACTAATACACCTTTTTGTTTTTTCAGGCTTGTCAGATTCTCTGTCTGGATCAATTTTTACTTATATTCAACATTTTAATAGCAATTGAAAATTAGATAATGAACCCTTAGCATCACAAGAAAAAATATCAAAGAATACTGCAAAATCCATAATTGTGGCTGACGATAAAAGTGTGCTAGCTTTTTCTTCCTCTGCTCCCTTCATTTTTCTTCGATTGGCACATATTCTTTCATGGTATGATTAGAAAGAAATGCTAACCTGATGAAAGCATCATTGCCATATATTGTATATGTTCTGTGAAACAAGTGTTTTTCACAGCCATGATGGCACAGGCTTAAAAAAATGCTTTAGCTTTTCAGAAATACGTGCTGAAAAACTACAAATGTCAAAATGTCAGTGTAATCAGATGGGACTCAGCTACTTGCCTAAGAAGCTGCTGCAGAGACCCTTRTTACTATTTCAATTGTAGCTGAAATGTATTTCCATGCAGACAAATTGTGGGAGCATGTGCATGGCACTTAAGTTCTGCTTTAGCATCCTAAGTGAGGCTTATTGCTAGAGCCTCTCCATTTAGGTTATTTTCACCATGAATGGGACATGCTTTATATAAATCGACATATGGGAGTACAGACATATCAGAGAGGTTTACAGTGATGAGTCTGACAAGAAAATTATTTCTGAAATGAGCTTAAACACTTGARTAAGGTACTCTGAGTTAAGAATTGCTATTACTATTCTAGTGGCATAAACATCCAATGCACACACAAAGGAAGAAAATTATTAGGAATCATTGAATCATTCTGACGGAGCAGACCAGCAGCCATTCTTGCTATTTGCATGACACGTTTGGTTTTGCCAAGAATGTCTCTCTTGCATGAAAACAAGCTATATGCTATGTGCAAGATATACATATATAAATATACATATCCACATATTGATCAATCACAGCTAAAAAAGCTATTTAAAACTACGTTTATATCTTAAAAAAATAACTAGGCAAATACACTAGAAGGTAGCACAAACTGACACTGTTATAAGAAGAGCACATCTATAACATTTTGCATAAATAAACTATATATTTTATACTTCAACATCAAATTTTAATACAATTTACTAAGGAGATGTGTGTAATCACCTTAAGCACAAGCATGTTTCTGTGTCTGTCCCCTATCTCTTCTCCCCCTTTCCTTGCATGTTGTGTTTCAACTGTTCATTAAAATATGAAACAGGAGCAAAGGTCTCAAACATTCAAATATCTCAAAGATATTTCAAGAAAATAAGGTAAAAGTGACATCTTCTTAAGCAGGAAAAGTCCACAAGGAGTTCCTATCTGGTAAAACACTGGCCAGAGATTACGGCAAATCCTACATCAAAGACAGTTAAGTGGAAGACAAACCTAAAGCAAACCCATCTCCTCCTTCCAGAGCTCATAAATCTCCTTGCAAAGCCTGGAGAAAGGGAAATATCCAACCTCTGCCTCTCAGCAGATGTGCAGAGGAARGCAAGACAGTTCATCTGGCTGACCTTGAAGGAGGTTGTGCTTATGAAGTCGAGTTTGTGACTTGATCTACACAAAACGCTGCTGCTTGTGGACTGAGACAACCAGCACTGAACACAGGTGTTGAGGGAAGAATGCCATAACAAGGGTCACAACCAGGTTTGGGAGTGAAAGCACTGGCAGGCTCAGGCCGCTTGAGAGATGAGTTCCACTCGCTGGAATTCTCTTTGAATTGACATGGGTGGTGTTTTATGTTTTATGGAACRCCTCAGTTGCTCTAATGTATAATGTATATGTGACATTACGGTATCCCTATGGAAGAGGAACCTTTCTCCTACCTATAGGCCTAAAATTGTTGAGGAAAAAAAAGTTAACTAACACTTAACCTCTTAAATTAGTATTCATGAAGCAGCGATCTGGTATAATGAGGTGAAAGTTTATCATGTGAGGGCATTTTAAGATCTGTATTTAACTTCAATTATAGGGAAAAGTGACTGTTATACGGAAAGAAGAGAGAAGATAAAGATATTTGTTCACTGCAATATCTCTGTTGGCTTGAATTTCACTAGCAGAAAGTCAACAGCACAGGTCAATGAATGGACTAAAATTTCACTTTCAACATGCTGTGTTTTACGGAAAGGAATTTGTAGAATCTGAAAAAATACTAAGATGCTTGTATTATATTCAACTCTACTACTAYTAAGTGATTCATACTGTATATTATAATCAAAATAGTTACTGAATAATTATCTCTGAAAGATTATTAGAGAATAATGTGTTTATGTGAATACTAGCATGTTGAAATACGCATATTAAAATGAAAAAGAACGTGACAACAGCAACGAATTGGAATAAAGGCATAATATTTGACTTACTAATAGCTTTTTTTAAGGTAATTTTATTTTGTTTGTTGAATGCATATTTACTAAAAAATGGAAGGCACTTTATGGCCAGCAGAACTGTTACTAAGAGCCACATTCAGGACTTTACCGCAAAATTGTAATGTTTGGCCTGTTTGATGTTTTCCATATAATCTTCAAAAGACAAAATTATGTCATATTCCACAAGACTGCAGCATAGAAAATAGTCTAAGGCAATTCTATATAAGTCATCAGAATACATTACACACACATCTTGGACTTGCTGCTAAACATAAGTTTTCTTTTATCAAAAGATGTATACACACAAATTCTTTTGGGGGATGCCTAATCCAAGATGTCGAGACCACCTCCTTCAATTGACCACAGTGGCGTACCGAGGTCTGGCATCCTTAAACACCACTCTTAAAATGCCTAAGCCTCATGAGGGCAGAGGGAACAGTAGACTGCAACAGGTGTGAAGCTGTCCTTAAGTGTGAGGCTGCCAAAAGTGTTTGACTTGGAGAATACACTTTTGCTCAGATATCACTGTCCTGCTTTCAGAAAATGTGACCCATTAAATGATCCCCTTTTCTTGAATACATCTTCCTGTGTCTTCTCCTTTCTTTCTACCACTTATTATTCTCCCCTCCTCTTCAGTCCTTTGCCCTTACCTTTCCCACATGCTGTTGAGCCTGATTTTTAAAGCAAAAATAGTCCTACTTAGAGCAGCTTAAGTTAGCAGAGAGAAGGAAACAGTCTTTCTTCTATGCTCTTTCTGCTCTTTAGACAATTAGTGTTGGAGAAGGTTGTTTGGGGGCAGGTGGCTGAGTCCCAGCTAAGAGACTCATAGGGACTGGGTCAACATATAGTGTGAAAATCAGTATTACATATATTCTCAGCAAAATCTGCAAACAAGCAGGATTGTTCTTACTGGACAGAATGGAAATGTTTAAAGGCAGGTTTAAAGGATGACAGGTCTTTGTTTCAAGATCAGTGGAAAACTCTAAACAGAGTGTGTTTTCAGAGCTGGTAGTTTCATTTGGACGAAGAAGGAAAAATCATGGTTCAYGAAGGAATTGCCCTCTGTGAAATTCCTAATGATTGCAAGGGCAGAAAACTGAGAGCAGAGCAGATTCTTTATAAGAAATTGAATTTTAAAAAAAAGTAAAGTTGCTTTTAAAAATTGTCTAGAAAGAATAGGGGTCAAAGCATCTCTGATCCTGCTGTGAGTTTTCTTAAATTATACTACAAGCAGTCCAACTTTGTTCATAATCTGTGTCTAAATATAGTCATCCATGGAAATTGAACAAGCAGTTACTTCTCTGTAGTGCCAATCTATATTCATACACTTAATGCTACCAATCCCCAAAATCATGAATATCAGACCTGTCATCTATGAAAAATTGGTTTAGACATTAAAAGAATCTTTATTGCAATATTTACAAGACTTAACAAAAAACCCAAAAAATAACCATGGCAGTAATAAACACCAACAGTCACCAGACAATATCTTTCCAAATGTTTCACTCTCACAYTTTCCTTTCTGAGTGTCTTTTCTAAGGGCTTGCTGCTCCCTCACTGGCATTTGCAATGGGCTGTCTCAATTCAGATGTCTACTGTCTCACAGATCTCACCAAGAAATGGCTTTTTATCTGCTGACACATTTGTACCATCTGTGGGAAAAGCAGCAACAATTTGGCACCACGAACAACAAAGAAGTCCAAGTCCTGTCCCTGTAATGTCTTCCAGAAGACCTCATTCATAAAAAGCAGAATAAAAGCAATTTCAGCTTTATTCTTCCCATTAAGGGAGAATGTAACTTCAGTGGAACCAGCGACTTCATGTAAATTCACAGAAACAGTGTACATAGAAAGATGTCTATAAAAAACTGAGCTAAAGCTGAATATATTAATACACATAAAAAAGGCACAGGCATCTCCCCTTGCCCAATAAAGTCTGTATTAGCACAGGAAAGAGAAAAAGGAAATTCATTGCTATATACATGTCTAGTAGAAAGGAAAGGACTTTGACTAATCCCAGCAGGAACTAGGTCTAGTGAGACCAAGTAAATTTTATCAGTATTGCCAAAGGGCATGTCTTTGTCCACAGGTTAATTGTGTAAGTTTGTATACTGAGAACATAAACCTTGGAAACCAGGCAGCTCAAACTGACTCCAGTTGGTCCAGGATTTACTTGTCAGTGAAGCAATGTGATGTGTCACCTTTGCATAAGTGAGTGCAAACTCCTTGGTGAATCTCACATCCAAGCTCTTGAGATTCATTTGGGATTTGAGATCTCACGCATACTTCTCTAATTTAGAGACAGGCATTGACCAGAGCTCTCACACCACCTGGCTCTCTTACCCCAGAAATTTCAGAGGAGGCAATAAAGTGCAATGCAATTCTTTTGTTCATTTTCTTTGAACAACATAGTGAAGCTGCCTCCAATTTTGCAGTAGAGTGGAAATGGAGCTTTCCTCTCTTTGCAAACAGTTAATTTCAAATGCTAGCAGAGCTTGCCAGGGTTTTCAGCACTGAGCATTTCTCAGTATGCCTAGCCTGCAAATCTTAGATGGCAAGCAAGATAAATATTCTAACTACATGTACTATGCTACATGTATTTTTCACTCTTTTAGAGCAGCCCAGGAGTTCAGAAAAGCAGGCAAAATAAATGAATAGTTTGAGTCAAGTAGTGGGAYGAATGGCTACTAAACATATCTTTTTGTGAGGAGCCTGCCTCAATGTTTGTGTCTAGGTAAGCAAATACAGAAAGAGAAAAAAGCAATGAAAAGGACAGTGAAAGACCATTTGGGTCACTAACCCAGGAAGGAAAGCCAACAGGAATCCAAGAAAGGAGTAGAGAGACGAAGCAAAACATGGGAAGAGTAGAGCACTAGAAGGGCAGACACAATATTTTCCATTCCATTTCCATGAAACCCATGTAACTGAGAGGTAAAATAGCCTTAGGTTCACTCATCRGGAGAATAAGCAGTGAAGGAAGAATGAATTATTAGATTTCACAATATATTTCTCATGTACGGGAATTCAATAAAGGCTGATCCTAAATATGAGGTTTAATTGTGATTTATCCCCAGTGGTCTTCACTACACTACAGAAAATTATGAACTTCATTAATAACAGGAGCAAAAGAGGTACCATGTAAAATAGCTTCCCACACGCATAAGTAGCACACAAACCACATTTACACCATATATTATCAGTTGGAAGACACACAACCTAAACAAACTTTCAAGACTACATCTCTGACAGACTACATCTCTGACATTAATGTTTATTGTAAAAACTCAGACACTCCAATCAAGGGTCTACACCTTGCAGGAGGCACTTAGAAACACATCACGAAACAATGATTTCTGATGCAGAAGGCTTTTCCTTTTTCAGTCCCAGCACAGCATGATGGAATGTGCTGTATTAACCTTTGAAACAGAGGTTGGATTCCCTCAGAAAAGAGTGAATCCAAAAATATCACTGCAAATCTACTACTTTGCTGTGGTAGTCAGGAAGGACAGACTCAAAGAAAGCAAATGTTCCTTCTCTTCTGTATGGTGAGCAGGCATCCAGATCATAAAAGGATCAGCATACTCCACCCTGAGAGCAAAAGAATAGCTAGGTAAAGAGAGGAAAATTGCATTAATGTCGGAGTTTATGAAACAAAATATTTATTTACAGCATCCAGAGAATCAATGTCTTTTCATTTACAGGCAGAGGARGGTCTGAATGTGTAATTGTATAAAACCACTCAGCTAGAAGGTCTGAGGTATTTTACAGGATCCTTGTATAACCTATGGGACAAATTTATTCAACTTACATTTTAGCGGGACATAAGAGGTCTCACTATGACACAATAAGTGCTTAAATCATAACAAACTTGTGCATTGGCAGTCCTCCAACAAAGGTTGAGCATTTCTTGATACTTCCTGGGAGTATGTTATTTACGTACTTATGATCTATCACAACTAGGACTACCAATGATATTTTGAGAAGTTATCTGTTTCATCCTTTAAGCATTTAATGCAGTAGGCATCGTGGAGTATGATTTTGAACACTTCTGCTCTTATATTATATTTTGATAGAAAGCAACTTTCTGTGGGAAAGCCCCAGATCACTGAAGTACTACTATGTTGATGGCACATCTGTTTTAACAGTGTGCACTGTCACATGGTGTGCTGCTGAATAAACTGTGCCATTAGGAGAGGATTTCACATCTGTTGAAGGACCTTTGCAAACGWTCACGTGAACTCAGATTTCATGTTACAATTTTTTTCTAGAACTGTACCTATACAAAAAGATCCAAAATCTTGGGAAGAAGCGTGGCTGGGAAAAAATTTTCATTTTTTCCTCTCCCTCTCAGTAGCTGAAATCAGCAGGAAATCAGGGGAAAACCCAATGATAGGAGTTTAAAAGGAGGGCATTATAGACCAGAAATGATATTACAGGAGATATAGAGGGAAAGAGAAGGAATCCAGAAAACAGAGATATCAGCCAAGAGGAAAAAAGTATTTGTCCTGCTGACAACATGTGAAACTTGAACTCATAGAAACCTCTGCTTGATTCTGAGCTCTTCGTACCACGTCCTTTCATAACCTTGATCATATAATTTTACCACTTTTCTTCTCAACTCTAGACACATTACATGGGGACCACCACTTTCCTAACTACCCAAGAGGAACACTTCCAGGATAATGGCAATAATGACTAGATGTCTGTCTAGTGTCTGGACATTCTGAAGGACCCTATGCCCAAAGTCACGGTCACGGACAAAATACTAAAACCTGAGGTTGGCAATAAGAACAAAAAAAGTAGTACAGATCTAAGCAGAAGCCACAACAAATACTTATATACAAAAATAAAACTTGATTTATTCAATAAATCAATTGCTTTGCAAATTTATTGCTTTGTGAAATGTCATTTTTTTCCCCTAAGGTATATTAACTTGCCCCATGATTTTCAACTTAGAGAATATATTTTTTATTTCTTTCATAAGACCATTCTTTAGAGCTTAAAAATCTTCTGAGAGTCCCACATACTCAGATGAAGCAGTTATTTTACTAGCTTTTGTCAAAAAAGCTCCAGTTTTTCATGTGTAATCAGTCATTAATTTAACTCTCTAGAAGCCTTAATAACAAATTTAATTCCTACTAACCATGAAAAAGAATAACAGGACGATCTTGTTACCTTTTCATTTTACACAATCACTAAACAAATGAAGTGCAGACCTACACAAAGTATTCTGACTCACAGCATATCATCAACCTAAAACATATGGAAAGGGAATGGAGATAACTACCAGTACTGSCCTTGTCTCGCTCATAGGTTTAAGGGAGGTTGGCCAAGAGTATTCTAGATGGCTGTGTGTTATATTAACTGTTCACAGAGTGAAATGCTCTGAGTGTTGCTCTGAGTGATGTCCCACATTAGTAAATGTTGGTCTTTCTCATCACATAAATCATAAGTTATCTGTCTTCCTGATGAAATCAGTCCTCTCAAGATGCCTCAACCATGACAAGAAATAATTAGAGATTAATTAAACTGTTAACCTGTTCTGTAGTACTAGCCATAGGGAGGGGGAAAGATGGTCCTTCATGGAGAATGTTGTCAGTACACCACACCTTGGAGAACAAATGCTCTGAATCAGCCCAGGACTCTACAGAATGTATAGAATTTGCAAGAATTACATTTTAGATAATTTCATAAAAAAGTAAGCTGCTCTGATTATAGCTCGTGCATAAAAAGATCCACCATGTTGAACGGTATAAGCAATGACAACTTTATCAAAGTTTAAGGTAGCCCTTAGGMATCTGATAAGTTTCCAGCCCATGAAATATTTTCCAGGAATAAACATATGCTGCAGCAGGCAGTGACACAAGTAAAACAATGAGGCAAAGCTACTTGGATATATCAAATACTCTGAAAATCACATACAGCAGTATTGGCTGAGATTAGAAATAAATGATTTCTGTTTCTAGTAAAGAAGAATACTTAAAATAATGTATCACCTTGTCCATTCGATCTCATTACTAGAAAAAATAACCTTGTGTGTGCAATTGAAGCAATACAGCAAACAGTGCTGTGTAGTAGAAGCAGGTATAGCATATGGGGGGCTTACTTTGATCTAGTCTGGTATTGTGGAATGAATGCTCCTGGCTTATTTTCATTTGAAGGAACCCTAGTTCATGTACTCTGAGAGTGCTCCATGACAGAAAGCAGAGGAGACAATTGTCAGAGGAGAAAATCGGGATATTCCCTTCAGAAGCAGTACTGCTAATGCTAATATTGACATGAAGTTTGCTTTCAATGAAAAAGCAGCATAATAGATAATTATCAGAGGGTTTTTGTTCCCATAAGAATGAATTAGATCCTCAAAAAGAAACCCAAACATTTAGAATTCAATACCACACATATGAAAATCCATATTTTCATACACACATGTTCACAGAGGTTGGCTTCAGTGGGACTATTATGTGTTGCCATTTCAGCAAATCAATTAGAATGTTTCTTCACAGTTATACAGAGATGTCCCCACTTATGCTTTCAGTTGAGTTACCTGAGCACAAGGTCCTGAAAGACAGGTCTTACAAAGCAATGCAAAATCACATGCTGACATGTCTACATGAATTTAGCACTACACATTGTTCGTGTTTCACCAGTTCACTATGCCATGACTGCCTGCACTTGACTGGATAAACATGCCCCTTGCTGTCAAAAGGGCAATGCTTGGCTAAACGGATGGTTTAAGATTCATACCTTAAGCAGAGCTGAGCACTGTAAGCCAAGCAGAATGGAAGAGGAACTATGGAACAAAGAGTACATCATAAATTTGTGACACAAAATAATCATTGCTTAAAAAACTTGATAGTACTAGATTAAATTTCACACATGTCACAATCACTTGCATTTRCATATTTTCTCTGTCTCTGTTTAGTTGGAATTCAAAATTTGGTATAAAATCCTGGTAAACACAGCCCCTTGCTATTTGCAGATGAGTACCTGAGCCAGTTTCTGGGATCAGGCAAAGCTGATGCATCCAAATGAAGCAACACATGAAAAAATCAAAGAAATTTCCTTACTAGAATACCCACTTTTCATAGGGCAATAAGTGYCTCAAGGGAAATGACTTGGGTTTTTCCTATTTGAAAAAGATCCTGAATTTATGCCTTCTTAATTGTGAAATGTATTAAGAGTTTTCAGAAATGACATTATTCTCTAATGCTCCTGTCCACTAATGGAGCACATTCATTGTACTTATTAAGATGGTAAAAAATCATTAGACTGGTGGGAATGAGGGAAAGAAAATTGAAACCTACCCTGCTAAGCAACTAATTTAACAAAAATGACAGGAAGTCAGTGGAACCGAAAAGCAAGAGATGTTAGAATTAGGTCTACTCATTTGAGTCATGTTTGATGCCATCAGCAAAGGCTGCTTTGAAGAAAATCGTCCTGATCCTCCTACTCTCTGTATTTTTCCACAGAGTACTCCCTATTCTTCCGACTCTCTTCTGACAGAATGCCTGTGCCCCTACTTTATTCTCTGTAATGTTTTCTGAAACAGGGACTGACCCCTTCAGCAGTGCTGGTGTTCCTACTGCTCTGCCTCAAATGGCTTTAAAAGGCTTAAAGTTACACTATGTTATATTCTGGATATATAAATGAATTGCAATCCTTTCAGCCCACCAATGCAAATGAAAGGTTGTTGACCATTCACAGCTTGGAATGCATACCTTTACCTCAAGGCACAGGCAGCAGGAAAACATGCAGCAGTGTTAGGAGGGAAACACTTCTTAAATTATTTTTTAAATTTTTTTTATTTCTTAGATTTCAAAATGTTCCATATGGCTACTGGGAGGACCTGTGCTCATTCCAGTATTTTGGAAAAACCCAGGGATGGCAAATGGTGTGCTAGTAGTCATCTAGCAGCCAGGGAATTAGCCTGGGATATGAGAGCTGAAGACATATTTGGATTTGACCTGATTCAAATTCAAGAATTAGATCTTGCAATTCTGCATCCAAGGGAACTGCTCTAACACAGATGAAATCAAATACATCTGTGGTCTGGCACAATAATTCTTTTTTTTTTTTTTTTTAATACTTCAAAGTGAAAAAGTTAAGATACAAAGAGTAGGCTTAAGTTTTTAGTCTAGAGTGATGAGTTTCATACAGAATATGAGTTACTGATGTTTGCTTTCCTAGTCCTAGTACTGAACATGAGCCTCCCCACACCCTGGCTGAATTTTCCAGGTTCATGGTATTTCTGGGGTCTTAGGTTTCTCTGCTTTTGAGGAAAAGAAAAAAAAGCTCAGTTTTGGAATACTGTATGTTTTCTCTCAAAATGTAAAACAGAAAGGAAAGCAGCTCCTACCAAAAGGGAAACTAATTATAAAATTCCTCATTAGTCATTGTTTGTTGTAAAACAGTAGTTGGAGATGATTTCCAAAACAAAGTCTGCAGCAGTTTTAAGTCTTATAAAGTGGAATAAGGTGTTTGACTCAGTGTTTCGTAGTTTTGCTGCCCAAGGTTGTTACTCCAGAAGCGAACTATAAGACTGACTGCACCTACGGGACAGTCCCCACTCCAACACAAGGAAAAAACTACTAGAATGATCTTTTTCACATAAGAGATTAAGTTGCCCAATAGTCAGCTCAAGATCCCAATTTTTAAACTTTAGTTTGTAACTCAGAACCTTGGTGCTGCTTTGTCCTATTTCTAGTATTAACCTGAGACATATAACCTGAATCAAAACATAGTAGAACAGGGAGCAAGAGAACTAATCTTCCATTCACTGGTTGGCTATTTTAAATCCAAGGATCCAGTTAGCATCACTAACTGTTGAGCTGGAGGTGCAGAGAATCAGCTCAGGGGGAACAGCATTAGCATGGCTTTAGCGTGCAGGCTGCCGGGAGCAGAGGATTCAATATGTGGGTTTGAGCAACCAGGGTGTTTGGGGAAGGGAAGTCAAGCAGGTGGTGAATAGGAAAGCTGGATCAGTAAGTGGAAAAAAGCTGTCGGGGGAATCATTAGGAGCAGTTGCCTGGCCAGGTCCCATTTAGAAGCAGCAGCTGTGCCAGCCTGATGAGGGGAGGGGATGCTGCTCCACGCCAGATGTGCACAGCATGAGCACGCTGCGTTGGCTGCCAGAGATGGGGAGGAATAAAGACGGAAGCCGTAGGGAGGGTGATATGGAGAACTAGCRAAGCAGCTGCCAGGTTACTCCAGGAGCCAGATGCTGTGAACAGAACAGCATGTACCACTGTTGCAGCCCTGTGATCTCTGAGCTGTTCCTGCCTAGGAGTAAGGGGTTAAATAAATGTCCAGGGGAAAAAATACTTTAGAGGCTGTAGGTGCTGATTAGGCTGATTCCATGCCTTTGTGATCGCTTCCTGCAATCAAGATGAGCTGGTATTTTCTGCTGGAACTATGGCTTAATTTTATCACTGTAGAACAGCTAAGAATTATTTCTTGGACTAGGCACTGGTTTAAAACTGGAGTGAAGGATATTAGATTTTGTTCTGCCAACTACCTTATAAAGTCTGATTTTTCTCTCCATCAGCTCAACTCTAATTCATGAATTCACTCAGAATAGACAGGTCTGGCTCCTTCTGAAGCTGAGCTGGGATGAACACCACAGAACACAACAGACCAAAAGCCTCAAGACAGTGCCTTGGCACTACGAACATCTATTTCGACTTCCTCTCTTGGTGCTATGTGCTGCCTCTACTCTGCATTCTCACTTCTTTGGTCATCTTTTGTTGAAACTTTTATAACATATGGTAGACATTATATTTCTGACCATATGGGGAGGTCTGAGCTTTGGCTGGAATATCAGAACCCAGAAAAATGTTCTGTCTCTTCTCCATCACTGCAAAATTTCACTATTTCATACTTCATTTTCTGCATTTTTTCATTAAGTTCCTGTCTTGCCCCACTTTCAATTGTTGTATCAGTACAATATTCCTTCTCTGACTGGGGAGACCTCAATTTTTTTAAAATAATAATTTTTTATACCTAAACCTTTCAAGCAGAATTCTGACACCTCATTCCCCTATTTTTGYTCCTGGCATACATACATAGCCTCTGAACTGAGCTAAGCTAAACCAGCATTTTCTGTACTTCTACTTACATTACAATTCATCAAAGGGAGCATATCTGGTTTACAGAGCTTCTTTCTGCCTATTCAGAAGTCAGAATATAAATAAATATCTATTTTTATTTCTCCCGAGAGATCTAAGCTAACTGCTATAATATATAAAGAAAATAGGAGCATGTTTTATGCAACAGAAAATTCTATCAGCAACCTTGTACGATGAGAAGGATGAGGCAAATAATTCATAGTGATTATATTATTATAGAAGCTTAATCTGTCTGTTGTCTAAGGCACCTATGCCAGGAGATTTCCAGTCTTTTAAATGTGTACTGTATTCAATGTTTATGCCATTTTTAAATATCTAAAGGGATACAAACAGGCTCATGCTAATACTTCCTAGTTATTATTCATGGCTTGAGTTATATTGTAATTGATCAGAGAGGTCACATAGCACACATTTTGAATCAGGATAGAAGTTGCATAGAACAACTTTTTAAAGCAAAAAGATGCATGTGCAAAAGCAAAATATGTTTTGCTAAACTGGGTACTTTGATAGATTTTCTTTTTAGTTCAGTAAAAATACAAAAATAGCATAAATTAATACTAATATGATTGTTTTTATTTTAAAATGTTTCAAAAACATGGAGAAAAACAAGCATTGAAATAAGTTTTATCAAGATATTTTTTCACAGCTTTAAAGAAATATTAGATTGTTAAAATACTATGGACTATTTGCATTTATGCAGACTTWAAGTCTCTAGTGACACATATATTTAGATAAAAACAGGAACAAATATAATTCCCTGCTATATTATTACRATTATTAATATAGTTGTTGCTGTTGTAGTAAACAACTCAGAAAAGCTCTACAATCACCTTGTGCTCCAAACTCAGATCTTTACTAAAGTTTCAATTTCATCTTAAATTTAAATAAAATCAGTTCTTGAGCTTATAGTCTAAATTGCTAAGCTGAAATAGAAAAGACCACACTGTGGTCCCAGCTCGTGACACCTGAGTTAATAGTGCTTTGTGAGTTTGCAGTCTGAATTAACAACACCATTCACAAACATCTTGCTTTCACATGACTACAACGAAGCTGGTGAGAAATTATGAAGGACCATGAGCCATTAGTCAAAAAAGAAGTCTGCTTTTCTAGTCAGTAAGTCATTCTTTAACTGCTTACTCCACCCTGTTAAAACCCCCACAGAAAAGTTTTTTTTTCTCTAGGACACCAGCCATCTCTGACTGATTTATTGCCTTCTTTTTCCCCTCTTACTCCATATATAATTTGAAATAGGTAATAAAACACTACAAAATGCTTAGTTGAGGCTGATGGGTGTAACAGAGAGCCTGGTATCAAAACCTGGTAGGACAGGATTCCACGGTGCAACATTAAGATAGCTTAACAGCAACATCATTATTGAGTTCATAATTAAAGGATGTTTTTGGAATTCCCAGTGTTAGACAATATTTAAGAAATGTATCTTATTTTTCACTGAAATAGGTATTTATATTTGTGATAATGATTATTATATGCTTTTATAGAACTTAGCCTCTACTTAAAAACAATTGTGGCTAGTAAATATATCAATATAACTTATAAACATGATAGACAGATGATASAGAGAAAGATGTCCAACATGTTTGGACAATCTACCCTTGACATAGACAAGCATTTAATCAGATGCTTAACCACATGTAAAGAGTACAAATGAACTCAAATTTTCTTCTTTGCCTTTATTTACATATAAAACTTGATCACACAGACTGCAACTCACAAGGAATTTTGTTCACTAAGATATACACTGAGATCAGCACAATGCACTTAACAAGTATTTTCATGCTTAAAATATTTCTTCAGTTCTCCCATGCACCACAGAAAAGGCAATTGCTGCTTGAACTGGGGAACTGAGAGAAGCCACTGGACCGGAAACTGTAGAATGAAAGAGGAAGAAGTAGTGTGAACCTTTCTCTGCCTTTATTTATAAGCATGAGATACTCCTTACAAAAAGGAGTCAATCAGAGAAGTACCTGAAGCACAAAACTCAGAAATAYTGGCATCACACAAATTCCCTTAGCTTTTATTATTCATCAGATTACAGTATGCATTCCAAACTCATTTTCTGAAAGTATCTACTTCTTA
Organism: Amblyornis subalaris; assembly: GCA_018881555.1. NCBI lineage: Eukaryota > Metazoa > Chordata > Aves > Passeriformes > Ptilonorhynchidae > Amblyornis > Amblyornis subalaris. The sequence continues at coordinate 1,462,128 of JACAXG010000001.1, forward strand.
TCCAACCTTTACAACAAATAATACTTTCCTTGGTCACAACAGCCTCTGCCATAAAAGATAGCCATGTAACTAACTACACCTTCTGAACTGATGTTGTGTCCCRCCTCAGTTAAATACAGTGAGATAGTAAATATACACTTATCTATACATCTCTCTAAACTCAAAAACCTTTCCATTGGCCCAACGGGAACTGCAGTGAAAGAGATCTTATTTTTTTAAGCTACCCAAGGCATTGACAAATGTTTGGGGTTTTTTTCAAAAGTTTCCTAAATACCTATGAGAGCCTGGCTTGGAAAATTCTGCAGGAAATACAAGGATTCAGTTAGTTTCCCTTTTTCTTCTCATTCTCACCCTTTCCCTAAAAGCTGTCTTGGTAGTTCTCCTTGTTTGAACAGTAATTTAGTACATATGTTTATTCCCTCTTGTATACTTMGAACATTTTATAGTTCCTAATTTCCTAGTTATAAGATTATACCCTCTGATTTCCATGGCTCCCTGCCAAATATAACAGTTCATTCTGTATTATTGAAAACATATGCAGAAGCTTCAGCAAGCCTGATTTCCCTTCTGCCTTTATTTCCTTCACAAACGTTCTTTCTGAACACACTGATGCCTCTGACCTTTTACATTTATTTCTTTTCTTCGTGGACTCACTGCAGTCACTAACTACTGTCTCTTCCAATATTAACTGCTTCAGAAATTGCTCACCAGATATTTCATAGTAAATGTGGCAAACTCTGAGCAGAAGTAAATTGTGCAGATGGAGTTCCACAAGTGTTCAGCTGCTCTAGAGGTGTTATGGGCTCATCTAAAGGAGGAGGCTTTGGACTCCAGGCTCCCCCAACCTGCTAAAGGCACTGCAAATATCAGGATCTGCATACAGGGCAGACTGATGAAGCAGCTGTACCCAGCAAAAGCAGCTGCCACAGTTATACCCCAACAGTGCTCCACTCGTGCCTAGCAGAAAAGCTGTTTGCATTGAGTTTTGTCTTGAACATGACCCTTGCTAACAAATTTCTTTATGTATCAATGCAGTGATAGCACATCATCTAACTCATGTCTATCAGTAACATTTTAAAGATTTCATGCAGCTCACAAAAATAATTTCTGAAATTGTTCCCACTAAAATCCTACAGGGAACACTACAATTTTAACTCAAAGGACAGTTGAACATATCCTCTGTGCTTAGTGTCCTAGCCTTTCCACAAAGCCTCTGCTTCCATCTGCATAAACATTTCCTAGTCTACCTTTTTATTCTGCCCTCAGAGATCTGTAATAGTTCCCTGTGATTGCTCTTATGCCTTTCCTGTGCTTCGCTTCAATCAAAGCTGTCTCTGCACTGGTAGCCAAACCACACGTCATTTCATCCTTCCATCAGAGTATTCTCCTTTGTCTCCCATAGCAGTGCTGCAATCCATTTTAAAGTGTCTGCGACCCCGCCAGACTGCACAGGGGAAAAAAAAAAGCACATAACGTGTAATCTTGGAGAAAGGGGAAAAAAAATGATGAGACAGAGCTAGGAAAGGCCCAAGTTTGCGACTTTTTACTTTATCTCGTGAGGCAAAGGCCCCACCACCTGCAGAGAAAGCCTGCCCACGGAAGGAGGTTTGTGCCCCCTTGGGGCAATCGTCCACCTTCCCACTCCACTCTGCAGGTCACCACAAAGGCACAGGCATGCTTTCAGAACCTGCTTCACACTAGAAGTAATACTAGGAAGGAAAACAGAGGCAAAACCATCCTGAGGCATGTAATTCAAGTAAAAGCACCTGCTGGTTATTTTTTTCCTTAAACCAGACATACTAATGGGACATTTTACCATGGTGCCTCCACTCCCCTCAGCATCTACAAGAGGGGGTCTGAAGAAACGTCTGCATTTTCACTGTCCATGGACTGATTTACCCRTGCTTCCTTTCACAGTTCCTTGCCATGCTCCATTTGTGTCTTAAATCTAGCTGGCTGAAAACTTCACAGAATATATTTTAACTAAATAATACCCAGTTAAAACTCTAGGTAATTGATGATATTTCGTGCAGAACTAACAATGTGAACTGATTTGAGCTCCCCAGTTCACTGCCACACAACCTCTTGCTAAGGCACCACACCCCCACCTGCCTTGTGCCTCTGGTGTGGCCATGATGTCGTGACCTGAGCAATACAAACATGCCTCCTGGAAAGCAACTCACTCTGGTCCTAATGCGAAACATTCTTCTTATGCCATGCAGATAAAGTAAAACAGCTAACAAGATAACAGGGAATAAACACCAGTTGTGGTCCTTTATCAGTTTAGGGTTTTTTTATTATAACTGACTTTCATCTGTGATGTGATCAGGATGAGATGAGTCCTGAGATGTACTCCAGAACTGTGGCACTCCAGTCCAGTTTCAGCAGCAAGTATCCTCAAAAACTACAACAAACATTTTAATTAGATCGCCTTATGTTTTGAAGCAGAGATAGTGTGAATAAAAAGCATGTTTGCTATATTTTATACAGTAATTTTGTTCAGAAAAGAGTCATAAATTGAGTAGGAGTAACTGAAATTAGAGTGTTAGGAAAGACAACAGTTTGTTACTTGAAAAACCTATTCTGTAAATACCGCAAAGTTATTTGAAATGGCTACCATTTTTGAAAATTAATTTTTCACACTGTATTGCCTTTCTTGATCAAATTATGTACCATTTTTCCCAAAGAAGGCTGAAGTATGGTGAGCATGAAAAAAATGAGGGGAACTCATCCAGAGATAATTCTTAGACAAGGTGACCAAAATTGCAAGCATGCCTACAGACTCTGAGTCTTTATTTCTGGATTGATTTTAATTTCATCAAAAGGCTACAAGGACTGTTCTAAATAATAACAATAAAAAAAGGTTTACAATTTTATTGGAAAATCTATTGGTCTGTCAAGCTAATTATCTGACACCACTGTTGCAGTACATTAAATTCTGCAGTAACAAGGCACTTGGCATCCTCATTAGTAGATACGTGACTCCTTGGGAGACTGAACATTTGCTAAACAGTAAGCTATGAGACAACAGGACTTCTGAAATTCCTACTTCCCCGGATCCATTTCCCTCTCAGTGTATATACGCTATGCTTCTCCCCGTGCACACCATGCATCCTACATGTGGAAGGAAAAATGAGCTAACAAGCAGGTGGAATAAACCACCTTTCCAAACTGAGGTGTCCTGGGATTACCTGTAAAGGAGATTAATGGCTMTAAACTAACCCATGTCTGGACCAGTGTAATCCTCTACTTTGACTAAATTAACTTTGGTTGTGTGTTGGTTTACAATTAGACACAGGCACTGCAAACATGACACTGTTCAAAGCCCTGTCATCGCCTGTGCAACAGGTAGGACAGAATCATTCAGGGGGATTCACTGAAAGCTCACAAGTGCGAGGAACAAGACTGATGAAAGAAAAAGCGTTGTCTGATACCTTTGTATTTCTCAAGTACCACAACTACAAGAAGGAAGGCTACAGGGAAATTCTCTTCTGATTATTTGAGTTGGCTTTAATGCTGCTTTGTGCCAGTCAAGAGTCTTAAAGCTACCTTAAGAGTACTACAACACAGAGCTGGGAGCTTGAGGCTTCACAGATCTCGAGGTACCAGCTGCTGTAATATTCAGATATCTCCAAATATCTCAGTTACAATATAAGCTAGCATTAAGAATCAATTTAATGTCAGAGGTTGGACAGGAGGAACTCTTTAAAATTTTATTTGGCAGTTTGCTTCTACAAAATCCCATTTTTTATTTTCAGCGTGTTCACTATGTTTTATAACCCTGCTAAGCCCAGGTACAGGCAGAGATGATGAGCATATAGCTTGCATATAAAATGAATGAGCTTTTCTAATTTCTGCTGATAAATAAAAACTTTCACCTAAATTAGGTTGAAATAAGCATCTATTCTCCTGCATTTATGTAGTTTTATTAAAGTGCCTCTTTGTACTTCAATGAACAATTACAAATCATTTTACCAATTTCTTCAGACACTCAGGCATGCCAAGAGCTAATTAACTAGTGTGACAATTGCAAGAAGCAGCAACATAATTCAGTTTTTTAAATGGCTGGAAGGTATTTAATTTGAATAAAAGAGGAATTAAATAGCAGGAGCAATAAATGGTATTGACAGGTAGGATGCACGTACCAGAAAGGTCGCTAACAAAGTATTTGCAGGTATTTTCAAAAACTCCTCTTTGGAGTTGTGAAATTAGAATTAATTGGCTGGAGCTGTTTTATAGACTATTTCATGCATTTAATACCTTACAATCTATCAAGGTAATCAGCCATGTGTAAAGAACAAGTTTTGAATCGATTCCCTGATTAAGTAAAATACAACGTTCTTTGTATGCAAAATGTAGAATGTTAATGCAAGATTCATCTGGCACAGTGGAATACAAGTAGGAAAGACCTTTTCAGTATACTAAATCCCAGAATTTATCAGAACTTGGGCAATTGTTGGCACAGCTTAGAAGTGAATCCTGCTTTTGCTGTGGAAGTATTTTTGATAATAGTAATCACTGATCATGTAGACTTTTCTTTTGTAACAATCAGTATTATTCTACATCCACCTTTTTTGCCTGTTTAGTTTAAATAAGCTTTCACTGTGTCTTTTAAAATACCAAAATTGGCTAATGGGAAAATATTCTCCCTTTCTCTTCTTAGTACAATAAAAAATATAAGAAKTAGTAAGTTCCACAAGAAGTTTGCAAAGCAGAATACAGGTAATGAGCTACAAATGACTTTGCTCCTATCCCATCCTATGGGAATTGGATTTTACTTGACAGTCTACCTCAGCTGCCACTCTCACATTACTGACTCAAATGACTTTTTATCCAAGGCAGTCCACAATTCCTACCCCACTTTGTGAGCTCCCATTATGATCCTTGCCTCGAGTAAAGTATCTAGCAGAAGCAAAAACAGTCGGATCAAATACTTAATGTCTGGACTCAACAGAAAGAATAGTTGCTCACCAGAGAAGGGTCATATAAGATTAGGAAAAGAGGACCAGTCAGATCTGGGAACCACCACCTCCACCAACATGTGCTATGAAACCCAGACTCCCCCYAGTCATCAAGCAGTCTTGAGAAGATATTAGTAAACTCTGCATAACCTGGTGACTTCTGGGCCTCTCCTCCTCACATCTGTGGTCAAAACTGTGCAAGTGACAAACGAAAACAGTTACAGTGTAAAGTCCTAACAAAAGTCTTGTCCATGTTTCTTCTTCACTCATTATTTGGTAGAGCTGTCCACTGAGGACTCACAGACCAGAAAGCAAAGATCAGTTTTCATCTGAAGAGGCTTAGGAAACAGGTATTGGGGATATTAGATCTAGGGGATCAGCCTAACTCTAGCCTAAAGGAACTGATGTCTTCTATGGTTCAATGAAACAAGACTTACATATTTTTGTATGTGTGAAATTTTTTTTTCCTAGCTGCTCACTTAAAAATGGTTAGAGGTTAGGAAAGGCAAGTGCAAATTCATCTGTGCATTAAGTTAGATAAGAAGGATTCTTATGTACTAGCTCTTGCCAGAAACAGATGGGCTTGGTAACAGTATACTCTAGTTGGGCAAACACTTTGCACTCCAGTTCCTATGTAAAGTATCAAACATTATTTAAATTCCATGTTGAGAATTTAAGCACAATATGTTGTTAAACCAGCGGCAAAACAACAATCTTTGCATTTCATTGTGATACAAATTCCATATAAATTAAAATTAGAGGCAGATGAATTTTTGCTCAACTGTCCTTGATCAGGACTCCTCGCAACAACATCAATATACAAAGTAGTTCCTTATCTTTCTGGGAGATACTAACCTACCATAAATCTGCTCGCTAGTCTGGCTGGTGTATGTGTCTAGGAAATAAGAGCATCAGCTTTGTATCAGTTAGTTTCTCRAGAGAATAAGTGACACACTAAGAATAAACTTGGAAACAGCCTGTGTGTTGGACTAGGAACCATGTGACCAATAGGAATATAATTAACTATCTATGTGGGAGGGTTGAAAAATATTTTTCTGGTTTGTTTGGATTATTACAAAACAGTACATTCAACTTATTAATAAAATCATCATATTCTGTTACATAATAACCRGGTTTTTTACTAAACACTTCCCTGTACCCTTCCCATTGATGGCATGTTTTTTACAGCTATTTGCTCATTAGCCATCCTTTGATCTCTGAGCTACAGCTTTTTGTGTTACAAGCAAAAAAAATGCTGTTTACTTCCTGCATGACCAAAATACACAACTTGAGGTCTTCATGTATCATAGTTAACCTAATTTCAACTTAAGACCTTCCCAAGAACAACTAAACCTTCTCATTAAAAATCAAGCAATCCTGTTTCTTCAGAACAAAATTCAGACTCTGATGGGAAGTCAAGACATGAAAAGTAATGAGGATTTTTTATACTTTTAAGAAAGTAAGAGCTTTGGTAATTTGCTTTGGACAGCTGTCTTTCTCATAACCTGGACTGCACTCTAGACAGATTTTCTTGCTTCTGTTTCAAATCTCGAGTTCCATCTGCTGTTTTGCATTCCCCATTCAGAAACAAGAGGCCAGAAATGACAATTTAACAACGGCACACAGAAGTCATTTAGGTTGCTAGCTTTCCTTTTGCTTCTTAGATGCTCGTTCATTTTTTTCAGTAGAAATATGGTAAATACTATGAGCCATTCTAACATCTCTTTTTTCTTGCCATTTCCTGATTCATCTTACCGGAGTTTATCATTACTTCCTTCTTGGTTTTTAAAGACTCTTTCTAAAAAGTGTAAAAGAAAGACTTGTGTATCATGAGGAAATTCCCTCAGAAGGAAAATATATGGATGTATTCAACCCTGGTGGTAGTCTACTAATACCTACTGAATTTTGTCATGAGTTAACTTATTCAACTTCTGAGTGAAACAGACTGAAAATAGAAAAATCTTTAGGCCCAGGAGAAGTCTCTTTTATTTAGTCTTTTCATTTAGTCTGGAGTGGGATAAGATTACTAACCTACAAGGGACTGAAAACGTACAGTTAGAGGAGATTGAAAATAATTTTCTTGTAAAATTCTTCTTTCGCTATGCCAGCCATACATTTTGCTTCAGTGGGAACCAAACTTGCAAGAAGACAATCTCTCAAACAGTTTGAAAATAGAACTAGCAAGAAAAAAATAAACAACCAACATTTAAGTTTGAAGCGCTAAAATTCATGATGAAAATACTGTAGAGATAAGAAGGACCTCACAAGCTTTTCCAGATTTTCATATTCTGCGACCTCGCTTAATCTCACAAAGAACTGCACAGCAGCACAGAAAATCTCCCATAATTTCCCTAACAAAATGATGTACACTTCACAGAATAAACAGTTGTTGACCTGTTGTAGTAATTTTTTGGCTTCCAATTACATGGCTTGAAAAACATCAGGTCCTTGTGCAAGTATGTAAATTTTATCAGTCCAATGCACCTCTTATTACTTCATTGTAGTCAAGCTATTATAATAGAATTATATCATAAATTAATTTTGTCCAATGTATTATTTATCCAGTGTATTGTTTACAAAAGAAAATCAAAATATCAATTAGCTGTTCTGAAGAGAAACAACGAACACAGCAAAGAGTATTCAGATTTTTTTTAAACTTTGGATGCTAGCCAAATTCGAGAGCTCTCTAAAATGTTTGCATTTTGAGGAGACATTAATGGAGGGGTCTGGCATGTTTAATATGACCCTGCTTATTACAAAGACTATACAAAGACCTGTTACTCTAAATTCAGCAGACAATATTTTGCTGATGGCTTCAGCACTGTTTAATTAGGTGTTCAGCTCAAGAGCTGCCCCTCTAAGTTCYCTTCTCATTTTCCTTCTCTGCCAGCAAGTAATGAGGTGATTAAAAAGGATGGAGCCAAACTCTTCTCAGTGGTGTCCAGTGGGAGGACAACATGCAATTGGAACAAATTAAAAAATAAGAAATTATATCTGAACCCTGAACACTTAGTGTGAGGGTGGTCAAACACTGGAATAGGATGTCTGAAGGAGTTGTGGAGTCTCCATCTTTGGAGCTATTAAAAAAATTGACTGAACAGCTTCCCAAGCAATCTTCTGTAGGTGATCCTGCTTCAAGGATGGGGTGGAGGGTGTGATGTACTAAATGATCTGCAGACATCCCCTCCAACTTCAACTGCTGCACGATTCTATGATTTATCTGTAACTTAGGTCTTTTTCTGAACTACTTGCTTATATTCATAGCCAACAAGCAATTCAACTTTCTGAATATCCTTTAATTTCTTCTCTCATCCACATGCTTAAATTTCACATATCTGGCTCTAGGAAGCATCTTTTTTCATTACCTCAGCTTTCCTTATGACTCTTCTCTGCTGCTTACCTTTCTCTTCATCAAGTGCCCATAATATTCCACTCCCATTTTCATGACTTCTCCCTACATACTGATAATTACACTCCAGCTCCAGAGAAATTCTTGTTCTTTAAGATATGCCTGATTCATATTAAATGTTTAGGAAAACACTTGAGAGCAAAGTTTTCTCTCTATATATATTTCTCTCTCTGCTATTATATATTTGTCTACCATCCTTGCTACAAACTCTTTCATGAAAAATTTCACAAAAATGGAGTAGGCATCATTCAGCAGCAAAGCACTGGACAACAATAAATTACAATATCCAGAAAGTATCAAACACACAGACTTCTTATTACAGGCGGTCTATTAACTCATTTCTCGTTCTGACTACTCATCACACAACTACTAGGAAGAGTTTTTCTAACATTTCCAAGAATCAGATTTAGTCTACAACCATGACAGACACCTTCATCCTGCTTCAAATCCTTTTGAAACTTCTTTTGATATTTTGTAGCAACCCTCATCTCTCGTCATCCTTCACTGTAATTAGACTTTCTTACTAAAGGAGCAGTAAAAACTACTCCTTACGGAGTAAAGAGCTCTTCTACATGAYTGGGCTTAAAGAATTGCAGAGCATTTGGGGAAATAAAAGATTATCAACAAGAAAAGAAGAAAAAATACACACAAACCTGAAAATAAGATACTTAGAGAACCTTTTCTTCTTTTGCAATTAAGTGAAGTGAAGAAAGGAAGTTTCGACCTATTGTATCAAAACATTTGTTTTCAGAAGGCAATTAAGAAAGTGGGAAATTGCAAAGATACTTGATCACACATGCACACACAAAGATACTCCCCAACATTTTTTTAGTATTTTCAAGCCGTTTTCAAGAAACTTTTGTAACTACTGAAAATGTAACATCGCTATTAATATGTTCAGATTCACTTTAAAGAAGTTGAAATAAGTCATATTAATAAGATAAAAAATGTGATAAAGCTCTTACATCAACGCTTGCCTTTCTTGTGTTAATCTTCATGCTGTCAATTGATGACTGATATAATTCTCCCAAGAAACCCAGTTCACTAAGAACTGGATGGAGGAAAAGTGATTCACAGAGTAAATTTGAATCTGCATCAAACTTTTAAAGAACATTTGGACAAAAGCGCACAAAAGGAAAATCAAATCACTGATATCATGTCAGCAGTTGTCTCAGATTGCTCTGCTATGTGAAATGTACTTTTGTCCACTTTTATAAGGTGATYGTGCCTAGTGAAAAATCATATGAGGAGACAATACCAGAAACCTGAGGACAGAGATACCTGTGTACAGCAGATACTACATCTCTGCACATCGGCACACCTTACAAACACTATATCCACCAACTCCCTCACATTTCTGTTTAGCCTTTTTCCTGCCTGAAATCTAAGTTCAGTGAATGACAGAAAAATAACAGCGATGAAGAGGTAAAAAAAAAGAAATTGTGACTTTATACTGGCAATATTTCATGAACAGAAAAATAAAGTTTAATTATAACAGTCAAATTCAAGTGCACAGACCGATACATATACAGTTATCAAAACTTTTTTACGACTGCACTGGCCATAAATGGAGTTAAATAGATGTGGTTTATTTCTAAAGTTCTCATAGAGACATAAACCAAACAAAAGCGACAGAAAATCACTGTATGATCAATAGTGAAAATACTGCAGTTACTTGGGTGGTTTCTGGGCATTTGTCTAACATACAAAAATAACAAGACACTAGTGCATGCTATGTAGGTGAGCAAAGGGCAAACTTCTATTTTAATAATAAAACAAATTATTTTGAAATATAAGGTAATCTCCTAGGTTTTAAACATTTCTTTGTCTTATGTAAACTGTGATTCCTTATGTAAACTGTGATTCTGTGAAAARCAGAATCAGTGACAAATTCTCCCTGCAATCATCGTACAAAATATAGCTAGAATGAGGAGCAAAGGCTTCTTAGTGAGGAGAATGAGATTTTTATGAAGAAGAACACACCTATGTAAGTATTTTACTTAGTCAGATGAAAGAAGTGTTTCAGTCTACCACTACGTATATAGGTTTATCTTTAGCCAAAAATGGATCTATTAAGTATGAATCTGAATAAGACAATAATCACATTGTGCCAAATATTGAAGGATGCAGAGTATTTCAATGAACAGCAAATTTTCTTTAGTTATTTTTCAGGAGCAATAACTCTGTCATGGTGTGCTGGCAAACAAATCTTCCTAATAAGCTGTTGGTGTAAAATCACTGTGATTCTGTCCTAAGGACTCACTTCACCATTATTTTGTGTTGAGCTAAGCTCCTTTTCTCAAATAATATCTTATTCATTCAATAGGGTAAGAAATTCCTCCAAATAGGGCTATTTTTCATTAACATACAACTCAAACTGACAAACATGGAAGAATCTATAATAAGAAGAAATAATTATCACATAGGGTGCTATTGATTATATGATGTTGAAATATGAAGGCATATTGTACCTCATACGTAAGTCTAAAGATAATGGCAGTTAAATTACATTATCCAAAAATGCCTCCTCTTCATATTTGAAAACCAGGACAAGAAATGTTGTAAAGTTAATAAACTGTCATTCTTGTTTTTCTATGGCATATGACAGAAGCTCAAAGTAAAATTTCTTTGGAAGAAAATATGCAATTAGACAGGATAGAAAAATAAAAGGGAAAAAGATTCATCRGAAAAGCATCTAAGCAACCTTTTCTTCTGTTTAAATATTCAGATATTTCTGTGTCAAAGATTAAAAGCCAGTGCATAGGCTCTCAAAAAAAAAAGAAAAAACAAAAAAAACCCCAGCAGCTTTCTCCTGCTTTTCTGCTTGAACTGCACTATTCAGTAGAGTGAATGAATGATTTAAATAGAAGTTCTCAAGCAGACACAATATGCTTTGATTTGTACCTTCAGTAATGTCACTGAAGCCAATTAACTCAACCGAGGTTTTGGCTTTTACCTGCAAAGTACAAAAAATATATGAGATTCAAGTGATTATATAATGAATAAGGCGTATCTACTCAGAACAAAACTGGCTAAAAATGCAGAATTGCTTTTTCACAAAACACTTATGTTTGTTCAGAATTTGTTTTTAATCCAACTTGAACCTTTTTTCCTTCCAAATAATTTTCCAGTGAACTGGAAATTCTGAGAACAGGCTTTTTAAGCAACAAAAGGACTGACTGTGTCTGCCTTTTTTTCAGTTCTCACATTTGATCAGTTCTTATCTCCTCAGGTAGCGATGAAATCTGAAGASAGTAGGCTCTTTAACAGTAGAAAGGGTCAAGATGCTAGAAGTAGTCACCCCTCTCCACCCACTACATAGCACTAACTACTAATTTTCACAAAAAAAAAAATATTCTCAATTTAATTTCCCATCAAATTCTACTACCCATGGTAGAAAAGTCTGCCAATAGTGGTATAACTCAGACAGCCCAACCTCWATTTTGGCAGGTCAGCAACCCACCACTGCAACAGAGTTTCTGTGGAAGTTTCCAATATCCCTAGTTAGGACCAACATTAAAGGAGCAGGAGAACACATTAGTTTATATCTTGAAGAGTGACAAAGTAAGTTACTTCGTGGCACTGAAAGCAGGCACAATACCTCACAGCACAGTGGAGAAATGCTACAGCTGAAGCTCTGAGACAACCACGAGAACCACTTTAATACCATCAAGCTCTGATCAAGCACCATCAAGGCAGTAATGAGCCAGGTGCATCACCTGGGGCCTGTAGGTCCATCAGCCCTCTGCTGACATCCACACGGATGGTAAGGGTGCAAGAACCTCAGCTGGTGCCTGTCATTCTATCTTCACAATATGACTGGAACAATATGGATTTACAGTAGCTGAGAGTCTGGCCTAGCAGTTGAATCCTTCATGAAACAGGTAGAAAGAGCCTCACTYGTGCAAACCCCTATGCTGAGACAACATCCTCTCCCATGTGTTACACTTCCTGTGCAATCTGGCAGATACAGCTGAACTAAGAGCTTCCCTGAATCCATTTCTGGTAAGAAAYATGCTGGAACTTCCACTGTGGGCGCACAGGAGATTCAGTCAAGTCAAATATTTATCCTTTGACCTTTTGTGTTAAAAAGGATAATTGAAAAAACAACAGCAACAAAAACCTGAGTGTGCACATCCCTACAGAAGCTTCAATGTATTACCTCACTAGAAATGCAGAATATTACCTAGGAAATCCTCGGCCAACTGGCACCGCAGTTATTAAGAAAAAAAATCCCAGTGGCTGCAAAGAGCCTTCTTTATTAACAATACTTTCTATTACAAAATCCCTTTGTTCAAGAAGAGTGTTATTAGTAATGGCACAGGACACATATTTTCATTCATTTATTGAACCCTTTACTCTTCTGATTTATTAATAGGGGACTTCTCCAGGTTGGTGGGGCTTACTACAATCCTGTTTAATTCTTCTTCATTTTACATTATTAGGCCCTTACACACTTTAAGCCAGTATTTTTTTCTGTTTTCTGAACTCCAGGCAACTTACCCCAAAGATCCAGCAAAGGAAGAGATTGCAGATAAGGAAAATAAAAAGCTACAAAATTCTAAATATGCTTTAACTGGACAGTGGCTGGGGAGAACTTAAAAGACATTTTTATTCAAATATCCTCTACTTCTTCCCTTGGGATAGTAAAATTCTTTGTATTCTGCAGCTTGTATAYGTACCCTCCCACACATTTCTGTTAGTCAAAGCGTTCAGGCTAAGCTGATGACAGGTGGCAGTCCTAGCATGAGAGGACCACATGCTGTGGACATTAATGAATTCCCTTCAGGCCCAAATGGAAGTTTTATAACCTTAGGTTGACTTACTCTCCTCTTCAGTTAAATAAAAATATTTCACCTCATACAAACAGCTCAGCAAGACAGAGAAACAGCAAGAGCCAAATGAGTGGAGGGATTTAAAGTTTTCCAAGGTGTACTTCCAGTTCAACTGTTTTCAGTCACTGATTAGGCAATGCAGTAAATCTCTTACTCTGTATCCAACATGGATTATCCAAAAGCAGGTGAGAATGGAAGACTGGGATGGTAGAGTATATTCCAAAATTTATTTTTACTTCTGCGAGGGACTTCAGTGAACTATAACAAAACAGCAATTCTGACTACAGCTAACAAGCTGCAAATACTGCCCTGAAAAACTCAGTGTAATTCCACATCTGTGGAATAGAGCATTTTGAAGTTTGCAGTGCTTTACAGGCTTTAGATATTTTATGCCTTTCTGATTTGTTAATGTTTCCAATCTAATATGTAAAATCAGAATACAGAAAGTTGCCTAAAGCAGCAGATCATGAGGACAGAAACATTCTTAGCAAATTGCRAGTTTTAATCGTACATTAAATGAATAGAGCTTTGACTTTCCCTTATTTAGCTGGATTTTGGAAAACTTCAAACCMGTGAAGTCAAACCTTAGACGGCAGAAAAGAAACACAATTTCTGCTCGTAATAATCTTCTTTATACCATGTCTAAGAAAGGAAAAGAACAAAGTCTGTATAACAAAGTGTTTGGCTCTAAATGGCCYGCAATATGTACCGAGTATATAGTCTCTCTCATGGTACTAATAATTCACATTTATTGATGGCCTCTGGTCTCACAGTGACCATGATAAAGATTATGATGTCAAAATCCAGACATAAAAAATGCCTGGACAAACAGAATGTGTATCAGAAAGGCAGCACTGTGATACTCAAAGAGTTTTAGCTTACTGCAGGACATCAGAGAGCAACAAAGTCTTTACATCTATCCACTTTATCTTCCTGTTTTAAGTACCTCATGCTGGATTTTATCATCAGGATAAAAAGAATCCAAGCAGTCTTCAGGTGACAACAGTAACCTGGATTGGGATTTAAATGAAGAACTTTGCAGTGAAAGATTCTCTTTTTCATTACCAACCACGTGAGTCATAACTCATTTATCTTGCCCTTAAAATAAACCACATTTCCAAAAGCATGCCTTAACATCTCTTCTCTTTTCCTTCAGTTATGACAAATGGAAAAAATTGTACAACGTGTATTTCTACTCTGACTGACAGCTTATACAAATTATTCCTTTATGTCTTTGTAGTTTTACATTCAATATTTTAAATGCTTGAAATTGCATAGAGTTGTATTGAATTCCATTAGGATTCCTGAGTCTGTCAGAGTAATAATATGTTTGAGTTTTTGAACTTCATACATACTTCATTTCATTTACAATGGTTATGTTAAAAAGTCTATTTTCTCCTTATAAACCAGGTAAAGAACAAATTATAATCATTATCCTATGAGATAATAAAAAATTACATTGGAAGAAAATGTAGAAATTGTAGAAATTTTAGAAAATGTAGAAAATTACATTGGAAGAAAAAGGAAATATTTTTCTATCAATATTTAAAATAGTCTTTCAGGGAGGGCTGCAACACATGTACTAAAATAATATGCACTCATCCACAGGTCTTCCAATAGCTTCCCTAGTTCTCATGACACACCCAGGATTTCCTCTCAACTTTAAGAAAATAGATGCCATTCAGGTAGTCCCTTCAATAAAGCCATAGGACATACTCCCTACTGCCCTAAGAAATAAGGAAAAGGGTACCCTAAGGGCTGCAAAAATAAGAGGAATCAAAATTGTACAGTAATGTTTGATAATCTGCATATCATTAATAGAATATTGTTTTACTCTTGCTCCCAATGTTAAATAGCGCTAATTAACTAGCAAATGCTAAAGAAGGTCATTCAGCCAACTTCCACCCATTAGTGGATGATCTTGCAGTAAATAATTACTAGGTCGTTTAAAGCTTTCAAGGTCATACGTTGCAATCAGTCTGAATGCTGAACTTTCATGAATTAAGTGTCAGATGTGTTTAGTTAGGAGCTGGAAGCCCTATTTTATAATTGTATCAACATATGTTTGGCATACACATTATGAACAACATATATGCAGGCTTTGAGAGAAAGAGCTTTTCATAATAGGCATAATACACAGACATAATATATAAACATAATACGTACCAGGAGTAGATCAGAAATTAAAACTGTTATAAATCTGAATTCCTATCAGCACAGAATAGAATATCTGAATTATGCATAATGTAGGGGAAAGGAAAACAGAGCAGTGCACATGCACACACTAWATTACAGGATGAATATCAGAATCCATCATATTTCATCCTCTACCTCCCCTTTACAAATAAACCCTGCCAATGAAATAAGCCCCAACAAGTTTTTCTCCTGCTTTGTCAGTTCCTCTTGTTCATTGCACCTTACATATCATACTGATTTACTGGTCTTTTCATAGCCCATCTCTCCTGAAGAATAATTTTTCCACAATGCCTCAAAGAAGCAAACAAATAGCACATATTAAATTCYGTGACAAAGCCTTCCTCAGTCTTTGCAGAACATCCTGCCTTCCTGTGTCTTCATTTAGACTTTGAATAGCACAGATTACGGATTTCATTTGTCTGCTAACRTGTACAGTAACAATTAAGAAAGACTCAATCACCATGATAGTCAGCTCCTCCAGTTGGCAGCCAATAGCCAATTGCTATTGCTAAGGTCACGATATATTGYGCTCATACAGAAGTATGTACAAACTCAAGAGAAGGCAAGGCCAGTCTCAAAACTGTTAACAGAGTAAAAAGCAAAGGCAGGCACCCGGCTGCACAGAGCAGAAGCTGGGTCTCCACTGTGGCAAAGTAGGCACAGGGCACAGCCAAGGCAGGCAGAAGGCTGGTGCTGGGCCTTGCACGCAGCGAAGGTTTCCCCACAGGCAACTGTCCTCTCCTCCACCTTTAGCCAGATGCTTGCAAAACTCATTCTCCTGATGGTGAAGGGAAAAAGGTAGGAGAGACCCAGGAGAGATAATACATCCTGCTACAGGAAGCTTGGACGTCAAAGGGGACGAAACCATGAAATTCATCATTTTCCCTCCTGCCGTCCCCACCCGCTCAACATACTGAATGAATTGTGAAGTCAGCAAAAGCATTTTTCACAGTTAAGTAGCTGCTATGCTCTGCATGGGCACCTCCTCATTGCTCATATGGATATCCTTTCAGCCACACATAACCTGCAGGCAGATACACTCACACAATGTTGCCATGACCTCCAGTCTCCCCCAGCAWGGTCCAGTCTCTAGCACCACTGGCCTTGTTCACGTTTATCCATTTATGTCTATAAGTTTACAAAGTTAAAATAAACCCATTTTGATTTTGAACACATGCATTGGCCAAATGCAAAACTGCTAGGTTTTGATCATATGGACATACAATTGGGCATTACACCGTCTCCCGGTAAAAAAAGATTTTTGTGTAAAAGAAATTTCTCTTTTACTCTAGCTTTTTAACTGTCCTGAGGGATTATGTCATTATTGATTAGATKCAAAATTAGATCATAACTTGACTAAA
The DNA here is from genome assembly GCA_018881555.1 of Amblyornis subalaris. Taxonomy (NCBI): domain Eukaryota; kingdom Metazoa; phylum Chordata; class Aves; order Passeriformes; family Ptilonorhynchidae; genus Amblyornis; species Amblyornis subalaris. The sequence continues at coordinate 1,478,890 of JACAXG010000001.1, forward strand.
TAAAATTTCCTTTCATATGACAGTTCTCTGGTCTCTGCTTCCCATGTCACTTTATTACTCGTCATGCAAATTATATTAAAATTTTAATTTTCCTTTTTATGTAAAAAGAAAAACCAAGATATCAGACTGCATCCAATTTACATCTATCATTCATAGTGATAGAACAAAAATAAACCTGTCTTCACATAAAAAATGAGAATTGCTTCACAGTTTTGGTTATAAAGATAATGCAATCTCTTGCATAAAAAAATCTCTAAAACACGCTTTGCCACTTTTCTAATTCTTTCCTAAGTCTACTTGTCACTATTTGGCAATTCCTGCCATTTAAATGGAAGCTGTACATTGTTGCCAAGAAGAGCCTTATCCCAGAATAGTACAGTGTTAGACATCTTGACTGTACTGTCTCCACAGTAACTGACTTTGCACATGGCCAGTAAAACAAAACAACAAATCCTTGCAGAAGTAGATTTTCAACTACTACAACTCTGTTCTATATCACTTTTTATCCTTGTTTGTCGTGTTGACTGATATAAACATAGCAAGCAATTCATGGCAAAGACTGACAACACAGAAGATTTCAGGTCAAATAGTCAGTAATGTATTTGACATATCATAACCATTCAAGAACAAAGTATCTTGAAGTCAGCTCTTACCAGGACAGTAAAGTCATGTTTACCTGGAGAAGAAGGAACAAAATATTTTTAATTCAAACTCTGAAGTTAAAATTTATATGAAATTTCCCACATGATACCATTGCACAACAGCCTTACAAACTCTGCCTGTTAGCATTCAAGCAGTGTGAAATCCTGTGCCTATTCTGAGAGGGAGCTTTGGGAGAAACAAAACCCATAACAAACGAGAAGAAAATTTGGCCTCTGYCCTGACTAAAAGTGAGTTTTACAGGGAAGTTGGATTTTAGTCATGGGCATGTCTACTGATGAGCATATCTGTAAAGCATAGGCTTGTCTTTCTTGACCATGTTGTCCATATATGGATGTTAAACAACTAAAGACCATGTTGATTTTTTCACCAAACCCACCTGAAAGCTGCAACAGCAACTAAGGTTCGGAGAGAAGAATATTGTTATTACTTTTATGTGACAGTGAAACCTGGAGAAAGAACAAAATGAAGTTAGGGCTTTAAGAAAAATCTAAAGCAAAACCTGAAGAAAGCAGAGGAATTACTAAATCGCAAACAGAGAATCAGAAACCACTCCACAGAGTAAGCCATCCTGACTCTACAATGCTAGTCGTACTTGAAAGTAGAAAATCACTATACCTTTGTACAGAAAAAGAACAGTCTATTCACTTTTAAAAATCCCATGATCAGAAACATAATGTCAAAACAGAAGGAGTTCAGATATTTCTGTGCCTCTGTTTCGGCTTTAATAGATGCCATATCCCCAAGAAACAGGAGACGAAAAGGTCAGCTGAACTAAACTGCATGAAGGAAAGAGTAGCTAATGGAGAGAAAAGGAGAGAAGTGATGAACTGTACAGGCAATACCTTGGGAACAGAGAAACCTGCTTTTCATTTCTCATGTTTTGTCCCTGGCCCATTGTACAAATACCAGCAAATCCCTGAATCACTTTGCAAATCTGAGACAAGTTGTGCTCCTCGCAGACTGGAGAGAGGAAAGATGCAGAGGCAGAACAGAATAGCTCTCTTGGCGTAGCTGTAATGAGATTTCTCATATCACCAGCAAATAGTCCCAGCAGAAAATACTTTTTACAGCTGGGGCTGAGTTATTTATTTTGCCGATGYGTGTAAAAGCCACCACAGGGGCTTGCTTAGCTCCCTGGTATAATGCAAAGCATACATATCATGGAAAGGTAACCACTGCCCCAGGGAAGTGACAATCCATCCATAATGTGGGGAGCAGCAGGTGGAGACCTCCAAAAACCTGTGGGGCAGCACAAGGTAAGCACAAAGCAATTATAGTTAGTGTCACTTCTCACCACCTGCTAAATCTTCGCAGGATGTTCCTTAGTCAAAAATCCATCTATTATTACTAAGTTAGCCACAAACTTGACAGAGAAGTAACTCACTCTCCTTTGCCCCAGGAGACTCCCCAGGGCCATTTCAATTCCTACAGGATTCACACAATAAGTATCCAGTCTTTGCTTTCAAAAACATTTTCAAGAAGATATTGTTCCAGAAAGAAGGCAATCTGATGAAAATGAAACTCTGCAAAAACATTAATTCCATTTTGTTGAGATTTTTTTCCAGCTGTGTCCACAGCAGAGTTAGAGACAAATTACCCTGCATAGCCATTACGACAAAAATTAAAATTACTCCCTCTGAACATGAAAATTTGTGTAACACAGGCTACARACTGTTGAATTAGTCTTCAAGGCCCAAGGGCATGCATTTACAGTCAAGTTAGTGGTCATTGTGGGTGAGGTGACCTGTTCCACCTTGTATCACTAATGAACTCTTCAGTGGGGTAGGAATATGAGCCTGGTGTGCCCACATGTATTAATTGTGATATCCCCTGGATCGTGGTGCCTGTCTCACACGCTTTAATAGTAAAATGAAAATGTTTCAGCTAAAGATAGTGAGAAAGTGAGGTCTCCTACTGTCTTTGGGATGTGGAATTCCCTGTCCTGGTTTCTAGCTTTAGTCAGTGTTTAATTATTGATACAAAAATAGATGACTAAAAATAGTAGAAACTGAAGATAATTCACCCTTGCTCCTAGTTCAGTGGGTAAGTGGGTAGGTATTATTTGAGTCCTGTATTTCTGGTATGTGCTTTTGCAGCTACACTGCTGGTTCCAAGGGGAAAGGACATGCCTCTTTTCCTACAGGGCATGCAAGATAGAAGAAACACTCAAAAAAGAAAAAAAAAGAAAAGAAAAAAATAAAGCAAAAAGCTTGAAGATTTCTTAGAGAATCCTTAACGCGTTAAAAGTGTCTTTTCATCCAACTCCAATTTTGCTACTAACACATGGTCTAATTTTCAGAAGTATTCACAAGTGTCATCTACCATCCATGTCAGCAAGAAGTGAATTTGAAGTGAAGAYGAGGTCATTAGGCTTTACGTTTTCTTCCAAATGCAGAAAAGTATAATGCTCAGCTTTGCTTTGCCTGGCTGCTTGGTTTGTGGGGGAGGCGGGAGATTGTTTGCTTTTGTTGAGATTTTACTAATGACCTGAAGAACATTAAGGAGTTTTAATTAGCTAGAAAGAATCATAGAAATGTAAAATTTCAAACTTTTAATCTTCTGAGCCCTGTTGGTGACCAGTAAAGGAGCATAAATTAAGGTATATCTAAGTTTTCCCAAATGAAGAAAAGCTTAGCCTTATAAATGCTTAAGATGTTAAATATCTTTCAGAAAAGGAGCTTCCCACACTGCTCCCTGTTTTTCTACACTCTAGAGATCTAACTCAATGCTCAGCTCAGGGGCAAGAAAATAAAACAAGATTCTACTAGAGAACATATAAAGTTGGCAAAAGTTCATATGAAGAGAGGAACAAAATTGTCAGTGAAAATGAAAATTTTCGTTTACAGTATTCACAAGTGAGTCCAAAATCTGGAGGCAACAATATCACTTGAATCTATCACTGCAACAAGAGAAGAAAAATTAGAGAATCAGGACTACTGTAAACATGTCAGAAGGTATTGAGTAACACTTTCTTTATGTAGCAGTTTGTTACTAGTCCAAAATTTAGTATGAGCAAAGTACCTTCTATAAGTGTGGGGGTTTTTAACAATAATATCTCCCTAAAATTTTTCCTCATTGTATCCATTTAACCTCATAGTTCTGGTAATGATGTTTTTTTTTTTAAGAAGAACATTAAAAAATTAAATTTATTGACTAAATTCTTCTGCTTTTTTCTTTTTCCAAAGTATACATATAATTACATGTATATAATTTTACAAATTATTTCTAATATTTTTTCCTAAAACAAAATAGCTTAGTATAGCATTTATGTGAAAATATTACAAATGGTTATGTAATATTATTAAATTTACGTCTTAGTCCTTGCAATGTTATTCACATTTGCTATTTGTGCTTTCATATCACTCATTAAAATAACAGTATTGCCTCTCCTGACATGATGACTAATTGCAGTTCTTACATGTTCCAGCAGGGACACATTATTGGACAGGAAAAATAGTATTCACATATAAATGAGTGCTTCTTCATTTATGAAAAGTTCCCTTACTTTCATGTTAACTTAGTCAATGTTCATTAATATTTTAATAAATTCAAATGACTCTTCATCCATTCAAAAATTTATGAACAATGACTGAGTGTGGGATTTGAAAACTCATCAAATGGATTTTGCTGTTTCTATTTATAAAAATATTCATGGATAATGTTCTGGATATAGTTACCMTCTTCAGCTCTCACCGGGTAAAGGTGGGATTTTAAAGATGTTGCTCTTACTGCAACATCTGCAGGCACAGATGAAAGTTAGGCTCCATTTCAGTCTGCTGGAATGGCATAAGTTACAGGCATAAAGCAAGAGAGGTTCTCAGCACCAAGGTGATAACTACAGACAAAAGGAAGTGGAGGCACAAAATCAGGAGAATCCTGGGAATGATTCTAAGGAGTTAAAGGTGCTTTTCTTGTAACTAATTCTATGCAGGCATATAATCAGGATTGTTGCTATCCTGTATGAAGACAGAAGATGAAGTTGTCTAATAACAGTCTGGGCGTGTTTCAGAACTCAGGAAAGGAAAGAGTATTAGCAGTGGGATCAGTATCAGGACACTTACTGATAAAGATGACAGGCCTTACCAAACTTGGCACCAAAGAGCTGTGTCTCACCCACACTCTTGGCACTCCCATCCTCTCACCTCTTAAGAAGCCTGAGAAGCCCGCCAGCTCTCCATTTTAGCATCTCTTCATTCCAATAATCCCAGAAACACTGTCTTCAAATTCTAAATAAATTCAATCAAAACCACGGCTAACCTTTCATTAATTTGAGTAGGAACTAGTCAGGGCTTTCGAATGGGAGATGCATGAGGCAAGAGCTGAGCATTTCTTCATGTACTAATTGTATAATAATTAATAAAAGTAAATTAGATCAAATATAACTTAGAGAAAACCACTCTCCTGAATTATGGCTGTTGAAACATAGCCAGAGGAGCACTTTCAGGAGCCTGCTTGGCTGTGCAGTGCTGATTTAATTACGATGTTTAAACATGGTCTACTACAGAGATACCTGCTGTAGCTTGCAAGCTACACCAGACCTCAGAGAGACGAGCTGATGTGCCACCAGTCAGAAAGACAGAAGTGCAGTTACCATTATGTGAACTAATATGGCTTATCTTTTAGAGGTCTGTGTAAACTGTTCCTTTAGTTTGGACCCAAGAAAATTCAAACCTGTGATTTAAGTCTGAAATTTAGATTTTAGAGAAATCTTGTCAAAACTCATTTTACACAGTTTTTCCACATTAAAACGTTACTGTATATGATTTTGCAGATTCTCAGTGATTTGGACATAAAATCCATCCGTCCACCTAACTAACTCATCAAGTACTAGAGTTTTTCATCCCTACATTTTCTTTCAACACACAACTCTTGAGATATAACAAACTGGTACAACATCTACTAGTCAAAGTTCAGTGTTACAATCTTATCATTTTAACAAGAGTAAATAAAGACCATGCACTGAAAAAAATCCACTAAGTGCTAACTTCAACATATATTACATATATTTCCGGTCTCAGGAAATTTAATCTAAAAAGCAAAACAAATTTTCTTTCCTATTATTGGTAAGGTGTTTTCTTTCTTTTGCTGGTTCGTTGGGGGTTTTTTAACTCACTAATGAAAACAAGCAATCCCGTGTTTTGTTTCATAGTGCTTCCCTAGGGGCGAAGATAAACTTCACTCTTATCTGTTCTTTTGTTGTTCCTAGAATGATTGCTCTGTTCATTATATTGTTTGATGTTGCCATCTCATCTTTCCAGTGCCTGATTTGTTCACTTCATTCTCAAAGTTATTAGGCTCTTCGTTCCAAAACTAAGATGATTTTCTCATTTAGAAACCAATATCATCTTTGTTTATTATAGATTTACAGTTCACAGTGTTAATAGATCATGGAAACAGTGACATAAAAGGTTAAATTATGAAAATGTGTTTCAGTTGCATAAAAAAGAAACAAGTGATAGCGCCATATAAGTGAATATAGATCATTACCGCACAAAGATCATAGTCAGTAGGTACCCGTACCTGAGTTACAACCCTCACAAGTTCACAGAATGCTAAGAAACAAAATCTGAACTTGTGGATTATGAGGTAGAGCATGCTGGCCACACTCCACTCTCCCAATGTGCATCCATCCAGCTGCACACTGAATTCACCTCTGAGGTGAGAGTGATAATGACTATATCTCACCCACTTCATCTGTGCATATGGATTCTGGAGCACAATAGGAATTAGAATGCTGTTTCTACCATTTTGAGTGATCAGTCATTTCCACAAACAAATACTGTTAAGATATCACTGTTTTTTGTCAGGGTTTTTTAAGTATTCTGTGTATCCCAAACCAGCATTTCTCAGGAGGACTTTATATGTGACAACCAAGTAAAAATATGGTGACTCAGCTGTATTTTGACTTGAACTTTCAAAACTGTAAATTTTGTTCTCGAAAACACTCCTCCAGACATCCTCTGCAATGGTAAAAATAAACAAAAGTCCTTAAACTCTTTCATAAGATATTTTCTAAGTATAAAAGAGAATTGCTGATAAAATAAACAAAGCTAACAGTCCCAAAATAAAATCTCCAATCTGCTGTTATGTGTTAATGTACCGGTTTTCTTATGTGTCTTTAAATAAAACCCACCAGAAACAACAAGAATGTTGAGATTCTCTTTTACAATGTAATCTTTATGTAAGGGCTAAACTTCAATTTCAAATGGCAGAACATACCACACAATGCCATGACAGAATGCCACCTCACTTTGTCTTTTTAAACGCCCACTACAAATCCTACAAGCTCGTGAAGTTCTCAAAGCCTAAAGCATCAGTAAAGGTTAGAGGCCAATATCCATGCTGCTCTCACAGGGTGAAGGAGCTTGACCACTACACATGGGACTTGCTGCAACAGCAAATCCTCTTTGGTCTATGTGCACACAGGATGCCAGTCTACTGCTTGGCTGTGCAGACAAAATCAGTTGAAAAAGAAGGCCAGCACATGGTTATACTACATTTGGAATCCCAAAAAGTCAGTGTCAAGGGGTTCTCCACTACCATTTCAATCTTCTTCTTGGAAAGAAACCACCAAGAATCCTCCTGCCACTTGAATAAGSAGGCTGATACTTACACACCTGCAGAGAGCTGCTGAATCACAACCAATGCCACAGTCATCTCGCCTATGAATATGGGCTGAGCACACAGGACTGGCTTTAGGCTGTAGGTGCACAGGTATCTAAGACACACTCAGTCCTTTTCTTGTGTACTAGCTGAAGCTCTGACATACTGTGAGCCCACTCAGTTCAGAGAGCTGGCATCAAACTATGATGTTTTTTATTACGGAGAGTTAACCCTATGAATTATCAGTGGGCTGAACTTAGTTCCTGCTGCCAAATGAGAAGGGCAATTCCGTGTAGCTCCTACTAGAAATGGGTAGTCTCTGTTCACCTTTGTTACCTCATCCATCTTGTAGATCTACAGTACATAAGTGGAAAGAAAGGCACCTTCCAGCACAACTCATATGCAGATGTCAAGGTGGGCAGGGGTAGGAAAATTACGACAGCAACTGCAAATTGAGTTGGAGGTCAGTTTAAGAGAATGAAACTTGAAAGTCTCACTTTGGAACAATGGGATAAATGCTTGTTAAAGGAAAACTTGGAAGCAACCAGCATCCTGCCTATTTGTGTCTCATCAAACATCTTAAACTTCAGGAACAGGTCAATCATCTGGAGCTGATATTTATCCAACTTTCCAATTATCCATTCTATATTTCCAGCGACCAAAAGCATGCGTTTTTACAGAAATGAAGGAAAGTTTGTCCAGGTTTGCAACACTCATGCTGCACACTTGCATTTCCTTTAAGGGTGCTATTCCCAGCCATGAACTCTGCTCTCCAGAAAGGATCAGAGACAGCATGAAAAGTATGAAGTCTGAAACTATTATGACAAGGTATCAAGTATCATGTTAATATGCAGTGTCTGTCACAAATTAATTTTAATGCACAAGCCCTTGGGTCACATCAACATCACAGAGTTTTCTGGGTCACCAAATTAAAAGGCATGGCATCATCTTCTTTTGACACAGAAGCAGTTCATTAAAAATATTTGTAGAGATATAGGAAAGTAATCTTAGTCAGGCATATGCTTTGAAAATTCTTCTTCAAATTATGCTGGCTTGAGTAGAGACTTGAACAGAGACAAGGTCTTCCGGGAAGACAAGTCAAACTTGAAATTAAACTAGATTAAAGTTCTCAGCTGGACTTTGTTCTCAGAGGTGACGTACACTCTGTGAATGTCTAAGTTCCTGGCATATCATGGACAGACAATAAATGCTGGTTTTTCGATGGGTTTCTGAACCTACTGTAGCTCTGATTTATCATGTTGGTGGTCTTTCAAGAATGATTAAATTTTCTCTCCAAATAGTGCTCTATTCCAAGTGTCAATTTTGATGAATAGTCTGTCAAGTCATGACAGTCGAAGAGTTGAAATAAATCTATCGTCACATGCTGTTTGACATTAAGAAAACCATCTGCACATTCTTGAACATCACATTCATTTGCTTCTATTTGTTAGKAGAGCTATACAAAAGTATTGGAGTTTCTTCCATTATCTAAGCAAATTACTTGTCAACTATAATCAGAAAGGTTATATTTTTGCAGAAAACATTAATTCACTCTTTTTAATAAAAGTTGTTTCAAATATTTTTTAATGTCTAACACAAGATAATTAGAGCTCTAAGCCACTGTTACTGTCAGTCTTCACAATAATCACCAACAACATTAGCAGAAAATAAATGAGGCTCCAGTGTCAAGTTACCTGAATACATAAAATATTGTAGCTGATTAAAAAAAAAAGGAGAAAAACCAATCGATATTACACTGCAAATACAAGCAAATAATAATTTCAAGTACAAGACTGTGGAGAGGATGATCACAGACATCTATCAGATACCTCCCAAAATTTTTACTCTATCTGAATGGAGAATGTGTACTTGCACATTCAGTTCTTGTGTTCTTGTCCCTTACGTGGCAGCAGTGGCAAAGTCAAGGGCTCCAGTACACTRTATCATGGTAAGAACTCTGCGATTGACCAGAGTTTGCCCAGAAGCTTGCTCTGGATGTGTCTGACTCATCAAAAAAGAACAAAAGATGTCAGGAAATGTTATTAAAATGTTTATTTAACTATAATGATGTTCTGAGAACATGGATCAGTTTACATCGATGTCATGTGGTTTTGCCATTCTGTTTTACTTTTCTACACTCTTTGCTTGTTCCTTTTATGTCAGTGTCCTTAAAATTGAAAACTGACCAAATATTTATACTAGCTCATAAGTGTATTCATAGAATTTTAACTTTGGATACCTTTAGATRTAGAAAAAAAGAAAAAAAAAAAGAGTGTGGACACATTATAAATTATAACTGCATACTCAAAATAAAAAATTAAATGTCTTTCATTATCCATTCTTTGTGAGAGAGGGTGATATGGCATCTGAAGTCACAGCTATTCCACAAAAAATTGTTAACACAGTGTAAGTTGTGTTGCCAATACCTTCAAACTGAGAGATATACAGCAAGAGAGACATTGTCCATTCTTGTTGCACCCATTTCTGTTGTGCTCCCTTTGACAGACCTGTTCCTAAGAAGAATCCTGATAGCATGCAAGTTTGCACATGCACTTCATTTTGTGAAAGCACTAAGTACACTTCAAAATCCTTGTTTGTCCTTTGACAAATATTACTTTCATTACTGTTATGATTAAGTTCCAGACACTTGTGGTGGTTTTGTTTGACTACTTTCATTGTTCTTCCCACAGCTGACACCTATGTGTAGATAGAATAGCCTAGCAGTTGCCTAGATAGGACTCATTAATTTTGCTGATGATAAACTGCAGTTACCCACACCATATTTGTAACACCTCCGCTAATTAGTGATATATGGGAGATCCCAAGGGATCAAGCATTTTCCTACTCTCTTCACAGCTCTTCTCTGGCTAATGTTTGTCCTTCTCTCTCCCAAACACGAAATCTGTTCTACAAGATGCTGAAACAGCCCACACATCTTCAGAGAATGCTGCTACTCAATATTTCTGAGCTTGTATGACACAACAGTTTTCTAGCACRATTGTAACAGAATACTATTGCAGCATATGGGAGTCTCCATGCAGCACTACTGCATAACCTGACACCTTAAATCACCTTTTTAAACTTACAAAAATGAAAAACAAATAATAAAATTATTTTATAAACTATTTATTTACAAATTACTAGTATTAGATCGTAAACAAAACTTTGCTTTCTTTTTACAGAGATTTTAAAAAGTACTGCTTAAAGCCATTTATTTTTCAGTCTGTCCCCCAGAGCTTTCCTTTCTGTTCTGTCTAGTTAAAAACCTGCTGGGATGCTTGCGCCGTTGGATACAATTTTCAGCTCTGATCTTCATCTCATTAATCTCTTGCACTGAGTGAGGACTATCTCCAAATGGATTTATAAGTATATATCCATTTTCCCTTAGGAATTTCTTTTTGTAGTCACACTTTCCTGAAGACTAACCATAATTAATTACAATGTGAAATTTTCCCGTTCTTCCCCCAAGGCCATCAGCTGACCCCTACCTCACTTTAGAAACACAAATATCCCTGGGGAATGGCTAGGCAGAGACATCTCCTGGCTGGACCACAAACAGAGCATGCAGATTTCAAACAGAAGAGAACAGATTTCACCAGTGCTTAACTCAACTAACAAACATTTACCTGACTGACTGACTTGCAGGGCAGTGTTCAGACCTCAGCCCGTAACTCCTACATACTGAGAACAACCCCACACCAGCAGATGAGTAACAGGGAGAAACATCCAACCTGTTCATTACTGGCTGTGGAGAGACAATCTTAGCTACAGTAAGACCCAAAGTTTCAGGTAACAATGATCCTAGGATAAGTGGTGCATTGATATAAGACCTCTGCCACAACAGTGGCTTGAAGAGGACAGATACCTGAATGGAAAAAAATTAGAAAATTAATAAAGCTTCTGCAAATACACAAGTATGAACTTAGAAATGGTTGGAAAATGGTTGTGCCAGTTAGCTATGACACAGTAGGTCTCCACATCCATATAAATTCCTGCCTTGATCCTCTTTCATACACAGGAGCAGGGATAGTAACTAAAGTTTTGAAAACTGCATTCGTAATGTTTTTTGCTTGCAGTATTTGAGGTCAGTATCTTTAAATCTGGTCTTCATAATCCAACTGATATTTCCAACTAGGTTATAACAATAAAGATAAAATTATTTTGCAGCTAGGATGATTTGTCTTTGCTATTAATATGACAAATAGTGACACTGTCACAGTCAGTAAGATTGAGATACAAGAGTGCTATCGTCTTTTAGCTAAGAGCCAGCTCAAGGCTTCTGAGATAGATAACATGAGCCTTGCCAGGAAGGAAGTCACCTCATGACCTAGGTAAGGACTGGRCCATTCCTTTTAGGTAAATGGTTTTTGGGAAAGGAGAAGGGGGAGAAGCAGCAGGCATTCGTTGGAATACAAAAAGATAACTGAAGAAACCTCTGTGAAGGTCTCTGTCCCTCCTTCAGCAGACATAACACCTCATTCCCCCATTAATTTAAGGTAATGGTAGCACTAGATGGCAATCTGACTTTTCAGGGTTCCTGATTAGATAAAGTGGTCTGTCTGCTTTTCTCCACCGTAAGCACTGTGGCTAATTTGCCTCTATTTAGAGGCAGGCCTGTCCTTTATCATCTGATAAAGGACATCATCCTGATTTCCAGGATTGCTCTGTTGTCATACCGCAGAGGCTATGAATTCACCAACCAGAAAGGATGCTCTATTCAAATGTAATTTGTGGAAATATGTGGGAAGAGGATGAAGTTGTGTCATTAAACAGTCCTATCAGCATCACTGATAGTGGATGGCACCATCCAGTCATGCACTTTGCAATGATATAATAACCTCAGTATTACTTCGTGCATATTAAATGCTACCTCTTAAGTCATGAGCAGTTCACTACGGCCAAGAGTCCAAAGCYGTGCACAGAGGTTTTTCACTTCACTTACTTGCTTCTAGCAAAACAAGCTTGCAAAGAGACAAAATAAGCTGCATTAGGTCATTGCATGAATAATTTCAAATATTTAACATGTTTCAGAATGGATTTAAGTAGTTATTTTTAGGTTCCCAAGTTTGAAAGCTCTGACTGAGATCTCTCACATTTTCCACAACTGTATGATTACAGCCTAAATATTTTTTTCTAGAGAAAGCTTTCTCCTCAAATTAGAAACCGTTTCAAGTTTTTTAATAGATTTTCTGAAATATAATAGTGAATTGTGCTTTATAAGTACATTTAACAGTCTGCTAGACAGGGTCTTGATAAAAAAAATGTGGAGAAGGAGGGGATGCAGGAAAGAAAAGAAAAAGAGAAGTAAGAGTACTGATATACCGCATTGTTAGTTCTCCAAAGATGAATAGAGATTCAAAACTGATCAAACTGTTGCAGAGAAAGTCCTTTCTTTTAAAGGCAACACAAAGCATTATTTTCCCTTTTACATAACTGGTCTGTTGTTAGCTCTTCTGTCACCATGGAGACTACCATTGCTCCTGCTGCTGATTTTCTCTAACTGGTCACMACAGGTTTGTATCATCACCTAATATCAAGCCGATTCACCAGTAAAGAAGTTTATATTTATTGCCAATAAATGTCAGTCTRGTAAAAGAAATTAATTCGATTTTGTTGTGTTGGTTTTTCTATTGCTGCTTATTTTATATCATATACAAATTCCTGTGAATTTACTTTCCTTATTCTCACTCAAACACAAATTCCAGGGCTGATACAAGTATAATGAAGGGACTGCTGCCTTCACTGCACGTGGTCCCACCTGTTTTTATTCTTATCTTCCATTTATCAAACAGTATAGAAAAAATTACAATGATTTAGTGTGGTCAGGTGAGAACATGATGTCTGAATCCCTTTCCCAAAGTAGTACAGACAACCTGCAATCACTTTCTTCCTGATAAGASCAAAGAATGATGCAATATCTGATGTTCTCTAAAAAACACTGTCCAATGTATTTACAGATATATTTAAAAATAAGAAATATATATTTATTTTCAGGTATTCAATCATATATAAAAATTTAAGCATTATTTACACAGTTACTTATAAATTACTAACAGAATCTTAGAAGTAGGCTTTCAACACCAGCAGCATGAGAATTTCTGCTTTTCTTTTATAACAACATCAACATAGACAATAGTGGCTTTATTCAAAACTTATGGAGTATTTATATACGACATTCAAAAATGTAAAATAAGCTGTGGAGCATTGCTCTTCATTTGAGTACTGGTTTCTTCACAAGACAAAAAATGTACAGAACTTCTCTGAAGTGCTAATGAGAGTCTAAATGATTTGGAAGCAGAGACAGAAAAGTCCTAAAATTTCCTTGCTCAGACTCCACTAAGTGAAACTGCTGTGGTCACCAGAAAGAGCAGACACAGTATAGTCCCTTTTGGTTACCTTTTTGGATACCCAATCCTGGTTTCTTTCCTGAAACTGACTTTCCCTATAGTAGCATATAATGTTTTTCTTCTTTCCTAGAAACACAGGATTTGCCACTCCAACATGGATGACTCTTGACGTGACTCATGTTGCTCACATTTTCATGATAGCTCGTCTGTACCCAGGTAATGAGACACAGATGGACTCTCCGCCCTCAGTGCTTAGCAGTTGCCAACAAGTAAAGATCACTATAACACATCTCCTCTGCAGAATACGTTACTATGAGCTAATCAAGCTCTCTTCTTGTTGTCCGTTAGTGATTTCTGTGGAATTGCAAATCAGGTGTGAGGTCTTATCTCTTCAAGTTTAAGAACTTCTAACACTGAAAGATAACAATTGTGCTTAACGACAGCATCTGCAGTGGTACAAGAGAAGGTTGAGGAGACAAAATTCACCTAGACTGGGAATATGGCTGGGAATTTGAGCAAGAACTTTCTGAATAGTTATGAAGTTACAGGTCTTACTACTTTCTGTTCCTAGAACACAGGATACTGCTTTGACATCAGCTTGTCTGACACATAGACAATGTTCCTTTCAAGGAACGTAATTAAAACTAGCAAGCTTCAATCACCACAGACAGTGGTGATACTTCAGTATGACTGGAATATACTCCTGACCCCTTGTTTTATTGGCTGAAGATTAAGAACCACTGAAGAAATATATGACAAACATCAGCCATGTTGGCTACTGAAGAGAACTCAGGTGTTGGTGATGAGCAAAAATTACAGAGTGCTGACCACTCAGCCGAACTTCGAAGAAAAATGCTTAATTTCTCCACTGAGAAAGCACAGAACAAAACATTTCCATTAACACAGTGCAACAATGGAAACAAAGTATGTTCTTGCTTAACCAGGACTTTGATTAAGGAGATTCATTTTACTACCTGCAGATTGTAAACACTTTTTCATGAACAGCGGCACAGAATATCAGCCATTATACTGCACAAAAAATTGTCTAAACCTGCAGCTTCCTAACACCAGCAAAATTTTGTAGTGTGGACCAAAAAAAATTGTGCTGATCAAAGCTACAAAATACATCATCCTCCTTTCCAGGCTATTTCTGTTTTTAGCCTTAGTACACACTTTCTGGGTCTACAACTACAAATCTCCCTCCACCTGGGCATGTATTACAGGTTTATTTCAGATCCAATGACACAATACTTGCTGCACAGTTATGCAGCTTAAACAGAAGGGCATTCTTCAGTCTTCCTGCTGTGTCCCTCCAAAAGATCATTATCAGAAGGGCTATCATCTGTCCAAACAACTCTCTAGAACCTTCCCTGGTTACTCATCTGAAATGTGACTGAAACCTCCTCAGTCTGATAGGATCTGTATCTCACCATTCAACAGCTAGGTGTGACTCCACAGGCAGGTTCTTCCTTACAGATAACCCACAACAGTCCCTCTCAAAATAACGCAGTTACTTAATGTACCTATTTCTTCACCACACCTTCTAGAGATCCTTCTTTGGCTCATGCTGTCAGAAACATATTGGTGGACATAACTTGACACAAAATATTACCCAGGTCAGAAAAAGCTGTTAAATTTAAAAGCAGCACAGTGAATTCCCCATTCTGTCCCTTCAAACAGACTGTTTCTCTAAGAGTATTCTAATTTCCASGCAAGAACTCTGCCATTGTGAAATCGTAATAGCCCTTTCTATGTAAAAGTTATATTCAGTATTGAGAACAGGCTGAACATCCCAGCTGAAGTCAACAGATAATTCAATGAGCTGACTAGATAAATTTGTTGTTTTGTTCTAGATATTGTCTCTTACACATAGATTTTGCAACTGTAGTTAAACTAGTTTTAAAATCATTAACTTGGTTAACCCAAGTATTTCCACTACATAAGCTTAAGCACTCTTAAACACAGACTAGCACCATAWAAATGTGTGGATCACTCAGATGGATAGTGCCTGCAACTTCTCACAGTCTGTGTTTATTCTTGGGCTCACCATTCTCATCTTCACGCTTTCCATCAGGCCCTCTAGCTGGGGAAGAAAGARGCATATCTGTTCACTATGGCAATATTTTAGCAAAACTAAAACCTCAGAAATTTCTACGTTCCGTTGAAGCTGTACCCTAGATTGAAAACTACATATGTTGGATTTTGATGAAGACTTAGAGGCAGAAATCTACCGAGCTGGATGTGGCATCTCAGCCTATAAGAAACCCAGCTCAAAGAATGTTTCCGTCAGGTAGCCTGCATCTTTTTAACTTTCAGAGCTTTCAGAAGAGTAATTGTCCGTTATAGAAGTAGACTATAGAAACAAAAGCTGCACTCACAAGAGAAGAAATTCTGTATGTACAACCACAGATTGGCTGTATACATCTTAGTTCTGTAATTTGAGACAGCCCAGGCCAGATCATGCTTCCAGGCCTTCGAAGTAAGATTCAGTCAGTTCATGAATCATGGTCAGGTTATCAACAAATATTCACCTATATTTTGGTAGGGTTGAGCTTTTACTTTTCTGGAGCTAGAGTCTTCAGCTACACAAGAAACAAAATCATCAACACAGTGAAGGAAATATGATTTTCTTTCTATGTTCATCAGTGGAATAATCTTTCAGCCTAGAGTAATTAGTCTTAAATCTATGCTTCAAATTGAAATAGTTCAAATTTCAAATTGAAATAGTTGCAATTGTATCAAGACTCTTAGACTCAGGGCAAACATCATGTGGGTTTCTGTTCCTAGACAAACACACTGCGTAGGTATCAGTCTTCCAGACCTAAGACATGTAATTGAGACCTCATCACACTTTTCAGTGTCTTTCAGCTCAGCTTCCTTTTATGCAAGTATTTCAAAAAGATAATTGCAGAGGTTTTAACCTATGCGAAACATGATTTTTGACTTACATACTGGATAAAGCCTTTTTTTTCTAGACTCTTAGTGCCATAACTGTGTGAACTTCCTCTACAACATTTAAACTATTTTAAAGATTAATTTCACATTCTCCTCGACATCCCAAATCAAGTAAATAACCCATAAGAGCTAGCTTATAATCATATTTAAAAGTCTTCTTCCCTGCGCTAATCTCATTCTGAAACATTAAACCTGATTTTTTTAAATCTGATTTACTCCTCGTGGCATACTACGTGTTTATTTTTTACACTTTGCTGGCTGCATCAAGATTTGTGCAATACTAGTATATACTTTTTAAGGTATTTATGTGGCTTAACTGACAATTATGACTTTTATTTCTCCTTTGCGTCACTCCTGGATCTTTTCCTAATTCAGAAAGATCGAAATATCAACATTCTAATGAGAAATTATTGCCATAATCAGCATACACGTTTGAGACTATTCAGTTGTGTGCACATAACTAAGCAATCCATAYGAAGCCAGAGGAGACCCGGAACTGCTTTCATTTCTCTACAGATATTTCTGAATGTAGCAAGACAAGTCATTGAATACAGGAAGACATCTGCAACTCAGAGCTCAGGAATAAAAGAAGTCCTGTCCAACAGGTCTTTACAGACCATGCTGCCRGCAAAAAAAGTTAGATACTTCTATCAAAGCTGATCACCGAAAAGACAATGAAGGCTTCATTTTAAAAAGCAACAGAGAAATGTCAAAATACAGGCAGGAATGAGAGTATCAGAAGGTTTTCCCAACAACTATATGAGAAGTTTAAAGTCCAGCTAGTTCCTTTCTGAAACTCAAATCCAACTGGCTGAGTGCAGAGCTCATCCCAACCCTCTTTCACCCACTTAATTTCCGGTCACCATTAGTGCTGTCTGGAGTCCTGTGACAGTTCCCAGAGAAAGCAAGAAACCTTTACACCAGCACCAGTGCCTGCTTCATCCCTTACAATGCTGGCACAGAAAACTGAGGTGTGACTTCTCTCAGGAGMACAATGAAACTCAGCACTAATGTTGTCTTTGAAGTGGAAGCCTGACACTATTCACACACAATGCATCAGTAATTATATATGTCTTACTCCTTTCAGGAATCAGTGCCATGACATACTCATGGAGCAAGGAGATTTTATAGTTTGGGTTTATGATACAGCAGCACATCAGCTCCATTATCTTGAGGACTGGAGCCCACAACGACAGCACCACTATAACTGGGATTGTGGAAAGTGAGGCCAATGTTTCCTACATGACAGAACAGATTGTTCTTATTAAAGGTCTGATCTTAAACCAACAGAGAGACTCCCATCGAGTTCAGTGCATTTTCCATCATGCTTTTCATAATTCCACCAACTGTGCAATACAGTTTTGAGCAATATATGAAGTAAATATGCATTACATTTAATATCTTTGAAAATTCATAACCTCTTTCTTGTTTAAAATAGTTCAGATGGCTTCTAGAACAGTCTGCCCCAGTTCTCAAGCTGAGAACTTTGGGAATGTACCTGCAATCTAGAGCTAGCTCCTCAAAACTGTAGTATTTGAAATTTCCACTTTCTTGGACACAGAGTGAATTAAAACACTTATCCAGGCAATGGTGACAGTTCAGTGACAGCTACACATGACAATCAGGCTGAGAAAATCTAAACATGAAATCTGAACATAAAAAAAACCCTCAAAACCTGAACGCAGAGGCAAAATTTCAATAGGCTAATTCTACATTTTGATCCACATTCCTGATATCTTATACATGCAGTGTGTCACTCAGATGAAGGGAACTTGGGGAGAAGCTAATAACTCATTCAGACAAAAAACACAGTTAGAGGGGCTGGAAGGTGTACAAGAAAGAAGCCTGTCATGTCTTTGATTCACAGGTCCTCAGTATTTCATTTTCTCTGTCAGATTTTCTAGCACAGAAAATCTTTCTTTTGCTTTTGTATCATTCTTTTGCTTTTCTCTTTGCATAGTGTGTATCATCACATCAAAGGAAACCAGGAAAAACTGGGCCAAATATCATATTCAGGCCAAACATATCTTTACAAGACTAGCAAGATTGAATAGGAATTAAACGGACCTGTCCTTATTAATTTCAGTGTATTTCATATAAGCAGCAACATTGTAAAATTAATTTGAAATATTACTTTATTAATTGTTGGCTTTGAATATTCCAGAGTGGATTCAGCACATTTTACATTTTAATTGTAGCTGAGATGAAGAGTGATTGGATTAGATACAATCTATGTGTAACTGAAATTAATGAATTTGCTAATGAAATATTTATAGGTGACCTTTGCCTGAATTAATAAAAAATCCCTGTTTTGTTTAGAATATCTTTGATATTTACAGTCTGAGGTTAGATTTAAATTATGTCTTTACATAAAAAAAGCTAAATAGACATCTGTTACTCCTGCAGGTTGGCAAAAAAATCAGCCATATTGCAGTTTTCTCCTGCCAGACATATTTAGTGTTTCTTGTCGGGTATACAAGTGCCATTCCCAAAAGTTAAAAGTCTTACATAAAATCATTAATGAACTTGTTTGTATGTGAATAATTTATTCTCATCTTGGTCCACCCACCAATTCTAGTGACATTTAGATGTGATCTAGTCTCAAGCATGTTGCCATTAATATTAAAGCAATGTGAAACTAGGACAGAGGCCTGTGCTGCATTAATGATATCCTTATCAAACTGAAGTATGTTACCATTGTCAGAATTAGCAATGCAGAAATGCTAATGTGATTCTCCATGGGTTACAGCTGCATATTCTACTTTGTTAGAACTGCGGTGTTATGATGACTACTATGAAACCCTGGTTGCAAAATACTGACCTAGCAACTTTGTAAACTTAGAAATAACCAGCATACTTATCTCTACCTAGCCAGATGTGAAACTATATTAAATTAAAATCAGATAGGAAAATGCATTAAAACTCYCTCAATGTATTTTGAAATGTTGAGATGACATAAAATGATAGCATTTATTGAAGTCAGAATCCTGCATGTCTTACTCATGCGATTAGCCCGATGTTGTCTGATGGACCATTCGTTTAAGAAAGGCAAAAGACATTTGGCCTTCAAGAGCTCCTCTTTCCCTTCTGCTGCTGCCAACTCTTTCACCTTACCTGGAATGTACAAATGAGGACTAGCATCTGTGAGATCCACAAAATTAATCCATTTCCTGGTCACCTGTGCAWGGGTAAAATCCGTTATGGAGTGCTGCACAGTTTTGAGCATGGTAGTTCAGGAAAGACRTGGACCTACCAAAAGGTATTAAGAATCAACAGCAAGAACGATCAAATCTAGAAAACTTTATCAAAAGAATAAGAAAATTCAGGACTCAGCTCAAACTGAGAGACGGGATAATATTCTTCAAATATACAAAGGGCAGTTCTAAAAAGAGAGGTGATGTTTTAATCTCCCTGGTTGCTCTGAGTATAGAAAGAGACATAATGGCTTAAAAAGCATCAGGGGCCAAGCAGAAAGGACTTGAGGGGAAAATACAACCTTCCAGTGACAAGCACAATCAAACAATGATGCAGACTTTATGAAAGCCTTGTAGAATTACCACCTTTGGATATTTCCAGAGCACACTAAGCAAATACCTATCAAGAAGAGAGTAAGCATACTTGGTCCTCTGTCATACCCAAAGACAGAGTGGATGGAGCCTTTCAATCCCTTCTTGCCTTATTTATGATCCCATAGACTCACATGGGGTTCTTTTTAAAATCCAAGTCTCTGTAGCAGTCATTTCAAAGGCCAACAGTTTGTTTTCCCACAAAGAAGATGAAATTAACATTGACATTATCTCTGACACATGCACATCCTGGTTCACAGGAGGACACACATTACACTCAGGATTAGAACATTAAGGCATATTTGGTACTCCCAAGGTTTTACTCAAGCAAAAAGTCCTGTACCGTGAGCTTTATAACAGTTGGATTTCAGAGAATGCATGATGAACAGAAAGGCAAATAAAGAAGCAACAGCTTTGTGCACAGAAGTAAAAACAAACAATAAAGTCTATTCCCTGCCACGTATGCTTTTTGGAGGACTTAATGTTTACCAGTTTAGGAGGCTTGATCAGAGGGTTAGATGAATTTAACTCTTGGCAAAACATTCTGTGACAACCATTTTGCCAGCTATAAATTATAAAATTGCTAAGACATATGAATATGAAAGAAACAAGGACCATTTAAAAGCCTTTAAGTATCCATTTATATACCTCCTGCAGTGTTTATCTCTTCATTTTCTTCTTTTATGCCTTTAATGTGTAGATAATCACTGGTCTAAATATCTCTAAACACAGTGCACTTTAAAACAGCACATTATCTTTATAATAGGGGATCTCAGATAAACAATTCTTGGCTGGTCTCTAGAGATATAGAGCTCACTACAAAAGAGTGAAATCTAAAGCAGCAGAAGCAAAACAACAAAGAAAACATTACAGTCATCATTTAGATTTACAGTAACAAAAGTTATGTATTGCAGATTGACAAGTGCAGCCTTGTGTGAAAAAATAAAATAAGGAAGATGTCAGCACATGTTCTGTAGTGAGTTTTTCCTTACAGTTTATGGCTGGGGCTTGCAATTGTGCTTCAGCACAGGGAAACTACAAATCTGAAGCTAGTAAATGGGAACTTCTACCCTACTTGCCCATTTTTTTGTTTTAGTTCATTTTAGAGATGCATTTCACCGTGCAGTGGAAGTTTCCCACTTATAAAGATGAAGCTATTGCTCTCCTCACTTCCTCCCCCTCTCTCCCTTTCCCTCAGAGCAGATAGCACAGAAGGCAGAACAAAGAAACCTTGCTTAGGGGAAAATGGGAGATCTGCATGCAGAACTGTGACACAATGTATTCTGGCACAAAACAGAAATTAGGCTTTTTGAAACTTGTCAGAGAAGGAGAAAAAAAAATTATTCTAATCAAACCGCAGCGTCTAAACAACAGGGAAGACCGGCAGACTTTGCAGCACCCTGGACCACCTGTGTAGGAACAYAGCAGATCTGTGAGCTATGACCCCAGGCAGAATTATTGATACTTCTCAAGTCCTCCAGCTCCAGAGTTGTACCACCAGTAAGATGGGAGCCCTGAGACACCTGTAAGTAGAATTTGGAGCTTCCTGCACCAAAGCCAGAGCTGAATGTACAAAAGCCCTCTTTGGAGCTCAGGCTCTCCCAGATTTCCACCTTTACAGCTCAGAAAGCAGGCTAGAAGGCTTAAAATCACTGACTCGGGGGCAATGCATCTAGCACAGCTTTCTGGAAATTAGAAAACTCAGAAAGTTCATGCTTGAATTTTACTGAAAGTTTGTAAATGTATGTAAATCTTTGGGCTTCAATAAATTTGTGGCTTTGAAGACCAAGACTTTGCAAAGTTCCTGCCTGTCTCTAAACATGGTTACCCATCACAGCAGGAAATAAGTGACCACTTGAATACTTGACCACTCGAATACTTGGCCACTTGCTCACTATCAAAATAGAAATGAAAGCACAAACATAAGACTTCTCTAATATTACTTCCTTTAACTGTGCAGCCACACTGCAGCAGTCACAGGACAGATAGAATAGCAACTGCAAAGAAAATTAGGATATGGCAGAGTGTTTACTTCAAGATTTCAGCTGCTAATCAATAGTTTTTACTGCATCATTATTATGCTAAGACAATACCATAATAGCTGTATTAAGAAACATTCCATCTGTATTCCCTGTGTTTGAACAGATATTGACAACCTGAATAATGCACAAGAATCCTTTTCCCCCTCTCCTTTGTAAATCCATTGCTGGGAAATTCTGCATCCCTCAGTGTTGCCATGGTTACAGCCCCATGAGTCCACCCATGACCTCCCAAGACAGTTGGCACCTACTCGTAATTCTGCAAAATCCACATCAAAGAGAACTAAAACCAATTACCACATGGATTTGTAATTATTATTTTAGTAATTTAATATATATCAGAACATACATGTGGCCTAAGGGACTGAGCATAGACAAGAAGGTGAAGAGATTGAATTCTGCTCTTGGGTTGGCTGACCAGTTGGGCAAGTTTGAGTTTCACAGGTGCTGAACACTTAGAACTCACCATGACTTCATGTGGAACTCTAAATGCTCCACACTCCTAAAATTCAGGTCTTCAGACTCTCAGTCCCTAATCTTCTAGTCTTTCAAAACATAGACACTTTCACAAAGAATTTTGTGGTTTCTATTAAAAATGAGCTACACAGTTACAGAGGATTATTTTTACCCTCAACAAAGCATAGATTGTATAGATATATAATCCACGTGTTGATTATTTTTTGGAGAAGCATAATATTCCCGGTCAGAAATAATTTTATTTCCTTACCAATACTGAACCTTTAGAAATAAAACAAGAAAGCTTGGAAACTTCTTTTGCAAGGCACAGATAATTCACTTCCTAATTACCGTACCTCTTTCAAATGAATCCTTACTTCATTAAGTCTSTTCCGGGGCTAATGCATATCTGAAAGGATAAGCTCTCTTAGATTTTAATGCCTATGTATACTGGATTTCAGCTGAGCTAAACTGATGAAGTGATAGTATTGTACCTTCCTAGGTGATTTTTAAAGACAGGGTTTACAAAGGTGGGGAAGAAAACAGATATTAGAGATAAAAAAAAAAAAAGCCTGAAAATAAGCAGCACTCATTCAGACAGGTTGTAGATAAGCTGTGGGTAAGCCTTTTCTGAGCTCCTCAAGAGTTGCTAAGGAACATTAGTATAAGTATCCTTAACATAAGCATTGTATGTATATAAATATATATATGCATGCATGAAGAGGTTGGATAATGAAGATTGAATATTCATGAAGGGCCACATGCTTTATTACCCATGTCCGTGCCAAGTGTTTTAATGAAAGCAGGTTTATTGCTATGTCTATAAATTCATCCCATCGAGATTACCCGAGCTAAGGCAGCTCCACAGCTACACTGAGATCTTCCTRCTTCCTCAGAAGTGAAATACTCCGACCAATGAAAGGGGTGAATTTCTTGAAACAAATTTGGTCTCCTTTCTCCTGCACAGCTGCAGGGGTTTGCAATGGTCCCTCATCAAGACAGCACAGCACACTGTGCAAAAGGTAAGGCCAGGCATAGCTCTGCACCTCAAAACATCATACCCTTCCTCTAGCATGCCAGAAGACCATTTCTGCAGTTATAAAATCCCTCTAGGTCAAAGGGAAGACTTCAGGACTTGTGCTTTAAAAGATGCCTATCCACCTCCTACCAGCAGTGCAATGTGGCATCTCAGGCTACAGAATGACAGAATCACAGACTGGGTCAGGACCGCAGTGGGTCCTAAGATGCATCTGTATGAATTCCTAAAAGTTATAGAGGAAAATACACACCAGGAGTAAAATACCATTTTACAGGATCCGAACCCCATTACTTCCTTTATTAAAGACAGACTTGTGAGCTATTTCTACCACTGACTGTTGTTTAACATCATGGAGTTAATTAGGTCAAACCAATAATCAATCCACCACTATCTTCCCTGTAAACACCAACAGTCCATGGTTTGCTATGGAAGGCAATATACATGATTTGAAACAAAGGAAGTTCACTGCATTAGGAAGGAATATTGTGGTAACCCAAAAGGGATAAAGGTGCACTGTAGGTGTATTGAGAGAAGGCTTCAACATGAGTTAAGCTAGTACTAACCACATCTCTAAACTTGGCTAACATCCTTGCCTAGTTTCCTCATAGTATTCCTGCTGTCACTCAAAAGGATCATACACTTAGCACGAGCTGTCCAGACTTAAGAACTGGCATAGCAAAAGGCTCAGGTAAATTACTTTTAAATTTAAGTGAGAGGTGAAAGGATTTAAATTCAAAATCCATATTCAATTCTCCTTTGCACTGGTGTAAATCCACAATAACGCTGTCAGAAAAGTTATTTCAGACTCATACTTGCTTAACTGTGATAAGAATCCAGTCTTGTCATTTGAATTCAGTTAAAGCCAGATATGGAGCCGTGTGCCTTTTTTTGTCACTAACGGATTAAACTATGCCAGGCTTTTTACAATTTATTGTCGTTTCAGATTGCCGACTTAGAACATGATATAAAAACATTCAGTGTCTCTCCAGTGCTCTTTCATTTTAATTCAAAATGTATGTATTACTCATACCAGAAGTTTAATTGGAGTCCCTGGAATGCAGAGGAGTTACTGACATCAAACACGCAAGGCTCAGCCGCAACAAGGTATAATAGAAATAGGGAAGCTGTCCATGGTAATAAATGAGAAAGGCAAGTGAGCTAGGACTCCAAAACACTTACCAGTAAGGATCAGAACCTGCAGCAAAGTATAATCGCTTCACTAGGGGCCCAGCCCGCTCCCTGCTGTGCTGYAGGTGTTCCATCAGTGTTTCACCAAAAGTGGGGGCCACTAGGACTCAGTAGCACAGTGCAGAGCAATCCAAAAGACATATCTGCCATTTTTATCCAGGAGCAAATGGGTTAAAAACTCTTCATACCCAGGAACTCCACTACCCTTCTCAGAAACAAAATATATAAATGAGGAAAGCAGCAACCCACCACACCCTCCTGCCTGATATAAGATATTTCTCATTTGCCAAAGCATCAGTCTCTTCAGATAGAATTGGGAACTGTGATCACACTATTTCATTTTGTTCATTTCTATGGAGTGCAGCACACATTCAGCTGTTTCCTTTTCTTCTTCTGTATGTTTCCTTTGGCTCTTCAGCCTCTTCTACAGCTTTCAAGATGGCAAACCCTTGTAGAGGTCTTTAATGCAAACGTAACTTACCTATTATTCCTTACCTGTTACTTCAAGAAAATATTGCCACTGAATAAGAAATCAAATTTTTTGGAAGCTAACTAGAAAATATTCCATGGTATGTAATTACAAAGGATAGGTACATGTTTCCCATTTAATTTTAATCTAACACTTTAAAGCTTACAAGTACACATGAGTCATAATAAAGCCCAAATAGGAAGACTATTATAAAAAAAATTGGGCTACACCATTCACCTCGACAAACAGATGCAGCATTTTGACAGCTAGTCACTCTGGATTTTTTCCTCTGCATCCACCCAAGTTTCATGCTGACCTATTAATTTTAATCACTTGCTGGACTCCATTTAATGGTTCAATGAATATAATACACTGGTGCTTTTCTTTGCATAATCAAGAGGTTTAATAAGCAGCATAACTTTTTTAACTTAATATACTAAAATGTTTGTGCAGATGTTGTAAATTTTTCAACCTTTTCTTTATTAATAAAACTTTACCTAAATTATTTTTAAACTAAGCTTTATGCCTTTCAACAGACTTCTGAATATATTACCTGCTCCCAACCATGCCAGATCTCAATTGACTTTCACTGCTTAAGATGCATATCCTTAATAAGAATAAGGAGCCTAATCCTGTGAGATACTGAGAGACTAAGCTCTTCTTTTTCAGCCTCTTACCAGCATACTCAAATTGCACTCTCTTTGGAGCCATTCATTCTTTTCAGGGATCAGGTTCTGTTTCCTGAAAGTCTGATGGGTTTAGGACTATAATTAATCCTACAGTACATTAAGAGCTAAAATCTACATTGCATCATAACTCCCACTGCAAAGAAAAAAATAATTTACTGCAGCCAATGAATTTCATGGGCTTCTAGAAAAAAAGGTATATTTATAATGCATACTCTTAATTAATACTTCCTATATTCAGATAGTTCATACATATTTTTCTTCTACCTGAACAACTATGATTCCTYTCATTCTCCCTTAGCTGAAAGTCAGAGAGAAATTATAAAAACTCGAAGAAGAAAGAAGCAGAAACAAAACTATTACTGCACTTACAAGAGCCAAAGAAGAATAAAATTAAGTGAACTGGACTTTAACATCAAAATCATGGTAAAAAAGGCCATTTCTTGGCCACTTTAAGATCTAAAGTTCAGAAGCTGATGAACAGGTAATTAGAGTAAAGCTGCTCAGAACCAGATCCTCAGGTTCTCATCATGAAAACTACAAACCCAGTACTTTTAACTTATCTAGTTGATCAAGCCCTTTCTCTTTGGTAAATGGCCAAGCCTCTTTGAAAGCACCCTAGGTTTCCATGCTCTTAAATTCATGGAAGGTAATCTAGAAATCCTAAAATCATCAATTTAAGCAGAGCTTCTTTGTGCCTCCAGCCTCCCTGTTGTGAAGCTTTGATTCAACTAGAATTTTAATAAGAGCCAGGAGCCAAGATCCATGCAATGCACAAATACCCAGCTTTGCCTTGGTAAGTCTCTGATCTCACAGCAGCAGCCCCCAGGTAATGGACTGAATGCTGAACACTGCAAGAGGCAGCCCTGAGGATCCTAAACAATTAAAGAAGCTRGGACCAGAGTGACATTTAACTGAGATATCATTCCTGACTACTAAAAAGTAAAAGTTAAGTTTTTCCTGATTTACAAAGGATTATTATTAGGTAACATTCCACCTGTAGAAGTTCCTTGACTGGTACTCTTGGAGACTAAAGAGCTCCTCACAGGCACACAGTGGACACAAGATAGAAATAGAGATGGGAGTTGAAGCATGCAGCATCACTGACTTGTTTCTACGTTTAAAACCAGACCCTGAATTTTGTAGAAACTGGAATAAGACTGCTTTTGTCCAAGCTGATGTGGCCGTTCATACCCCAGCAGAGGACTTGGACTGTCTCAGCCAYTGAGCAGCCATGAGATGATAACAAGTTTTAATCACTTTTACAGCGGCTGGACAAGAGCCAGCAATCTACAGATAAAGGGCTATGAGTGACTTAATGTACACATTAAATATGTCTTATTGTTAGCAGTACTGAAGATTAATGAGTAAAATGAAAGTGAAAAGATAACACTGGTAGGTGACAGTTTTACTTAATCAAAGAGCCTCTGGAGCCTGCAGAAGTACGTCAGGGTCATGGGGATTTATTTTCTTCCTTGTTTATTTAGACAGATCTATTTTGCAATGCTGGTATAGAGAATCCTTGTATTTACACCAAACAAAAGCTGTATTAGAAGACAAGGGCAAAGATCTCATACTAATAGCTCCAGCCCATGGCAGGCTGTCAGTCTCTGCTCCTCACAAACTTGCTGGTTTTGGATTCCTTGCTGATGCAAATCAGGTATTAAGCATAGCTAAATCTAAGGGAAGACGATAGTCTCCCTCTGCAATCAATGGCAAGAAGTAAATACATAATATTAAGTTTAATTTGCATTTAGGCACCTCACAGATTAAATGTAATAAGTTGTACTATATCTAGTACAACTAGATCTCTAATTGCAATGTACTGGATCTAGATCTCTAATTACCCATTGACTGAAGAGTAAGATTAGACTTTTCTTGCTGAAGCATTTCAGTTAGGTGTTAAAAGTCAGACTGGATGAAATTTAGGATATAACACAGTGGATTACCAAGCCAGCTCAGATCCAGAGCAATGTAAATCCATTAGCTAAGAGTCTGATACTTCACAGTCTGTGAAATGGGAATAACTGCACTTCCTTATTTCACAGTGCTACTAAACTATGCATRTGAAAAATTATTCAAATTCTCAGTCTGTGAACATAAGAAGCTTCAAATCACTGTACATTAAGAAAGAATGTTACAGACAATATTCAGAACTTTTAAAGCACCTGAATTAAAGGATATTCTTGGAAGTAACTTAATCTAAATTTTTCAAGGTCACCACTTATACTCACACATCCTATGCTTGGTATTCAGATGAAAGACTCAMAAGTTGTAATTTTTTTTAAATAACGAGAAATTTCCAACAGAAGGAAATATCTATCCTGCGGGGAAAAAAATTTAAAAAAAAAAATTGTAAAACTGAACTCCTTGAAAAATAACCCCTACTAAAGTTTTGTCAGAAGAAATCAGTTAATATTTTTAAGGCACTGATAAGGCAGATAAGTGCTCTTGAGAATTTCCATGAGGAAATTAATAACCACATATTCAAAAGAACTGAGCACTACTTGCAAAAGGGCTTTATTAGCATGCTGCCCTCCATTACACAGTTGTTGACTATCTGCACATCTAGTGGATCCTTTGTCTCTTAGCTAAATTTAATCAGACATGAAGGACATGAGCCCATACTACAGGTCACTGCCTGAAATTCACCAAGCAACAAAGCAAACAAAACTATTGAAAGTCAGTGGAATTAGATGCTACTTCCTGCTATAGGAAGGATGAGGCTCTACAGAAACAGAGATCAGGTTCTGAGTCTTAGCAGAAACATCCACAAGGAATCAAAAATCCCTTACAAARGAAACTGAAAAATCCCTTGTAAAAGAAACTCTTTTTTCCCAGCATTCAAGAATACGCAATTTGGTTTAACTAACAATCCAGAATAGTTCCTTTGGAAGGATTACTCTGTCTACCATGCTAGACTAAAGGCTTTCATGTTGACTCCAGAAACAGCAAGTAGATTGCTCAAATAGTTATAACAAAAATTGCAATGATTATTTAAATTTACAAGGAAGTGTTGAGCAAGTGCCCCTTTTTTTCCTTTCTCTTAATAAGATGGCATGCAAAAAAAAAAAAACCAAAACTTTATTCGAGTGTTTTCCACTAGACACCTAGTATTTAAAGCATCTGCTTTTTGTGGAAAGATAAGGCGTTCACAGAAAATTGAGAATATGCACTTACTAATTTGGAAAAATTATACTCATTCATGCCCTAGCTCTATATTCTAAAGGCATTTTTAAGTCATTCTAGGAACTCGTAGCTGAATAGCTTAAAATGAAACTTCTTAACTAGAGCATGTTACACCTGGGAAAAGTTCCTTGATGAGCAAAGATAGCTGCTAAATTGGGAGGAAAAATCACATTGATTATGGTCATGAGTCCAAGACAAGCTTAATTAAAATCAATGGAGAATTTTCAAGTGAAAGAAAAAAGTAAGAGAGCAGCAAAGTGTTATCTCTTAATTATGTTATGGAAATTTTCTCTAATTGATACCTGTCCCATGTCACTATAACTAAAGCAACCTACAGATCTCAGCATATAAATATTATCTCGCTGTATCAGTCCTCGAGCTTTAGTATGAGATGGTCCTTTATTCTTTTTCTACTCCCTCCACTGATTTTTGCCAGGACTGCCAGCCCTCTTCAGTTTTTCTTTGGTGGCTTTTCTTCTTTTCTGGGAAACTATGGGTGGTGTTCAAAGACAGAACAGAAAGCAGGGGCAGCAACTCTATTTGTGGCTTTTGTATTGACTTAGATGATCTGCCTGGGCATGGCACTTCTATTTTTATTTCTAGTATTGAAGTGTGTATGATTATTCTTTAAATGTTCAAGACATTGCTCAGACAGAGTGCCAAACTTTTTTTTACTTACATGTTTTACTTACATGATATCCCAATAGCTTCAACTAGAGGTAAAGAAGGATTAAGTCCTACACTTTGGTTTTAATCTCTGTTTTTTCCTGATTAGCTGCAAGGACTCTCCAACTTTGAGCAAGCCAGTGTGACTAAAAGCTATCCAGCAATTCTTGAGGAATGGCAAAGTACCGCAAGCAAATGCCAAAGCCATAGAAAAGAACAGGACTACCACATGGATACTAACTGCTATTTAGGGCTCATGTATTGCAAGTGACATTACTCTCTTGACTTACTCTTTAATACAAGAGTTCTTTGGCATTGATATACATGCTGTACATACAGCTGCCATCTTCCCCACGCAGCTCCTACAGTCACAACTGCTGCTGCTGTAATCCATCCACCACTTCGAGACATCTCTCTGCTCATTTCGTTCTGCTCTGTGTCTTCTCTGCTTAATTTTTTTCCCCAGTTTTTTACCTAAATTCTATTCAAAACCCACAGATAGAAATTAATTCTGATGTCTCAGGTCAGTGTAAAAACGTGCCTGCATTAAAAATTAGTGGCTAGGATTCGAAGCCTGTTGGGATACTTTTTTCAGGGTCTAGCATAATCTGGATGGTTAAGAACGACATAGTCTAAACTTTTACTGGGACTTTTAATACGGTAACTAAAATCGATTTTAAAATGATAAATACCCTCCTGCTCGTCAGCCTGTTCTTAAAAGAAGAACTGGCTATCAGGCATCAATGAAACAATCCCTGTGATTCTGCTGGTCAACAAACTAAACCCTGCTATTCTCATGACAGCTTCCTCATTTTTACTTTCAACACAAATTACTGCTCACACACACAAGTAGTGATGCTGTGGGCCAGGCTGGTGCTAATAATTTGGTAATCATGCCTGATACCACACTGTTCATCAGACGGTGCTCTTTAACAGATTGCCACGGTGTTACAAAAAGCTCTAAATAGTAACAAAGATGGTGCTTCATCCTGTTAATAATACTTCGCTCCATTTTAATCGACCACTACCCCAAGCAGGTATTTTTTTTTAAGACTCAAAAGGCCCAAATCTTAAGCTGACTTCAGAGAAATGTTTGGGCCAATGTACACGATAACAGCAAGGTTAGAATTCTTTCCATCTACACTCATCACATGTTTGGTAACAGGCCACTAATTAAAACAGCAACTCATGCATAGCTACATTAATTACTATGTCATATTCACAAAAGAGGGGTGAAATTCCTATATAGTTTTTTTTCCATCATGCTGCTCATCACTGGAACCAAAATTCTTCAGCCCTGACAGGTCCCGGACTCTGGGAACCTATCCCTTCTTATGTGAAGGAAGGCCATAAATTCACAGGGAGCAGCCTGGAGGTCCAGAACTGCCATCACAATTGGCTCACAGTAGTTTGCATTCTCTAACTTCATGGTGCCAGGGCATACAACAGGAAAACAGCCAGAAAAGACTGGAAGACTGGATAAAAGATTCAAAGATCTCTTCAACTCAGGCACCTCTGCACCATTAGTGATCAGCAAGCAATTACATCATGTACTTAGACAGCAGCCTATATTCAAACACCATTGAACTACGTAGCTTTTTGGTGTTTAAAAAAACCCCACATCATCTGCCAGTGATCTTCTTACTTTTGAATAAATCTGAAGGCCATCAGAAAATAAAGTATAATGAAAGATTTCATTTATTGTGATACTTCTAAGAAAACTACGAGGAGCATTTTATAGAAAGTCCATGTTTACAGGATCCCAGGTAAGTTTTCAGGCCAACCACTGAACAATCAAATTTTAGCAYATTGGCCCAACGAAAATACTTATTTTTTTTCATAAGTGCTCAACAATGTGATAAAGACAAGTTGGGCACATTTCTGAGTTCTACCATCTGCCTTTCTGCCCCAGCAAGAACATTACCAAAAGCCACTCATTTGTAGACCAGAAGGTGATATAGAATCTGTCATATCTTAAAGGCAGTTCCAACCCCTCATTGGACCTCTTATCCAATGTTCTTAATTTCTCCAAGTAAATAGCTATAGGGGGAAACCAAAACTAATGGTAAGCTATGACAAATGTAACAAAATGTTGAATTCCCACCAACACAAGAACTTCGAATCAGGTAAAATACAAATAGCTGACTGATTTAACTTAGATTATATGTTCCAACGGTGTAACAAAACAAAGATTTATAGCACAAAAGTACTACACATTGCAAAAGAAAGCAAGAGTCCTTAATTCAAAGAAACCAGACAACAAAAAGAGAAGTGCAGGAATCCTTGTGGCAGACAATGTTGGTCTGCATTGGAAACAATCTTTTGAGTGGAGAGCGAGTAAGATAGAGTGAGTGCCAATGCATCCCCCAAAGGGCTGGAAAACAAAGCAATACCAGGCTCTGTAAATGATTACTTTTTTCATGTTACAGGATGAAAAATAAATTTAATTATTTAGCAAAATGCACTTTTATTCCATTTGGAGTAATTTTCCAATACATTAACTTTTTCATTAGAATTCAGTTTTGTCTTGCTAAACAAAAGGAACCACTTCAATACCTGTGGCATGAAGAATCATCTAGAATATGTGCTGTGCCCCAAATTACTGCAAATAATTGAATGCAACTTCTGCACAGTAACACTGAACAGTGGCACTTGGGGAGACAAGCCCAGCCCGACTGAGCAGGCAGCCAAGATAATTGGCAGCATCATTCACGTGTCAACAAAAAAACCCCACACAAACCAAAACAAAACAAAAAAAACCAAACACACCCTTATTTTCTGAAGTAGTGACTAACTAGTAGGAAGCAAGTTCAAATTGCCACTACATTTTTTCTCCAGTCCTTCTTTTTTGCTCCTGTTCCATATTCACTCATGTGGTTGCTCATTGTCAGCAATCCCACMGGGTGAAATTAAATGCAACACTCTGTTCTTCTAATTAATTTTGCAATTTCAGATACTTTGCTCCATCAGCGCAAAGAGTCATCTGTCTACACCGCTCAAGCATATGAAATGTCTACACTAGCAAAAAATTATGTTCTATAGATGGTTTTGCACAACTTGTTTACAAGTCAGTTTATGTTATACTAGTACAATCACAAGAGCTTGATGCAGTTTCTATTTAAATCACCAGAATGTCAGGTCGGTGACTGTCTCAGTACAGCTCTGTTCAGTTTTTAATACAGCATGACTATGACTTACTGAAGCATTGTGGTACTTCTGGAGCAGAAACCTATGAAAGACAAGTAATTATGGAAAATAGGRACAACTAGGCTAATGTTAATCTGTGTCAATAAGAGAAGCAAAAAGGGGTATGTTATTTTCTGATGTCACTGTTCTAAAACTCATGTTGTTTGCACTTCTTCATCTAGGTAGCCAGTTCAGCTAGGAGAAGCAATAATTTTATTCAACCACAGATTTGAAAAAAAAAAAACCTGTTCTCTCTGTTCTCTGCCCATAAAGAAATACAAAAACAAACTCACAAAAAATGTTTGCCACCTCTAAAGACCACAGCAGCAATTATTTGCATTCGCTGAGTTTCTGCTGATCAGTTATTAGAAATTTAATCTCATCAATAACTCCATGCATTGCTCAGAGAAAAAGGACTTTGTCCTTTTAGGCAAGTCACTACCTCTGATCTTGAGTTTTTACATGTCCATGAAATGAGTTATAGTGATCTACAGTTATAATCTATGAAGAAAACAAGAAGCCAAAGGAAAACAACAGATATAATTATACCTAAACTAAAAAAAAAAAAAAAAAAAGAAAAAGGGAGGTTAGGAAATACCAGCTCCACTTCCAAGCCAAATCAACCCCCAGGCTAAATACAATTTGGGAACAATTTCACTGAGTTTAACTTAATTATGTTAATCATTTAGATAACTGATTGCAAGAAGAGTATGGCTGGCATCTGTGAAGCAGAGCAAGGAGACAGATGAAAAGCTTGTTTGTCCCTGTGGGACAGGGAGAAAAGAGAGAGGTAATTACCAACTGCAACACAGGACCACTGCAGCTGGGAGAAAGGCATTGCAAAATTGTATGCATCCAAACCAACATTTGTACTTGGCCCATGAATTTCAGGCTTGTCTTTTGAAGGCATTTTACAGATTTCCTGGCAAATGGAGTTTAAGGTGTCTGCCAGTAAGGTAGCTCTGTATTATTTAACTGACTCTGAAACCAATATAGCAATTATCTATTTATTGAGAGGGCTGCTAATTCCCTGTTCCTGAAGAAGCTGTGAATGTGGATGTGGCATAATCTCTTCTGTTTTTTCAGCCTGGCTTTTATTATGACAAGATGTCTGAAAAAAAGAAAAAAAATCATAACTGGTTCCTACATTTTATTCAAAATCAAGTCCCACTAGAATAAATTTTCAGAAGTGCTATCAACTTTAGTCTGTCATTAACTCTCCCTTCTTTTTGACTTAAAAAAAATAATCAATAAAGTGCTCAGTTTCTACCCAAGTGGTCCAGTAATTCCAGTTTTATTCGGGTTAAGAGGGAGGAAAATCTTAGTAAGATCTTGCTGTATGGCTGTGATTCACAGCTTCATATTTTGATTATTACCATCATTCAGTGTTCAGGTGCTGTGAGGGAGTTTTTCAATACAATGCCCCAGCACTATGACCTTTCTTCTATCTCTCTGCTCCTTCAGTGCCCCTGATGAAATCAACAACKGGTGTTCACAGAACATTAAAAATACAAAATGACTTTGGTTGGAAGTGGCCTTTAASATCATCTAGTTCCAACCCACCTGCCATGGACAAGGACATATTTTACTACAGCAGGTTGCTCAAAGCCCCATCCAATCTGGCCTTCATCCAGGATGAAGCCTCCACTTGGGCAGACTGTTGCAGTCTGCTCACCCTCATTGTGACGAATTTCTTCCTGTGTCTAATCCAAATCTACCCTCTTTCAGTGTAAAGTCATTGTCACTGAGGCCGTGATAAAAGCCTCTCTCCACGTGCTCTACGGAAACTGTTCTGGCCAAAGGAAATGGTCCTGTATCATCTTTGTGTTTTTACTCCTCTGTTCATGGTCCATCCTCTACTTTATTTTACAGTGCAGGTCTCTTTGTTGTTTGGCTTTTGTACTTCATAAAGCAATTTTCAATATTTAGGGTATTAGAATCTTCTAGAGATGTTCTGTGCTCCTTTATTTAAAAAAAAAAGTGACAAAAATCTCAGATATGTTTGCTCACCATTGAAAAACGTTCAGCCATATAACCTCTGCCRAAATAGTTTGCCTCAGAAATTCATTGCACCTTCACAAATGAGACTGGTACCTGATTCTAGACATGTTCAGTTTTTTCTTTGTTTGGTTTTTTTGTTTAGTTTTTTTGCTTCTGGATTGTAACACACAAAAAATACAGAAAATGAAAAATACCTATAAAATTAATTCTCTGCCATGTCTGAGTACAGAAGCAAATGTCCAAGAAAAATTTTAGTTGTCCTTTAGGATGGCTAAGATCAACCATAGCACACAAACTGTGAGTGCATTAGTATTCAGGTATTTGTACATATACACATGCACAGCACAGTGGAAAATGTGTGCATATCTCTCAAAAGTTCCSTGTAAGTAATTCTTCAGCTTTTAATTTTGTATCATTCTCTTGTTCCTTCTTGCTGGCACTGCAGGGCTATTTGCACCTTAAGTCACTTACATCTCACAACTTTTTCTTCCCACATGTCACCAATTTTTGTGCTAAGAATTAAGAGCCTTTGAGAAAGACACAATWGTATTATGTGCACTATAACCACAATCTGTGATAGTGAACATTGTCACGTGTTCAGATCCTTCCAGGGTTAACAGATGCCATCATTACCAACAGTACAATCCAGGATCCTGAAAAGGCTTTTCTGAATTAGGATAGAGTTTGGGTTTGAGGTTTGAAATTAATAACCTCTATATACACATACAGAACAATACACCTCTGATATCTCTATGTATCTAAATATATTTATTTAGAGCATTAAACCAGGCAAATTTATTTTAAATTGATGCCCTGATTCTACAAAACACAGAAGTTCTGAATTGTTCACTCTTAAATATTTCCTTTCAATCTGGAAGGAATTTTTTCACATATGTTTTAAGATGTTAAAAGACCTTCCTGTCACTCTAATTATGTCCTCTTCTAAAATCCATAGCACCACAACATCACATAGGCTGTCCCCTGATTCTTCTAGGAATTTCCAGTAAGTTCTTCACAGTTCTTGACTGTTCTAACCTATATTCAAAGGCCTGGCTGAGAAGCCATTTTAACCTGCAATTTGGTGTTACCAGGTGCACCAACTGCGTATGTATTTGCAGGTCAAATTTCTTCCCATACAGTCAGTGCTAGGCCAGCTCTGGAGACAGCAAGCACCAATCCAACTGCAGTGGGTAGACAGGATTCATTTAATCTGATAGAAGCAGCTTTTGAAAGACACTTAGCAAGATTCTGGCCCAAATGTTGTCCTGATTCCCACAACTTTGTTTATTAGCTGCATAAGGGCAGTAACAATGTTAAATCTGCAGCATAAAATATCCAAGACTGTATTCTTATATAACTTGCCAATAACCCCTGTTTTATGGGTCAAAGTGCAAAATGATATTAGGAACTTTCAGAAAGCAGAAAGTTCTGCCCATTTTTTCCTTTGACAGCAGAGATATTATTTGGTTTTGACCCTAGAGACTTCTCCAGAGGTGCAGAATAATGTAACAGAGCTGTGGAGCCTGAGTGTGCCTTTCAGTTCAGCTCTCAGTTCAGTGAGACAGGAGCAGTGCTACACAGCTAGAGCTAATTAATTTGATTCAGTCTTTTGGAAGGKTCTCACCTTGCATATAAAACCGTATTGGAGGTGATTTTCAGGGATGATAATTGCCTTAAAATCACTCATCTTATAGMACCACATCTTCAAAAGCTGATGACCAATACACCGTTAAACAAACACTGCATTTTCAAAATTTAAAAGACTTTAGCCTTCAGGGCTGTATTGACA
Organism: Amblyornis subalaris; assembly: GCA_018881555.1. Lineage (NCBI taxonomy): Eukaryota > Metazoa > Chordata > Aves > Passeriformes > Ptilonorhynchidae > Amblyornis > Amblyornis subalaris. Next base: position 1,515,732 of record JACAXG010000001.1, read on the forward strand.
ATACATATCTTAACACTGCAGTGAAAATATACTTAGTAAGCAAACCCTTCATGACTCTGAGGATGAGAGCACAGTGGCTCATTTGAGCACAGATTAGAATTCCACCCTGCATACAGTGGGGGAATCTATATGTTCTGAAGGACTGTTGTCATTGCTCTGTAGAGGACATCACTGTTTAGTTTTGTTATAAAACATGCTGTTTGATCTAAATAAATATTGTGTGTGCTTAGTCTGTTAATGATGCAGAAGAAATTGAGTCAATTGGATTTTCTCCCATGAACACTGTGTCAGTGGTTTGGGGACTATTTGAGAAGAGGTTATACTCTGGAGAGTAGGCTAGATGAGCCATTTCTAGCATGTGGTTTTCTTAGAAATTCACACATTATAGCTGTTGTGCCAGACCACTGATCAGCTAACTGTGTAGACTGGAGAGAAAGTGCTATTTAAAGGATCAATAAGGGAAAAAATCTCCTCTCAATGTCTTCTAGGAGCAGAGAGGACAAACTAAACACCCTCCTAGTGTTTCAGAGCAGAGATCAACAGGACATAAAACCCACTGAAGATAATGAAATAGTCACCAACAAAACATCTTCATTCATGGTACTTCAGTGAGTACTTGACAGAAGCACCATTTATTTATCCACAGCAGAAATCAGAAAGATATCAAAAAAAAAAAAAGAGAGGGGAAACAGTAAAGATTTACACTAGGCTYAGAGGCTGGAGGAGTGCAACATACTGTGTGTCTGTAGTTAGGGATGCCAAGGAAAACCAATGGCGTAAAAAGCCACATTTTCCTCTGATCTCCTCCAGATGCTGTGCTACCAGAAGAATTGAAAATGATGTATTAGCCGTACTCAGGCATCTGCCTTCAGCTTCATTAGAAAGCAATTCCACAGGAAAGACTTAATCAAAAGCTCCACTGCCCCTCTGACTTGGGCACAACTCAAGATCCACTGGAGAGGCATCTGTGACTTTGCTGTTCCAGGCCCACTCCCCGAGCTTGTTGCATTCCTCTCTCCAACAACCATTCTGCCATGAAAACATTTTTTGAAGCTGTTCCCTGCTTGGGGAGAATGGGTGCCTGGGTAGCCAGTCCAAGGGACCAGGGCAATTCCCCTGCATGCCCCTGCCAGCCTCCCTACCGTGGAGCAGCACGTGCTACCTACAGACCTCCCCCTCACACAGCACCGCTGGGCTGCTGGTTTAAAGCCGTCACACTGCACTTTTACAAAGAACAGTAGGCTGGGTACAATCACCTGGTCAATAGTGATGAGCCCTAAATGTGGCCCATGATTTCATTCATTGGAGCTGAAAGGCAAAGGGGAGACACTGAGTGGCTTTATAGCAAAACAAACCAYTTTGCTTTTGGGTCACTAGAGTGCAGTGACACAAGACAGTAAAAGCCCAGCGTACGTTCTACATGGTAGCTGTCTGATGATCTGTTACTGATGTAACAATGCTTGCTTTATTCTTGATAATGAAAGAAAATCTAACTCACACCTGGCAGCCCTGCTGGAAATCTCACTGGAGAGAGCAGAAATTAGAAGGGTGTACAAGGTCAAAACTGTATTTTCCCTTGCAAAGGTGATCTTTCTGCACTGGAAAGCAGGGAGTGCAGTGAAAGTATAAAACCACCGAGAAAACTGAGGCAGGTCTGCTTACGTGGCATCAAAACTTCAGGCTTGATAATTTCAAATTCTTTTACGATGAGAAGAACTGTATAAACAGCACCCCTGGGGCTGAAAAAATTATGTTTACACCAGAAATTCTGCTGGCATAAACTGGCTTAGCTCCATTTAAAGGAAAAGGATTTTTCCCACTTAAAGTAGCWACCTTTTATCAACATTTTATCAACAGCCTCTGAGAACATCTTTGTTTTTCTCTCATTCAGATAAGATACTTTCAAAATGCTTAAGACATATTCAACTTTCTCACTTACGAAAACAGCATGCTTCCATTCAGAAATAAAAACAGGAGGAAGGCCTGCCTTATGAGCTAAAATCTGCCAGCATCACTACTAATTAAATGTACAGCTTCTTCAGTGGCATACRGCTATAAACAGGATTAAGACCACAATGGGAAAACATAGTAAGAACACAAATAATAGTTCTAAAATGCAGCAGGGATATGTGTGGGAAACTGGTGAAAAGATGGAGTCAAATGCAAAGCCTTACCCCATTAAAATCTCACCAAGGAAAGGAATAAGATTTTTMAAAAATATCCATGAAATTAGAGGGGAGGGACGATTTATTCCACATGCACCTTTTTCACCCTTTCATAAGGAAAATAAATAGTTCTGTGTTGGGGGAACTTGCCCAAGATGGAGAAGATCACAGAACAGCCTTCTGTTCTGATTAATTCTAGACATGACTTTGACAGGACCTCCCACATGCCAAGAGAGCACCTTATCACCCAGTTAATTCTGTGTGTACAGTCAAATCAGGCTCWCACTTGCAAGAGAAAATGCAGCTTGTATTTGTTGGAAGAAAACATCATTTCAGCGACACAAACTTCTTCTCATTTCAAAATACCCATATGGTGAAATTCCCAATCAGCTGTAATTGTGTGCCTAAAGTAACAAAAATTAAAGAAAAGCTGCATGCAATCTGCATTAAAATCTTTTGGATTAGGCCCAAGAGACGGTTAATTCGTCCAGGCAGAGTGACCCTGGCCTAAGCAATGACTGAGGCGACAAGACTTCATGCATCATGAGTAGAATTTCTCCTAGAAGTAAATAAAAATTTTAGATTTAAGGTCATRGAGTGATTAATAGCAGAAGCCAGAAATACATTCCTCTATTCAAGTACTTGTTGATCTTAAAAACCCATCATCCAAATTACCTATATTACAWAAAACACTGAATAACCTGAATCACTTATGTGCTGTACTTCATTTCTGAAGCAAGTTCGTGACTTGAGGAATGCAAAAAGTTAATTTGGGGTTACCAAGACYTGCATCCTCTTTGCAAAACTGCATTTCAGATGCCAATGTCAAAGAACAAGTAAGGCTCACAAGGGTCATCTGCAGACACAAAAAGCAGTTTGTGTCTCAGATGCTTCTCAGATGATTTGTAAATTGTTTCTCTTCCCACTTCTGGGCCAAAACCCACAGGCCAGCAAGCCTCCAGGGTCAGCAAGCCTTAAAACGATAGACTGCTCAGGACACATTTTATCCATTAGATTCTGATTCAGATGCAGTGAAGGAATAACACAAATTTCTGTACCATTCTGCACTCCAGTCCCTCACAGTATGCACTGATAATGCAACAGCATAAAGTCCATTCAATGATATCCTTGCCAGATATGATTTGATCTTTTTYGTATAAGCTAACATGGTACAGCTACCTGCTGCTTCTACTAATAGTTCAGATATTGTGGTGTTTACAGTGGAAGGGACTGAAATTGCCATGTGTCCAGCAATAATTAAGTACATTTCAATAGGCACTGCTGTTGCCATTCACAATTTTGTACAGGTGACATTTTAATTATTACTCCTGCTTGAGGAGCAGTTTTCTTCGGACTTCAGCCCTATACACCCTACATGGACAGACAAGACTAAAGGTTGTATAATGGATAACTGTCAAGTAAATTCTCTGCCTCTTTCCTTTCCGTTTCCTCATACTCCCAGCTATGAGGTTTGTGATGGGATTTTGTATACCTCTGCCTTCCTAGTTTAGCTAAAGTCAGAGTGGAGGGAAATTCAAGATACAGCACTTAACTGAATGCAATTCAATCTGATTTATCAGACAGGACTGTTGAAACACCTCTTGGAAGACAGCAGCTCTTGGCTCAGTCCTCATGTATTTTACAGGAATATCAGTATAACAAATTGACTAACCGAGTTTCCTGATATGACAACTCATTCAATCAAATCCTTCAGACAAAGACATCTGGAAAGACAAGCATAGTACATCAAACTGTGCAATCCACAAACCATGGACAGCAACATCTGCAAATAGGTTTACAAATGCACAACTTTACAGCCTGATGCTCCCACAGCGGGGGAAATGTTAAAAAATACCAAATATTAAATAAATAAATATGCACAGCTAGTGTCTTGCAATCAAAATCCTTCTCCTACTCAGCCAGATTCTGTTGATTTCCTGTACTGGTCGAAGAGGTATAGTAACCATCCATTACCGGTTTCAAGTCTTCTGATCCGGAAGCACTTTGCTTGTTGAGCTASGTAATACATTTTTAATTTGCAACTTCATTTACAAAGAAAAGGCAACATAATATATATTCTGAACGTTATTATCAGTACCTAAAGGAATCTATTCGTTTGTAGCAGGCTCTTTACAGTTATCCTTTTAAACACACACACACACATACACACACACATTTGCTACCACTAAAACCAATCTTTCCCTTATTACTGAAGCTTGGACAGAAGCAGTGTCAGTAAGTGGCTCTGATTTTTAAGTCCAGTAAGATAAAAATGAAAGTTTACTGTTTATTTGCTTTCAATTTGTTGAGTTCTGTATTTCCCCACTTGTATATGAATCCTTTAGGCTTTAAGCTTCCTCAAGCAGCGATTGTTTCTTTATCTTTCTGTACAACTTCTACCATAAATTGGAGTTATGCTTGCAACAAACATTAATGCTGAATGGACAAGATATTAGCAAAAGTTTTGACCAATTCATTTTTCTATGCATTCATTACACAGTAAATATTTGTTAAAATTTTTCTCTACAAGGGAAAGAAGGTGCTGTTTTTAATTTAAGCGCATTCTTAATCAGGCAGGCTGCCTTTAGGACTTGAATTTATACACATGGAACAAAATTTTCACTGAACACCAAAAGCCTGCATTAGAACAGCAACAACACAGAATTTTGAATAAAAGCTTGCATGCACACTGGTATAAGGAACATATATAGAAACAAAGGCTTTGGTACACATACATGAACAAAGCACCACAGAATAAATCCCTTTTCTTTACAGACCCTCAAATGCATTTTAAGAACCGTGCTGTGATTTAGAAAAGAAGTACTGGATATGAAAATGTAACTGAATCRTGGAAATCCTCTGGCTTCTGTATGCAGGACATTTTGTGGCTAGGACATCACAACATTGACAACTCCAAGTATCTGGGAAAACAAAAAGACAGCTCAATTGAAAAACACACTACTGACTCAACCACAGTTTCTACTGAGATTGTATTAAAAACCATAAGAGTTAAGATTAAAATAATGAATCCTCTGTCTAGTCTTTTTCCTAGGTGGTCTTTTGGTAAATACTGCCATAAGTCGGGCAGAGTCTCRGATGTCCAGCCATGGCAAGGGATGACCACACACCATGCACAGGGCCTGAGCCTGCACCTTAGACCGTCTTGGCAAATGTCCCCAAGCAATACATCACCTCCCTCTTTCAAAGGCAACAGTGCTAACACAGAGAGTTAAGAATATAAGATGGTAAATTTTATGGTCACATTTTTGAAGGTATTAAGCCACCTTGATATTTCAGAAAACGGACTTTATACACATCGAAAAGGTACTTAAAATCATAGCAGTGAGTTCCATGTGTAAGGTCAGTGTGTTGTATATGTTTAGACATAAACTGTCAGATTATTCAGATTACATTTAATTCAAACTCCCATGCAGCAATTTTCTTTGGAACTATGGTATGAGTTGCATTTAATACAAAAATGCCAACACACCAATAAGGAAGGCATTGCTAGTGGCGTGACTTCAGGCTTGCTAGGTGGATTGCCAGACCTTGGGCATCTTATAGACGCTCAGCAGTGACTGATGGTGAGCATCTGCACTTCTCCTCACAAACACTGAAGGCTGACTGTCATGGTTCCCAGAGAACTGGCATCTTATCACCCATGTTGCCTGCATCTCTGACTTCAGAGCCCTCAGTCCCACTCTAAAGCCAGAAATGTCTTTGTCCTTAGTACAAGGTAAGGAAAAGGAGGTAATTTCTAGTATCCAAAAGCAAGAGTAAGTTTTGCACCCACTGATGGGGTACTACTCTGGGTTAACCCTCCTGAGACTCTCTTCCCTGCATAAACTCTATCAGCTTTAGTGAGGATGGGGACCCAGTTAAGCCTTCATAAAGCAGTAATGAAGGAAGACATCTTTAAGGCATACATAATAAAATGTACTTGTCATGGTTGTTTGCCTGTATACTCTGATAATGATTTGAGGACCAGGAAGGATTTTATTATTTTTTCACATTTTCTTTTTTTATTAAAAKCTCTCACATTCCACCTTTGAGGCATTCTTGCAAATTTTATCTTGTTAATTGACTGCTCATATGGCAATAATTTTACACCACATTAAGCAAAGTTCTAATTTGTTTTAATGCCCTCACTTAATGGGAACAAAATGCAGCATATATAGAAATAAACTCCTTTACATATCCATATATATATATACTTGTATATGTATATGTATATATCCTTGTACATATATAGTTGTCATCTGGTTTTAGCTAAGAAGCGCATGTATATAAGAGAGAGAAATATAGGAGGAATATATGTGGAGGAGAGGATGAGAAAGGCAACATAATAAACTGTCACATTGAGAAGAATAGCAAGAGACCAATCCATCAAGCATCAATTCCACATTTTTATGTGCAAGATGAATGCTTTCTGCTGCTTCAGTTGGGCTGAAAAACAGCAAGACAGAAGTAAGAACCTGATTAAACACATGACTGAATATACCAGCGATGACAGATTCAATGAATGTGTTTCTTTCTACTTAGACAGGGGAAGCATCTTTAGTTTGTGTGTATGAGTAGTAAAGAATCAGAAATGGTGGAAAAGAAACTGTTAGAGCTGCATCCCTGTGCAGCACAGTGACTCCCTGCATGGCCCCAACTCATCCGTGAAATCTATGAGCCACCAAAGCAGAGGGCATTCTCTTTCTGACACAATTGCTTCTGCTTCTTTAGGGATCTGACTCCATGCTTGGCTCCATTATAATACATTAAACTGTAAGTTAGGAATAAAAAAGCAGCAAAGCACCCACATCATGAATATTCAATGTTTTCTGTGAAATCTCAGGTTTGGAACCTTTTTGTATGCATTTTCAAAAAAAAATCAGCTCGGGCCTTTATGTATAATATTCCCTTATAAACACCAAAATAACAAGAATATTTATCCTTATTTGTCCTACTTATGTACACTAAACTATATTAATGACTGGAAATTGAATGGCATAAATTGAACTCCCGGCTGTTTGTATCCTTCTTGGTGGCTCTCAATATTCCCAGAGCTACCATTTGGAAACTTTTCTGTCACTCACTCCTCTCCTCCAGAAGGTATAATGAACTGCATAGGTCAGCTTTCTGTTCTTAAATTAGAAAGATTTTTCTAATTTAAGACCTGATCTTTTCATGACCTGATCTGACTTTTATTGCTGTACCAACATAGCTACACAYTTCATGATACTGGACTTTGACAGAATTCTGTACATCACAAAAGAAGAACTGAGATAAACTACAGAGATTAAAAAGCTGAATGATATTTATCACTTTTTTCTAAATGTGCTGACTTAGATATGTGTAGATATAACAATTAAAAATTTTGCAAACAATAGTACTAATAGCACTAGGATATTCTTACCATTATTTTAATTAATCCAACAATAAGATTACAATATAGTCATCACCCTAGCCATCTTTCTGCACAGATAATTGCATGACTGTGACTTTGAAAACTTTGAATCAGATTGATGCCTTAAGTATTAGCTTTTAGATTTTTCCAATCCTGCATTGTACTAGTGTGTAATTCTGAACTCCATACTATGTACTAAGCAAGCTCCCTTCACATTCTGGTTAGACAAAACAATCCCTTCTAGGCCTGGGAACCAAGGTCACCATCCTAGGCCTGGGTATAAACAAAAGTGAATTGAGAGGGGGGTGAATGGGGGAATATTACTTCATTACCTAAAGCTCTAATTCGAAGATCTGGCACCAATATGCTCATAGACCAAACTTATAAAACTATGGAGAACTCGTGACCAGTCGCCCATTTTGGGTCTACCTTGGGTCCAGCCTAGCCGAAGCTTCAGCCTCGGCCAGGCTCTGCACTGCCCAAGGTGTACCAGTTGAAGGCCTTCAATAAATTCCTACCTTTATCCACTTACTTTGCTTAGTCTCTGTTTCAGGTACTCCTATTTTAGGCATCAAGATAACTAATGCAATATTCCCATAGTCATTTTTAATCAGACACATTGAATAGACTGGCCAAAATTCAAGACTTTTAGGTCCTACCAATTTCCATTGGGTTCCCCATACACTAGACTTACTGCCAGCATAAGTGGACAGGTCAAATGCTGTATCATTCTTTATTGACCTATAGCAAATAGAACCTGCACTTTTGATTTGAATTTTTGCATTCAAAATGGCAGTACTTATTGACATATATAAACCTAGATATGTGAATGCATATATATATATATATAAATTCATAAGCACTACCAAATTTCTGCAATGTTTACACAAGATATTTTCACTTCAGCTTCTCCTACACCTTATTGAGCTAATATTTTCAACAACAAATATCTCAATGAGAAGGTTTTTTTTAAAAACCACAGATAAGGAATCATTTTTTCCCCTGGGCTGTAAATTACTCAATACAAATATAAGCATGATGCTTTTAAGCATTTTTTAATTTACCAAAAAAAAAAAAAGCAAACAAACAAACAAACAAACAAACTAGAAATCTTTCATTTCAAGAGAAAAACAAATCTATTTCTAAATGTTCTTCCCAAATTTTCTTGCCTTTTATAGCACTAGTTTTGATAGGTGTAAGACAGCAGAACTGAAATCTAGAATCTCTGCTTGTAGGGCACTGATCTGGCACTTGGTTTTACGTAAGACATCAACCTCTCAAACCACACTAACTTGCAGCACCTGAAGGTAAGACTTTTCTGCTCCAATTTTTCCAGAGCATAGGGTTTTCCTCTTTCCCCTGGCTATGGATAACCACATGGATCCCACATTCTGTTCCACTATCAAGATTTTTGGATACCTCCAGTCATTTCTCATCACTACCTCAGTAGTTACTGACCACCACATTTCCACTGACAGCTTGGTATCCGTTACCATCATAAAGTTTAGTACCCACACAACAAAAACTGATCAGGCTTGATAAAATAAGGGTTTACATTAGTTGCAATTCACTGATTTCCCCTCAGGACATATCTCTCAACTGCTTCACAGTTACAAATCCTTTCTTTAATCAACCATGATGCATACACAGTCCTAGTCACAATGTACAAGTGCCATTATGTGTACTAGTATGCCATGATGTAAAGGGTTAGAAAACATTCCTTAGACTCACTTGTTTTTCTTTTCGTGATCATTCTGGGACCATATGTTCTCATTTTCCCTATGCAGAGAAAGAGGAGAACAAGTTATTTCTTTCCTGAAGCTCTCAAGGATAAAACAAGTGAGTTTTATTGTATTCACAGTTAAACAAAACTGGATAAGAAAGTTAACAGTTAATCTTCTCAGTATCTCTCAAATGTGCAACCAGTACACAGTTCTGGAAGACAAATGCAGCAGCTTTGCAGAGAAGAACCTGGATGTCCAGGTGGACAACAAGCTGTCCATGAGCCAGCAGTGTGCCCTTTTGGCCAAGAAGGCCAGTGGTGTCCGGGGCTGCATTAGGAAGGGAATTGCCATTGCAGTCAAGTGCAATTGCATCAAGGGAGATGATCCTGTTCACCTCAGCCCTGGTGAGAAGTGCTGTGTCCAGTTCTAGGCTCCTCAGGGCAAGAGAGATGTGAAGCTCCTCAAGCAGGTTCAGTGGAGAGCTACTAAGTTGGTCAAGGGTCTGAAGAATTTCTCTTAAAAGGAAAGGCTGAGGGAACTCGGCCTGTTCAGCCTCTAGAAGAGGGGACGGAGAGGGGACCTCATCAACATCAAAAGTGTCAGAGTGGATGTCAAGAGGATGGATCCAGGCTGTTCTTGGTGGTTTCAGTCAATAGAACAAGAGGTACTGGGCAGAAACGGATGCCTGGTAAGTTCCACCTAAACATGAAGAAGAATTTCTTTACTATGCAGTGACTGAGCACTGGAACAGATTGCCCAGAGAGCTTGTGGAGTCTTCCTCACTGGAGATATTCAAGAACTGTCTGGATGCAATCCTGTGCCATGTGCTCTAGGATGACCGTGCTTGAACAGGCAGGTTGGACCAGATGACCACTGTGGTCTCTTCCAACCTGACCTATTCTGTGATTCTGTGATAACACAGTCCATAAACTTGATGCTGGTTATACAAATCACACAAGTCTTATACTGTAGGTTCAAATAACACTTAACTTTTCTGTTAAGTTCCCTGTAAAAGCACAAAAGATTCTCAAACCAGGACCAGAACTTTTTCATTCCTTTTGTCTCATACTTGTCACTAGCCAGTAAGAGTTTCTCCCCATTACATGCACCAAGAAGGTCTTAGGAGGAATGTATTCTGCTCAAGGACAGTCAACACATGATCTATTTCCCCARCGAAGAGAGGTTCCCATGGAGCAACTTAAATTAAAAACCTACCCAAAGGGCACCTGCTTCTAAATAGTGTACAATTTGATACTGGAAACAATTTTTCTTTTCTTCTGTATTATGATATCCCTAGGGCTGGAAGTCTCCCTTTCCTCATCAAGCTACTGTTTTCAGAACAGGTCAGCCTCAGTTTTCATTCCCGCTCAAAAATGGCAAAAATGACACTGCAACAAATGGGAATTTGTTGTCCTTTCACCTTCAGATAGTGACTTGCAACCTAGCCCTTTCAGAAAAATATGTATGTTCTAAGCACAGGAGACAAAGTAATACTAAGGAAAATTTGTTAGAAACAATTGTCAGGTGGAATAGTTAGAGATGCTGGCAGAAAAATCTTTTCTTGACATTCTCCAGAATAGCAGGTTATTCCTACTGCTTTCATTTATACAGATTTTTTTTTAACTTGAGGTACTGAAAACATTTGATTTGCAGGGGATGAGTGTCTGAAATTTAAAAAACTCATCTGGAACAGAGAGCACACAAATCATTCTGAAATTTTTGTTGCTATATTTTAAAATTTCTGTAACTTTGTTGTTATTGTTACTGCAGAGCATGTTCATCCCATAGCCTATATTTGACATCCTACAGTATTAAAGCTTTTCTTGACACAAACCTCAGGCAGAGCTGAATGCCTTTTGGCAGCAGATGAAGATGGAACAGAAAGTAGGCAGCACAACACAAAGGCAGTTCAGTTTAAACTTATAAAAATTAAGAAACTGGATTTCTGGAAAGCTATTGGACATGGTGCAGCATTGTTAAAAATTGTTTTTCTTTTTCACCCCAGCACAAAGCACAAAATGACAGCTCATTCCTGAAAAGCCTAACACACCTAGTCATGAGGAGATGCCACTGTCAGCAGCGGTCAATTATTTGTTGTAGCATCTTATGAAGAGTTTCAGCTTCTTTTAATCAGAGTAGAAAAATGTAGCTCTATTTATGCCCACAGATCTAATGTATAATGAAAAAGAACCTCTCTATCCAGCTTACTTTGCATTTTATCAGCTATCACTAAAAGCCATTAAATAGCTCAAATAATGGTGCACACTTAACCCACATGGTACCTCAGCATTTCTAATTATCTCCAATTTGTATCTAAATACAAAACATAACCTAATTATCAAACTACTAGCTTGAGATCTTTGGAGTATTAAAAAAAAGCAGCATATTAATTAGTTCCAGCAATACACTTTATGAACTTCAGAAAGTTCAGCATGATATTAACATCAGAGAATGTGTTATGGTTTATCTAAGTTTGAAAGTTATTTTGCACTGCAATCTTCCATTTAGAGTAATTGGGAAGGGCTATACTACACACTGTGCATCCACACAGTTTTGCTATAGCTGTCTCATGCATTTCTCTTCTGTTGCACCCACACAAATCTCTAATTTTCCCAAGTAAATATAACCTGTTCTGGTGGAGGTGCTAACAGCAAACCTCTGCACAGCCACCGCAAATTACGGAGCTTCTGTTATTACATAATAGAGCTTTTGGTCTATCTTCTCTCAGCCTTTGAAATTTTGATCAGATTTGCACAACCTTTACCCATGTTATGCCTCTACCCATCAGAAGTCAGTGTCACCATCATTTTTAAACTGCTGTTGAGCAGTATGGTCCAAGCACTGAACACTCTGTCCCTGATGGACTTTAATACAAGTGACACAACTCAGCAGTGACAGAGCCTGGCAGCTTTTGGTGCTTCACAAGGGTCGCATGAAGGAACCACAGAGAGGACACTGCAGCCATGATGTGGTTCCACTGCTTTCTTGTAGAGTAGGGCTACACCAAAATGATGACTGTTCACATATTTCACCATCCCTTTGATTCCCCACAGCTGGAACAATAGACGGCAAGGAAGTCCTAGGCTTTGGCATAAGACAAGCTAAAACAATGTCTATTTTGCAACTGGTATGAGATGATGTCATGCACGTGGGTCTTTCAAAGCTAGAATTGCAAAAAAATGTTACCATACAGAAGAGATGAAACCAGTGAAGCAAGCCTGGATCTGAAGAACAGCAGTTAATAAACAAAATAATATCACCAAAAGCAAGATAGTTTTGAAGCGGCATTGCATCTACATCTAGCTCACAGAACAATTTCTTCCAAATTTGAACATCTGTTTCAAGAAAGGTAAAATAACAATGCAAACAAAAGAAGACAATGCAAATAAGAATTTCATATTCAATTGCCCTGCAACTTCCAGTTATTTTTCCCAGTTACCTGGCAACTTAACCTACCTTGCTCTTAAGTATTTATTGCTCAGGCAAGTCTTTATAAAAAATTTTCTCATGAACACTTTCAAATGTGGATGAGTGACAAAAAAAGAATGAAACTGTTCTTTTTTGACAAATCAGAATTTTTAACTGGCCATAAAGTTGGAACAGAATACCTTCTCTAACAAATTAACTGGTGACGCTTACATGAAGACATCTCCTATTCTTTTAGAACACACTCCARGCTGCCGTTGGCTTTGAGAATGTTGCACTGCAAAATAAAGATGACAAATTAGTCATACGGTTTTTCTTATGTTTGTAATTTGAGTAAACTGTGTCTATCCTAAACTGATTGGTCCATCTGTGCTTGAAAGTGATGGTGATAAAAAGCTAGAAAGAGTTGGCAAAATCACTAGGTTTCTCAAATATAACATCTAAATACCACTTCAATATGAGGGCAAAAATAAAAAGAAGGTAAATTGCAGAAAGGGATTTATTTATAGCAGAAAGAGTCTCATTTGGGAGTGTGAATTACGTTTGCTTCTTCTCAAATGTGATGGACTGGTTTGTGACTGAGGTAARGGTGGCAGTGAAAGGGTGGAAATTTAGTAAACTTCATAGATAGACACATAACCATCACCTTACTGAACACTCAGCAGTTCTCTTGTCCACACTCAGAGCTTTGAGGGAGACACACATAAGCAAATAGGACAGATAAAATTAAGTGATTGAACAGATAGCACCATACAATTTAATTACTGAATTTATCAGATGTGTTAATCAGGGAATATACAAGAGTTACCTAAAAAGTCCTGGGAAGAGCCATGGTGCTCAGGCAATTAATCAAATAACAATGAGAAATTACGATACTCACCATTCATAAGTGGCACTCTATGCAAATACAAACATAAACATTTCGTGTTCATGTGAGAGAAGAATGCTGACTACAGTGTCTACCCAGCAGCCAGGAGGTGTCGTATATCTTGCTCTCCCTCACGGTCAGAGAGAAATTTTAAACCTAGGCTTGTGGGAGTATCTCAGTCCCCAAATGGATCAAGTATGTCCCTCATGCTAAGCATCTTAACTACCAAAAATCAATGACTGTTGATAACGAAGTTGGTGAAAGTTTTTCTTAAAAACTGGAAAGGGAAATCACATGAGGTGGTCCAAAGCAAGTGGAGAAATGTACTGTCATCAAAGGCAGAAGTCTGTACTTTTATATTTATATTACATCTACTGCTGGAGAACTGTTCATTAAAAATAAAAACTATACATAAAACTACCCATAACAAATAATTCAGCCCTCCTCTGAGCCCTCCATCTAAATATTCCTAAAATTAAGCAACACTGCTTGTGACGGACCACAGGAAAGACGTGCTCCTGCAACCTCATTTGTTGATATTTCAACTGAAAGTAATAGCAAATCAATCGGGAGTGCAAACCTAAAACAGTTCCACATAGATGATAATTAGGTCTCCTTTAGGGGAGGAAAAAGTAAGTTTACATACTCAGATTAGTATAGGTGATTGTGGGAAACGTAATTACATTACTAACATCTGCCAAGCTCACGATAATGCTAATTTGAGATAGATTACCCAGAAACTGGCTTTCTCTATGCTTGCAAAGAATGACTGTAAATTTCCTTTGGTCATTTCTGTGTCCCACAGGAGTAAATTCCCTAAAAGGTCCAGGACAGTTCATGCTAAGACCTCACRTATTATAGGGTTTGTCAAATGCCTTCAGAAGAGTTATTACTGAGAGAGTAACAGTGTCATTTCAGTAAAAAGTACATGACAGGAAAGGAAAGAATTGCAGAAGTAAAAATAACACAGATTTTTGAAAATATTAAATACTCTTGGACAAGTGTATCTTATTTCACAATAGCATGTGATCCATGGGGTAAGTTTATTCGATTTTCAGAAAGGTGCAAATCAAGCTCTGCTGTCTCATTCAGCCCATTGATGAATCCCAAGTGAAGTCTCCAGTGTGTTTTCTAATATAGCTTGTGGTTTCCCTTGATACCTCTGCAGAATGTTCTTTGTGGATAAAGCCAGGGGGACAGAGGGAAGGTGACTCTCCAGACTCATTCTCTCTGAACAGGCTGCTGTAGGATTGAGTGGCAATACAAGACAACTGTTGACTCTGGTACTAGACTCTTTTTGGGCTCTGTGACAAAGGATATAGGCAGACAGTGCCGCGTAGGCTGCAGCTGTTGAGATAACCACTCTCTCGTGGACGAACCCAGTTCATCAGTGAAAGAGAAGCTAAATAACTGCACCACTGGATCATGGAAATTAAAAGCTCCTGGAGTTCCTTTGTTCAGCAGCCTCCTAACTCCAGCATCGGCGAGGAGCCAAGAGCCTGCTGCTATGCAAGGGAGGGGGATTCAAACCACTTTCATGAATGCAGAGTGCAAGAGAATGAAAAGCTCTTTTACAAAGCAAGAGCGTGAGGCTTGCATGGATAGCACTCGCTCGCAGGGGAGGTTTTGTCCCTTCTGCAATGGATTTTATTAACTTCATAGTATGGATGGGCCTCAGCAGCAGAGCTTGATTGCATGACTGCTTCCCTCAGAACAGCAAGAACTAAGCTAAAACTGCTAATACTATATTTACTATATTTACAGGTAAAGCGTTCATGTTTCCAGAGAGATTTGTCTTCTTCTTGATGGTACAAAGAAAAAGGTGAGTCACCATCTCTTCCTATAACTAAAAAGCCAAACATAACAAAGCATTTCATTGCTCATGTGCCCAGCAAACATGAGGGATGTTGCTTAACTGCAGAGAAACTGGTTTTCCTAGTCTTCTGCTGACTGGCAGCTTCTGCTTGCTTATTCACTGGACTGAACGAGGTTCATCATTCTACATCTGTTTTGCTACAGGAGAATAGGTGCCAAGGCACGAATTGCACCTCGCCCCCTCCAGGAGGCAAAGTGTTCTCCAATGAGACGGCCTGGTGAATTTCCTAGGAAGAGGAGTTCCCCGAATTGAAAAAGATTTGATGCACTGCGGTTTATTTAATCATCTTCAAACTTATACGAAGTCCTAGTCAAAAGTAATCATCAGTGATTTCAGTCAGGAATATCAAAGAATGAATGTTTCTATTTATTAATGACATCAAGGCATTTGTTCTTGTTTCTCAGCAAAGACAGAGCAGCTGCCTCTGGAGCAGGTTTTTCCTACCTCTCCAAAATGATACTTTCAATCCATAGACAGAGTTCAGTTTTTAACTGCATAATTCCACAGAAATTAGGTGAGCTGTCCTCATTTATATTAGTATTGGTTTATGTTTCTAGAAAGACTTGTCCAAATGAGTTCATTCTGATTTTTTTCAGAAATTGGAGCAGTGCAGTGCTGCTTGCTCTAATTTCTGAAAGAAAAACTGCCTCCATAGTCCAGAAAAATTGTGTTGGTTGCTTGTTTTGCTTATGACTCTTTTAGACATTTAAGCTTCTTTAGAAATAAAGAAAAACAATTTCTGAAACCATGGGTTCATTAAGCAAACAGACCAAAACTGTACACAGCTCAGAAGATATTAAACTATCCCACCTGTCACTACGTTTGAGAATAACATGGAAGATAACATCGAGCTTAGTGAAATGTAATTCAAAAAATTCCATTAGTATAATAATAGGTTTGTCTACTGGATCTGTTTCCCAGCTACAGTGCATTAAATGTCATTTAACTGTTCCAATAAATTCAGGCTCCCGGGTGCAATTGGTAAGCAGGAGAATGGAATAAACTGGTATAATAGAGGGATCAATAGACAACACGAAGACGTAATGAGCAGTTTATGTATTGAGGATGGAACCATTACGAAAAATCATTATTTAGTTAATTGTTTTGAAATTCTAGCATTCAAAATATGATCCTCTGAATTAATAGTTAATTTATTGTACGCTGCTACAGGTCTGCTCTTCCATTTCAAATGAGTTACTGCTACAACTTATTTAGCAAGAGGAATGAAACATTTGCAAACACAAAGTTGTTCCCGTCAGATGTAAACTTGTAACAAGATCATTAGTGCTGTTCTTTAAAGAGAAACAAAGTATTTCCTGGGATTTTCTGGTTTCCCTGAAATAAAGAGCACAGCAAGAAACTGCCTTGTGTACCATCAATGTCGCTACAGCAGGGAGAGTTTATCAAGAGATTTATATTTTCACAGCTCACTTGCCTACAGATAAACATTTCCAAATCAAATGTTTTCTGTTGTGTAGTTCAATTTGTTTTCAGAACAGCCAAGCCTGTTAAAAGAAGAATTACCCTCAGCCACAGAGCCTGTAGGCAAACTCAGCACACAGGCATTGTCCCGTGCACCTACAGCCACAGCTGCCAGAGCTCCTGTGCTGGGTGGTGCAGCTTTCACCAGCGTGTGGCACAACACCTTCACCAGCGGGGCACCACCACGTATCACACTGTGCACCTTCATGCTGCTGAGGGAACAGACACTGCACAATGGTTTGAAACCTGCTCTGCTACACTGCTACCCACTCTACGATTTTAAGCCTCCTTACAGGCTTCCCTGACAAAGTCAGAATTACCAGCTGTTTTTTAGATGAGGGTAAAATCAAACCTTAGAGAAATTTATTACAAGTCAAATAAACCATCCGGCTGCCTTCATCAGAACAGGGCATGGAGCTCCTCACTGCAGAGGCATTGCTCTGAGAAAGATGCTCTTACTCAAAAATCAAATCACACACCCCGCAAGGCAGGTATCAAACAGGCATATAGACATACTGAGAAAGCTGTCCACTTATTTCTCTTTTCTTTCTGAAAGACAGTACAGCAAGAAGAGAGATAAGAATGATAAGGAAGTGAACAACAGTTCCCAAGTGCCAAGTCCTTAGGCTTGGATTGGAGAGAAATGCTGCATTGGGCAACAGTGCTTCTTTCTACAGCTGGTAAGAGATTTTGCTGTTACATCTTCGATAATGTGACAACAATTATTTATTCTGAAAATCGTTGTGCAAGGGGTTTCTTGTGTCCTACAGCGACAACCATCAAGCCAAGGATCTGCCTGTTTCCCACCTTTTTTGCAGCTCTTGTTCACTGATGCAGACTGGGAATCCAACCACACTGCAGAGGCTGCTCTGTCTCCCTCTCTGCAGATGGACAGGCTTGGCCATGACCTGGCCCACAACTTGCCCAGCTCCTGTTACTGTTTCTGATCATGCTGTCTTCATTGCCAGTGGCAGAATCACTATGGCCATGAATATTCCTTTCCACATACCTTTAGCTCCTCACAAATCAACAATTCTGCTGTTAATTTCCAAGAGAGAACCGAACTATGCTTCCAAAATTTTTTTGAAAAAACTATGGGAAATTTGCATATTTCAAAATTGGGGAAAACGACCTAGACAAAGCACCACAAGCACAAATACAGGCTGGGCAGAGAATGCATTCAGAGCAGCCCTGAGGAGAAGGACTTGGGGTGTCAATGGATGAGAAGCTAAACATGATCCAGCATGATGTACTTGTGGTCCAGAAGGCCAACTGTACCCTAGGCTGCATCAGAAGCATGGCCAGCAGGTCGAGGGAGGGGATTTTCCCTCTCTACTCTGCTCTCATGAGACCCCACCTGGAATGCTGCATCCAGCTCTGGGGCCCCGAAAATAAGAAGCGCAGGGACCTGATGGAGTGATCCCAGAGGAGGGCCACAAAGATGCTCAAAGTGCTGGAACACCTCTCCTATGAAGACAGGCTGAGAGAGTTAGAGGTCATTCAGTCTGGAGAAGACAAGGTTCCAGGGAAAACTCATTGTGGCCTTTCAGTACCTAAAGGGGCTAGAGAGGGACTTTTTCCAAGAGCATGTACGGACATACAGCATAGGACATGGGGAAATGGTCTTGAACTGAAAGAAGGAAAGTTTAGATTAGATACCAGGAAGAAACTATTAACTCAGTGGGTTGTGAAGCACTGAAACAGGTTGCCCAGAGAAGTTGTGGATGCCCAATCCCTGTTAGGTGTTCAAGGCCAGGTTGGATGGGGATTTGAGCAACCTGGTCTTGTGGAAGGTGGCCCTGCCTGTGGTGGGAGGGTTGCAACTAGATGATCTTTAAGCTCCCTTCGAAACCAAACCATTCCATGATTCTGTAACTTTCCATTTTTTTTCTTTTTTTTTTTCAAATAGAACTCAGCTGCTCATTAATTTACTGGACTTCCCATCTTACATTTATGATGTAAACCTTGTAAAGGAAGAGCCAATATCTTCATTATTTGTACTTTGCTTAGCTAAGTGGGATCCTGACTTTTATAAGTTCCTAAATATCACTACAAAAATTAAAGTAATACCAATAGTAATAATATATCTTCTCATGGACATCAGCTTTTGATCTTAACTTGTCACTTGGGAAATCTACATTAGGAAAAGGGTAACAAAAATGGCCTGGCATCTCCACTGCGGCTAAGTACTTTTCTCAATCAGAACTATAATCTATGAACTAGGCGATTATTTCAGGAAGGTCTTTTTTTCCACACATTTGTTCAGTGAGTGAACAATGTTGAAATAACTAGGTTTGAGATTAATTATTTTTCTCAGACGCCCCAGCAGGATACAGTGGGAGGTCTGTTACAGTGATTTTATTAACTGTTTTGAGGATTTTAGGTCTGAATTTACTATTCAGGGTTACTGAAATTGTGCAATATAGGCGACTTTCCACTATTTTTAGACAAAAGAAAGGGGATATGTGCAAATTTGGAACAAAAGAAGGGAATGACATGCAATTGAGAAGTTGTGTTTCCCTGGATTTTTATTTTGTTCAGGCAGAGGCAAATGAAGTGCCCTCTGTCCGACATTCACAGTCACTACCTGCATTGAGGGGGTTTTATGAGGGTTTCTCTATACTTTCCAACACAGGAAGAGAAAGTCAAACACAGAAATAGCAYGGAAACAGCAGGACTGTATGGATGGTTTCACTCCTATCACCCAATGTAAGCATGTCAGCAGGTGCAGCTTCTCATTTCCACTGGTGGGCACATGCACTGTCTGTCTTGCCCTTCTCATAAAAATTAGCATATGAAACACCTAATGATTTTCAAAACATAACAAGATGCACTGAGTGGCCCAGTCATAGAGCCACACTTGATTCCCATTTCTTCCATGTATGGTCTGGCTAGTTCTGTGACACCAGGTTTGAATCCTAGTTCTACTACACTTCTTCCAGGAGAATTGTTGAAATTTGTCTTCTGTCTTGAGAAAAATTACAGAAAGCAGCACAGCAGCAGCTATCAGTATTCATCTAAATTAATTCAGTTTTGTGATTGTCATTTTATCAATCTCTTCTATCTGACTGGAATATTCTCTTCTTTAACTATCCACAGTGATCTGTTAACCTTCTCTGGAAGCACCATCCCCACAATTTAACATGTCGCTCCACTTTTCCATTCGTTTAACAGAAGGATGAAAATTAATATCAGAAAAATCAATCAACAACTAAAAAAGCAAGTCTCTTTCTGCTTGGAAATACCAGCTAAAGCACAGGATGCTACACAACCCATAAGAGTCATGCTAGAAATGCATCTGAGAACAAGAGCAAAGAGACACTAAGAAATGGTAGTAAAACAAGGTGGAATTATGTAAGAAAGAGGCTAATTTAGCATAAAGGGAATATTTACAAAGTTTCATAACTCATCTTTATTATTGAATTTTGCCAGGCTTTTACATTTATCTTACGAAATGTGCACTTTTGTGCTACTGAGGGCCAACAATGCATCACAAGTCTTTTTACATAAATCACACAAAGCAGACTTGGCTTAATTCTTCATTCAGACACAGCACATAAAACTCAGGTTCCAGGTGCGTTTCTCTACTCTATCTTAAAAAACTAGGACCTAAAAAACTAAAAACCTAGGGTTTTAACAGGTCTGAAGCTACTGAATGATTTTGTAATTTCTCAAAACTAATTCAAATAAGTCCACAATGGCCAAAGCTTTTGACAAAGAAAACTGGACAGAAAGACTATATGTCACATATCCTGGTAGAAAGTCTATTTTTATTTGAAGGAATGCAAGCAGAAAGCACCTCCATGTCTAGTGAATACAGCTTTTCCTATCTACGAGATTCCCACTGGTGAGATCTAATTTTTCACCCTTGAGCTGTTAAGAATTAATAATCATTCTCATTAAATTTTTGATATACATGTCCTTGGGCACTTACTTTCCTAAGCAGATGGAAACTCTTGTCTTACAACGCAATTACGAATAAACCCATCACAATGCTACGTGAGTGTCATTTGTGTTTCAATAACAATATAACTGAACAACAGATTTTTTTCCTGAATTTTTCACGAGTCAAGTAAAGTTCTATGTTAAATAAAAATTATTATTCATTTATAAATCTCCAGCTTGACTTCAATAAAGTGACTTGTCACAGTGATTTACTATATCACTCAAACAATGTGAAAATTTTTCTTCAGAAGGGAAAAGTTAACTAATCACTTAYTTTACAAAGAAAATTTCTCATCAGCAACCTATATTGGCAGACCTCAGGAACCTTGGTTGTGTTTCCACTGTAGGTTTCAAAATAAATACATGCCATAGATATTTTACCATTAGTTGTAGCACTTGGTCATGTAAAAAGTTTCTCAATATTTTCTGATGGAATAGTCAACGCTCTCAAACACAGCGAAGCTAATTCAGGTGATCTTCTTAAAACAGTAAAAGTTGTTTAGGCTTCTCTGAGCAGTGAAGCAGAACTTGAATTTTTATTCAGTGTTCTGGACCAAGGTCAGAGTTTCTTGATATACAATTTATCTCCTACATATGCTTGATTGATATTTAAAGTACATCAAAGGGAAAACAGTGTATGTTTCCTGCGCAAATTACAAATTCCACCACAAGACAGCAGAAAGAATATGCAGATGTGCTAGGTTTTTCATGACAAAAGCATGTGAAGAAAAACTATTATGAAGTAAGATAGAAGTAGAGGATTCTACTTTATCAAATACAGTTTCAAGAGAGCAGCAAACTGCTTAAAATTGACAATACAAAGATGACCATTGCATTGATAATTTCACAGATACTACAGAATATGCTGCTCTCTGTTTAAAGTGAAGTGATGTGCAACCGCATCCTTTAAAGTGTACAATGACAAAATACCCCTTTGATAATGACAAAAACACTTCATTTTCAAAGTAGATCACAACATACTGAAAGGGAAACTTGTCGAAACTATAATTGCTTTACAACATTACATTAGAAAAGTACTGTTTTGTAGCTGGTTAAGAAAAAAGGTTTATACAGTATATGGTAAAGACAAAATTATACCAGTCACCAGGTTCTTTAAAAGGATCTCCCTTCAAATAATCCGTGAAAGAGAAAATACATCTTCATCTACAGATATCTCTATGGGAGTTACTCACAGCTACACACAAAATTCGAATAGAAGTACAAGCAGTCTAGAGCTGCAATGCCTTTTTGGGGGTATGTGGGGGTATCTATTCACCCTCACTATTTGCTTGATGCAAGAAAGCTCCAGAACTTTGTCCCACCTGAAAGAGAACACGAGAAACTCTGTAGATGACACAAGAAATTGCTGGACAGCAGTACCAGAGGGACAAGACAACAGAAGCTACAGATAGTGCCAAGAAGGATGGTTGAATTGCATAGTTAGTTAAGGGGAAGCTGTGTGAGAAATGGCTAAACTCTGATGAGAAGCAGAGAGGAGTAATAGCACTTCTGAGGCCAAGAGTCTTGCAAAGCCAAGAGCACTTAAGTGGCCATAGTAGTGATACCATTTAAGGCTGATAAGACCCACATAATGCTGTCAGTAGCACCAAATTTGGGTATGGATGTAGTGAAACTGAGATTAGCAGGGGAAAATACTTAGGGACAGGTTTTTAATTTGCGAAGGAGGCAAGAGTAGAAACTGAGACCAAAGTGCTCGAGGGAAGGAACAAGTACAGAAAAATGGAGAGAAGGGGAGATACCAAGGCCCTGCCAAGTATAACCAAGCTGTTGGGCAGGACAGCTGTCTGGCCAAGCCCAGCACCTGATCATCAGTTTACCTTGTCTCATTAAACTCTACACCTCATTGTTTTCTCTGTAACTATGCTTAAATGTGCTTTCTCTTCCATGTGTGAGACATTAGAAAACTTCATGCTGGACTAGGCAACAGGTAGGGTAAAAGGTCTGGCAGACAGCTACAAAAGAGCATGGTCTGGAGAGCCTGAGGGTGGGTYATCCTCAGGAACCACGGGTCTGGAGACATCTGTGCATGCCTCTATGTACAGATGCAGGAGTGTGAGATGTATTAGCATGCTTGGAGTCCCATCAGCCAAATGCAAAGAACAGGATCAGCAGATTTGTATAATTCATACACCTGCACGCGAGGTGCCAGACCCAGCACTGTTCTCCTCCGTGCRCAGCTTTGGTGGCCACTTCTGTGTGTGCATGGAGAACACACGATCTGCCTTTCTACTGCTGGGACCAAGGAGCACAGGACTGCAGCAGTCTGGATCTACCGGATTGAACTGGAAAAATCCAACAACTCCCAGAGTCCATCAAATTGAGCTTCCCTCAGCAACTCCAAGTGGCAGCATAAAAACTACTTCAAGGATTTGCAAATCACAGGATGCCTTACTAGAAAAAACAAGCAAATAAACTGTGCTTGAATATTTCCCATATTACGTTAACTTTTAGCCWAGAACAGGATGGGAGGCCTTTTGTGATAAATGGCTAAACATCAAAGCTGTGTTGCATTTTTGCTCCCTGAAATTTTAAAGAGAAAACTACATACAATATCCAAAGATGAGATGTATCTCTTTAGTCCTAGGGACAAAACACAGGAGGAAGTGGGGTTTGTAGGACTGTCTTCCTCAACACATCCCAATTTACTACCATTTTTTTTTTCATTTTCTTCCCACCTCTCAACCCCCAACTTTAAAACCACCAGAAATGTCTTAGCTAAATACATTTCTTACTCTGAGACAAAAAAATATATCTCCCRTTTTTAGCCTACCTCTGAATCCAAAGGAAAAATGGTATATTATTTTCAAAACCACATTCCTGTAATGTAAAACTTCTTGCTGACCTTCTCCTCTGACCGCTCTGATCTCATGCTCAGCCACTCCCTCTTCTTATGCTGCTGCAGTCACCCCTTCAGTGTCCCTCATCCCTTCCCAGTTGGGAAGTTCATGTCTTTGTTTTCTCTTCCTCCTTTGTCTGTAATTCAATCCTTTCCTCCCTTCTCAGACACAAAGGCAGTCTATCTCTTTAAATCACACTTTAAAACCTTGTTTTGTCTCTGTTGTTTAATAGTCACTTCCTTCTGAACCATTTTCTGATACTTTGTATGAATGTCACTATATGATATAAATTTTCTTGATTTCATTTGCTGGAGCTCCATAACAAGTTAAGAGTTCCACATAATCATGCAAACATGTGCATCATTAAACACTTCCCTTTAAAAAAAATCATTTAATTAGAATATTCTCTTCCTCAAAATTGGAGCATTGGATGCAAAATTGTAACTGAGACAGAATGCAAAAGTAAAGCATTTCAATCAATACAGAAACATAAACACTAAGCTCCAGGCAATAGGGTAGCCTATCATATTCCATGTATTATTACAAAGTCAGAGKGGTTTTTTTTCCTGTTTTATGTAACTTTCCTTGAAGCTTGATGCCTCTCAATTACAAGCTGCAGTCATCTCCAAGTCAGTCATAAAGCTATATGTACAATTTGTAGCATGCAAGTATATGAAGGAGAAAAAAAATTATTCATTTGAATGTCATCAGGTGATAATTCTCCATTCAGAAGGACTGAATTAAGCAAGAAGAAATAAAAAATGAACTGTAAATGCCAATATTCCATCACGCACTACATGCTGGTTTATACAAAAGACTGCTCGTAAAAGTATATATATAATATTGAAGACATCAGTTTTTCAACAAATGTTGCTGTATTCACTTTTTTTTGCAAACACTAATGCACATTTGTCAAGCCAGCAATTGATATAGGAACACTGAAAGGAACTTTATGGGTCATCATATCTAGCCTGTTGCTAGTGCACCTTTTCCCTAACTACTTACAGATATTTTTTAGCAAATGATAAAATGTCTTTCTCTTCCTTGGCTATCTGCAATAAAGTGGCTCTATGTTAGAGCAGTAAATCCCAATACAAATTCCTAAATAAAAGGTCTTGCACTTTGCACTGTTGAATTTCAGCCGATTTCTCTCCATTCAGTCACTCTGCCTTCTACTTGACAATGCCTCCTGGCTTCATCCATCACCAGATTTCACAAGTGCTACTTCTTGTGCAAGGTCATCAACACAGATGCTAAAATTGGCTCCAAACCCAGTCTCCAAGGCACTAGACCAGTATCCTTGCTCTAGATCAACAATTCCACATTTAAGAAAAACTGCCTCCTCCTCTATCATTAGTTCATACTAAATACACAATACTTTAAAAAAAACCCCAAATGTTTACTGTGCAGAATCTTTGGGACTTTAATTGTAGGATGATTTCCAAATTCTTTAGAAGAGTAACACCCCTCCCAAACTCACAGCCTGTATTATATGCTTTGGTATTAACTTTTTTTTATTCTGTCCAGTGAATATCCAAGCCAGAAGCAGCATAATATACACAGATATATTATATCCATATAACCTGAAGCAGAATCCAGGCCTGAAAACTGGACATAAAGTTTATGATTTTTTTCACTGTACCAAATATTCCAATCAGAACCCAATTAAAATTACACTATCAACATACATTTCAGTATTTTTTTTAACTTTCTGGTAAATAGTTGTTATTACATTTATATGGCATAAAGTTATTTATTTTAATGAAGAAGCACCCAAAATAGCAGGGATTCCCACACTGAAGGCATTACTGAAACAATCAGCAATGACATAGTACCTGCTCCAAGAAGTTTACTAAGATAATGTACAATGTGTATATATACATGTATAAGTAACYGATGAGAAAGGCAAGGTGTGAAAAGAAATACTGAATTCTTCAGCACAGCTRCAAGTCAGTGAAAACAATGTAGGTTTTAAACTACCTGCCTTTACAATGTATACGGAATATGTGAAAGAGCATTGCATTTATTTAGTTCCCAAGCAGAGTAGAGAGAATTAGTAACACATGAAAGCAAAACCCATCCATTTGGTTTTASTCAGTTAGGGACACATCCCTGTTGAACGCATTATACTACAAATCCTGAAAAAGAGCCACAGTTTTGCAGCAATGTTATCTGCACTTTAATTGCAAGATCCCTGCAAAAAGCTCACTTGGGTATTTTGAAATATAGTGAGTTTCTTCCAAATACCTAATTTATTTTTTTGTACAAACCATATTAAAAAAATATGAAGAAGGGGTTGAGTTGGCTGGAAATTAGACCTGCACAAACAGACTRTATTTCAGGACTCTTGTGATAACTTTAGCAAATTAGAAGGGAAAAGATCTACTCACATTGGTAAGCATGATATGGCCAGTTTTACTGTGCTGAGACAGAGATAATCACTACACATTTCATTTTAATTGTCACAGAATTAGTCATCAAAGCTTACAGCTGCTTTCAAAGGAAATGTTAAATCAACAACTGGAAAAAATGTATTTGAATACATTTTCCCAACAAATACTAATTCACTTTTATTATCAAGCTTTAGCCTGTGGCATCCCTAATATGCAACAACACTATGACCACGTAGAAATTAATCTACTTCAAATCCTGATTTCTAGTTTATAACATTGTTGGGAGGGTTTCCTGTACGTTACCTTCTGTGTCCTTCCCTCCATCTATCCCTGAAAGACCCATCAGCAACTGATTGAGCCTGTCCTTGTACCAAGAACAATGTTGTCCCAGTAGCACAACCAAGACCACCAGTCCTGGGCTATTGCTTTTCTAGTGACTCTAACTCACTGAAGCTTGGAGGAGGGAAAAGTTCAAGAACAAAGTGTGAGACTACTACAGAACAGCAGCATCTGACTGCAACCATGAGCTGGGTAGGGGAGCACAGTGTGCTGAGGACACTGACAGCCCCAAACATGCTGTCAGGAAGCCAAATGAAGATTTTGTGGTAGATACCTATCATTTTTCAGTGTCTCTTGTGCTGTATGCACAATAGAGTGCATATGGCTTAGACTGTCCTAAGACCCTTCAAGGTGAAATAGTAATGCAGCTCGCCCACGAGCACAAAGGTCTGGAGGGGTATTCGTACCCTCCATAAAGAGAAACTGACTTCTCACCATTRATGTAGGATCACACAGCAACCAGTCAGAGCTCCACATCACAGGGAAGTGCAGTATCCCATAGACATAAGGACAGGTTCTGAATATTCCTCAGATTCAGTCATCTTGACTTGTAGCATGCATGCCCTATACACAGCCTGGTGAGCATCCACAAGTAGAAAACAAGCAGAGACATGACTGTAAAAAAGATTTTATAGTGGTCTTATGTAAATAACTGGATTTCAAATTCAAACAGTTCTCTGAGAAARTAAAATGCAGTGTAAGATTGACAGGTTGCAATGTACTCTTAAAAGACTGAAGTACTACATGRCACCAGAGTGGAAACTAAACTAGGACTATTACAAGTAAGACCCATAATAAACACATGGAAAGAACAAAAGCAGCTTGACAAAGCTATCACCCTCTTTTACTTTATAGGTTTCTGACAGACACTGTGTGTGCCATCCCTCTGAATCAAGTCCATAAATACTGCCATAATCTCTGACCTTGTCCATGTACACATGAAAAGCTCCATTAATTTGAAAAAACCTCAATAAGTAAAGCCAGCTTCTCTGTGCTTCCTTGTTGAATGGAATCATCCCAGGACCAGCAAATCACGGAAGAATCCTGTCAAGGAGCAAATTACTAAAACTGTTTCCTCAGTTTCTGCTGGTATATGTACATAAATACTGGGAGCTTTCAGACTCCTGCAGGTAGCAGTCTTTTGGGCAGCAGTGAAATGCTATGGTCATGCCACGAGTGCTCGTGTCATTCTCCTGGCACACCCTGTGGGCCACATGACTGGAACTGACACTGTGATACAGAAAGCGAATGCATAATCAAAACCTCTTCAGGAACAGACATCCAAATGGACAATGAGTTCCAAAATATCACACTTAGGCAAGCAAAGGGAATAAATATATAATGAGCTAAGCATAAACCATAAATGAATGATATTCCAGTTCATCAGCTGACATCTGCGTTTTCATCTAAATTATTTTTTTATTTTTCCTAATTTCTAAAAGCTCCTATTCCTTGTGAAAAGAAAGCAAGTGAAAACTTGAAATAATTTTTTTAAAAGTGTCTCAGTTACTCCACAGCATTTTTTCTCACTTTTTGAAGCAGACAAAGTTTCTATCAGAAAATGTGACTGTTGTCTTAACTATTTGCTAATAGGTACATTTGTAGGGGCAGAAAAAGAACTTCAACCAAAAGTAAAGGAATTCCAGCAGTTTTGACATAATCCTGGAGGAAAAGAACTKACTTTCTTATTTAACTCACAATGGTATGTATATTTCAGGAAAATAGCAGTGCTGGAGTATCAAATCATTATTACTGTCAATTTAAAAAAAAATGTACAATGRTGATAGAGTACCTACTAAACATAGTAGAGTACCTACTAAACTGCAGAAAGAACCATAGCTCTGTACAGCCAGTATGCTTGTTAAACTTCTAAACAATCTCTTCTCTGATCCCCCAACCCAGCAAAGTCCTATGTCATTCCTGCCTTTGCAGACTCTGTCACACCTTCCTACTCAGATTTCACCCAACAGGAATATGAAGATAAATACAGCAATACCCTAATTGTGGAGCCATTGCAAAGTGAAGCAATTTACTCTTGTGTTTTCTAGAATGATTAAAGGTACTTCAGAAAATACCATTTCCTTCTGTTTTTTCACACAATCTTTGCCAATACTAGAATCATGAGAGGATTTGCAGTAGTTATGCCTGCTATGAGTGACTTAGGAGCCTTCTAGGCATGCAAGAGACAGAAGACTGTTTCTAATATTCTTCAGGGTTTGGTAGGTGAAGAACTAAGAGGAAGAATGAGWGACTACAAGGTTGACTAGCTGATG
Organism: Amblyornis subalaris; assembly: GCA_018881555.1. Taxonomy (NCBI): domain Eukaryota; kingdom Metazoa; phylum Chordata; class Aves; order Passeriformes; family Ptilonorhynchidae; genus Amblyornis; species Amblyornis subalaris. Next base: position 1,544,476 of record JACAXG010000001.1, read on the forward strand.
AAAACTTTCTACCAAGGAAAAACTGGAAACAAAGATTTTAAGAAAACACTGGCAGACTAAATTGTCAATAAAAAGYCTTAAATCAGAGACTTTGAGTAGGAAAGTGTAAAAGGTACTCTGAATTCCTACATATACATTTGTTACCTACTCTCATTACTGAATGAAAGCCCAGAAGGGATATTCTATGCAATGCCATACATGTGATCTTTGTGTGCGTGTTCATTCAAGACTACASAGCAGAGAGAATCTATGGCTTCTGAGCAGCAGACAGCACAAAACAAGCAGGCTTCTCAGATGGATGTTCACAAACACTATTCTGCTACTTGTTCATTTGAAATTTTTTCAAAGTATTAAAAAAGTATTTCACCACTTATTTTTTCCCTGCAGCATAGGAATTTTGTCTAAACCAGACCCTTCCTGCAAACAGGTGTGTTTGTGGAGGTGTGACTGGCAAACTTATTTTTTCAGAAGTATTTTCCCAGAAAATGTCTCAGCATCCCTAAACATATAGCACCACATTAAACTTGAGTAGTCTCATGAAGAAATAGCAAATAGGGATAGGTGCCTTCCTAGGAACTGTGCCTCAGAGTGCTGCCATCCTCCCTTAGGTTACCTACTCCATGTGTAGGATAGGACCTGTACCACCTTTGACACAGAGGATGCATTGTGCTTCCTTCCTTTCTGTACCAACAGGCTACTCATTCCCTCAGGATATGCTAAAAAGAGTCACATGCCTTTTTTTGCAAACAAAAGATGTCAAGATTTCTTTGCCCCCAGTGGACGTGCCTAAAGATCACTCGCAAACAAAGTATCTCACATTGCACAGCTCACAGTAGTAAGTTTCCACTTCATTTAGCTCAGACAGCACACACGAGCACACTTGTGGTTTGTCTAGCTGTGCTTCTGTTAACATTAATATCGTTTAGCTCACACAAGACCATGCTTCAGTTACTACATGCATTATAATGATACAGTATTAAAGATATGGTCGTGGAACTGAAGTTTAAATATTGCCTCATGAGAATGGAATACAGGGATTTCTCAAATAAAATCTATAGAAAAGCTGTAATAGATTATTCCACATTTCACCAATTATATTTTCCCATGAATAAACTCATAAAGGAATGATGAGCTCTTCTCTTGATAGAGCAGACTGAGGTAACAAAGTAACTTACTGTGAGAAAAACTGCCTTAAACTGGCATGATACTGAATTGGTGGCTATGTTAGACTCAGAACTGAAATCTCAGTTACTGTCTTTCTGAAAAAAAAAAAAAAAAAACAAATAGCAAAACTTTATTTTGGACAGGAAATGGTAAGGGAATTAGAATACATCTGGTTAGTTTTGGACATGCATTATCAAAGAGAAAACCATCACCATAACCTTAGTTTCATCTTTAAGAATTCCTGGGATTTCCTTGGTGACAGATGAGTGAGAGGGAAGAAGAAAAAAAATCAGTATGTGGCTGTAAAATTCCATTTTGTGCACTGAATTTTAACTAAGGTGTGCTTCAAGTCATTAGCTCTGAACTGCTTTCCAGTAGTAAAAAATTGACTGATGAAGATAAACTGACTGATTTTTTATCATAGAATGGTTTGGGTTGGAAGGGACCATCTAGTCCAGCCCTCCCGGCAATTACCAGGAACATCTTCAACTAGGCCAGGTTGCTCAGAGCCCCATCCAACCCGGCCTTGGATGTTTCCAGGGATGGGGCATAAACAGCCTCTCTTGGCAAACTGTGTCAGTGTTTCACCACCCTCATTGCAAAAAAATTTCTTCCTTATATCTAGTCTAACTTTACCCTCTTAGTTTAAAACCATAAGCCCTTTTCCTATCACCATAGGCCCTGCTAAGTCTGTCTACCCTTYTCATATAAGCTATCCTTTAGGTACTGAAAAGCTGCAATAAGGTCTCCCTGGAGACTCCTCTTCTCCAGGCTGAACTATCACAACTCTCTGTCTTTTCACATAGAAGTACTCCATCTCTCATTCTTGTGGCCCTCCTCTGGACCCGCTCCAACAGGTTCATGTCTTTTTTGTACTTTCTCTGTGGTTTTGATGTGTTGTTGTCTAAACTGAAAACCAGAACCTCTAATAACAGCTAGGTCAACAAACCTTGCTTACATCAAAATACATGGCTGTGCCAATTAGAGATTGAGTAAACAGCAGCACGAAAAATGGTAACCTTTAATTGCAGCCTCAAGTGTAGTGCCGGGCATTCTGCATTTTCTGTTTATCCAAAACAAACAGTAAGTAGCTTGCCACATGTTTCTCATGTCTCCAAGGACTAATTAAAACTGGCCATCCCTGTTTCTGACCACCTGAGTACCGATTAAATCTCCCTGGGTAAACATTGCTTCCAGCCTTCTTTCACTGATGCTTTCTCTGTGACCCTTTGCTTCTTTTGTGTAGTACTTCTCTATTAAATTTCACCTGCTAATTCAGCAGAACTGTGCTGAACTGCAGCTGTCCCATCTATTTCAGTAAAGAGTAACTTACCTATATAACCGAGCTACTGGAGTTAAATGTGATGAGTTCTGTTGATGATTTCCACGAAGTTTCTGGTAGCTGCCTCAGTAGCAATGGCTACTGCTGCTGAGTGCACACTCAGTGTGCTGCGCAAGAATCACAGGCTCCAAAATGTTTCCTGAAGGGCCATGCCTCCAATTTGACCTCCCAGACTATCCCGCCAGTGAAGTGTCTCCTTTGAAAGAAGCTGGTCCTAGAGAAGTGTCTCATTAGTAAGAAACCACAAGGGCAGTAGCATCCATAGTAATTACTGCTAAGTACCATGACACTACTAGTTGCAAAGACATAAGCAAAACGACAGTCTCCTTGAGATTTAAAAAAAAAAAAAAAAAAATAATAAGCCAGGTTGTTAGAACTATGTAATTATGCAGACACAAAGAATTTGGATCCAAGGCATCTCAAATTATCCCATCCAGTGTGCATTGTTTTGCACATATTTATAATTAATTGCTCAGGCGTTCATGACAGTGAGTTCCATTCCCTCTCCCTCAAGCCTGAATTTAAAAGCCTAAATGATTTGCTGTCTTCAAGTGTGCTGGTGACTGCTAGTCTCTGCCTTCTACCAGCMTACTGGCAAATGTTTTCAGCAGTRCCTCATCCAAAGGAGGAATCCCGTTATCACGTGGCTGTATCAAACGCCTTTCAGATGCCACACAGTAATTCCTTATATCCTAAATCTTATAGATTGGACAAATAGTATTAGTACTAACTATTTTCTCCTAATTGATTTTAATGCTATTGCACAAAAATGRGGGCACCTAAAGTAAAACGTATTTTAATAATCCCAGATAAGGGCAAAAAAACTAAAAAAAMCCCTATCTGTATATCTTGTAGAAATGTATGGGTAACACATAGCAAAGGAAAMACAAAAAATTATTTTATATACATATATACTTAAAGTCCATGATAAAGATGAAGTCAGAATCCACTAGCATCCTGCAAGGAAGTAGATTTTTTTGAAGGACACAAAATCTGGACCATGGTGAAAGTCTAACTCATTCCTTTCAATGAGTTCAACAGAAGGCAAAGTATTATAGGTAGCATTGGAAGGCTTTTCTTCTCACTGAGCTAAAATGCAGGAATTTACACAAGTCATGTGAGTTCCTCCTTCCAAGATAGTAACCAGTCCATTTAGTTCCCCTCACAGGCCGGTTAGCTCTGGTATACAAGTCTTCATGGATGCTTTTCCTTTGGACCTTCATGAGCTAAGTTCAACTAGCATGTTTGAAAACCTAGGGAGTTTGACCATTGCGGATTCGCATAAAGGAAGATCTTCACATCATACTGAGAAACCCAGCAACTGGGAGTAGACATCTTCTTGGAAGGGGCCAGCATGGAGCCATGACTAATAAAATAACTTCTGCCCTAAAAGGAGACTCCCTTTTATTCCAGCAGTAGAAAGTTTTGGAGAATTGTATCTAGACAGTTTAACTTTGAAAATGGTAACAACACTTTTTTTTAGGAGAATAAATGGGTAAAAGGAGGGTCTGCTTAGGAAGGAAGCTGCCTCCGCTTCCATACAGAAATGGGATGGAGGATAGGAAAAGACGAAGCTCAAAAGGCTGAGCTAAGAGACTGAAAGACCTCACTGTGAGACTTTGCTGAGGATGCCACATAGAAAACAAAAAAAGACAGAACAGAAAAGCAAGAGTTTCTATATATACAACACAGTAACATCAAGCTCAGAGTAGTTATGTGTTAACCTCCACTGAATATCATCTCATAYCAAGGTGATGTGGGTTTTTTGCTTGATTTGAAACATTTATAAACTATTGTACCATTTATACATCTTTAAATACAAATAATGACAAAAGTCATATGAAAAAAACATGAGCTTYGCAATTAAATCACTTCAGTACATGGTATTGGGCTCCTGTAAAATGCCAGRAGGTTATTGCTCTTCTCAGTATCATTACAATGAAAGAGCCCATGGTTAATGTAGCACAAATTAGCATTACCAAACAGCTGTCCTGAATAAAAATGCACATGTATCAAAAGACGGCAATATCACTGGATAGTGGAATTTGCCAGCAGTAAGCAAGTTCAGCGAAACATCAGCATCTGTCTACAGAGGAACCAAAGTTTTGAGATCAAGGTAACCTTATTTGTGAGAAATAATGATAAAGTTCATTTGTGTTGAAGTAATTTGGAAAGAGTTTTCTGGATCTGAATTCATGCCCTGAAGAGCATTGTGCCTTRATGGTACCCCAATCAACCTCCCTAGGAGGCTGGTCTGTTTGCATGGTGGCAGAGGACTTCAGTTCGTGTCATCTGGGCCTGATGCATTCTGCTACAAGGCACACAGCTAATCTATCATGAATCCATTTGCTGTGAAACAAGAGTGTTTGACAGCTCCTCAGTCTCATCGCTCCATCACACTAAAAACCTCTGCTTGACAGAAATACCCAGTCGATTAAGGGAGATGGCTGCTAAGAACCAAAATGTGGAGGTATTTTTCTTCTACAATTCTCTACTGKGTCTAAAGAAAGAAATTTAAAATGTTCCAAAGTAGTTGACAGCACTTGTACAGGGCTTCCCCACCACCACTTACTGCAGCAATTGCCAGCATTTTCACATGTAAAAGATAATTGCCCGTCTAGATCATTTAGGAAACAAGCTCAGCTCTCAGCTTCAAAACTCCAAACAGTTTGTGTCTAACTTTACCTAGACATTAAATGTCTTTTCTTGTATGCTGAAGGAAAACAACAGTAAAGAAGTTCTTTGTTTTTAGGTGGAACTTCGTGTACACCAGTTTCTGCCTGTTGCCTCTTGTCCTATTGGTTGGCACCGTTGAGAAGAGCCTGGCTCTGTCCTCTTGATATCCTCCTCTTAGATATTTATACACATTGATGAGGTTCCCTCTCMGTCGCCTCTTTTCAAGGCTGAACAGGCCCAGCTCACTCAGCTTTTCCTTATAAGAGAGATTTTCCAGACCCCTGCCCAACTTAGTAGCTCTCTGTTGGACCCGCTCCAGGAGCTCCAAATCTCTCTTGTCCTGAGGAGCCCAGAAACAGACACAGCACTCCAGATGTGGCCTCACCAGGGCTGAGTAGAGGGGCAGGATCACCTCCCTTGACCTGCTGGCAATGCCCTTCCTAATGCGGCCCAGGACACCATTGGCTTTCTAGGACACAAGGGCACTGCTGGCCCATGGACAGCTTATTGTCCACCAGGACCCCCAGGTCCTTCTCTGCAGAGCTGCTGTCCAGCAGGTTGGCCCCCAGCCTGTGCTGGTGCATGCAGYTGTTCCTCTCCAGGTGCAGGACCTTGCATTAGCCTTTGTTACATTTCAGAAGGTTCTTCTCTGCCTACCTCCCCATAATCATCTTTTCAGAAGACATTGTCCATATTATTTTTCAATGCTCAGAAAATGGCAGCTGCACCAAAGGGAACACCAAAGATGTGATGTTTTTCCTGGTTAGAATTATTTTGTTTTAAAAGTATTGCAACAAACAAATAGCCTGCTTCTAACCCTGAAAAACATCCTCCACATCATACAAATCATGCCCATTCAGTAACATCAATTTTGCCTCTGCCTCGGCCCAGCTGAAATTTTTGGTTAGAGTGCTAAGACAAATACATAAATTCCATATACTAAAAACAATATATAATTGTTCTGTGTATCTTTTAGCTTCAACTTCTGATTTATTTCAACCAGTGTTTGCAATATAGAATAAAAGTAAAAACAGTTTCTTTGTAGTTCAGGAAACTAAACTGTTGTCTTTTCTAAAGATTACATGGACATCCGATATATAGAAAATATTCTTCCAACATAAAACACCAATTCTCTTCACGCATTTTAAATCCAACACACATTATTTACTGAAGATTTAAGATGAAATTTCTATTCATAGATAATGTTCAGGACATAAAATGCCTATTGACTTTCTAAAAAGCTAGGAAAAAAATGCAAAAAGTTTATTTAACATTTCAAAACTGCAAAAATGAAAACTCACAAAGTCAAACTGTTTTCTTTCAAGGCTTCTTACATATTCCAAATAATCAATTTATGCTTGTAACAGCAACAAGCAAATTTTTGGCAAACTAAAGAAATCAATTGGACTCTTTCTAACCTAATTGTGGTCTCCCAAGGGGATAAACACATCTCATGATGTAGTACTACTTAGATTTATTCTCCATGCATTTCAAATCCAAAGATCCAAAGACAGAAAGATGGAAAACAAAGCTCTTAATCTGTGCCCCAAAGCTGCAAATGTGTTAATATTCTCATCTTTTATGTTTGCAAGGTAATTACAGTAAAGAGCTCCCTACTGTAGATTTCAAGAAGAAACTTAACCTCTGATAGTGGTGGACTTTAAAACATGAGACAGTATTCCACTTATTGCAGAAGAACTTGTTAGATATTTCCTGGGTTTAAAATTGAAGTTTTTATATCCACTGTGCTTACAAACACTCAAAAATGTTTTATTGCTAGAAAACTAAAAAAAGCATTTCCTTTTATTTGATTTTGTTATTTTTAGAGCAAGTAGAGATAAATAATACTAAAACCTTGTGCAATATATGCTCTAACTCAATTTAACACAAAACTGTTCTCAAAGTTTTATAAATTCAAATTTATAATACAAATTTCATCCTTAATAAATTAACTTCTTCCCACACTCTTTCTCTAATTCTAAATCAGAAATTATTATGTGTATACTTCACAAACGAGTTGTGATGACATGGGCAAAAGTCTTTCTTTGCCTTGTGGACAGTTCCAATAGATACATACATTCATTATTATTGCAGATCGATATAAAAACAATTTTGCTGCAGTTTTCCTACTGAATGAAAAAAAACCAGTTTCCTCTTTGGTAATTTTTAACTGTATTAAYAAAATCAAAGACAATTTGAAAACATAGAGCTGGATTAAGTGGCTTTAGGTACCATTCACAGAGGAAATCAATTAAAATGTCCCATGAAGTCCAACTTCATAATTAGGAAACTATATGAACCTAGAGAAAGCTTGACTAGAATAGTTCCCTTAGCTAGATGTGGAGCTTTCATACGTGAAAATTCTTTTCAAAGAGCTCCACTCTATATCATTTGTCATTATATTACAGTCTGCATGGGCCACTAACATTGAGGTTCAGTTTTTAAGACACTGAAAACTTCTCATGTGCTACATGACCTGTTTCAATTTGGTTTTTTATATTTGTTTTTATTTCATGAAATTACCCTGTGAATTTGACCAAATTTATGCATAGCCTCTCTGTGCTTAAAATTACATATATCTTACTCAGGCTGCAAAAATTAATTTACTAATATTTATAAATTGCTGCAAAGATTTTAAAAGTATCCTAAAATCTAAACAGCATCATTTTTGTAATCCATGTCACTGAGCAATTGACTTCTAAATTGTTTGAATATACTTGATCAGACTGGGTTTCAGCAGCCAGTATGAATTCTTGGATTCTTGTCTTGCTGACTTCCTATATCTCTCAGTGAAAAAAAAATAGTTACAATTTATAAGGCATGTTTAACTGTTCTCTCTTTGTTAGAACTATTTAAAAGGAGACTCTTTCTTCTCCTTCGTACGTTCTGGGTTTGTATTTGCTTTGGGATCATTAATAGCTCCTTCAGATTGCTTCTCTTTTTGTTTCTGCATTTTTAAGTGTATTTTGAATATTAAAAAGCTCAGAAGCATGCATTTCAGCTCAATGAAAATTTGTTAATCAAAAAAGCATGATGTCCCTTATCACCTGTAATCCTCTCATGGCTCTTCAGAGATCAAACAGATGACAATTCATCTAAACAGAAGTCAGTCCTCAAAAGGTTACAGCTACCCATGCTAGAAAGACAGTAATGATTCCCTGAGAGCACCATAATAATCAATAAACTTTTGTCTTGAAAAACATCAGCAGTTTACTTCTGATAAACCACAAGAATTGAGCCAGACAATAATACACACTTGGGATAGCTCAAGTCCATCCACTGATTATTTAAAAAGCATGAAAATAATTTCTTAATTTATTTTAACTTTTCTTAAATGTTCTAAAATACATGGATATCCACATGCAAGCATACTAAATTCTGTAGAAAGAAAGAAAAAAAAATCTTAAACTCCGATGTACATTCTTACATGATGGCATGTATGGACCACATGGCTGCTATGAATGATCAAGAAGACAGCCCAGTTTTGTGCTGCAGCTCTTGGACTACTTAATTCTGCTTTGATGTGAATCTGCTTTGATTTTTAGGTCTTATTTTCTGCAACCCATAATTGTTCCAAGCTTAAAACAGGAAACATGGCTGGAAAGGAGCAAATAATTGTGGGTCCTGCTCTCCACATTCACACTAGTGAGCAAGTAACTTGACATGGAATTTGCTTTTATAKATAAAGCATATAAGTAATTGCATAAATAAGTATACCACAGACTTCAGAAAAGCAGTTTGCATGGTGTTTTAAGGATTAAGAACTAAGCAGTGGGTGTGTTGTACAAGAACRGCTAAGAAAGGAAAGGAAAGACTTACATCTTACAGGTATATACATCCTGGTGGGCAGGAAGCAAGTTATGGTTTTCATTGGGTTTTCTTAAGCCAAGGTGGGTTTTTGATGGAATGATGAAAGGATTTTGGGTGTTATGAAAGAGCACTCCAGGAGAAGTATGGGGGAAAAGTACAAAGATAACATAGGACAGAAGTTCAAAATAATGGAGAATCACAGAATGGGTCAGGTTGGAAGGGACCACAGTGGGTCATCTGGTCCAAACTCTCTGCTCAAGCTGGGTGATCCTAGAGCACATGGCACAGGATTGTATCCAGACAGTTCTTGAGTATCTCCAGTGAGGAAGACKCCACAACCTCCCTGGGCAACCTGTTCCAGTGCTCAGTCACCCACACAGTAAAGAAGTTCTTTCTCATATTTGTCATATCTTCTCCTCATATCATACTCCTCACTTCTTGGGAGAAGATCCCAAGGTTAGTCAGGTCAGGCAGAGAAGCAAAGCCATCCACAGTTCTTCCCTCAGATTCTGAACTAGATTTCATTTCAGTTAGGTTTGCACTGCCTTTTCATTGCTGCTGCATCATTTCTGTTGGAAAAGTCTTTTTCTCCCATGAGCTCTGAAGAAATATTTAAGGCCAAAACTGATTTCAATAAACTAGTTTYATCAATTGTTAATCCTGATATCAGACCTAAGATCCCCTGAAGATCCACTGCGTTCGAAGGAAACAAGAATAGGAAACCTGCTASATCAGCAGTTCTAAGACTACAGACTGAAAGTCCTATGAAGATTTTGACGCCAAACTCTGAACTTGATAAACTCTGTATTGTTGGGAATAATTAAAGACTATTCCCAACTTCAGTTGCAGCTGCAGCTGTGTCCTTAGGTCTMCCTTGGCACTTTAAAATATAATTTTCTGCTTTATGACAAATTTTCTTAAAGATGGAAGAAATGTTTAATATCTAGCTCATGCCTAAATCAATTTGAATCCAGAAACTAAGGGGATCTGAAATAGCTTAATTTGGGGTCTTCAGAGTTGGAGCTTTCACACTTCTTAACATCACTTTTTCAGAGCAGTATCCAGCACTAGATTTTTTAAAAGCATCCTGGGGAGTTCCCTGCTTCCTCTCCAGAGCAGTGAGGGCACTTGCCTAGGTAATGGAAGACAAACTCAATTCCTCCTTCAGAATTCAAAAAGTCAAAGCCATGATTCTAAACACCAGGTTGCCAGCTAGTCTGACTCCAACACTGAGCATTTGTATGAATAGAGAAGAGAAAAAGGATTAGAAGGGGACAGGGAAGGAGGGGTGTCTGTTTCACTCTCTTTGCTGGGGACAGAGAATAGCATAAAACCATATTTCAGAGTTTATCAGACTACTTGCAGTTTGGGCTCTACTCCATGTTGATTGATGTATTTTGACCATTACTGAAATATACAAGCAGACCTGAAAGGACATCCGGAAATCTTTTCAGCCTTAACAGGATAATTCAGAAGTGACAGGATAATGTATCATCATGCAATTCTTGGTATCCCTCCAGCACATTGAATGCCTCAGTGAAGTGACCACTTCAGCAGGTGCAGGAAGAACCTCCCCAAAGGGCAGTGCTGCCCTAGCCAGGGCCATTCCCTGTCTGAGGAAATCAGTAAGGACAAACAGTGGTTAATGGAAAAAGGAAAGGTCAATACAAAATTGACATGTCAATACATATGTCAATACAAAAGTCTTTGTCATGTTGCCTTGTCCCTCTTGCATGTCCAGTAAGGTTTGGTCATCTAGTTAGGAAATAGAAATAATCCCATGTGATTTAGGCAACTGATCATGTAGTTCTGATACCTAGAACAACCACCATGAGTGGTTTCCAAACAGACAAGAGCCTGAAACACATCCACATAAATTGGCTAATCGCCCTGAATAATGCATACATACGTAGAAACTGAGATCTCTCTGTGCAGAATTTGCCTCCATCAAATGGAAGAAAATATGTCTAATGAGTGATGTTATCAGCTCTACTGAAAACAGCAGACATCTTCCACAGTGCTTACATTAAACTCTCAGTGAGTAAGGTAAATGACATAACTTCTGCTCTAAGTTAGCACTTCCCCATTACAAAAGAAAAAAGATCAAAACCTTGCCATTAATCACATCTTTGCTCGTAAGCAGCACCACACCATTACTCCAAGATAGGTTTTCAGTAAGTAATAAAGTACTAACAGGATAATGGCAGTGGAATAGCAAATGAAATCTGTTCTTGCTCACATTTGTTCCACTTCTTTGCACTGATAGTAAAAATGGGATACTGAAGATATCCATATGCAGTGCGTTAAAATGAAGAGGAAAGAAACACCCTAGTGGATACCACTTTCTATTATGCATCATCAACTACTTTCTGCCAAAGTCATCCTAAGCTGCTAAGAAGCAATAAAAAGCTGCAGTTGGAGAACTACAAAAGATTCAGGGCATGTAAACATACACCAGCCTAAAAAATAACAGTTCTCATCCATAGAGACATCCTTATTATCCATCTTCTTTTATGTATTTTTCACATCCTCTTGAGTTAGAATTTGTATTTAGTCAGTGATTGAATGTTCACCCCAACACATTTCTAACTTCAGCAGTCTGTGAGTTCAGCAATACATGTGCTTTGCCCTGCCAGTCTACAACCCACTCACGTATCGACTTTCCAAATGTTTTCCAGTAGGCCAATGTGAAGGATGTATATGCCCTATGATTACTTTGCATCCCCATATCCAAGTCCATCTGCCTTACTAGGTTCTAGAGAAGTGATCAGCTCAAGAGACCAGTTCTCCGTTAGTACAACAGGATAAGACCAATTGTGGAGACACTCCTCCCGGCAGGAATTTGTGCAGAATAACAGGGGACTATATTCATGGTGGCTGTATGAACATCTCTATCCGATGCACTCAAATCTTCAAATATCCACCACTTCACAATAATGAAGTTCAAATTTAACCCCCCCCAAGGAAGTATATCCCACCAATACTTGTCACATGAAAACAACAGTGAGTTAGGAAAGCATGTCGTACGGAGAGTACCCATGTGGTTATATATTATATATACTACAAACTAACAGGAACAAAATGAACACAAAATTCTGCACAGGCTAGCTAATACCTACATGACAGCAAGAAATGGTATGAACCGTAAAGTTAATAAATGTGTATATTTGGCAGAAAAGAATAAGAAACTTAAGAGAAAAGAGCATATTTATCTTATTCACTTGACGAAAATCAATTTTGGTAAGAAATACAACCAAGATTGCTATTACTCATGAAAAAATGTGTTTATGAAGTAATTCATATTACATYATGACATTTTCATTAGGATGCAGTACTTTTGCTCAAAGAGAACTACAGTACAATATTAAAATGATTGCCAACTGCTATCTCTGCTGTCTTGAGTTCAAACAATCAAAAAATATGAAAAATCACTTTGATTTTCAGTGTTTTAAATATTTTCAAAGAAAACTTATAGCAAAAGCAAGAACATGAATTCCTGCTTAGCACTGCCTGGGACTGTATGCACAATTTTCAGTTACGAGAAATAGTCTTAAACTTGATTGCAACACTGGAACAGGAATGTAATAATTAATATGCAAATGGTAAGTGCATATTAATGCAATTAGTACAAAAAGATAACACTTGTCAGGCAAAGACTACTCATTTAAATTCTTTTGCGAGTGAGCAAAATTTGGCCATGGTTGGATCTCCATCTACACAATGCAGCACTGCTTCCTTGCCACAGCTGTAAATCAGATGTAACACTAGTGAAGGCTGAATTCACACACTGAAAAACATTACAAGATGTGATTACAGCCTTCAGCTCTTCTCATGTATTCCACTGTTTATCCATTGCAGTAAATCTATTCCTATTAGATTTGTTATGTTCCTGAATCCTTCTGACTTTACTACTTGGAAGCTGACTATCACAGTACAACATGCAACACCTGCTTTCTCCATTCTACTACCCAAGTGACTTGTTTGCTTGTCTTTAGGAAGGTACGAAGCAATATCTAAACTAACAGAGTAGTCATGAATAAACCTGCCTTGGAGTTTTATACCTATCCTAAATGTTTCCGTAAGAATAGTTCCTGAAAAACAGTACTGAAAAAATGGTTTGAAAAATAGTTTGTATGTCCTTTACTAGCCAGAAGAAAGCAACGTATAAACCAACACGTTTTGGAAGCTGCATTAAAGACAACTAGTTACAAAGAAATTGGGTCTCCAGAGCCAGCTCATATATTTTGTTTCTACTCTGTCCTTATGTTTGACCAAGTCATGCATAGTTCATTCTAATTTTGTCTCACTAAAGAGGATATATGGTGCATTTGTACACCTTAGCCCTCCGCAATTTCCACAAATGATAATTCATGCTGGCTTCACATAGAGCAAGGAGAACGCAATTTGTCTGTGATTTTATGAGTAGTTTCAGCTTCATAAATGTACTTGGCATACTATTTCCAGCTTTTGTTTTGACCTTATTCATAGTTCCTAGTTTATAATCTTCTAATATTGCATTTCTCTCACACCTGGCTGCTCTGGAAACTTCACTAAAATATAGTGTTTAGCTAAAATAAACTCTGTTGTGACTTTTCTATTGTTAATAAACTTTATCATTATTTCTAATATGAACACTTGCTCTGTTAGAACTATGTTAGCAATGCACAGGTGGTGGTTCAAAAGGCACCAGAAAACGGTTTTCAAAATAATTAGGAATATTTTTTTGCTTAATTTTATACACATGATCCTCTACACATAAGTACACAAAGAGACAAAACTAGGGAAAAGGTTTTTCTTTTTTTAGAAGGTATTCAGTGTGATTTTGAAACATGACAGTTGTGGTAACACTCTCCATCTTCCAGCCTCTTCAAAAAGGAGATACAGTACTTTGATTTAAAAAAAAAAAAGTGGGAAAACACTGGACTGAATGGCAAGGCAAGGGGAAAAAAGGCTACGGGAGGTTTGGTCAGGGTAGATTTTATGAGAAGAGGGAAGCCACTGTAATCACATACGTCAAACCTGTACCTTACTAGTAGGTACATGCATTTTCCCCATGATGAAATAATTACTGGTCCTGACTCCAAAAGGAACAAAACTTCAGATAAATCATTTCCATCTCAGCACAGACACCACCTGCAGTCAACTGATCCCTGAAAATACTTTCATGGGTTTCTGTCACATTTAAACCATGCTTTCTGAATATCTATGGGGCAAGAGTTAGCACAAATTTTCTATTTAGTGAAAGGCAGTGGAAGAACAGTCAAGTCAAAGGTTTATGGAAGGAAGAAAAGCTATCTGTTCTAGCATGTAGCTGTCACGAGTTATTTTATGGGATATATGAAACCTAGCAAATCACATTCACATCAAAAAGAAACGACATCCAGCACTGACTCAAACACATCCCCTTGCTGTTGCTGCAACCTGAGAGTCTGACCTTCACATTACATTTAATAGGAGACAGAAAGAATGGGAGCCACATATAGTAGAGAATAATCTATCAAACCTCTTACAAAAATATTTACAACTCCCAAAGAAAACATATAGAAGTAAGATGTGTATGAAAATATTTTTATGAGCTCAAACATAAAAAAAATTGTCTTTTTTCATACACTTATAAATTAATCCCTTTGCAGAAAGAAGTGGAAGACTATATGAGCATACATCACACAACAGAGAATTCCAACAATTACTTATTTCTTATTCCCATCTATAAATTTGAAAATGCAGTTGCCAGCTGTTTTGGTGCCTACTGTAATTTTCCTGCAGGTGCTAGTCTCCAGACAATTTATGATAAAATTGATACATTAAGTATGAAGTGGCTTCACTATTTACCCTTTATGTCACATCCACAATTTACTTATCAATCCCTTCAGTTAAAATAGAGGTTTATATTAAAAAAAAAAAAAAGCCCAAATAAAATTGGCAATGCACAATTATTGATAAATTAGAGCCCAGTCTTAGATACACTCTTGCATATTTTTAATGTCAGCTATATGAATCTCTTGAATTTTGTGCCTGTCAACCTACACAAAATAAAAAACATACTAGGTAGTTTTTCAGTATGGGAATCTTTTCCCAATACACCTATTTCAAATGCTGAACCTACTCAGAATTAAAAGCAATCAATTCAGTGACAGCTGAAATTCACATTTCTTTCAGAGGAAGACTTTTTATCCAAAAAYATTGATTTATATATTCAGTAATAAAACTACTCCACGAAAATCCATTAACTGTTAGAATCATATAAAAACAAAACAGGTGGGCTTTCTACAAGTTCAGACCCACAAATTCCTCATGCCATTGCTCTTCTGGATTGACTGAACAACTCCTCGAGGATAAATTCCTTCCCAAGAGTCAACTGCATGTGGAGGTAGGCAGAAAGAAGCAACTAAAACCTGTGTTTACAGGTGTTACACACAAACACACAATACACACTAACTTATTTAGCTTTAGTGACATTCTTCTAAAATACTTCTATTTTCCTGTTCCACATGTATACGTGCTCATATTTTTTACAGGGATGGCTCAAGATTCTCTGTAATAACAGTTATATCACAGACAGATTTTTGAATAAATTAAAATTTTCACATTGGGTGAAAAACTGACTTTTCAGTTTAAAATAGGCTACATTAAATTCAAACAAAATGAATTTGACAGTGCTCTTTAATGTTTCTTGGAAATTTTTGTGCAGCTTTGTCTTCTTTCTCCTAGGTGCTCTTCACCTGTACTGTATCTGTCATTATGCATTAAGACTAGAGATTCATATCATGTGTTAACAGAGAAAAGTATGTCACTTTAATCTAGACATCCACAGAAAAGACTAAAGATTTGTCAACCGGTGTCAACTCTCAGAGAGGCACCACAGTAGTGTTTCTGACTAAAGGTAACGTTCTCTGTGAAAAATTTCTTACTGAAGGGGGTTTTGCCTATTAAAAAAACCCAACATTTTCTTTTGTTTCACTAGTTCTGATTGTTTCAAATAAAAGAATACCATTATGTAGTAGAGGGATATGTAATATTTCACTTTGTATGAAATCAATACAGCAACAGCATCAATAGTTTCAGTTTACATTAAAAAGAAGATTAAAAAGAAAAATATTTAGAGATCTGTTATCAGTGGTTCCCAAAAATCCTGCTGCTTTTCTACTCGTAAAATATCTGGCTGAACAATGAACTTGTTTTTATTGTATTAATACTCAGTAGTAATACTGAGCCCCCCCACRGGGAACACATTTTATTTTATAGTTAGAAATAGGTAACAAATAGTGTAGTTTCTTCTTAAACCAATGTATTAATGATGGCATGCCACAAATTGATGTAAGAAGTTTGATCTTTACATCTTACCTTTGCTGATACAGCACCTATCATTATTTTGCACAATTTATATGCTTATATAGTTCATAGACTCTAATCTACAGAAGGTAGAAAATATTATGAATTTTATATGGATGTGCCTCAGTGTTCTAGCCCCATGGTGCTAGATGTTGTTCAAACTAAGAGATTAAGATTTAAGTAGCAAGTTGTCAGTTATCTGAAACTGGGCTCTTTAAATTCCACTGACTGAACAGAATGATCTAAATTACTGGGATGACAAAGAAGAGCACATGCACTCATTTATTACTTTGACCACTTCATGGTTGTTTTTTCACCAGCCAGGAAAGCAACAGAATCACGTATGAGCCTTTGACCCCAAAGAAYCTATAGTTCCAAGTATATTTAACTTGGTGCTCGTGACAATCCTTGAAACGGCATCACCATTTGTTTTGTAGGCCCACAGGGAGTGGATGCTGGGTGACATGCTGACCTTAGAGTCATTAACAAGGTGCTGGTCTTTTTTACTTGTTTGTAAAGAACAGAACACACCCTGAAAACAAAGGAATAATGATGATAATTAAAAATTAACCCTTACTAGAAACATGCTTTGAAACTCCAGTAAGCTTTGAGCATTCAAAGAACACCAGCAAGTAGAAGGCAATATCAAAATGTTATGCTCAATATGCAGAAAAAAAATCCTAGAGCCTCCTGAATATTTCCAAGTTTCAGACACAATATAGTTTTCAAACCGAATAAATTGTGTGACTCACCTTCTCAAAAATTAGGATGAGGCATTAGGGAAAAAAAACAACTACAAAAATGCTAAGTGCCAAGACTTTCCTTTAGGAATTTACAGAAGATCTGTAGTTTTAGCATGTTTACCCTCCATGACAGTATATTATCATCAATATTCCTGGCTAAATTCCAACCAAGGGGAAGACCTCTCTCCCGAAAATTACTTTCAAACATAGTTCTGTGAGGATTTACTGTCAGATATTCACTAAACCACCAAGAGAAGACATTCATTATTAATTGTGTGGTTTTAAAAATATTTATTTAGAAGCCCAAGGTGAGGACAAAGAAAATAAATTCATGACACAGAAGATTAATTAAAGTCTAAACTGCCATTCGAACCACTTTTTGTTTCTCAAAATATGTGGACTTTTCCACTAGCAATATCCATAATAACCACTCCATTGTTCTTCTAAAACCTCTTCCAGCTTCTCTATATATGAAATTTCTGGTGGACTGCTGAGGCAGAGCTGCTGAAGAATAAAACTTTCCTATAAAAATCTATTTGTAATAGTTACCATCTTTCTGGGCAACCTGATCCGGTGTTTTACCATCCTCATCATAAACAAATGTCTTCCTTATATCTCATCTAAATCTATGCTCCTTTAAAGTCATTGCCCACTGTACTATCACAACAGGCCCCATCTCTGTTATAAATCCCCTTGAGATGCCGAAAGGGTGCAATAAACCAAATGAGTCATTGTTTTCACACTACTTCAGACAACTCCCAAAAGAGAGAGATGCACTAGCAGAAGTAAGACTTGTAAAATATGTATAGTAATTCTTTCTCTATGCAAAATGAAAAGACCTCAACTGGAGGCCTGACTTCAGACTTAGGAACCATACTTCAAGAACAATGTGCACCAATTGGTAGAAGTCCAGTGGAGGGCAACTGAAACAGTCAGGATGCATAACCGAAGYGGAATTTGAATGGTTCAATCTGAAAAAAATCTGTGGAAAGATATATATAGATAGATAGAGATACTGATATATAGATATGTATATAATAACAAAACCATCAGGGGCTATTGTGAAGACAAAAGTTGTACATTGTGGTAGTTGACTTTGGCTGGATACCAGGTGCTCCTTCACTCCCCTCCTTAGCTGGGCAAGGGAGAGGAAATATAACCAAAGACTCATGAGTTGATATAAGGACAGGGAGAGATCACTCACCAATTACAGTCATAGGCAAAACAGACTTGATGTGGGGAAATTAATGGAATTTACTACAAGCCAAATCAAAGTAGGATAATGAGAAGCAGAGCTTTTTCTCTCACATATCCTCACTCCTGGATGCAATTGCACCTGCACAATAATTTTTTCTCCTTCTTAAATATGACATCCCAGAGGCATTATGACTGTTGCTGATTGGCTCAGCCTTGGCCAGTGGCAAATCCATCTTGAGCCAGCTGGAATTGGCTCTACAAGGCGTGGGGGAAGCTTCTAGCAGCTTTTCACTGAAGCCACCCTTGTGACCACTCAGTGCTACCAAAATCTTGCCACACATACCAAGTACACACGTTAGTAGGGAAAAGAAGTAGAAATAATTGTCGCACATTGCAGCAAAAGAGAATTAAAATGCACCAGGACTGGATCTAGCAGCAGTGTGAATGAGTAGCACAGCCATGCCATGCATCCAGAAACTTTTAATGAGAGAAGGGGATACTTACCTGTCGCGATAGAGTCCGAAAGGACACGAGATATACACACACGCAGGTAGTAGGTATGGCGAAAAGAAGAAGAATTTATTTAATAAATCAGAAGGTCTTTTTATACTATTTTCCAGCATACATGTCGCAAGTTAATTGGCTGCAGCTTAACAATAATATAACACTATTGGTCGTCTATTCCAGGCCTGTTTACAGAACTACTGATTGCCTATTGTTAAAACACACACCAACTAAGAAAAACTCCCTAGTCCAGGTGCAGTTTTATCTTTCTGTTGTTTATGCTCTAGCTTCTACAGTTCCATAGTTTCTCACTGGTACAGACCAAGTTTCTCACAGGCCTAACTAACCTTCTTAGGGATATACAGGATTGCATCTACATCTGTGTCCAGAAGACTGATTGACAGGTCATTTTCCTCAACACTTACCCTACCATTCCCAAGTAAATCCATGTCTGCGCAAGGCACCGGGACATATCTTCTAGTTGTAAGGAAACTTGAGCAGTAGAAAGACAAGATTTCAATAACTGGATGGTTTTAATTGACAAGTTAAACAAAGATACACTGATTCTGCCCTGAGGCCTCAGTAATGGCTTGCTTCAGTCTTGATTGTTCCTCTAATTTGAGTTCTTATAGAATCATAAAATCATTTAGGTTGGAAAAGTTCTTTAAGATCATCAAGTCCAACCACTAACCTAAAATTGCCAAGGCTATCACTAAACCATGCCCCTAAGTGCCACATCTACATGTCTTTTAAATACCTTCAGGTATGATGACTCAACTACTTCTCTGGGCAGCCTGTTCCAATGTTTGACAATCCCATTCAGGGAACACATTTTTCCAAATATCAGTTGTTACCTGGGAGAAGAGACCAACCTCTACCTTGCTACAGCCTCTTTTCAGGGAGTTGTAGAGAGGATAAGGTCCTCCTGAGCCTCCTCCAGGCTAAACACCTCCAGCTTCCTCAGCTGCTCCTTATAGGACTTGTGCTCCAGACCCTTTATCAGCTTTGTTGCCTTCTCTGAACATGCTCCAGCMCCTCAATGTCTTTCTTGTAGTGAGGGGCCCAGAACTAGAYACAGGATTTGAGATGTGGCTTCAGCAGTCACGAGTCCAGAAGAGCAATGACTGTCCTGGTCCTGCTGGCCACGCTATTTCTGATCCAAGCCAGGATGACATGGGCCTTCTTGGCCACCTGGGCACACTGCAAGCTAATGTTCAGACAGCCGCTGATCAGCACCTGCAGGTCCTTTTCTGCTCAGCARCTTTCCAGCCCCTTGCTACCAGCCTGTAGAGCTGCCTGGGATTGTTGTGACCCAAGGGCACGACTGGGCCTTGTCACCTTGTTGAACCTCATAGAATTGGCCACAGCCCATCAATCCAGCCTGTCCAGGTCTCTCTGCAGAGCCTTCTTGCCCTTCAGCACATCAACACTCCTGCCAAACTTGGTGTCGTCTGCAAACTCACTAAGGGTACCCTCCATCGCCTCACCCAGTTGACAAAGATATTAAACAAGTCAGGCACCAACACTGAGCCCTGGGGAACACCACTTGTGACCAGCTGCCAACTGGATTTAACTCCATTCACCACCACTCCCTGGGACCAGCCATCCAGACAGTTTTTCACCCAGCAAAAAGTGCCCGTGTCCAAGCCATGAGCAGTCAGTCTCTCCAGGAGAACACTGTGGGAAATAGTGTCCAAAGCTTCATTACAGCCCAGGTAAAAAATATTCACAGCCTTTCCCTCATCCACTAGGAGGGTCACCTTGTCCTAGAAGAAAATCAGGTTGGTCAGCAGCACCTGCCTTTCATAAACTCATATTGACTGGAATAATTCAATATGAAATGTGATCCAATATGATTCGATATGAAAAATATCCACTCAGTAAATGGCTGTGGGCAGTCTAAGGCATGGTCACCCTTGTACATTCAGTAAATATCTACAGAGCAATATGTATATGGAAGAAAACTACCATAAAATCCAAGGCTGAGAAAACGCATTTCTAAGTCACCAGCAGATATTCAGGGGAAACAGGCCTTTTACCAAGTTTGTGAGAAACTACGAGCTCTCCAGATCAAAGACAAAGAAGCAGAGAAGCTGACCCCAGCAGACTTGTTTTATTTAGAATCTGAGTAACAAGGAGTATCCTGGGGATCAATATGTCTATCTGAGGTCAGATGATACTTGAAAAGAGTAAGGCTGGAATGATACAGCAACAGAAACAAGATCCTCACATGCAAAAGCAGACGTACTGTTTTCTCCTGCCATCGCCCTCCTTCCCATCCTTTCAGCTATTTATTTTATGTCATTATTAGAACCCTTGACAGCTACTTTTTAAAGCAACAAAATACATGCATAAAACAAATATATTTGGCCTAACTCATAATCAACAAAATGTCTTTCTGATAATCAGTGTTCAAATACTGTGCACAATTTTCTGCTTGCCGCTAATGAGATTCTCAATCTTCAAAACATACCATTTAACTCACTATTTTTAAAGGAAAAAGAGCTGCCTCATATCTCTGCATGCAATAGTAGCACAGGCAGCTTTCCCATGCATGTGTTAGAACTGACAGCAGTTCAATATGTTTCTCACTTTTGCATGAGTAGGTACTATCCAGCTTACATCACAAAATTGTGCCATAACTGCCCTGTACTTCTATTCGCTCACATGAAATCTTTGACACTACAGCTATCTGCTCTAGGATGGCAAAGCCCCTGATAGCGATATGGCTGCATCGGTGGATACATGAGAGCTGTCTTAGCTTAGTTTATACATTTAAAGAGCTAGCCTAACAGCCTACAGGAAGAAAGAAAATCCTGTTGACATATGTCACATCTACACCAAAAGGCTCCTGTGATTAAGTCATGCCAGTAGTGCYAAGACTGCAACCTGTAAATTAGAAAAACCCTAAATAATATGTATCACTACCAAGTTTTTGTTATATGATCTTTATATCCAACATAACGCTGCAAGTTCTTTGTGGATTTTAATTCAGCCTGTGCACTTTTCAGCCATGTCTGAAATCAGGGTCAAAGCAGCCACAAGAGATCATCTGCCTCCAGACAGAATCAACTGTACAAACAACATATTCTTGATCAAACACCCCTGTAACAGAACCCYTAATCCCTGGGAAATTTATTGTTTTCATAGAAAAGTAAAAATGGAGCACTCCTCTTTAACCCATATACTATACATACTTTGCATGCAAAAATAATTCCACAATGAGAAAGAATGGGGAAAAATATGCACCATTCAAATCAGAATCATAACCCTTTTCCCACAAAATTCAGTGAGAATATTTCTCTTATTTTTCAAAGGGAGGACAAGGCTTTCTTCACCTACAAAAATGGAAAAGTGCACTGGTATCTGAAAACATCATTAAAACAAGGGTTTGCCTTTCTTGTTGATACAGGCTGCCCAGGGAGGTCATGGAGTCTTCCTCTCTGGAGGGATTCAAAACCCACCTGGATGGGTTCCTGTGTAACCTGCCCTAGGGCGACCCTGCCTTGGCAGGTGGGTTGGACAAGATGTTCTCCAGAGGTCCCCTCCAAACCAAACAATTCTGTGACTCTGATATTCCCACTGCCCCAGTTCTTACCACTCCTCAAGATAAGAACTTAAATTATATGTATTTCAAGAATCTTGTCTTACATTATCAGAAAGGTGAGCATTTATAATGTTTTCTTACTTCTAYCATTATTTTAGCATGATGCTCTGGAATCTGTTGGTTCCAGCTCTGAGTTACAGGGTTTGCTCACAGCTCTTCCTTTCTTCTGAAAGGTGAACAATACATACATAATATGTTTCTCCTGACACCTCTGGAAAGGTCTTTAGACAACAATTCCAGGCACAATAAAGTTTGTACCCTGTCAAGTAAAAGTGCTAAATGTGAAGAATTCTGTTAATGCAATATTATGATTAAGATTTTCAATAAACTACAGTGGGGGAAGCCTAAATTTTGCCTCTTGCAGCAACTCTAATGAAGTGCATTTAATCATCTGAAAAAAAGAAAACACAAAAGGAAAGCACAAAAAACATTGAAGAAAACTGTGCATGGCTGAATACAAAACCTGAAATCGTGTGACATGTTTTACTGATTTCCAATAGGTTTTGGATCACATCATTTTTTGGGGTATTTTTCCTTCAATATTAAAGAAGGCAATATTATTTCCTGAACATACCCATGCGTATGCTGGCCATATTTTCAACTTYCTTATCATCATTCTTCTGTGTTTCTTCAAAGGAGATATAAAAACATGTTCTGGAAAGGTCAGAAATTTCAGGACTATCTGTCTTCCCTGTAACAATAGCCTTCTGCTAAAAACTGTGAGGACCTTTACACTTTCCAAAATAGGACAAGGATGAATGAAGACAGAGTGGATAGAGGAGAAAAACCCCTATTAAARACAGTGGTATGAGAAACTACCAGTGACACCATTATAATCTCAAACTCTACAAAGTATTTTATTAAGACATGGAGGTAAGGAATATTTAAAAATATACATTCAATATCGAAGCAATTTTTTCAAATATGTGCAAATATGGCAAATATATTACCATCAAGTATTCAGCTGTTATCTTTTACAACTGGTATTCAGCAAGTATAAATGACCAAAACTCCACTGATGTTAATGGATTTATTTACAGAGGCTAGAGAGCCAGAGAAAGTGAGTTTTGAATGATCTAATAATAGAAAAAGCAAAGGATACTGACCTCAGTTGTACCATGGCCACAAACCTTGCTGCTTRTAAACAGACCAGCATGACATGACCAAATTTTCCCAAGGAAAAATCTATCTTTGTGCTATGAAAAGGCATAAACACTTCAATTTCCAGGCCATTTTTCTGAGAATTTGAAAGCATCAGACAAGAAAGGCTTATAAAAGACAAATGGCTATCTTGTGCTTAAGACATCAGCCTGATTTTTTTCCCTGGCTTTGTCCCAGCTTCTCTATGGCCTCAAGCAAGGTCTACTAGCACCAATGGCAGTAAAAGGCTACAAACCCACTTTTGAGCATAGCTGTGAGAAATAGTTCAAAGTTCCTTAAAGATTAAAAAAAACTTGCAAGGAGCATAGAAAAAAATAGATTAACTAGCAAGGGGGTTATTGGTAAAATTCAATGCCTCTGTTAGGATTATTACTGGTAAGGCAAAAATGAATCTGGAAATTAACAGAGCAAAAATGGTACACTTAAAATTAGGCCTACATCAGCTAAATATTTAGGGGAAAGTTTATTCTACCAATAGGTCCTGTGTACGGTTTTAGAAAACAGAACTCCAGAAATTACAATAGCAAGAAATCTGCAGGGAAACTCTAGAAAGTATGATGCAATTTCCAACCCGGTTCCAAGAATCTGCCCCTCTGCTGAGCCTCAGCCATGGGGGGACAAAGGCAAAACCACTCCAGATGAACCCGGCCATTAGCAGCAGGTTATTAATGCAGCACTCCTGAGGTTCTGTGGTGTACTTCTCTGCCATGATACTCCTCTTCATGCTTACTCCTCTTCATGCTTACCTTTCACCTCATCCTCAAACCACATTACAACAGCATTATGGAATAAGATGGTCCATTCTATTCTGTTGCCCAAGAATAAGCAACACAAGACAGCAGGCTGACTGGGATGAACAAGTCCGGTTTCCATCAAAGCAATAAGCTGGAATCCAACTAAGAAGTAACTGGTGGACCCAGTCTGCTCTCCCAGCGTCTCTCTTCACAACAGCCTGAGCATTTAAAAGAATGTGTGTCCTCATATTTTGATAACTCTCCTCTTTTTGTACTAGTTGGCATGTGTATCTTTTCAGAGCGGGCCTGACTGCTTTGCCTACACTCCAGCTAATCCAGGCACAGACCAGTTTCTGTCCAGAAGCTTTTGGAATGCATTAGCACTGTACTGTGCCTGAGCTATGATATTCCCTGCAGGTTCCTTAGCCAAGGCACCCCACCATGCTAACTAACTTCACAGTTCCTAGATGCACACTGGCCTCCCCCTGGCCATCTCGAAGCAGAATAAACATGTGACTGCCTCCATCAACTCATGTAAGCAAACACAATTCTACTTCTCTAACTTAAGAGTTCTTTGAATTCTTTATGTGTGCCAAATAAAAACCATTATAGGAGAAAGCCTCACATGGTCATGCAGCCAGTATTTCTAATGCAAAATTGGAATTGTGTATTAATATGCAGTCGCATAGGAAAAAGGGAAATATTTTATAAAAACAGTGCATGAGGCTTAAAGACATCATTATATTAGAAAATGGCCTCAAAATCTGATGTATTTTGTTGCTTATTCAGATATCAGCATATATTAACTTCTGACATTTGAAAAGCTTTTGTTCCCAACTAATAGAATGAGAGCAGAACAGACCTTAAAAGCATCTTAAAGTAATGGAAGATTTAATAAGAAAATAATATACTTTTAGTCTAGCAAAAAATGTGAGCATATGAATAATAGATGACCAGCACTACTCAGCACGATGTAGGGATCCATGAAATGTTACAAGGCTAAGTCTCATGCTAGTGAAATGCCGGCTGGTAACACTGATAGAGTCAGTATGTGTGAAAGAAATCTTCCCTTGAGGATGTCCAATGGGTATATTCTCAACCACAACACTTTTCAGATTAGAAGAGGGTACTCATTTTTGCAGGCTTCCTAATGGTTCAGTGACTTCATCTAATGGCACCCTCTAATAGTGCTTGCACTTACCAAGGCCAGTCAGTAGCACAGCTGCCTCAGTTACAGCCCGATCCCTCTGAGTAGTGATGCCACTGAGCGAGGATGCCAGTACCCGCAGCTCCTGCTGTGCTCTSTGGGAGATGAGGTTACTCACTCGCACAGATGAGGTGCTCAGCATTTAGCACAGTCAGACTGGTGTGCCTCTGATAGTTTACGTTCTTTAAAGTCACAGAGATTACTCCTTAAACACCAGCATAATTTATTGCTTCACTTTTAGAGGAAGAGAACTGAATGTGAATGGGATGCCTTGGAAATMACTCTGCTGCCGAGATAGCTGGGATTCGATGTGCATTCCTCATTCACAGAAAATGCAACAATTAACGTTTGCCTCCCAACAGATTAGGATTTCTTCTTCCTATTGCACCGAATATCCTGCAATTTTTTAGCCAATTCYAGTCACCAAAAATTGAATTGAACAAAGGAGTTGAGAAAGTACCATAACAAGAAGAGCAGGAACTCATGGTSCTTTTAAGGCAAATTAAACATTGCTTCTATAAGCAGAAACAAAACTCCTCCCTGGCTTAAAACTGTCCCTTCCCTGTATGCAGATGGTCAATTCCAGTATTTTGGGGATACTTGTTTATTTTCCTGTTCTCCAGAAAGTCCTTAAGAGACTGACTCTTGGTTTCCCCAAGWGTCTGTGGCCAGAGGTGACAACACAAGGGAGAATCCCCAAACAAGCATGCAGTCAGTGCAGATGTAGATGTTTGCAAGTCTCATTCTGCAGGAGAGCTAATCGTGTTGGGATCAACACAAATCTGTCAGCTTCCGAAAACAATCTTTCCGAAGAAAATCCATACTTACTACATTCCTCCTGAAACAGAAAGAGATTTTTGTCTTTGCTRTATATTTTAGCACCTCTAGACCACTTTGCAAACAGTACACAATCAAAAAGAAATGTGTTCACCAAATTATGAGCCCACCCAAATACAGTGAACATGCCTATCGAAATGTTAATACGCTCACAGTCACATGTGGCCAATATAAAGAAAGGCAATTATGCTAACTRTGTGCAGAAACGTGAAGAATCACCAAGCATAAAACCAGCCTGAACTACAACTACAAAGACTTTCTGTAGAGCATAAAGCAAAATATTTCCATGTTTCCTCTTCTGACTCCATTACCTGTTTTGATTTGTAAGTGCTTGAGGCAGGTTTTACCTCAGATTCACATCCTAATCCAGAGCCAACCTCAGCTGCAGTGTGTTTCAAATCATCTTTAAAAAGGCAAACCCAGTACTGAACTTGGGGTATTCTTTACTTCAGCTTCTCAACAGACAAATACACACTGTGCAACCYCAGATGCACTGGAGTACTCCACCGTGTCTGGGATGTGGACTAAGTACAGTCCAGCCTACAGTCTAACTACTGTCTAGAAATCTCACAGAAAACTAAGAGATTCATGTGGCCAACAATTTCAGTGGTCAGATAGGCCAAGAGAACCAAATACATAATAAAGCTAAATCATAAATAATTAAATTAATGCAGCTACAATTAAAATACCAGAATCTCAGTTCCTCAGTGAGATCTCAGGCTAGCCCGGATGCTCTTTTGGCTACAAGGCACTGCAGAAACWGTTCTTCAGATTTCAGTGCAAGTAAGTATCACATACTGACTGAACACTGAAACCTGAAACCTTTCATGGATACAAAAAATGCAATTAAACTATTTGACATCACCTTCTCCCATACCCCTAGATGATCCAGGCTTGTTAAATGTGACCAGAAGGGGTTACAGGCTGTATTGSTCTCCAACCATCACACAATACACTTCTTTTAAAAATGCAGAGTGTGTAGAAAATTTCAGCAKATCAGGGTGGATACAGACTTAGTACCTGCCCCATAACAGAACAAGCAATAAGGTTCCTGTACGTATGTGATGGGAGTCAGTATCATCCTGGTGAGGCTGCTTCACACCCTGCATTACTGCCCTGCAAGGCAGCACACCACAACTCAGCTGCACAGGCTACATTCTGAAAGAGTCATCAGTGCATTCAATTGATTATGGTTGTACAGATTAACAAATGTAACTGGTTACAATTCAAATCTAAACACCCTTCATGATGTCTAACTCATAAAAAAGAAATTAGAGAAATGAAGGGCTTCATAATTTAATTCAATTCAAATAAACTTTGGCACTTTGTGTTTACTTCTGGCACAACTCAGMTTTGGCTTTCATCAAACCACTATGACTAAATTATACATTAGTAATATACAACTTAAAGCCATTCATGGCAACTAATTTATTTCAATATATTTAAACTCATTTCTGACATTTGAATGAAGTTTAGATATAGGCTACCATCATTCATATGTCTAATTTTTCATTGTAAATTCAGGCTTGGAAGCAATTTTTTTCAGTCCATCCTAACACTCCCATTGCAAGTCCTCGAACAACAGCATTACAGTAAATGACACTACTAGTTCATCTATCCACCTGGTATCACGTGTTCACATTCCCTTCTTTTCTGAACTAACCAGACTTTTTCATAATGCTGTGCAACCAACATCATGTGAAGAACCACAAATAACCGTGGCTTACACTAAAAGAAAACTTATGGTGTATAGTTGCAAATCACTCAGATGAGAATGTACTGACCCCATTTACAGCCACAAGTAAATTTTAACAGTCTTGACYGGTTTGGGGAGCAGGGTCTGAATCCTACTATGACAAACTGATGAAGATCAGAATTTCAAAGTTGTTCTGAAATAACTCGGAGGAGAGTTAGGAACAAATCATCTGGCTCCAGGAAAAAAAAAAAAAGATTAACATGAAAATGGAAATAATGTATCATTTCACAACTAGGCACTGGAGCCAAGAGTTTCCTGTTGATGTGAACAGAAATGGTTTACTAGAAGAAGGATGAGGCTGAGCACAAATCTGTGACTCTAACCAACACAGGAATGAACTGGAGACAGAGGTAATTGGCAAAAATGTCTATCAAATTTGGGGATTTTTTAGGCTTCCTGAATGCCCATGTTGGTGGGTACACTAAGACAGGTATCTTACAAATGTACAGCTGGCTGACTACAGTCTAATTAAAGAATCTTCAGTAGCTCAGGGGATCTCCAYAAGAAGACCATCTATCTTCAGTATTCTTAGTAGCTCCATCTGCATTAGAGGACGGACCGGCTTTTCAGGTTACTATGATGCAAATTATTCATTTAGTAGGAGCAGCAAGCCTTCTGTTTCAATTAAAATATAAACACACAGCCTCGTGATGTCTATTTAATTCATGAAATAAATACATATTAGAGAAATTAAACACCCTTCTTACTCTGCAATAGAAAGATACAGCAAGCCTTAGCAGTAAAAAATAAATAGCTCACCAGCAGAGGCAAAACTATATATTGTCCTGATGTTATCCCTGTGTTATAATGCATTACAGTTTCCAGCTTTAGAATTCTTCAGCTTTTTATTCCTTGACTGTGGAGACTAAACTTCCAGAAGAATGTTTCTCTATGCACTCCATTCTAACAGAATTCTGTTTCAAAAATGCATTTAGACATGAGCTCTTTTCAGTCCATCTAAGAAACTGCACTTAACTGCCTTTTTTTTTTCCTAGGTATGCACAATATGAGCTGATATGGATTTACATTTTACTCATTTCCTTTGTGGCTTGTGCTGAGCTTCAGCTGCACGTTCCTAAGATCCAGAAGCACTTTGCTGACAGGAGATTCCAGGAATTGCCGACAGGGCAGTAAAGTTGCAGCATTCCCAGGACAACACAGAGTAATCAAGGCTCAACCAGAGGCAAAAACTAAAGTTGGATGAGAAACATGCCAGTCATTCCAACCTCCCTAGAAAATATCATCACAATATGATTTTGCTCCCCTGGTATTTTTTATTCAAAGGGTCTGACACTAACACGGTAACTTTACAACAGAATAGTGAGAAACTGGCTTAGCAGCAGCAGTATGTTAGAAAAGATAAATTAAAATCTTTTCCTTAACATCTTCTTTTCAGTGAAATCTTGGGCAGGAATTCCTCCCACACACAGAGGCAACTTTCATCTCTCTGCTGAAGAGGGCTTCCACATCCCACTTTCTTTACACTCCTCTAAATACACCTTTCTACACTTTTCATTCYGTGCTCCCACATAATTTCCCTCACTATGAAAGCATTTCAGGATCTTTCTGCTCATGCTTCATCTCCTAATTATTATTCTCACTTTGCTGTATCTGTAGCTTCTTTGCTGTGTGTTGAAACCCTCCTTAGGGAATTTTATTTGGCTCATTGTCAAGGATATACTCTTTGTATATATTTATACTTACTCTCAGCCAAAACTCCTGTACTGATGAAACGAAACAAAAAAAAAAAAAAAAAAAACTTCCCACTTTTCTATCAATCTATCAACCTCGTTTGGAGAGACCTGTGGAAGAACCAAGTGTGATTATTCAAGATTCACTCTCAACATAAATAATTGGCTTACAATTATCTTCCTTTTGCATTTCACAAAATTTTCAATTTTATTTCTTTGTGATGTTAATTTCTGTAAAGGATATTTGTCTGGCCAAAACTGGCTGTCGTATTATGTAGAAAATTTTCCTTTTTCCTGTTCTTTTACTGTACTGCTGGCATTCACCAGGTGGAAGGGGTTCACCGCCGCTTTTACTTGAACCTATCATTATAAAGAGCCTACATGTAAAAGAATGACTTTCAGCAACTTTAATGAGAGCTGTAGGGCATTCAGCAACTTGTAAGAACAAGTCCCAAATCACCACAGCATTAAAAAATCCATCTGAGTTGAGATTACCTGCAAGATATGGCTGTGTTTGAAGAAAGACAAGATGATAAGGAAGTATAGTAAAAAGTAAAAGGTCTAAAATAAAATCTTTTACTACCATTTCATTACAAGGGTCTTAAGCACTCTSTATGTTCCTGAGATCAGAGAACAGTGATAATCCTGCTTACCACCGTCCTTTACAGACCTACCAAAGGCACAGATCCATAGCATGACTACAAAGATTTCACCAGTGACACATGGAAAAAAAAAAGCCCATGACATAGTAAAACCCATCATAGTGCTGCTGGCACAAGCTCTGTCAAGGAATTGCAAGTCTCACTTGGTGGAGCAGTGTCTGATCTGAAGCCTGCTRGCATACCCTTTAGGAAGGTGTGCATTAACTGCTCCTGAGAAATGAGAAGGAAACTCTCTCATCTTGGACAAAACTGAGCTTTAAGATTCAAAGTGAAACACCTTCCATTTGCTACTGAGCGAATTCTATTTTCAAGGCAAATTGTACTAAATAAAAAGCAGTAAGAAATGTTCTTCTTTCTGACCAATGGAAAAGATGAAATTTACACAAAATCAATGCAATTAACATTATTTTTCATTTTGATTTAGTGTAAGTTATAGAGCTTACAAAGATAACAAGTTCAGTATGAGCAAAGGCAGTGGTGCAAACTTCACAGCACTATCCTGCTAGCACCCCTGAAAAGATGACCTGACCAAAACTTTGGCAAAAAGATCACTTTGGTCTTCACAGCACCATGCCCACCAAACTTCACCCTGCTTGTATAACATAAAAGGTGGAAATTGGGACTAATACAGAGATGACATTTTTATACTGATGCTACAGYAAGCCCAGTAACATCTAATATAAACATTTCCTAATGACATTTGCCTTCATCTAACACATAGTGAATTTGAAAATGTGACCTAGAGGTGAAAAACTCTGTATCATATTACCAGTTTCCTGAACSAAGCAGTCACTTACTACTGCTTCTTTGTATTACTCATCTAGAACCAAAAATGTGCAGTTCATTTCCCTGTACAGACAGAAATAACAGGCTCTTTACCCCAAAATGACTGCTTAGCAATTAGTTACAAAACTGACTGAATGAAATATATTTTGCTTCAATATTAATGAGTTTGAAAGATCTTATATGCTACATTGTATCACTGCATTGTTACTTGTGAAATAATAAATGTCAAGGCCATCACAGGTACTTCTCATTTGCTTTAACACTGAAGTTTGACATCAAGAGATTCAACTGAATACTAGAATTGTGATTGCCATATCAAGCCTATTACCAATGTATTATAAACAGAACCAAGTAAGACACTAATTCTTTCAACACAACTCAAATTACTGTGTATTTTAAACCCCTCCTCATAGAGAATTGAAGACCCTTATTCCTTATGCTCTGGTAAAATCATATAATCACAGGATAACCTAAATTGCAAGGATTCTTTAGAGGTCTGGTAAAACCTGTACTCATAGCAGGGCCAAATTTGACATCAGATAAACTTCAGTTGGATCAGGATTTTAAGAACTATGTTTAGCTCAATTTTGAATTTATTCAAGGATGGAGTTTCTGAAACTTCTTTCAAAAACATGGTCCAATGATCTCACTATGATTTTTTTTCTAGTATTCAAGCAGAATTTCCCCCATATCGCATCCTGGGTCCTTTGCCTTTCCACTGCACCGAGCACATCCAAGCAGTGATCATCTTAGTGACAACTGTATGGAATGCATTAATTTATTCCAGTTCTAATCAAGTGAAGTACAAAACCTCCATTCACTTTTCTTGTACAGTATCAGGGCCAATGCTTGGTATGCCTGGTTTGACTCTCTCTTCTGTCATCTAGTAAGCTAAATTCATTTATTTATGTGAAAATGAATTTGGATATCATAGGGGAGCCAAAATGCAACAATTTTACCTGAAAAATTAAGGAATTGTGATTTTATTATTTATTAGACAATTTACCAGATTGGCCCTAAAACTACAAGGGCCTCTTTGTATCTATAAGATGCCAGTAAGATATAGATTGAAAATATGAGCTAAGATTACCTATTCTTACAAGTTTTTGTTCCAAACCTCACAAAATTAGCAAGATTTAAACACCACCTGAAGAACTGCAATGATCCTATATGATCTCCAAACATAAACCTACAGAGTGTTCCAGTTCCACAAGTCCTACCCAAATTCCATTTAGACCCAACAATACTATCCTGAATTCCAATGATTTTTCAAACAACAGTATTTGTTTCTTAGGCCCAAGAATTGGGTCTTGGCAGAATGTAGCAGATCTTGAAATAGAAGCAGATCAGCAGCACATTTGAATGGTCTTAAAATAATTTCCAAAACTTACTGATCTTATAGATAGGAGGAACAGCTATAARTCACAATTTTCAGTGTATTAATTGTCATTATCATCATTGAAATCTTAACTCTTTCACTTCACTATAAAAATATTCATTAAGTGTTTGTGCGACAATTAACTGTCAGTCATAGAGCAGCCAGGAATTGTAGTGGATGGAGCCTAAAACTAAGCAAGAGCTGCATGAGTCCTTTCAGAAATTCACCCAGTTCAGAAATGTCAGAGAGCTCTGAAAGCTCATGGTTCCTCAAGTTTTAAATTTCTGACTTTGGAACACTGAACTGAGAGAAGTCTTACATGCAGCTGTGAGAGGAGGGCATTTCACTACTGAAGCTGAATTTCCGGTGCATGGAGAGGTCAAATCCTACAGTGCTGATGAGCTGGGAATGTGTGTTTTACTAACAGGTAACTCCCAACAATTGTGTAAAATAAAACAAAAATACAAAGTGGAAAGCACTTAGTGTTGGTTGTTACTCTTTTGACCCCGATGAGAGAGATCCTAAAAATACTATAGTATCAGACATTTTTTGGATTGCAAATATTTAACTGAAGTAGTTCTACAGGACGCTGCGCATCACTCSCAATGTTCAGGTTAAATGCGATTACACACCCACACAACAAGCATATCAGCCTTTTAGGTACAGCCACCAGCAACAGTTACATGTTTTGGGGATGTCATTTGAGTTTTCAGAGGAAAACACCATTCCCGCCTCAGCTGCTAGAACAGAAAGGGCAACATCCTGCAACCAAGGCATTGTTCGGGGCTAAAATCCCAAGCCTTCTCCACCCTTGCCAGTACAATAGGCACCCCCTCATACTTCCTTCTCTTTTGTCAGTGGACAGATGTTTCATCTCCAGGTCAATGGGCTGGTGATTCTTTTACCAACATAAAAAGATGCAGCAATTTACTGGTTCAAAGATTTTACTTTCTCAAATTTATCAAATCCCTTGAATCCCTGAGCAGTTAACTGAATAACTTGGTATCTGTCGCTTCTAACAAGCATCGAGCATCGATACAAGCATCGAGAGTCAAAGTCATAACTTAGAGTGCCTAGCTCTATAAAGTATCCAAAAATGAGATGAAAATCTATGCATGGCATATACATACATCACTTCCCCATATAAATGCTGAAATTCCATGAGGTACAGTAACAAATGATAAAACATTATCGTTCATTCTAATGGATATAGTCTCATCTCCAAACATAAGGATCTGCATACATCAATATAATTAATGTTAATGGCAATCATAAATATAAATCTTCTGAATATTGAAATGGATTGTCTGTTAAAATGACCAACTGCACTTCCCAAACGACAACTAGTCAAAACATTAGAACACAGAAGTTGTGTTTCCACTGGAATCATTTTCCAGAGTAGTCTGCTGACACTTTAATTATTTGGAAAGTAAGAGGTTAAATAGGGAACAGTCTATTTTACACTAGCTATGACTGGATAAACCATACACTTCTAAATCAAGACCTACAGAATAAACACAGTGCAGAGGAGTCCAAGGATAAACACATGAAATGAGATTGTCGAATCCATGAAGGGACTTAGTCACACACTTTCCATCAACCGTCCCTTCACTGCTTTGAAAATCTCATTCACCATCTCCGTATTTAGAGCTCTTTGTGTTTGTTTATCTGTATACTTCTAGGTCCCAAAAACTTCCACTTATTGTAAATGTTGAAACAAAATTATCCTGCAATGGTAGTTTCTCAGAAACACATTTTCAAAGCAGCATGAAGGTTTTCACTGTGTGACATTTATTAACACCAATTGGATTCACACAGCTAAATCTTGCTGCAATTCATTGTCAATTTACCCCTTCCAGAWTTTAATATTTTTTGAATTTGTTTTATTTTCCAAACATTTTCATCTTTTGGTGTTTTATGGCATGGTGTCTGCAATAGCACAGGCACAATCTTCGGCAGCTGCTTTAATTTTCTGGTACAGAAAAGGCCAATGTCTCAGACTTCTAGCAGCACCAGTAAGAATGCTGGCTGTAATCCAAAGGATTCATATGTTCTTATGATATATTTTCCCAATGTATACATAGCTCCTAATAGTTTTAATGACAGATTTATGCACAAAAAGATACACATACACTTCTGTGTTCTTTGCTCAGACAACTTTGGCAATGGCATATGACAATGCTTCAGTCAGGAAGAGCAAAACGATGAAAGACCAAGGAGGATGGTGGGGCGAGATACAGTTCTYCTTACACAAAATTCCCTTGGCTCTCAGAAGCAGAATCCACCTCAAGGGCTTCAATGAAACCAAATAACTAACAGCTTTTCATGATGTTGTGCCACYTAGCCTTCCATCTCCATGATTTTTTCCAGAATCCTGTATTACACATAATGATATGGATTCCCATTTACAAATGAAGTCATCATTAAATGACAGAAGACTAATTACTGACTGTCCTTGGGATTACTGAATTCAACATTTAAATGTGTTTATCATAAAAAAGTAAAAGGTGTCAGTCAAAAATCCACTTTTGTGGATTMAAACATAATGGAAAACTGGTATTATTGTCATTTTATGTCAAAATCCCCTGACAAACAACACTGAAAATTACAAACAAATCTTCTTGCAGTTAATACACTTACTGGGTTAACACTAGACAAAGGGTATTTTATTGACTAGAATACAATAACCGTTGTCTTCACTTTCGCCTAGGCTGCTAGTTTATATGTTGCTGGAATAAAGAGGGCAAAAGTTAGAGAAGGCAAAAGTTTTAAAGAATCAAGAAACTATGCTTTGAGGACACTGAACAATGCACTTTTCTTTAGAACAAGAACCAAATCTTCTTTATGAACATATCTCTAGGGATTTGGCTTTTTTAATCCCATCTTATACAGAAGAGAATCTACATAGTACATACATTCTACAAAACATGTTGCCAACTGTGTTTAACAAGATATCTCGTTCTCAGGTGATACCTACAGGTTAATCCTAAGGTAAAGCCTGAGCTGTTCCCAGGCCCTTCCCTGACATGACCAGAACATGACTAACGYGAACAACTTCTTTTTTTAAAACACATGCCCATCTGTCTCCTTTCTTAAAGTTTTTCCTCAAGCTGTATAAATCATCAGTACTTTTGCAATTCTACAAATTAGCACTACAAGTGCATGGGTTTTGCAAGATTTAATCTAAATGTTGTCCACAAACACTTATATCTCTTTCACCTCTCCATAAGCAGATGCAAG
Organism: Amblyornis subalaris; assembly: GCA_018881555.1. Lineage (NCBI taxonomy): Eukaryota > Metazoa > Chordata > Aves > Passeriformes > Ptilonorhynchidae > Amblyornis > Amblyornis subalaris. The sequence continues at coordinate 1,580,303 of JACAXG010000001.1, forward strand.
GTAAAATAAATCTCACTAAATGACAGTAAGGTCCAGGGATGCAGTTTTGCTGCATATGTTTTACACTCATGACCTCTAGGATGTTAAAAAAAATATGTAAAACCATTTGTGGTTACAACTTCTACATATATAAACTGAACACTACCACCGCTGGGATCATGGAAAGCACCTGAGCTGTAAGTTCATGTGTCAAGGTTTAGGAATGATACTCCCCAATTTAGTTCTCCCACTGAGACGCTCCAAACCATGCTGCCACTTGCTCGCTGCCCCTCTCCCTTGCCTCTGCAGGTGCCTGGAGACAAGAATTAGAGGGACAAAAGGCAAAGATCATGGGCTKAGCAAAGAACAATTTACTGGAAACAGCAATGAAATAAGAAAATGAACAGTAACAGCAACAATATTAATAACAAAAGTGTGCAAGAGAGTGATTCACATGCAAAAACCCCACCGAACCCAACCCAACTGATCTGCAGCCATGCTCCCTCCAGCTTGGAACTAGGGCCACCCAGCACTCCCACCAGCTTGGGCCACTACCCTAACCGGAGGGAGCCCACTCTCACTGGAAGAGTCCTTTTCCTCTGCCCCTGGCAGTGATGTGAGGTGGTATAGAATAACGCCTTGGAAGCAGGACATCATGTCTACTAGATTACTTCTTGGATATAAAGAAAGACTTCTATTTTTAAATGAAAATACATTAAAATGACAGCATTTTGCCATACAGACATTTATCAGCACCTGAACAAGGTAGATATGACAGTGGAACATCACTATAAAACAGGTAAGTACAGGAGAAAAAACTATGCATTGAAGAAATTTTTGGAAGTTGTTATATCATCTGATAGGTCTTTTACACGACTCTTTTCTTGAAAGACTTTTATGCATTTTTCTGCAGATTATGGTGGCCATTCACACTTTACTTCAATTTTTATAGCCTCCCAGTAATTCTACAGGATAGTAAATACAGTTATTATAATCCTCCTAACTGGCAAAGAGATATATTTGCAGAAATAGGGTTTGTTTCCCCTCCCACATGCATGATGTAAATCAGGAGCAATTCTGCTGCAGTTGTTAGCACAAAACTGATACGAAACAAGAAATAGAAAATAACAGCAATGTATAAAGCACACTTTCCTCACACTAAAAGTACAAATCACATGCCTCCTCTTGGTTTTCGGCGAGGTTGTGCCGTTGAGTTACTTATACCACACTAAGCTCATCACTATAAAGCCCATCTGAATAAGGTCCAGGCTCACACTGGAAACAATGGAGACACACCAGTTTACACAGGCTAAGAACCTGACACAAAGCCTTGAAAATGAAAGGGGATCTTCACATAAATGCAATATGTACAATTACTTCTMGAGCATTACCTCTGAAACAGAAGTGATTTCAAAGTGCTATAACAGAAAACTACAAAGATCAGCAAAGGATTACGAAAACAAAACAAACCACCACCACCACCACCCCCCACATACTAAATGCATCGCACTTTTCTTCTTTACAAGGAACACACACACAAGGAACAGCACTCATTTTAAGAGAGATCATGTGGCAAAATGATGACACTGAGTCACTAGAAAAGAGAAAAATCTTTTAAAACACTCTTGGGACCAGGGACTACTGTTAAGGGGAGAGCATTATTTTATCATCCAGCTAATGAGCCACAGGAAGGATTATTGGGTTTTGGCGGTGATTTATCCCAACAACTCTTTTCTCTAAAAGAAATATGCCAACTCCACTAAACAAAGAGAGGAAGCAGCACCGTTCTCTTGTTTCAATTGCACGCTGAGGAATATTTAATCAGACGAAAGGAATCTCAAGAAAAGTCACAGCAGAGGGGCGGCAGACGCCGCTTTTACACAGGTTAAGAAAAAATGGAAAAAGAAAGCGGCCGGTCCCCGCACCTTCCCACCGTGCCGGCAGCGCCCAGCAGTATCCAGCACTGACTGGGGGCACTGTCAGCCTCGCTCTTCCCCTCGGCCTCTACTTTGAGCAGACGGGGGAAGCCCCTGCCTGGCACCAGCGGGGAGTGACACCATCTCGAAGAGACACCAGGGCGGGCGAGCCTCTCTCCCTCAGGCAGGGAGCGCCGACAGCTGCCCGGACTGGGGCGCCGCGGCAGCCGCCCCGGACSGCCGACCCTCTCCCTCCCCCGGCCTCCGGTCCGCTCTCGCCCCACGCCCCGTCGCACCGCGAAACTTACGGGCCGGGGCTGGGGGCGCGGGGCGGGCGCGCCGTCGGGGCGGCGGGCGCGGACAGCTCCGCGGCAGGGTCAGCGCCGCTCCGCGCCCCCGGCGGCCGTGCCCGGGGCGGCGGAGAGAGCGCCCGTCCCTGCCCGCCCGCCGCGAAGCCGAAGCGTGCCCGGGCACTCACCAGCTGCAGCGAGCAGAGGAAGATCAGCGTGCAGCGCCCCGTGCAGCAGCCCATGGTGGCAGCCGGAGAGCCGCCGCCGCTGCTCCTCTTCTTCCCTCCCGCGCTGACGCGGCCCCGGAGGCGAGGCGGGGGGCTCACCGCATCCGGACGGAGCGGCCGGGCGTGCGTGTGTCCCCCGCCTCCTGCTGCCTGCGTCCTTTGTGGAGGGGCTTCTCCCGGGCGGCGGGAAGTAGCGCGCGGCGGTCGGCGCGGCCGCAGGGATGGGAGCCGGCGGCAGCGGAGGGCTCTCCCCGGGTCTGGCTCTGGGGAAGGGGCAGGGGCCGGGGGTGGGCGTTTGCGGACCGGGGCGGGGTGGGCAGGGGGAACGCGGGCGRGGAGGCGGGGGGCGCGGGTGGGCGTGCGAGGGAGGGCGGGGGGCGGGCGGCGGGAGCTGTGTGAGGTGTGAACGGGAGAGGAGCGGGGGCGGCGGCGGGCTCTTCTCAGGCGCCGCGCCGAGGGTCCCCGGGCGGGCAGTTTGCAGGGATTTCGGAGGTTTCGAAGGCAGGCTGTGCTTGAGGGGGACTCGGCGGGAGCGGCGGGGGGCTGCGCGGACAGCGGCGGCCGTGGCAGCCCGGCGTGGGCCGCTTGTTGCGGGCGCCCGGGGAAAGTTCAAGGGACTTGGGCGGCCGAGGCGGGGAGGGGCGGGGRGCGGCGGCCGCCGAGCGGCGGGGCGGGCCCGTGCCCGGAGCAGCCGGCCGTGTGGCGGCCGAGGAAGCCCGGCGGCGGCAGCGGGCCATTGTTCGCCKTCCGCGCTGTGCCGTGGTCGGAGGGTGCTCCGGGCACGGGAAGCAGCCGGGACCCTGATCCTCAGGGAGTCCCGCTGGCAGTGCATGGGCGCTCTCTCCCAGCGGGTGGCGGGCGGTACCTCAGGGAGTCCGTTCCCGTCCCGCTCCCCCGGCCGCGGGCAGGGAGTGTGCGGGTGCCGGAGCTGCTGCTCGGGCGGTTTGATCCCTTCCTTGGCCGCGCACCGGCGATGTTGGCGAAGGGGGGGTTCCCTCCCTGGCAACGCCGTTGTGCCAGGAGAGCCCGCCAGTTCCTGCTGTCCCTCGCGGGTATGAACTGGGAATGGGCTCCGAGGAGAGGGGCTCGGCCCCGACAGTCACCGCTCCTGGCAATGGTAAATCGTATAGTCGTTTAGGTTGGAAAAGACCTTTAGGACCATCAAGTCCAACAGTTAATCCAGCACTGCCAAGTCCACAGCGTACAAGGAGACAGATGAACAAACAGTGCTCTCCAGGGGCCTCTCCATGGGCAGTTGAGAGAAACAGGATCAGTGGAGATACTGTGGTCCCTACATCTATATATGTGCTTTGGTCACAGACAAATAATRTTCTGGGGAGGGATAATAAATACAGATACACACACCGTCTCTTAAAAATACTTTTACACATGGATGAAGTGTCGGCTACCTTTYTCTTTTCCCCCTCTTCAAGAAAGTATAGATAAATGAGATTATTTTTTACAGGCATTAAGGCATGTTCCATTCACCAGACAGCACTTTCCTACAGCYTGTTACCAGCTGCTGTTCCACAATACACAGACTTCTGCCACAAAACACTGAAGCTTGCCCTGGGGAAAAAAAAAATCAAAACAAAACACAWAAAAAMCCCCCTATCTTCYGCAAGGCATTTTAGTGAGATATCTGATTAATGTCTCTGTGAAATACACAGTATTGCATCCCCAATTTACATACAGCTCTTCATTTATATATTAAATGTTAGTGACAATAGTCAAATAATTACAAAACTACTGCAAAACAGTATTAYGTCAGATTCGATTTGGAAAGCTGCTTTTTTCTTCCCTTTTCTCCCTTTGAAGTAGGAAGATATTAAGATAGTTTTATATAGCAAACAGAAGGAACAAAAGGAAGACAAGTAGGAAGCAGATTCTGCTCATCCAGCATATGTATTTGACCAGGTATGTATGTGAGGAGCACAAAATATAATCCACAATGCACAGTACACAAAACTTTAATAAAAYCACCTGAGATTTATATATCTATGTATGGCTTTTAAGACAAAATTCTACCTGRGGCTAAAGTTTACTAAAGTTATGTGTTCTGAGAACATACATATTTTGAAGGATGAATACTTGAAGTAAACTGAAAAGGTGATAGTTGCCAAAAAATATATTGTGCCAGCTTCTGTGAGCTGGTAAATTTTGTGGATAATTGGTTTTCTATAGAGAAGACTTAGAGCAGGCATCATGTCTCAGGACTCCTCTGAAGTATTCAGTAGACTACAAAATCTTTTTAGTTAAACTTAATAATACAGAGATTAATAATAAGAACTGCAAGATGGGTAACAACCAGATAAACAAAATGCAAAGGGATAGTGCTGAAGAGATTTTACTTATACTCACCATATTCAATCCCTACTTCTACATCAGTGGGATTAGGTCCATAACTTTTTTGTCTATTTCTCCTCAAGGATAGTGCTCCTCTGAGAAGCAGCTAAATCCTATGGAATAAGGGGTGGAGAATGTGATCTTTTTGGCTGGGATAGAAGTAATTTTCTTCATAGCAGCTAGTATGGGGCTGTGTTTTGGATCTGTGCTGATACAGTGTTGGTAATTCAGGGATGTCTTAGTTACTGTAGAGCAGGGCTCACACAGCCTCAAGGCATTTTTGCTTTTCACCTGTTCCCACCAACAAGGGGGCTGGGGTGCACAAGGTGTTGGGAGGGGACACAGCTGGGACAGCTGACCCCAACTGACCACAGGGATGTTCTGGACCATATGGCATCACACTCAGCATATAGTGGTAGGGGAAGAAGGAAGAGGGGGACATTTGGGGTGATGGCGTTTGTCTTCCCAAGTCACTGTTACACATGAGAGAGCCCAGCTGTCCTGGGAGTGGCTCAACACCTGTCTGCCCATGGGAAAAGGTGAATAAATTCCTTGTCTTGCTTTGCTTGTGTGCATGACTTTTGCTTTCACTATTAAACTGTCCTTACAGTTTACATGCCTCAATGCTTGAATTTTCTCACTTTTACCCTCTGAATCTCTCCCTTATCACATCATGAGAGTGTGGGGGAAGAGTGCTGAGTTTTCAGCTGGGGGTAAAYCATGACAACTGAGAGTAAGTTTCATAGAGGTTTATGAATCTCCAATATTTTTCTGTTTGCTTTGTCATGTTCCTGAACATTTAGATATTTATGTCATCTAGCTAGTCAAAACTGATCCCTCCCCCCGAAAAAAGGATAGTTGTGTAAAGAAGAATTATCCCTGAGTATAAAGTTCCACAAACAAAACAAATTACTCAAAAGAATGACATAGAACATGACTTCCACAGGAGCAAAAGGCACTAAAATATTAGAATAACCTTGCATTACAGCTGAAAGCACTGGGCATAGAAGAGGTATAGAAGAAAGAATCTGAGTCAGAAGGAGGCTAAAAATGAARTATGGTTATGAGAAGGCATGGGATTTCTAGACCATCTCAGAGAATACAATATAAGAATAAAATTATATACAAAGCAAATAGGAAGGACTGTGTTTTCTAGACTTCTCTACCCATGGTTTGGGTATAGAAGTTGATAGTGAAGTAACCATAGAAAGTAATTTCCAGCTTTATAATGAAGAGAGACCTAATTCAGCACTGTGCATGCCAAGTAGGTAAAAAAATGGTGTAAGCTCTAAAAAGCCCTGTGGACTATCTTAAGGCTTAACAAGATGTGCTGTATGCATGCAAATTTACTGTGCTTGAGAAGAAAGCATGTCCTCAAAAGCTTTATGGTACGTCCACATACACATGGCCACACCCTCGCATACCTGTATGATTCCCTATGCTAAAGCTGTAATTTTAGGCCCCAAGAGCTTGTGTTTTTCATCTGATTGCATTCAAAGCAGAAAACCAAGGTTGTTCACATTTATAGAAATATAGCATCACAGGTAGCAATAAGTGATATTACAATTATGTCATAGAGACTTCTAATTCCTATAGGTTTATTCTTTGTTATGATCTTCAGAATCAAAGATATGCTGCTATGGTGCAGCCCAAGTTATCTAAAGAGGAGCCTGCAACATAGCAACATTCCTTAGATGTCACTCACTTTACGTTTTCTCCTCCGTCACAGAGCCTCAAGCTCTGTAACTGGATGGCGTGATTTGAAAATTCACTCCAGCTATATCGTTATTAGTCAGTTTAAATTTGTTCCTCCCCTGAGATTGTTTTATTAGTTTYCTCTCATGTATCTCTACTCTTTGATTGGTTAAGATCTGTTATCCCCACCCCTTAAAGCGGCAGAGACAGAGCRRGAAACTGTCTCTCTGCTAGCTCCCCTTCAAGATATGTACCCTGCCCCCCAGGGCAGAGAAATAAACTTGGAATATAGCTACAGAGGTCCATCTCTTTCCTCTTTTGCCTTCGCTTCTGCCTTATGAACTGCCTGCTGTGAAAGGCCGTCAGACCAGACAAACTGTGGCCGCAAACCTCAGCTAATCCATTCATCGCTGCTTCTGTGGGCTCAGAACTCAGGAAGCCGCAGGCCCGGCTGGACCCAGGCAACGGCAGAAAAGCGGCAAAGATATGAAAATTTTCAGGTTTAAGAACTACAACCATTGCTAAAAGATCTCATATCAAGAGAATGAAGTGAAATTCATAATAATTGAGTGTCCTTATAGCTCTTTACTGGCACATACTATTTCTCTAATAAGCAATTTACTTGTCTGCCTCTCCCGGTGTTTTCCTCAGCCTGTTCCAAAATTATCTGGTCACAGACCTGGGCTTAAGGAGGTGCATTTTTTTAACTCTGCCCATTGAACTAAAGTAATAATCACAGATGACAGTAGAAACACTTCCTTCATAGTCTGACTTTTCCATCCTTGATCATGAATATTATTCAGAGGAAGTTACTGATGAAAATAAGTAAGAGTGTTAAAGGATAACTGTAATCCTGGAAAGGTTTGTGTATTTACTTAATTTTCAACACTGAGAGTAGCCCTTGATGCTGTGCAGAGATTAGGTAAGTACATTCAGGGTCTGCAGAATCAGAGCTTAAGGACAGATTCCTATGGCCCCAGATTTCACCTTTAATTTTGGCATTTAATGCAGAAAGACTGAGAATCAGAGGCTTTGTAATTACTTTTCAAGCTTTCCCAGAATGAGGGAGGATACAGGGATCCAAATGCACCTCCATAAAGCTATCAACAGGTCACACTTCAGGCAGACATACAGTTGTGATGGCTTAGAAAAACATTCCACTGTCTATTCCCCAAGCAGTCTTGAAATACCTCAAGCAAACTAGAAACRCCATGAAATTTAATATAGCCTTAAAGACAAATGAGGGTTTCAAGATATTATCAGTGTTTTTAGTAAATCCTATTTTCAATTTATCCTTCTGAAAGCAGAAACAAAATATAATGATCTAATTTTTCATTTCGATGTTAACACCTGCTGCTAGGAATATGTATTCTTCATTAAAATGCAAGTACTTTATGGAATGAAAATATATGTTCATTGTGAATTACTTTTTTTTGTTTCAAAAATAGTGTTTTAAATGATCAGGCCCAGTGTGGGGAACCAGGGTGAAGCACAGCCTCTCAGTGGGGAAAGGGATGGGGACTGCGCAGTGTCAGAACAAGACATCAGCCCATGGCCTGGGATCATGTCTGGGGAGTCAAAGCTGTAGCGAGCTGTAGATCAACCCTGCTGAGACGATGCTGGAGCAGGGACTGACGGCCCTTGTGGGGCTGAGATGGGATCCTCGGCTGTGGGCATGGCTGGGGGAGCCTGAGGGGCGGGCAGGGACAGGCAGAGCTGGTGGTGCCCTCAGGGCCCTGACAATTTGAAAGCAGTTTTGAAAACATGAGTGCCTTAAGTGCACAGGCTGACTCCCTATAACTCATTCTGGTTAGTGAACAGCAGACTCCAGCTCAGCTTTAGGTTTGTTTTTTCTATATTTAGCTCTTCTTCTTTTTTTTTTTTCATTTTTGGTACAATGCATACCACATGTCTCCATAACCAGGAACAGCAAAACTAGAATAAAGCACAAGATCTTTTCCGCTGTCTTTCGTATTAATTGTAGAAACAAAAAAATGGTACATTATACAGATCTAAACATAAATATGTTATATATATATATATATATATATATATATATATATAAAAATTTATAAAGTGACAGATCTCTTCACTCTGGTGACCAGTGACAGGACTTTAGGAATTGGCATGAATCTGAGTCAGGGGAGGTTTAGGTTGGATATCAGGAAAGTGTTTTTCACCCAGATGGAGTGGGTGAAACAGGAACAGGCTCCCCAGGCGAGCGGTCACAGCACCAAGCCTGACAGAGTTCAAGAATTGTTTGGACAGCACTCTCAGGCACATAGCGTGACCGTTGGGGCGTCCTGTTCAGGGTCAGGAGCTGGGCTCGATGATCCTTGTGTGTACCTTCCTACTCATCTTATTCTGTGATTCTATAAGGCTTTCTTCTTGCAGGTCAGTATTAATTTGGAACCATTCATTGTACACAAACATTGCTACAATCCTCAATTTTAATATGGAAAAACTTGACAAGAAAACTGACATACATATTTATATAGAAAAGTCCTTCAAAATGCAAATCTGAATTTATAGCATCTAAATGGAGTACAGAATGGATGGTTTTTCTTTGCTCACTGAGGCTTTTGCATTAGACTTGAGAAGATGGCACTGATACCAGCTGTGTTATTCAACCAAGGATTTTAGATGCTAGGCTGGTCCGAAATACATTTGCTGCACTCATGCTCTGCTCAGCTTTTGTGACCTGGTGAATGAGATTTTGGATCTGGGGATCAGTGGTAAACCATCACAGGTCACAGCAGAGGTTTTGCCACGATAGGAAATATGGGCAGTACTTCCTGTTCTGGATACATTTAGAACTCCCACTGAAGTCAATGGGGGTTTGGGAAGCAATGAACACATTGCTAAGGCCTGAATAGGGGCTGGGAAGGTAGGCTGAGAGGTTGCTCCATGCAGTTGTTCTAAAGTTTCTGTTGTCGGCAATATTTTTCTCTGAGTAATTCACACTCATTTCCCATCTATTTTCAGGCATTAAATGTCAGCTTTCAATAAGAAAGGCAAAGCTGACTTGCCCACTTGATGATAGATAACAAAATTTACCTGAAATACAGTTATTACATTTGTAGTTTAGAAACCCGTCTTTTGTTACAACTATGAAGCTGAAATATTTTACCTGAAGTTTTCTTTTTACATAGAGTGCAAGGCCGTTATTTGGATTCAGCCTCTAAACAGGGTCCATCCAAGGAGATACACTATGGGAAATTTGGTTCAGGGACACTGTGCACTGACTGACTGAATTTTTAAYCCTCTGGAGCTAGCTGTATTCCCCAAAAGAAGGGTTAAGGAACTACAAATGCATCTGATGCAAACTTCCCTAATTCCATTACTGCCAAGTGAAATGCAGTGATACATGCAAATGGAAGATTTGACTGCATAAAGCTGCTTTACCATTACACAATCAATACTCAGGGTAAACATCCCATGTCTCTTTGTAGAAAGCCATCAGACTAGGTTCTGGTAACAATGAATTCCTGCTTATATGACTGAATTGGTGGGTTTTTTTTCTAGAAGTATTTTTTTGCAATGCTAATTTTTKTCCTTTCAGTGAGCTTATAGTACAAACAATAACTTTCTAGGATGTAATTGTTTCTCCTTGCAGTTTTTCATCAGAACAAATTTCTGTTTGCTAAATCAACCTGATTTACTAATTAACATCTGGATCTTATGTACACATTATGCACACACACAATAATACCACAATTATATTATATTAGCTTTTTAAGGGCTCATCTAATTTTATTCTATACATAATCCTTGAAAATGAGATTTGCATAAAGTAATTTAAAATAGACAGGGCAAACTAGAAGTATATAATTATGTGTCGGTCTGAAATAAAGATATTTTCAGTTTTCAATTTCCATATCTGAGTTCATAATTTAGCCTCTGAATATCTGAATTAATAATAAAATGACAGTATTCCACTGTCATATATGTACTGACATGGAATTTACAGACAGGGTCTCCTTTGTTATACTTAGAAGATTACCTGCAGGGTGAGTAAACATTGATCCTTCTCTAGAAGCTGGAGGAAAGGAGGAAACTGAGAGGCATTCTCCACTCTAGTCTATTAAACAACTAAAGAGACTTTTTCCTATCAAGATTTGTACTGCTTCCAATGTGGAGAACTTAGGCTCCTAAAACTGGTCCTCTACACTGTATTGAAATTTGATGCGTTCAATAACCTTAAGCCTACAACAGCAGTATCTACCTACTCCTCAAAGTAAACCTTTTCTTCAGATTCACTGTTTGTCTGAGACCAGCCTATTACATTACTTTTAGAGATTTTAACAATTCTTCACAGAGAGTTCATAATTATGGGTTTGCATGATAACGATCCATGAGGCACAGTGTGATAAATATACTCCTTCTTGGTATCATCTATCAATTTTCTACACATCGTAGATATACTTCTGTAACCTACTGGTTCTGCTGCAGACTTTGATTTGCCAGTACATAAGCATGCTGTTCAACGTCCATCCATACTGGCAATAYGTGTTACCACTTAAGATGATTTTTTCATGTTTGCTAATATTTGTTAGTTGTATAAGGCCACCTCCAGGGGTCAAGTGATTGCACAGGAAACTTAGAAAATTTCCATAAAGAAAAATAAACTGAGTCTTCTCCATGACAAAGTAAAGCTGTTAAGTGTGTGAGGATAATAAGCCATCAGCTGAATGGAAACTGAATCAGTTCCAGAATCCGATAACACACTCTGACTGTTAAACATAATCAAGTGTCTCTATACTGATCAAGAAGGTKGTGCTGATGAAATTTTGGTTTGGATGACCAATATTGTCTGAGAAGCTGGGTACTAACTAGTTAAGTATTTTAACACACATAATGTGGTCATATAGTTTTGCATTCATCTGACATTCGTTAAAGTTATAGCACTATGCTTAAAGCTAAATATGTTCTTGGAAGTTTTCACTACTGCATCAAGATCTGCATTTGCTTTTAAAGGGCTCTTAAAGGAAAAAAAACCCTCAGTCCCAGAATTCCAAGAAGAATGTGGGAGGCAGTATTATGACAGTGACTCTATACTGGGAATTAGAAGGACTCCAGATAACAAAGGAATTATATTCTAGAACAGCTTTTCCAAAGCTATTTGGAGAAACAAATTAAGCCAATAAGTTTCTAGATTAAATTGACAAATTAATGAAGGGAAGTGAATGACACATGGATACTTGCAATACCAGGACCCTATAGAATACCAAGAAGTCTCTTTGAATTATAGCTGGATGTCAAAAATTCTAACAAAGACAGCATGAGGAGCAAAGGGAAGGAGATGTGTCAGAGATAGAAAGCCACCATGTCATCCAGGACAGTTTACAAAGACTCTGGACAGCATGGATGCCTCTAGGCGACAGATCCTGCCCTAAGTTAAGCAGTCCTCCAGGATGCTCAGAAGAAAATGAAGGCAACATTAAGAAACTTATTTGAATCAGCCCCTGAACAAATAGCAAATTATGACTGGCTTATACTTGAGAAAAATGGCCAGAGCAAGCAACTCAGGAGCAGTGCATAAACTCTAATACAGCTGCATAAAGAACTTGCTGAATAACTCTGAATAATAGGACAGCACATAAAAATTAGACTGTTTGCAGATAAATTTCAATAGCAAAAAAGCAAAAAAATAAAAGGTTAAATTATCAGAATAAATGCTTTATTGCAAATACTTTTACCAGCTCTAATGAAGCGAGTTTGCTCTAGCAGCAGAGAGAATAGGGCTGTGATGATAGATGATCACTTACTCATTTGAAACTGCATGGATATTCTCTTCAATACCTGAATTTTAACCATTGCAAAATGAAAATGACATCCTCAAGTCATTTAATATTACATGAAATGTGGAGTCCAAAGAAAAGCTGGGTCAAACAGACCTTCAGTCAACACTCAGGGAAGACAGTGCCAGGCCAACAGTGCAGGGGGCATCCTCTTCAGCCCTGGGCATCAGGAGAGGGAGTGGTGCAAGTTCCCCTCTCCCTGCCCTCATTGCTGCTGCAGCTGCAGCTCAGCCTAAGCCCTTAAGAGTAATTCCAATTTGACAGCTTGCTTGGGTGTGAATACATGTAAGTAAAAAGAAACCCCGCCAACTTTAGATGAATTAAACAACTGTGACACACACTGGGCCAGATTCACCAACACACCACAACAAATTTACAAGGCTGTGACTGTTAACTGGAGTCCCAGTTCATTTTTAATACTGTAGTTAACAAAGCTGTGTACAGATGCAGTGACTGCTATAGAAGTTAGAATGTCTCAGTGTTTCTGTCTGAGATTGCCTTTTGCAGTGGATTTTCATATCACATTTTAAAAATGGTAATCTGGCTTGAGGGCCTTGTTTGCATTTGCATGTCTAGTATCAGTCTGCTATTTATCCTTTCAAAAATTTTCTAATATGTTTTGATATACACATATGACACTTCAAGGCAGAGACTGTGTTCCACTAACTAATCCCTGTTTGGCTCTTAATTAATGCCTCAAAGAATGTTTCCATGATAAACATGAAATACTAAACTTCAGAAAATTTTTTGTTGTGTTGTTCTAAACAGCTCATACTTCTGCTTTTTTTAACCACTTACCTAAGTAAAACAAAAAGGGAGCTAAAACTTGGGAGCAAATAACAATCTGCATGATGTTTCTGCAAACGCCAATGAATCCCAAAATATCTGTGTCTGTCATTTGTTTGTTGAATCAAATATTTCACAAGAAATGTAATATGTTAGTTTTAAATTTTCAAATGTCACTGTTCAATAGAAAATGTCATCTTTGCAGCAGGAATATGGAACTTAACAATATCATAATGAAACTGCAGTGAACTTCTGGATACGAATTTGACCTACCTCTGGTTCATTCTTCAYGCCCATGAAGGGCTCTGTGAGTCTTGAGGAACCGAAAGGTAATACGAGCCAGGCTGGGGACACACAGGGACTCAATGCATGCAGCTTTGTTGGTTTCTGGCTGTGAGGGTATTCTTGTAGCTCAAATATTAAATATTGAAATCTGAGGGAAATCTCTAATTTAAGATTAAATGTTTGGCTGCCATGTACAGATGTTATCAGCTTTGATCAGCTCTTTTCTGGCAGAAAAAGAACTATTACGAAAGTGGTAAGAGTGAAGCAGTTGTTTAAAACACGGCATATATTCGTTCAACAGGTTCTGCTCCTCTGGGTGAGGGACTCTGCTCATTAGTCTTTCTTTTGGAACAGGATTTGAAGCCAAGTACCTAAAATCTGACTGGTAGAATTGTCAACCTTTTTTCATGTCTGCACATCCACATTCTTCCTGACTCCAGTAATACTATGCTCTTTTCAACTAGGTGCAACCCTGGAAGCCAAAAATAAAGGAATGGTCCTTGCCTTTAGGTTAGGTAGGGACTTACCAGGAAACCACTATCTCTGAACATGCAAAAGATGTTCTGTTCATATATAAAAGGAGCGTACACTGTGTTTATTTCTCTTAAAAGACAGTTCCATACAAAGTACGTTTTCTGTGTTATGTATTGTCAATAAACGTGTCAGTTGTTGAACATCAATATGATCAAACCAGGAAGAAAAGCCCTTTGTACTCTAAATTAAACTTCAGATAACAAGGGCCAGTAAAAACACCTTAATGAACGCTTTTAAAAAGACCTCAAGTGAGGATTGAGAGAAGATGAGTAATAAGAACAAAATAATAGTGTCATTTTAAGGGCATTTGAGAACACGATCACATTTATACCACATTTCTATGAGAAGTGTGAGCCAAGAACAGCAGCCTTGCCCTCCATCTGCCTCTAAATAAAAAATTCTGCCCTCCCAGTTGTGCTCTGATTTAGGCTGACAAAGGCATTCTCACTACTGAACAGCAAAACAGTTTGAATTAATCTGGATTAAAATTAATCATTACTATTTTTTCTTTCACATGAACTTTGAAGTGGACCATTCTCTCATTCAGCTCATTGCTTGGCAATGCAAATACTTATACTGGCAGCAGGCAGGGAGCAACAGAGGGACAAGAGCAAGTATTTGGGAACAGAGAAAGGGCAGGGCTGTTCTTTTTGGCAGCAGTGCTATGCTGCTTGCAGAATTGCARTATTAAAGCATCCCATCCCAACTGGGTTAGGTCATTTCTGCTTATGCTAACAGAACCAAAGCAGAGCAACCTACACTGGATGGGAAGCTTGAACAAGACAATCAAACCCCACACTGTTACAGTGGCCAGGGTGCTCATTGGTAATGAGGTCTTGAGTAGCAGATAGTTTAAAAGCCAATAGTGGAGCAATCAGTCATGCAGCTTTTGTGAAGCGATGTGGAGACCAAATTCAGATTTGTGCTGCAGATGGTTAGCTCTGTGCTGCTGACACAAAGCAGCTCTAAAGCCAGGGTAGCCAATTAATGCAGAAAATTGGCATGGCATGTCTTATACCATTGCTCTCCTGGCAGCTGGTTATTTGTCTGCCTGAAAAGTGAGTGTAGTCAGATCATCCCTGATCTGAAACTCTCTTATCTGTCCCAGGGGCTCTTTTTTGTTGGTACAGTCCCGAGTCTATGTCTCTCATTTAAAATTGCCATAAGAACAGCATAGGAGTGAATGCATACACCTTCAGGCTTCTGCACTGAGAGAGGTGTGGGCTCTTTGGCTGCACTACTTTTCTTGTTCCACAAACATGCCCTCTAACAAGGAAAACCAGAAAAAGTAAATACCTTCCAGTAAAAGAAAATTATTCTCTTTATTGTTTATGTGTACTGGAACACTTGCTAAGTGATAGCTTAAAAAATGTATTTGATGGAAATGAGAAATTGCTTGTGATTTGGAGTACACAAAGCACTTGCTAGCTATCCAATCATGTTCCAGTGCATGGAAAGTTCACTTCCTAGGGCTCTCTGGGAAGGACAAACTATGTAACTTGTTAGGGCTGTGTTTAAAGCACACCATTACCTCATCTTTTTCCATGAACATAAAGTATCTTTTGCATAATCAAAAAGTCACCTCCATGATGCAACAGATGCTTTTTCAGTCCACAGTACAGGAATTGCATGCTTGATGGTTCCCAGTGCTGTCAGTGGTGGGATGAGAGGTGTGCTCTCCTGACCAGTTCCCTGGCAGGAAGCCCACCACGTTGACAGTAATTCTGCTATGGTGGCACAGGATTGCAAGAGGATTCACCAAAGGACCCCTGTGGTGGGGCACTGATCTGTAGCCTGCTCACACCGCTGTGTTTCCAGGAAAGCAGAGAACAGGGAGAAGTCCTGTGACTGGTGAACTGCTCTCACTGCTTCTACAAGTGACCAGCACCAGGGAAAAGTGAGAATTCATAATGCAGGATGACCTTATTGTCTTAATTACCACTGCATGATATTAAAAGGACATTTTTTTTGAGGCAGCTAAACACTGTGACCTGTAGATCACGAGGATGCAGTGTGTTACCAGTCCATGAATCTGAGTAGCATTCYTTACACTTGTAAAATCATATCGTTGTACTGTCACATCTGGCTGAAAGAATTTACTGACAAGAACTGATGAAGACSTGTTCCCTATGTGTTTGCTCATACTGATGGTGATTCTGAGTTCATGAAATACATAGTTCAAGGTGCTCTTTTTGTGATCAACATGCTGCAGGAAACAATGAAACTGCAAAATTTCTGCTTATTCCCTGTTCCAGCCTTAGAAGCAAATCTTGCACTCAAGAAGAAAAATCTGCAGTTTCCTTTGTTTGTGCAGCTTTTAATCATATCTGTATACATGAGAAGTGTTTGAAATTATTACAAACTCCTACCTCTTGATTACCTCAAGTCTCTATTGCAAGAAGGGGGTTTTTTAAGGCTATGAACCCACATTTCTGCCAAAATTCTTTGGATTTAAATCTACCAATGGCCTCAAATAGCATTCCTTTTACACGTTTCTATTCCTTCAGCTTTTCTAGTCATCTGTTACAAACAATTAAATCACTGGATTTTTCATTGTTTGAAATAACTGGTTGCATTACCATCTGGAAACAATACATTTTGAGTGCATAATTACGGATGTTTGAAATCCCAGGAACTCAACTTTATATGCACAGGACTAGGAGGCAGCATGCTCGGAAATGGGAAGTGTATTGTCAGCTGTGTGATGAACGGTTAAGAGGAAAGGAGGAGCAATTCTCCACCACTTGTCTGCTGCCTTCACGCCACTAGCCTGAGAAAGCTACATTCAGATTTGACTGCAGAGCAAATGGGAATGTTTTAGACTGCTCTTACTTGCACTGAATTTTAATGATTGCAGCAGCAGAAGGGGACCCTAGTTGTGCTGTAGCCTCTAAGTCCTCACTCTTCTTATTATGAGGCTGGAGAAACAACTTTGCACTAGTTTCCAGGAAGTGCAAAGGGATGAACCATACAAAGTGACAGGACTGTGGAGGATAACAATGTCCATAATAACTTCACAGTGGAAAATGTTTCAATACTCTGAAACAGAAGCTGCAAAATAGGATATGGAATGTCTGCAAAACCCGCACACCTCGAAGATATGACAGTTAGTCAAAACCTAGCTAAAGCATTGGCTGTTAGCTAAACTTTGACTAGTCTAAATGGCTGACTGTCCTCTTTTCTACCCTTTCTTTCCTTACAGCTGCAGGCCCAGTTCYGCCTCAGAAATCAGAGCAAGTCCTTCATACTGCCAAAAAGGTATCAAGCAACTCAAAAAAAAAAAAAAAGTAAAAAGAGTTCATTACGTACAGGCCCAAGCGCACCATCAAAAGTAAATTTTATTTTTCGCTTAATTTCATAGTGTCTGTACACCGACTTCTCCATTATCTTTCTGAATTTTTCCCCTAGGATCACTTTGCACCAAAAGACATTTAGCTTCCAGTTCTTTCAAGTTACTGTCTGACAGGGCACCTATCAGTCTGTTCCCCTACTATCATACTTCAGTACCAGTTGGCTGAGAAGAAAAGCTCAAACCTCTGACCTGCATAGATGTCTGCTTGATTAAAAGTACTCCTCCTAAATCAGAAACTTAAAATCCACACAACAAAGTTTACCTCCGTGAAATTTATTTGTCCATTTCTAAATCAGTTTATTTCAGGGCAATAAATCATGCCTCTTCTGTGCACTTTTGTAATGAAGATATAATTTTTATTTGAATTAATGTATAAAATGCACATGCAAAAATCAATATATCAAATTTCCTAAAACCCACATGTGGAATTAGCTTTTCACACCAGTAATTTCCCCAACACACTTCAGTTTTGCTTTACCAGCAGCCTGGTATAGGCATATAAAACTATGCAAGCTGCATACAGTTCACTGAAGGATAGCATGAGACACAACACAAGAGGGCCTGAATGCAAAGCGACTAACATATTGCATTAAAAAGAAAACAAAGACCATTTAAAAATAACAGTCAAAAGAAATCCCTATTCCAACTGCAAAAAAAACCCCCAAACATGCCCAAGCATCTGATGGAAGGACTAACTAGCTTTACACTCTTGGGCATTGAGAAAGAGCCTTTCAAACTTGCTCAGACTATGTATGTTTTATTGTCTGAAGACACTTGTCCTGCACTGCCCTAAGCCTAGTTAAGATATTGCTAAAAGTTGTATACAATGTCATATGTTTCTAAACATTTTAAAATATTTGCATACAATTTCTTAAATAAAAAAGATTCAAAGAAAATCAAACAGGGAGAAACAATCAAACTGAATAAAGGTATTTCTTTTTCTCTTTGGAATAAAATAAATGGCATTTATTGGCTCGTGATATACTGACTGAGACACACATAAGAAAGAATGTGATTAAATAGCATTCATTTGGTGCATTGTTTATGTATTCATCTCTGATTATAATGTTCCCAAARACAATCAATCATTGATTTTAATTTACTTTATTGTGCTAAAGAAAAGAGTGAATTAAATGTAGAATTTATTTAGCCTTTGTCTTGCATTCTATAATACTCCAGATGGAGCATATACATTTTCTATTTAMTGACCCTAGCATGATTAAGCATTAAGACTTAATAAGTAGTGCATTTTTTATGGCTCATTGACAAAAGTTAGGGATAGAAAAGATGTATTGGTCATCAGCTTTATCTCCTTACTATGTTTGTAGGTTTATTATACAGTCAATAAACTTGTTTATATATAATTGTTTTTGTGAGAGGGATCTTAACTGCCTTTAAACTATGTGAGATCTTTCTATCCCTAAATGGCTCAAAATCTAAGATGTGTAAGTCCCTCTGCAATACACAGAATGGATCTGGCGCAGATAAATGAAGAAAGATGACAGTCAAGAAGAGCAACGCAGAAATAATTTATAGAAGAAACAGGTTTGACAGAAGAAAGAATTATATGTGAAAGAGGCAAAAGATAATGCTGCAACGAAAACTAGGAGACGGATTTTAAAACAAAGCGATATACCAGAGAATGCACACAGAGAAGACTGAAGGGTCTGGGAAAGGACTTCTAGTGATTCAACCAGTTTATTAACTCGTTTTGATAGAGGATGATACATTACACCAAGCTTCAGACTTGAACATTGTCTAGCTGAAACGAGACAATGGCTACATTACAGTTGTAACATAGGTACAAGCATTTTCTGGAARTGCATTTTGAAATGAAAAAATAGTCCAAACATAATAGTTGGTTTATGTCTTTTAAAACTACTTCTCAATACAGATGAGTATCATACGAGAAAGTTGGATATTCCAAAAAACCCCGTATACATAATTTATTTTCAAAGGGCAATACATTAGGTCTATAGCTACTCCATCTCTTGTCTTCTCTCCTTAAGACAAAAAAATCGTAATCAGGAACACCATGTAGAGGCATAATAATACAGTGAATGGTAGCACAAAACAGACAAGAAGCAGCAATGAAGGGCTTTAAATTGCACCTAGACTATATTTTCTGATAATATGTTTCTGGTTTTAATGATTAAATGAGTTCACATTATCTGTTATTTCTATCTTTACCCCTTAACACACACTCTCAAGCCTCCAAAGCATCTGTCATTTTGGTCCCTTGTAACTTGGTATGATACTTGTCCTTTTTTAAAGACAGTCTTGAATAATGATGAATAACAACGATAGTATCAGATTTTATAGCTATGAAAATGAAGTACTGATATTAGAAGGGAAATTTTTATATCCTGTGTAACTTTGGATTTACCTGCAAGTACTCTCTGCTTGACTTATTTCAATGAGCTTGGTCCTACTGCCTCCTCTTAAACACTAGGAAGTATGTTTAGCTCTGCAGTTGCTACTCTTTATAGTGCTTCCCCGGGTACACTTACTGGAGGTATCCATACTCGTAATGGCTTGTCTCTGGCCGCTACACCTGGAAGCAAAGCTGCATGCAAGTCCAGAGACAGACAGCTGCAACACTGAGGATGTGCATCAGTGACTGCACTATTTCAAAAGGGGTGGCTTTCCAACTACGTGGTGCACAACAAAATTACAAGTATAAAAATTGTGTTAAATTATTAGTTTCTTTTACTATTCATGAAGGAGTCAAATAGCTGGTTCACAGCCAGACTCATCAAACCTCTTTCAAGCTGTATCTGGAGTTTGATTTTTTAATACCAAACCCCACAGAACTCGCCCCACACTGCAATGTCTGCAATCAGTACTCGACTGCTTCCTCAGCAGAAGACAGAAACTGGCCCTTTCAGATTTATAACTAGCTGTGAGTCAGTCTCCTCCTGCAGAGCCACAGGCACTCTGTGAGTGTCCCAGACTGATCATAATTCACTGTACAAGGACAGCTAAGGGATGCTTTGTGTGAAACAAGCTCTGGAGGCCCACACCCACCCAGGTTCACCAGGAAAAGGCAGGCACAGCTTTCACTTCAATGGCTGCATTGCTTCCTAAAGGTTTATCTCAACTGCTCCACATTGCAGCATTCTAAACTTTTGCAAATTGCACTGGGAGCCAGTAAAAAAATCCACTGCTGTGCCATAGGCTTGTCGGAAGGAGACAGAAATACAGCCTGAATTTTCAAGCCTAGAAATGCGAAGCAGGAGCATGGCAAGGGACAGGCCATGCTGTGCTCTACCAATTGTTACACTGTATCTTCTGAAATCATTAAACCCTTTCAAATATTCCTGAGTTTATTATGGAAGTACCAAGGGGCCCTAATCGTGTATCAGAAGTCCATTATGAGAGCTGATACACAAGCACATTTAATTAAAAGTTGTCAAGACTTGTATGGACAAACAAGAGGGAATTCTTACACTCACAGCTGTTCAAATTTGCCAAGCCACATTCTCACAGAAACTGAGAACCAAAAAATATTTCCTGATTAAAAAAAGAGTGGTTCCTCAAGATGAAATTGGGAAAAAAAAAAAGTCTACAGTCACATAAATTTAAAAATTCAAAACATTCTAAATTCTTTACTTTTCTGTTTTCAGCTCCTTCCTTAAAAGCCAGTTATTTACTTATTCAATTTCCTTTTCCTTTTGCACATGCAGCATCTTGAGTAATGACTTGCCATTTTCTCTCGGGCAGGTAACAAAATCCTTCTATAGATTATGGGAGCAGTGAAAATCATGACAAGCTGCAGTAAATGTATGATAGTTATTGTTCCATGTTTGATGGTAGAATTTCAGTACGTATGGGCTCAATTCTTTCCATTTAGGTAAATGTACCAGCATTTAACTAGCAAAAAATTGTGTTGACGGGGGACTCTGTTCTCCAGCAGTAAGGAGGATCATTTCCCACTCCTATCCCCTGCTACCTATCAGAAAAATAAGCAGGTGCAGAGAAGAAAAATCAAATCAGGCTATACTTTAGTGTGCAGTAGTGTTATGAGAATGTAGAAGACTTAGGAGATCAGAACATGGATTTTTGTTGCTTGTGGCAGCAGCTGTAACAGTGCTTATCTATTAGTATCACCACTGCCAGTTTAAAGAGCTGGTAGCATTTGCCATATATAATCCTTGGGGCCTTTCAGGGTGAATTGAAAGATGAGTGAAGAGAGATGGGAGAGGGAGAGAAATGTTACAGCCAGTGGCAAAACAGCTGTGGTGAGAGGCTATAGAGAACTCTCACTTATTATCCTTAGCTTGTAAACGAGCCTTCACTCTCACTGTTCTTTGTAGTTATACATAGTTACAAGTGTGGGAAATTATACAAGCAGTTGTCAATGCCCCCTGCCATAGTTCCTGCTACAATAAATTGTTTATCTCATTATTCAGCCTACAACAGTGCCTAAGAATATCAGCCATAAATCAGGACCCTACTATGTTAGCTGCTGTACACACACATGGTGAAAGTAAATCCCTCTGCCAGCGTCTTTGCACCTGAGGTAAAATGCTTGTTGCCAAGTTGCTTCCTGCAAGGCAGATACACATTTTGAGCAGTGTCTAGAAAGAGGAATTTGCTTTCATCTCATTTGGCCAGCTTTCAGGTGTGAAGTAGGCATGTAAATAACTGCACATTAGCATCATGGATCCTGTCTTCACTGGGAAACTGAAGAAGCAGCTTGGACATCTGGCACAGCTTGGCAGATTGTCACAACACTACAGGACAGAGCTGCCATAGAGAACGCAAGATATTGCACTGGTTTCTGAAAGGGTCTGTTTGTCTTTTCCTTTCATACACAAAAGTCCTGGGGATTTTCTAGGCTGTCTTCTAGTCCATTGGATCCTGAAGTGAAAACTTTAAATGGCATTATCTACATAATAGTCACTCGTGGGGATGAGGGCTAAAACTCTAACACATGCTGAGAAAGTCCAGTATTCTTTTTTCTTTTTTGCTAATAGTATGCATTCTAAATGTTGCTAAATGATGCCACAAAATCAATTCTGTATTCTTAAAGCAGTAAGTATGAACCATGAAACCCCTTCAGCATCTACTAAAACCTTCCTTCCTCCTCTTCTTTCCCCTCAAATGCCCAAGAAAGGTGAGTAAGATTAAACATTTCACCAAGGAAACCTATTAGATTGAGATGGCTTTCTTGAAAAGAGCTCACATTATTTTCAAACAAGGAAAATAGAAAATAACAAAATCTGACAAGTTAAATGTAAAAATTCCTTCAGGCAGGCCAATAAAAGTCTGAGGAACATTTCTCAAAAAGCTTTGAAACTAAAAATGAATTCTGTTCAAATACACAARGAAGAGGAATCTGACCAGATAATCTATAGGGCTATAGAAGGTGATGAAGGAATAATGGAGCACACAAATTAAGGCCACAGCAGAAAAGTTAGGTAAATATTTTGCATCCCTTTTTGGCATGCAGGACTCTTCAATATGCAGGTAGAGTCCCACAGTGAAACACAACAGCAGAGGCATCACAGTCCTGTCTCAAATTGAAGTGTGAGTTGAAAACAATTTTAGCCAGACTGACATAATAGGCAGTAACAAAACTCCAGGACCAGTGCTAAAGGAGCTTAATTAAACATTAAACATTGCTGGGTAACCTCTCACCTAAAATTGCCTCAGTGTCAGCAAACATGATGTGCTTCCAGGAAGTATCCAGGAAACATCAGAGGAATAATACTGTACTGCACAAAACACTGTAGCGGTGAATGGAGTTTGCGGGCATCTGGAGAAACCCTGCTAAACTTTCAGTGGTACCTAGGAATTCTGCTCAGAGACCATGACCCCATTATGCCACGCACTGCAAAAGCACAAAGCAGATTGCTTCTAGGCCAAAAAAACAAGCAGAAAAAAATACACAAAGTCTGCTAAAGGAGGTGCAGTAACACAGATTGACTTTTGTAGACCTTTCGGTTTGCAATTTCTGAATGCTTGTATTATGGCTTGTAAGTTAAGAGTTTAACGTATGCAGGCAAAAATAGAAATGCCAGGAGAAGAAGAATCTAAGAAGACAGAAACCAGCAAGAAAAGAAGTTAACTACAAAACATTGCATCTGCTTGTCTTATTTGTATTAAAGTAGTCTTACACTGGTGATGAGACGCCCCAGGTAGCATTCCCATGGCACTGACTTCTACTGAGATCTGTAGATGTGACAGCCTCATTTCTTTGCAACTTAACTCTGCTTTTTGAATAATATTTAGCACCCACCATGTCAGGGTTTCTCAAAATTTTAAAACATGTTAAAAAATTAATATTACAATATATTCCCTTCTGTTAAGTTTAAAAACATTGTATTATTTACATAGTATTATGATATTACATTGTTTTCAACACATTTTCTTTGGAGTTCTCAGGATGTGGTTTACTGCATATGGTTGGGAGTCAATACTACAAAACATTTAAGAAGAGCTGATATGACTTTCATGGAGCAAATTAATGTTTCACATATCTGTGCCAGTTCTGTGAAGGAGTCAAGGAGAAGTATATCAATCTCATGAATATAACTACTTAAATCCAGAAGAGAGTCATAAAGGCCCCTTAAAGAGCTCCTAGGAAAAGAAAAAGCTGTCTTAGGGTAAGGGCAAAAGTTTTCATATAGCTAACTGGCTGACTAAAGGGAACAGCAAATGGTTAATTTTCAGAAAAGAAAGGAGTCAGCAATGGAGTCTCTGTAGAGGACATATACTCAAGCTTATATGATTTGTCACATTCATCAGTGATCATGAATATCAAAGTGACAAAGTTTAAATCATTCACAGAAGTAAAAATGAAGGCTGATTAAGAAGAGTTGCAGCAGGACTTCACAATACTGTGCAATAAAATACCAAATGAAATTTAATAAAGATAAATGTGAAGTAATGTCAGGAAAAAAATGACAATTCTAACTTTATAAAGCGTATATGAAACTCCCAGCTAGCTAATACCACTCAGAAACAGAATCTCAAGGTTATAGTAAATAGTTCTATAAAAATGTCAACTCAATGCCTCACAGTGGTAAAAACAAAGACAAGCAAAAATGACCAATAGTTTGGAGAAAAATAGTAAAGAAACCCAAAAGATGTAGTGATGCATAATATGGTGGCATCATTGGCAACAGTGATGAAGAAAATTAGGAAATGACTGTCCGGCAAGGAAGAATGCCTCAACCTAAATACCTCAAACTGGAAAGAAGATAACTGAGAGGACTATGACAGGGGTGTCACACTAGAGGTGTGGAGAAGGTGCAGACCACCCTACCCAAACCGAGGGGAGAGACTTTGGGACATTATGTACAGTCGATGTTCTTGTTGTAGGACATAATGGATTCCAAAAGTTTCCAGGGTCTCAAAAAGTTTAGTTTGTGAAAAACAAATACATGAAGTAAAGATATACCTCTGAATAAAAAAACCCCCATGATCCATTTCAAAGGCTGGGAGATCACATTCACAACAAATGCTTTACCAGTTACTAACATAAAACCAATGAATACAAAGTACATTAGATTCATAATCTGGAAGATTCAAAAGCAAATACAAACTTCATTTACCACTAGCTCAAGCCATATATAAATTTACTGTATTGTCTCATGCATATAAACTAAGAGCATGTGTTGAAATCTACATTAAAACAAATGTAATTTCAATAAGGCAATCTTACTTTTGAAGTTGCTTCTAACACAGTTCTATGTTAGAGCAAATTTATAGACTTAAATCAACAAACTGATTGAAGAAAAAGTCAATAGAGGATATTTAGGTTTTCAAAAGTGAAAACTCAAATCAGTCACAATCATTCTCTAATTGCACTAGATCCAAAATTTCAATATAAGTCGGAAGAACTACTTTCATTGGAAACTTAAGCATCCAGGATCATCCAAAGCAAAAACAACTAAAGCTGACATTGGTGTATTGCATGTAAACATAACTASACAGACAACTGCCTAAGAGCTGGATGTGCATTCAGTTTTGCTTCACCTGTGAAACATCCATTGCTCCTGTACTAGACACAGAACTACACATGATTAAGCAGCTGAAAAACATAGTGCTAACCTGTTGGCAGGTATTTGCAGATACACCACGAGTAAACTACTCTATCAAGTCTAGAGATGGCCCCTCCAGATGTAGAACCTTTCAACCACTGTAAGAATACAAGTTCATGTTCCACCCATTTGCCAAATAAACACTGAATTTCAATCTTCATGTCTGCCAATAACTAAACTCATACATAAGTATGCTCAGGCTCTAAAATGAAGTATGGTTGAATGACTTTTAAAGTGCAGATGAGAACAAAGACAGGCCTGTTTTAGAAAGCCAGGGTTCTGAAGGAGTATTGCTTCGGTACTGGTCCATGAAGGAAATGAAACAGGCTCTCTAGCAAGAGTTTCAGGTAAGATTTTTTTGTGGGACAGAGAAAAATTCTTGTTCCTGGCACACTGTCTCTGTGTTGCTGTGCAGTCAACCTAACACCGAAAGAAGCTATGCACACTAACTTTTGTGATGGAAGAAAAGGTGCATTGGTGCTCCCTTTGCCATGCTTCCTTCCAAGGAGGTTCTGGCTATCCCAAAGGACAGTTTTCCATAAGGCCCAAAAGAGCACAGCAGAGGGTTTTTTGAAGACCAGGTTGTCCTCTGTTTTTAATCCGGCATTTGTGGTGGGTTGACACTGACTGGATACCAGGTGCCCACCAAAGCTGCTCCATCACTCCCCTCTTCAGGTGAGTCATGRAGAGGAAATAAAACCAAAGACTTATGGGTTGACATAAAGACAGGRAGAGCTCACCTTTACAGGCAATAACACACTTGACTCAGGAAACTGAGTGGAATTTCCTACCAGTCAAATCAGAGTAGGATGATGAAAAGTAAACCCAAATCTTAAAAACACCTCAACCCCACCCCTCCCTTCTTCCTGGGCTTGACTTTATTGCAGGTTCTCTACCTCCTCCCTACCAGCAGCACAAGGGACAGGGAATAGGGGCTGTGGTCAGTTCATCACACATTGTCTCTGCCACTGCTTCTCCCTCAGGTGCAGGACTCCTTTCCTTGCTCCAGCATGGAGTCTCTCACACAAGACAGAGTCCTCCACAAACTTCTCCAATGTGAGTCCTTCCCAGAGGCTACAGTTCTTCTTGAACTGCTCCAGCATGGGTCCTTTCCATGGGATGCAGTCCTTCAGGAACAGGTTGCTCCAGTGTGGGTTCCCCATGGGGTCACAAGTCCTGCCAGCAAACCTGCACCATCCTGGGCTCCTTTCTTCCCAGGTCCTGCCAGGACCCTGCTCCAGCATGGACTTCCCATGGGGTCACAGCCTCCTTTGGGCACCCACCTGCTCCAGGCTGCAGGTGTTTATCTGCTCCTCTGTGGACCTCCATGGACTGCAAGGGCACAGCTGCCTCACCATGGGCTGCACCACGGGCTGCAGGGGAATCTCTGCTGTAGTGCCTGGAGCACCTCCTCCTTCTTCATTGACCCTGGGAGATGTCTAGAGTTGTTTCTCTCAAATATTTTCTCTCCTCTCTCTGGCTGCAATTGCTTCTGCGCAGTAGTTTCTTTTCCCTTCTTAAATATGTTATCCCAGAAGTGTTCTCATCATTGCTGATGGGCTCAGCTTTGGTTAGTAGCAGGTCTGTCTTGGAACCTTCTGGAACTGGCTATATCAGACATGGGGGAAGCTTTTGGCAGCTTCTTATAGAAACTGCTTGTAAAGCCCCACTGCTGCCAAAACCTTACCACACTATCCCAGTACAGAATTCCAGATGTGGAAAGGTCAGAAAAGGTGGCCTCATGACAACAAAGCAGGTGTGCTTACAGTGCCGTGCAGGTGCAGCTATTCATAATCTTAGGTTTGAAATAAATATTATAGAGTGGTGCTACCTCCCAAACCTTTCTTCTCTTTTATTTAAGAAATATAATTAGTATTATTATATTACATATATTTTATATATATGTATGTGTGTGTATATATGTATAATATTACAGCAACACATAATACCAAGTCACATACTGCTTTGAAATGCCGATGTTCCTGTTACTTACGCTATAAAATTAGTTTGCATAAGTCTTGCCACAGCACAACTAGACACAAAAATGTGGGGAGGCATCCACAAATTCGTATGACTCGGTAGAAAAGTGGCATCTGGAATTGTCTGAAATGCCAGATTTCAAGGTCAAAGCAACAGAACAACTACACACAACATACAGTGCCAGCAAAGAAACAACCAATAAATAACAGGTACAGACAGGATCAGCATACATCTTAAGCAAAGTTAATGGAAGCATCTGTGGAAAAATTATAAACAGAGAAATATTAAATCCAAAATGAGAATGTTGTCTTTTAAGTAAAAGTCTCATGTAGAAGTAAGACAGTGCCAAAATGATCAGTCAGAGAGGATGAATGAGTGGCAGGAGGTGGCAGTTTGTTGCCAGCAGTAGGGTTACACGAAAGTGCTGCTCTGGGTTTTCTACAAGGTTTTTATGGGCACTTATGCGCCTAATTAAAATAGACTGCAAAAGACACCAAAATGGGAACACGGTTTAAGGCAYATTTGAGTAGAGGAGAAGAAACAGTAAAATAAAAGGAAAAAAAGCTGATGTCTTCTTCAGCCACAATCCTCAGATTCTAAAATGAATGCAATCTGTCCCCCGCTTTCTACACTTCCCTTTCATTCATGGCGAGTCTGCCAAATCACGTGAGAAAGTTAATGGCAAAAAAGATCATCTGCTTCTTCCAACTGGTTTGTTGAGTACTTTAAAAATTGGCAGCCTGGAAATGTTTCAAGCCAGAAGGGAAAATATTCATGTACCCACACATCAAAGTGTTTCTAAAGACTGAGCATACMTAATTCTGAACATTTCTCAGGTGATCAAAACAAATGCTTTTCTAAGATGCTGCTGCTTAAAATACAACAGGCAGTAGGTCAGGGACCACAAAACTGCTTGATCAAACTGAAGTTTTGACTTTACAGCTAAATAAGAAGCAAAAACGGGTTCTCTGGAGGGCTGAGAGCAAGAGGAAATATTAAGTGGGGAAATTATTGGTTCCATAAGGAGCAGAAAGGGAATCTCACTAAAAGACATGAGTTATAGTAAGAAACAGAGCTATACAGCTAAAAAAAAGGGGAGGGAAATATTTAAGGAGGGTTAAATAGCAACTTTCATGAGACAATTTTTGTCATTTTAAACTCAAGGCATCTGCAGATGGAATTAAGTTGTTTTTGAAAATAGATGTTTACATATGGATGGTTTGCCCCGCTTTTAGTCCTTACAAAATTGAAGTCCCAAATTAATTTGAATGAAAATTGAGCCCTAAATTAATCTGAATATTTAATTTTAATCCAGARTTGCAAACTTGGTAACTATCAAAATTTCATATATCTGGAATACTGTGCTTAGTCTGTCTTTCACATACTGCTTGCTATGCTCTGCACTGAGGGAAATCTCACCTAAATATTTTCTTAGGGAGACAACTGCTTTATAGTTGGCAGTGAACTAAAATTTAATATTATCTGAGAAGGTTCCCTTACCTCTCCTTTCTCCAGGTTTCATTTCCATTGTAAAGCTGTAAGTTATGATCCCACAGCGATATCCAGCATCCTGTACACACAGATGTCCTTTTGSAGTCCTTCGCTTCCTGGGATAAGGCCATCTGCATGCAAAGCCACCACACACTCTTCAGGACTTTACAGACATTTTAGAGAATATGAGACAGTTAGAACTATTCATGTGTGCTAACTTTGCCTAGCAGTCCTGCACTTGCTAGTGCAGATCAGCCTGTAGAGAAATAATACAGCATTATGTGAGACAATACTGCATAGGTCTGTCCTATGCAGCCATCCAAGGAAACAGATATGATGGAGTTGTTTTTATTATCAGATTACTCTCCTTCTTCTTATCATGGAAATAGCCTGGAAGTGTGATAGAAGACAGAGGCTTGATTGACTCAATCTCCAACATGAGAGCCATGTAAGCAGATTTGCATTACCCCCGAGTGTTCTTTGGAGACACTTTAATTCATGAGTCTCAATGTTTTCACAATGCAAATGTTGAGTTCCAAAATGAGCAAACTGAAACAAGAAGCAAGGACTTGCAGTGTCAGCCACCAAAACATCACTGGAACTGCACTGGTAGATTAAGAAACACAGTGAGAAACAAGAGTTGAGTCATCTCTGCTGAGAACCACATGAGAGCATACCATGTTTAGCTCTCATTACGTGCTGCACGGATGATTTAAATCGTTGATAAACRCTGTTTTCAGAAATCAGAGCTGGTCCCAGACACTGTTCCTTTGATAACATTTAAGTTTCCTGCATTTCTAATATCAGGAGATATAACACC
Organism: Amblyornis subalaris; assembly: GCA_018881555.1. Lineage (NCBI taxonomy): Eukaryota > Metazoa > Chordata > Aves > Passeriformes > Ptilonorhynchidae > Amblyornis > Amblyornis subalaris. The sequence goes on from JACAXG010000001.1 coordinate 1,609,856, forward strand.
TCAGAAAACAGTCTAAAATTGATCGGGATGGATCAGCAGAAAGAAGCTGATCTGCTCTAGTTTGAGTTTCCATTTTGCACCGGTTGCAGCAATGATGCTCACAGTATCATGCAATTTTTTAGCACTTTTGCATAGGTGAGAGTAGGTACCAGAAGCGGCACAAGGAAAATATTACATCTAGTGCACTGGTAACAAAGAAGAAGGGCTCTAGAGTGAAATACAGAAATGGATGCAAGCCATTTTGTATCCAAACTGCTCCAAATGTTGTAGGGTTTTTCTTCAGACTCAATGGTTTGAGAAGCATTTGCCTCTAGACAGCTGCTAGAAGGAAACCAAATAATCAAAAAGAAACTGGTCTCTGACRAATTTTGTGCAGCTGCCTGGGGGTAGATAGTGGTCATACATGCAAAAGAAACAGACTGAGCAAGGCAGCAAGATCTTGGACACACACAAAAAATCATTTTCTTTAATGAAGCTCCTCTTTTTCCAAAGGCATATGAGCAGGTGTATAATAATGGTCTTCCTCACAGTAGAGCTTCAGTGGATTTCAGAGGATTAAAAATCTGGGACGATATGAATAATTTTGATGGTCAGCAAAGTCATAGTAGGGCACAACAGGCATAGTAGAGATTGGTGTCTGGTTACYAGTGATGTTTTCCAAGGCTCAGTATTGGGGCTGGTCCTGTTTGACATCTATCAATAATCTGGACAAGGGGATCAACTGTACCCTCAGTAAGTTGACAGATGACACCAAGTTGGGTGGGAGTGTAGGTCTGGAGGGTATAAAGACTCTGCAGAGAAGTCTGGACAGGCTGCATCAATGGACTGAGGTAAACTACATGGAGTTCAACAAAGCGAAGTGCTGGGTCTGGGTCCTGCCCCTGGGTCACAACAACCCCAGGCAGCACTACAGGCTTGGGGAAAAGTGATTTGAGAGCTCACTAGGAAGGGACTTGGAGGTACTGGTTGACACCTGGATAAACATGAGCCAGTGTGTGCTCAGGTGGCCAAGAAGACCAGTGGAATCTTAGCCTGTATCAAGAACAGTGTGGCCAGCAGGACCAGGGCAGATTGTCCCCCTGTACTCTGTACTGGTAAGGGCACATCTCAAATCCTGTGTTCAGTTTTGGGCCTCTCACCATCTTCACCTAACAAGGGTAGTCTGGTTTGCTGAGGAGCAAAAAAGCCACGTGATTTTTCTGTTTCTCAACTTATGGCTGATGGGTCTGCATCAGGGGGAAAAAAAAAGCAACAGTCATGCCCAACCCAGAGGCACTGAGAAGCCTATGGTTGACACCAACAGCCAGTAAAATCCGTACTAACATATAGGCATAGACGATTGGTCTGTAAGCTTATGGATATCGACATTGATGCAATTTCTCTGTACCCATGAGAGAATTCAGCTTATACCCGTGAGAATTGTGACACCGATAGAAGCAAGAAGCATAACAACAGAAGGATGATCTGCACCTGCAGTAGGGAGCTACTAGTCAATATCTACAAGAATGTGTTCTAATAATAGGTAACAAGTAGCTTTATATACATGCTAAGAATAGACAACCAGTAACGTTATATTRTTATTTGCTGCAGCCAATGAACATGTACCATGACTACTGAGAAATGGTATAAAAGAGGCCATGTATTGTTAAAGTTGGCCCATTGTCCCGAAGCAGTTTGTGCGTGTATTTTTGTGTCGTGACCATCTCTACAGCGACACTAACACTGCCCTCGGGCTCTGCCAGGGCCACTTCCTCCTTCCTCACGTCTGCCTGCAGTTATGTTTTATGCAGCTTCCTGCATTTCTCCTACAAGATCTGAGGCAGAATATGTTGAACATACTACAGTTTACATTATCTGCAAGCATGCAGATAAGCCTTTTGCATACATTCCTTATGTATCTTGCATGGCAAAGGACAAAACCGGACAGTGAAAGTCTTATTTTTGTTTTTGTATTAGCAAGACAGTGACTCTCACTCTTAGGTATTATCTTTCAATGTGCAGGATGCAGAGCACTGCAAACYCATGTTCTGTCTAGGTCTGAGTCAGTGTCAGCAAGTGGCAGAGTAGTTAATACATGCTGATACGAGATAGGGTCCAGAACAGTAGCCTGGCCATTTCTGCACAGCATTGTCTTCTTCTTATACATACAGCCAGAGTTTTGTCTAACGGGCATAACAGTGAGCCTTGATCCCAGAACATGAGACCTGCCACCACATTCTACTTGTTACCAGGAAGGCTTTGCTCCGTAGAACCTGTCTATCTAATCTATGCTAGTGCAAACACAGTTCACAGATCAAATTCATGCCAAAAAACAGTAGGGTGAGACAAGCACAAAGAATTTCTAAGGTTTTTAACCTGATATTCAAGATTTTTGACTATCAACAGCTCTTTCAGTTTTTTCCATGTATCAGAGTGGTACAAGACAAAGAAAATAGGTATCAGAGCCCTCAATATTAACAGGTCTATGAGGTCTGTATCACTCCCTTTGTTACCTCTCTTACCTTAGAACCAGRGACATGGGACATAGCTTTGTCTGTCTCACCATCGTTTTTCCCATCAAGACGGGGATGGGAGAAAAACTAGAGCAGACCTTCCCTTGTGATATTGAAAACCACAAAACTTGTGACGAAGCAGGTGACTGGAATGGAAATAGTATTGTTCATTGCCTTGTATCCCTCTTCTGTTATCTGGTCCACACATGCACAGCTGGTGTAAGGGCTTTCTGAGGTGACAGGAAGGTCCATGCATTATCCTTGCTGTGAGGCAGGAAAATATCAGGCTCTTGAGTTGTCAGATCCTACTTCCTCTGCAGCATTTTAAATGAAAAATTTTTCACTCTCTGAGTCCTTGTAAACAAGTTTTATAGTGCTTTCAACTGACTCTGTTCTGTGTTGCTGGAGAATTGCAAGTGTTGGGGATTTAAACCCTTTTCTCAGAACATCAGGCTGGAAGAACGAATAAAGGCTTTGTCTCTAAAAGCTTTCAGAACCTTYCAAAACAAAGTTCTTGCATCTATCAGTAGGAGCTGGCGTGAGACACCTGGTGAACAAATTGCTCATTCAAATGAGAAAAGCACAAATGAAAAATGGATATAGGGTTTCAAAGTTCTGTGGTGCATCTGTCTTTCCACCCACACCCTCTGTTCATAATTGGAAACTTCTGGCACAGACCCGTCTTTTCACATCTGCACTAAGTGCCTAATCCAAAGTGCACCACTACCAGTGCACAAGCTTCTGTACTTCAACAAGATTCAGATTAGGCCATATATAAATAGCTATATACAGGAAAGCTTCTGGCAAAATATTTGGAAGCTTTGACTCTCTAAACTTTGCATGGTTATTGGACAATAATCCTTTCTGCTGTCACTGAGTTGCTTCTTCCACCTCTCTCACTGCCTTCCTAATGCATAAATGGGCCATAGAAGTGTCCCCATGAAAACCATTGCAAAGGAAAGAGGCAGTGACTGTATGTTCACAGGTGAGTTGAGGGCTCAGCATGAAGTATGGAATAATGCATATTCTCCAGCCAAAGCGCAGGAACCAGTTCACTGACTTTGGGTTTTAGAGGATGCAAATCTGGTCACAATCCGTCCCACTGAATTTTGTTTTGAGAACTGCTCATTTATACTTTTATGTATGGAGCTAGAATATTGTATTGGAAAATGTAGTGAACTTTATATCGAAGTCTTGGAAAAGACTGGGCAACATTTGGAGGCAAACAATATTTCCCTAAGATGGCTCCTTGGACAGTGAAAGGGGACACCAAATCCAAGTGACTGCCAAATTGGTAGTTTGTGTCCAAGTCTTGCAGTTCTGTAAGGAATGAATCAAGTTAAGCATCAATGGCACAAACTCTGCTGCACCTTAATCAATGCAAAACCTCCTATTGACCTCGAGCACTCGGACTGAGTGGACATTCTGGGAAGTGTGTTTTCTCGTTCACTGGGAAAGGATTTAGTTTCTTCCAGAAACAGAAACATTCTTAGTGTGACACCTAGTGTCGGAAACAAATACCATATAGACTCAAATGCAACAGACCAAGGAAATAGCTAAGCCAACAGAACTGAAAACTCGAGTAATGAAAATTACAACAGAACATTTTAGATATTAACTAACATCTAAAATACAGAAAATTCTGGGGATAAAGGTTTTTTTCAATAAATAAATCCATTAAAATGCATACTGGTCATCCTCTGTACTTAAACCCAACTCTGACATTATTACTTCTTTGGTCAACTCAGTCTGTCTTGTTCTCTGGACTGCTTATACAGCAACTACCATATGAGAGTCCAGTTTTATGGAACATTTCAGGCCCCATTGTGGGATGTAAACCATTCCTGCTGACTTTAAGGGGTACAAAAAGAAACTACAGGGAAGCAGACTTTAGAGGTCAACATATTGACTTGAGCTATTGTCACATTTGTATGTTTTTAGGTCCTTACAAAACAAATTCAAAAATAAAGATAATACAAGGATTAGGAAATTATGTTCAAAATGTTAAATTCTCTTCAAAATCAAGTTAACAGCAACTGAAGAAAGGTGTGGGGTAATGTCTCTGAGTCGTTTTTCAAGTCAGCAATTCAGGAAAGCATTAATTCTAAATTGCAATTACAATTGACTAATAATTAAGATCTGGCACTTTTAGGCCTAGATTTACTATATGTTTAAACTCAGAAGATAACAGTGCTAGAAAATAGATGTCATAACTGTTGGCATCTTATGACCAATTTTTTTGTAAATGCAGGCTAAGTACAAAGGGAAGCATAGGTTTGGTGCCAAGTTTTTGCAATCTGAAGGATAATCTGGCAGTCAGGCTTCTGGGGGCTGACCGATGGCTGGATTTGTTGATTTAGCAAAGAGGAATTATGTTTTGAGCAGGCACAGTGACATTCACTGCCATCTCCTGGAAGTGCCTCTGAAGTACTCATACTGGAACAATTCAGAGCAATATCAAGGATTTAGCAAAGTTTTAAAACCACAGACGAATCACTGATGTCAGCTCTCTTTCAAAACCAAAACTTCCTCCCAAGACAGAAGTTCTCTTCAAGAAAGTTTCAATTTTTATAGAAAAAACTTTCCCACAAAAGATGACTGCAATGACAAATCCCTGAGCACTTACACACATCAGCTCAATTGCTGAACAACTGTACAGAAAGTTCTTACAACATCAAACTTACACCCATTTTTAAAAGTTCTGTTGATAAAGGCACCTGTACACAAGCTCATTGCCATGATTATATTGATCTGATAATTGCATTTAATGAACAAATGTAGTTACAGTGCAACAAATGCAGCAATCCCTACAATATTTCTACAAGCATTATATAAAGGGAAAAAAAACAAAATATGTCAAATTTGTGAGTTACACACATTAAATATGTATAGATATATATTTATATGAACATGCATGATTTATTTTTAGCTGCCTCGATGTCAGGCCATTATTTCCTGATTAGCTGGCTAAGTTCCAATAGGGATCATGATTTTAAAAGGCCAGGAAAAAGTTCAAGGAAGCTATTGTAGACATGAAAGTTAAGGCTGTTATTAAATGTATCTGTGCAAAGGAGACTGTGGACATAAAATGCACAATATTTGATGATGATAATATTAAAAATTATGACAGCAAAATAAAATCTCATATCATGAATTGCATGGAGCTCATTTCTCTTGCACTAACGTAAACAGAGACTACATAGTCATTGTCCCCTTCTCACCAGGGCTCCTTTTCCACATGACACACAGATTCTCCTCATAGATCTGGCTTTCTACAGCTAAGAAAAACAAATCAAAATCAGGATGAAAAATATCCACACCATCTGCTGTTACCGGCCCTTGAGAAGTCCACCAAAACAGTAAAACAGACCCAGAATCTACGTCTTTTCAGCATACCTTAGCATGAAATTGTGCTTTCCTTCTGCAGGAATCACATGGGTTAGGCAAGCCATGGATGTAAGATATTGCAGAACTCATATTTCCAAGGACTGGAGAGCCCACCAAGTGGTGGGAGGGGTGCTGGGTGTCCTCACACATATTGCGGATCCCCCAGTACTGACAGAGCTTTCCATTGCTGTGACAAGGTGTGGGTGAGAGAACCTTTGCCTCCTTCAGCGTACTCATCACTTAACTGTTGAAGAGGTTAGGAAACCTGTAAAGCAGGGCCATAAAGAGATTTATTTTTACTGGTTGCTCCCCATGGGTCTTACTTCATGAGCCTTTGATTCCAGCCAAAACCTCTTGTTTAGCTGTAAGAGAAATACACATATTCAGTTGTGAAAATTGATTTCTTTTTTCAAGGCTATTTTAATTTGAGGTGRCTTTGAAAGAGACAGAACTCTAAAAATATTTTGGTAGGTTTAAGCTTACATCTGTATGCAACATGTTCAGCAGAAATTAATTATCTTGATTTATTAGGGAACTGCTGGTAATCAATAAGGTGTCTGCCTCTTTTGTGTAACACATTTAATGTCCACTGCATGGACAGTGTGGAACACATTTGCTCTTTAATTATGGTTACAACAGATTTATTCTGCTGCATCATTGAGTAATCAGTCATCTGTTATCTTCATGAATTTGTAATATTTCTATTGCTAGTAATGAAATCACAGAGCAAAAAAATAAGATCACAAAAGATTTCGTATTTTCTCTATAAGTTTGTTATAAAGATTGTGAAAGGTAAATTAATTCTGACTTGAAATCTTTCACTCTCTTCAGCATTTCCATAGGTATCTTCTAAAAGAAAGCACAGCCAATGCAGTTTTTGAATGTTTGGATGCAACTGGGGAGCCTGAACATAGAAACAGCTCAAATTTTGTTTCAAAATCTACTTCACAGCAGACAGATAGTATTCTAACACAGAACGTTTCTTTTGAGAGTTCTTCTTCCTAGTGAAAAGAAGAAATTCCCCAAAGAAAGAGTTCAGTCACTGAAATACCTGATGTGAAGAAAGATGTTATCTAGAAATCATACACGCAGTAATAGTGAGTAACCACTTACTTACACTGCTTAATATGTATGACACATATTGAAGCCCTTATTCATGAACTCAGTCTAACACGGGCTGAAATATTTTGTTAATTTTTTTAGAATCACTCATTAAAATCAATGTCAAAGCTCTAACTGAGTAAAGACTCTCCATCATATCCCTAAAACATATGCTTAGACTTAAGAGTATGTTTAAATCTTAACAAGTGCTCTTTAGAATCCACAGT